>CM057813.1:2409240-3609240 GCA_030067965.1 Latrodectus elegans
TAACAAAATGGAAATTAACTATGTCTAAAATCAGTATAAAAATATTTTTGTTTAAAATAAGAAACGGAAATTTTTGTTTCAATAATAACCCGAGATAAATTTTCAAATAAAACTATAATCTCTCTTTATATATAAGATTCTCAGTTGAAAAAATACAAAATAAAATGAAAAATATAAAAACATTTTACCTAAGTTTTAATTATCATTAATACCTAAAATTTACTTGAAAAATTATTTAAATTGAATCTATGATACGTCGTTTTTGAATGCCTAGATAAAAATTTTACAATTGTCACCCGCATGTGAAAAGGGAATTCCGTTTTAAAGTTATGATTATATATACTTATAAATGTTAAAAAATTGTTCGTTGTTTAATCATTTGTTTTTATTTAATTAAAATAACTTATTGTAAGATGATTAATGTAACAAGAATTAATTTGTCTTTATTTGTTTCCTTATGAAATAAAAAATATAATCGCTACTGTGTAATGAGGGATTTGCAAATTATTTATTCCGTTTAGCTAAAGCTCTTTAATAAAATATTAACATAATTGTCCCATTTTATATATATATATATATATATATATATATATATATATATATATATATATATATATATATATATATATATAAGAAAATATGTATGCTATTAGGGATATTTTAATTACCGTAACTCATTGCTAATCAAATAACAAAGAAACAGAACAAATATTTTATAGGGTTATATTTTATATTATATATTAATAAAACAATACTTTTTTCTTAAAGACTATTTACAAACAATTATAACAATAATTTAAAGGAAAATATATGCACAAAAAGCACAGATTAATTACTTAAGAAAAGTGTATCTGAGGTCTGTATTGTGTATGCAAACAATATTGGGTAAGAAATTCCAGAAAAATTAAAACAAACGAAAATTCGCAAGAGCGAACTTACATTTTGTGACTAAAATTAATTAGATTTCAAAATTTACGCTATCTTCTTCTTTGAATCCTTTAATTAAAGGACAGCGGAGATTCCAAATTGGTAATTATCACTTCCTGGGCAGTAATTAGCGCGTATTAAATTTCTTGTTTCCACCTACATCCGCTCAGTCCCTTTCAGAATCCCATTAGTTACCTGGGGTCGAGGATGCTACTATTCCCTTTCTCTGCCTATTTTTTTTTCTTTACTCTATTTTTAATTTTTCTTCCTTTTGTTGGTGAGGGCTCTGGGATAGAATGAAAACGTGAAAGAAATGCCCTGATTTTGTTTGATTAAATGAGAGAGAGAGAATTTATTCGTACTGTTGTAAATATCTTCTAAATCCAATTTCAAACTCAAAGTTTTATAAATTGAGATTAGGTAAACTCGTATCGGGTGAGATTTCATTCAGATCTGATGATCTGAATAAGATTGAAGTGAATGAAAATGAGATCCTTAAATTATTTCCACGATACAATAATCTTTTCACGTAGTATAATTGTTTAAATAGTTTTTTTTTTTTTTTTTTGCATTGGATTTTTAAGAAATTGAATCATGAATCAATGAGTCTTAAGGAAACAGTTTAATTCTCAAAAATCTACTTTTTAAGGAATTTTTGCAATAGTTCATTCAATTTTGAAGCAAAAGTAAAAAAAAAATTTTAATACATTTTAGCTAAAGTGAATATATAGCTTATAAATTAATAAAATTTAATAATTCTAAGTATAATAAATGTATTTTTAATGTAAAACTTAATAAAAACTTATTATTATTTAAAATCAAACCTGTTTAATATAATTCTAAATTTATGAATGTCAACCAATTTTACCCCTACACTGAGGTCCAGAAAAACAGGTAAATTCCTAAGACCACTTAAGCATTTAACAACCGCATAAGCAACAACACACAGATGTCTGCTATCCACTGCAAAGGCCACTCCTATTTTGCAGATGTGCAATTCAGATATATTTCATCTCTTCTTTAAGAAAATGCTATTTGGAATATAAATCTGTGTCTTTCATCTACTGCTTAAACACTCTGCTGCAGACTGCTTCAACATCATGAATTATCATCAAATCATTATAATGCATTGTATATATATATATATATATATATATATATATATATATATATATATATATATATATATATATATATATATATATATATATATATATATATATATATACTGTTTAAATAAATGTAACTCTGCAATTTCTTTATATTTTGTTAATTTACTTCACGTATTAAATTATATATTGAAAAATGAATTATAATATCGATAAAATTTTGAGGTCTTAAGCACAGCAGATTTTTATTATAATTGTTTTCATTTTTATTTCGCATCGTTCATAAAATGCTAAAATATAATTGTTAAACTTCTAGTCTTTTCTAATAAAAAGTTGAATTTATTGTTTAAAAATTTAAAATATTTACCAACCTTTTCAGATAAACTTTAAGTTCTTTTCTATGAAAAGTTGCAATAGATTTTACTTTTAAAAAAGACTATAAAAAGGGAAGAATTTTTTAGTTATTTAAAAAATATTACAAATTAAAAGTAAATAATTCTGTCAATTATTTATGAAATACTTTTATAATTGTCCACTCCTGTTCCTTGAACTGTTCTAATTAAGATATATTGGGTTGTTTGGAAAGTCATTTCGTTTTTCTCACCAGGATCAGTTTTTGCTAGTAAAAACCAACCACATTATGAGTGTGAAATCATTCTACTATTTGAAAAATGGTAAAAGCTATTGGACTAGAGTGGACAATATGCAATGCAATACAATATTTATTCGTTATTTGTTTTTCATTTTCAAGAAAAACGAAATTACTTTTCGAACAACCCAATATTTTTTATATAAACATATTCCTCAATTTCTGAAATTCCGCTTAGCTACTGCTAATTTATTTGAATCATATCAAAATGTTTCTTTATTTAAAATTAGTTTCACATAAGTAGTGAATTTTTTTAATTTAAAATCATATACTTTTCAAAATAAATTCGAATGATTCCTTCGATTTTTTTGATTGCAATTCAGAGCAAATTAAAAATTATTTTATGCTGAATTATGTTTCTTCTTTGTAAGAGATTTCAAGTGAAAAACTTGAACTTCAGTATTTTTTTTTTTTTTTTAAATATTCACATTGGCTAATTTTCTGTATGTATTTTAGAAGGAAATGTATAATTTCATAGTTTTTAATGTAAAATTTGAAACATAAGTATTTATATGAGATGGTGTTTATAAAAACTTGCATGTTAAGTATTATCTTTAGGAATATAAAATTTTAAAGTACTTAACACCCCTTTTTTACAAAATGTTCCTTTAAAAAATTTTAATTTATTTTCTTGATGCAAACAGAAAAGAACAACTCATATTTTGTCTTCTTGTTCAACTTCATTTGCGTACTCGGTTTCTTGGGAGTTATTTTACTGGAAACAGCAGGCAACTAATTTTACCCTAAACATTTTAATGGAATCCCATATTTTGGTTAATGGATCAGATGTTATGGTTTCCCATCGGAATGAAGAACCATTAAAGCACAAATCTTTATGTATCCAAACGCTTCTTTATTTCTAATCAACTGAGAGTTCAAATGATTTTATGAGATTTAGAATAAAATATGACTTTTAATATTTCCCGAAGAGTAAGGAGGATCTACAGTTAGAATAGGAAATACGTATATAAGATAAAAATTACAAATTATATCTTCTTTTTTCTTAATGAATACCTCATAAATAATTTATTTAAGAACATATTTATATTATAAAAGAGAAAAACAAAAGCATGGAAGTGTATAAAAATACTAATAATCAACGCAATAAATTTTAAGATTTATATTAATAGTTTAGAGCAATACCTATTCTGGTATAAGTTTTTTTCTATAATTAAGTTGTATTTATTGTTCTAGTACCACAACATCTATACTATTTAACAAAACGGGAATATGGAAATTCTATTAATATTTGAGAATGTATCACAATAACTTAGAATAATACGTAAGCTCTTATCAATTACTTTTTGTAATTATGTTGAATACATTGCTCGGGTACAATAACATCTATACAAAGCATACATCTATACAATTTAACAAAATTTTAACAGAACATTATATGAATAGTTAGGAATTTATATTTATAGCTAAAAGTAATACCTAAGCTCGTATCAATTGTTTTCTGTAATTAAGTTGTATAAATTGTTTTGGTACAACAACATCTATACAATTTAACAAATTTCGAATATGGACGTCATATTAATAGAAGAGAATTTATATTAATAGCTAAGAATAATACCTTAAGTTCTTATCAATTATTTTCTATATTTAAGTTGTATAAACTGTTCGTGTACAGAGAGAGAGCAATATTTATACAATTTAACAAAACTTAAATATGGAATAAATTTTAGCATAACAGTTCATTTTTGTTAATTTACCAAACATTAAAAGTATTATTTAGTAATTTGACGGTTATAATAATTCATAAGTTTAATATGCTCAAGTTATGCCCAAATTATCGTAATTCATAAATATTTCAAGTATTTATAAATTCTACGTTTTCAAATTCTAAAAGTATACTAATATATTTAAAGATTTCCTTCCGTGTTAGTCCTGATAACAACTAATGTTAATATTCATTGAATATGAAATAAATGTATACTAAACAAAAATATAAAATAGTATAAATGTATGTCTTGTATCCTTTTTTTTAATTTTGATTATTATCTTCAAAGTAAGATTTTCAAGTAAATCAGTTGCAAAAATAGAAATTACGTGTAAATATCCTTGCAGAAATGTTAGTTGAATTACTTCTATTCATGAAAAGTTAAATAGAAAAGAAAATTTAATATCTATAAATTCTGATTATTATGGATTAAATTCTAGGTATATTGGAAAATGTGGAACTGATGCTGTATAATCCAGAATGCAAAATTCTGAATTATATTGGTCATGTAGAAATGTTTCGTATTGTGGCGTGCAGGATAACGTATATACTAGTGTTGCCAAAGTAGAATATTCTGCCTAATTCTTATAGGACTCTATATCTCATGTAATAAAATACCAAGTCGCCAGATACATAAAAGAATCTGTCAAAAAATCATCAAACTAAGAATTTTAAGTAATGGATTATTCGACATATGTGCCCTCAATATTACTTCATATATATATATATATATATATATATATATATATATATATATATATATATATATATATGTATATATATATATATATACATATATGAAGCACGGTGGTTTAGTGGCAGCGTTTAACGCTACCAAGACACATGTTCGAGGTTCGGTCTTCGGACTTGGCAAGGCTGACTCAGTATTTCATTCCTTCAGTGGGTCGATAAACTGAGTACCAAGCATGCTTGGGAACTAAACACAGGGGGTTTAGCATTAGATTGACCACCTAATCGTGACATATGCTTAGTTCCCCAGGCTCTCTTGGTCAAGAGAACAGTGATGCGCACTGTAGGCCTTGGTCCACATGGGCTAAGTGAGAGAGAGTTTTATATATATATATATATTTTATATATATATATATATATATATATATATATATATTTTATATATATATATATATATATATATATATATATATATATATTTACGTTAATCTCTGATGTCCAAAGTCCTTCCCATGATATGGCGTGAGTGTAGAGAGGAAGACACCAGCTCAATTACCTGACTGTGGTTTAAAATTAAGAGGACTTAGTGATAGATGAGTTTTCCAAGTCTGTTAAACTGACTTAAAGTTCAACCCAAGGCTTACCTGTATACACACACACACACACACACACACACACACACACACACACACACACACACACACACACACACATATATATATAGTAAATATTAAGTCTCTTTTCGCTTTCATACATTTATTTAGAAAATCAAACGTTTTACTCCAGGCCTAAAATAAGCACTTAGTAATATTATTGATATAATATATTTAAGTACTTCTGAATTCCATATCAAATACTGTTTTGTAATATTTTCTTCACTTCCCTTCACCTTTTTTTTGTCAGATTTAAAATATTTTGCAATGTAATAGTTGGACCAATATATATACTTCTTTTTACCTAATTCACAGTTGAGTTTTATCGGTTAGGTGAAATAGCTGGTTTTGAGTCCTGATAATAATAACAGTATAACAAATAAATATAATGTAGTGAAACAAAATGGTAAAGAAGTACAGATAAATTAAGTGTATGGAATTTTTAGTAGTAGCGAATGTTGTCCACATTTATAGATGTGCGTACACCGGCATATTTCCACATAGATTTCAGAATTAAATTCTATTATTTAGGCGGAAGCTTCTGGGATGAAGATTGATGTTTAGAACCAGGAATCGAGCTGAAGACCTCCAAAACTTTTCCCATCCCCAGAAGTGTCATTTTTCTTAGCAAAAATTTACAGTTACGATCTATATAACATTCCATATCCACTTTAGTGAACACATTGGAACTTTTCTGAAATCGGGAACTCATTACTTTTCTTGCACTTAAATAATAAATTTCTTGATGAATATGTATAGATAATGTATTTTATCTGGGAACTATGCCGGTGAATCACCCATACCGGACAGGTCCCCGTAGGCTATGAGCCAGACTAAGTGTAGTACCAACAAAAGAGCTAAGTCATTCCTCTACCTCTAGGTGCTCTTGTTTCGTGACTTAAAATGGTTGCGTCTTTTCCCCATGCATGAAATTTCTCAATGGTTCTAAAAGTTTCGAGACCTGCCCCAACTTTTTCGCTGAACAAGATACACTAAAGCACATCTTTGAGTGACTGGGGCTATCCAAGCAAAATTTATACAACAGTCCTTTGATTGTGCTAGAATATTTGGGGTGTTTAACGTTATGGACCTAGTTTAGCGCTGTTGACCCAAGGGGACACACAACAACAATAACAATATATTCAAAAAATAATAAAATTAATTTTTTTTCGAATATGGACAATAATGTTGCGTAGTGTAAAACATTTTGATAACTAAATGTTGTTACGCACAATCTCCTTACAAATAATAATTATAAATAAATTGAATTAACATTTTCTTTCAATTAAATCAAGTATGTTTCTTCTATCTTAACTCAGGATTGAATTCAGATTAATAATAAAATAAACTTAGCAATTAACTTAAATTATAGACTATGTTTATGATACAGAAAATATTAAATTTATTTATTACACATTTTATTGGTAATTATTTAAACTTTGTGTCATCAAGTAAAAATCAATTAATTTAAATATTTTTATTATATTTTGGTATTTTTAATCAAAAATATATTCAAAATGAAAGAATATTGCATTTACTATTTATAAGAATCTATGCAATTCTTATTGTTTTACATCAAATACATTTACGTATTATATCAATTAAATCAGATTTTTCATTTCCTTGTAGCTTATTTTTTAATTGTCATTGCCTATAATATATAAACTACGTACCATTAATTCTTTTAATTAAAGTTAAAATACTTAATTTTTAATAAAACAGACCATAAAACTGTTTTATTTCCTATTTTATGTATATGTATTAGAAATTTAACTTGATAAAATGACGTTTGTTTAATTTGTGTAACTATCCGTAATATGTCGGTCTTTTGTAAATTCTTATACAAGATGTAATTTCGCTCTAAACGCATTCGTAATGCTTGTGAATCTAATTTAGTTTCCAGAAACTTAGAGAGAATGTAATTAATTTGCTTTGGCGCAAAACACGAAGGATTATGAGATGGAATTTTGATGGAATTTCAATCGCGGCTTGTCTATATAAATTGGCGAACTTTGTTGTCCCGAAATGTTTTATTTCCAGTTAATAATTATTTCAAATGAACTGATGTAATTGATTTTTGTTTATTTTAGAAACAACTGTATATAATGATTGAATTGACTCCTTGTTTTTTACTAGAATTTTGTTATATTTTTTGATTTTTAACAGCACCGAATATCCTATTTTGAACAATATAAGAAAATTTACTGTACCAAAAGATAAGTTAAATTAAAGGAAATTTTTATTCCATTTTATATTTATAAAGTAACAAATTATTGAATTTCAGGTTTATATTTATTTATTTTCATAGCTAATAATATAAATGTTGAGATACTTTAATTCCTGTTATAAATATATCAAAGCAAATAGATAAAAGATGAGATGTAAAATAATATATCATTTTATATGACATTATATATTATATATTTTTTATATTATTCTCTAATTATATATTATTCTCTAATACGTATATTAATGTTAAGTACCCATTGTATGTATTGCACCTTTTAAGCCACTGAATCCCTCTTTATCGCTAAATGTGTATTTAATATACTAATAATACTAATTGAATTTGGAAATAAATCATTGAATATATTGTTATTTTCAAAAATCAGAAACAATTATGTATGGTTACATTAAACTAATCGTAAATTTTTTAATGAAAAATTAATTTAAACAATTTGTGGTAAACTATATTAATTGCATATTTGTATAGAAAATAAAATAAAATATTTTATAAAATCTTTTATACAGGATATTTTATTGTTTTCCATAAATTACTCTCTACAGTTTAAATTTTTCCTTCTACTACATTTTAAGTGAAATTTCTATAGCTTTAGTTTCCAAAATGGAAATATTTGTTTATCCAGAAATTATAATTTTAGATTGTTTATTATCAAGTAAAATATTCCATTTTTTACTACAAACATTTCAATTAATAAAAATGTTATATTTATGCATATGTTTTAAAAATCCTTAAAGTATTTATGTGATCTTTTATGCATTTATTTTATATTTTGCGCCAAAACCTTTTATCCATACATTAATAGACTTGGTTTACAAGTTTTTTTAAGTGATATTTGAAAACCCATTTCCATAAAAGTTTAATATTTCAAAAATAGATGTTTTTTTTTTTTTTATTTCTTAATTTTTTATATTTTTTGTTTTATTTATTTATAACGGAAATAAAAATAATATGTACAACTAAATTAAATTACCTTTAATATAATGTGATTTTTTTAAATTTAAGTACAGTTCTTGCAAAATTCAATTGTATGATAATATATTTTTATACTGAGTTTTTTTTATTTCCTTTAACCCTTAAACAGAAGTATTTTGTACTTATTTATACTCTCCAGATATGTCTTTTCGTATGGGCAATATTTAAATCATTCAAAAATATAGTGGATCAAAACGGAAAAGGGAAAAATTTTAGCTTTGAATCAATTCAAAAGATCAAGAGATTTGATTGAAAATATATACAGGAGCCACGAGTTCTTTCAAACTTTGCATGTGGAGATGGCTTATCAGAAAGAAAAAAGTTTATACTTGTAACGTTTTGGGCTTTTGGAATCAAACGATAAACCAGGCAGGACTTTTTATTTTTCGTAGCTTATAGGGCGGTGCTTGATCAATTCGTCAAACAAGTCACGTGAGACCACCCTACCCGGGTAGTTTTCGATGGTTTATTTATACTTCCAATGGTTCGTTTACTTTGGACAAGAATGAATGAGGTGTTACTTTTATTGAGTGCATTGGATTTCTGGGTGTAAAAGGGAAAGAGTTTCGCCGTTCCTTCATTATTTCTTGTGTGCCTGGAAGTTTTTTCTGTGCGAAAAAATTCTGTATAACAGAAAATAATTCTCGCAAAGCATAATCACATATTTTATATTAATGTGAAAAGGGAAATAAATCCCACATACAAAAAGTATTATTCGTTCTTCTATTACTCTATGCATATAAAAAGAAAAGTTAATTCATAATTCCATCATTACAATCAGTTTTAAAGTTATGATTTTTTGTTAATATGTTAGTTAGAAATTTCAAACTACTCTAAATGTTATTTAATTGTTATTTGCTTGGTATTATATATATATTTTAAAATACATAACTAATACTTTGTAGAAAGATAAATTTATCATTTAGCACATTAATGTGTGATAATATGATAATATGCGTTATCAGAAAATATAGTATAAAGACATCTGAATTTTAATGATCACTATTCTTAGTTAAAAATAAGGAAATTGCTGCCAATAATACTGTGTCATACAGGTTGTTGATTTTTTTGTCGTGTCCATGAGAGTCGATCTATATGCGACCGTGAATTTTGAAAATTTCCTCTGCGACTTGCTTGTCTCCAAACGGATCTTTCATAGTCGGCAGCACTGCAATCTTTCTCAGGCTGGCACCCATAGCCGGACTCTCATTGATGTGAATAGGCGTAAGCTTTAAAACAGGACAAGGATCACAACTTCTATAGATCTTTTTGCCCCTCTCCATTGATCTTCATACGCCTGTGGTGTTCGGTTTTCAGCCTAGTTATGGTTTTATAGTAAATCTGTTCACAGCTATTTCAGAGGGAAGATGTTTGGTCTGAATGGGTTTTAAGAATAGCAAAAGGTTTTTGATATACATCATATTTAGTAACAATTAATTGCTTATGTAATTTACAGCGATGACCAAATATAGAAGTCACTAGAATTTCTGCTCATATTTTGTTCTTAAATATGAACTAGAAAATTAAGGTGCATTAAAAATGCACTCTTAAGACGATGAAAAAGAATTGAATACAGATTATCAAATAACAATTATGATACAATGAGTATGAAAATGCTCAATATTTTGCTATAATTAGTATGTGATTACGGAAAGTGGCTGTGTGCCTATATAAGTATAATGTATGTGAAATATAAGTATTCTATGAATAATATAAGGAAACAAATCTGGTACATACTGCCTTTCTGCATGAGTAATCGTGCAAGTCACTTTTGATTATTAAGAAGATACTTGAATGTGGACCACACGAAGTATATGTTAAGTTTCATATTTTATAACAGATAATGATTGTCAATTATAATATTTGAGGCATATTCTATAAATTAATAAATAATAATATGTCGTCATGCCCACATCAATAATGATAAAATTTTATTGTAAATACTATGAATTATTTATAGTAAAATGCGCATTGTAGGTAAGAATTACACTTATTACTTGCATTCGATTAATGGAAACAGCAGTTAGGACATATATTTATGAAACTAGTATTTCTGATGTCAAAGAAGTTCATAATATGCAAATAAATTTGTGTAAAATAATATTTAAAACCATGTTTAAAAATATGCGGGTAAGAATATATAATTATACTTATGATTACATATGATAACCGTAAGATATTCTAATCTCAATGATAATTATAAAATATTATTATGAAATATATTTAATTCCTAGTTTTCTCAATCTATTTTCATTAGTCATATTCTATTTGATAACAAATATAAGCTTAATTCATCATTTTGTGTAAATACAATTTTATCATATGCCTTCAATATTAGTTTTATATTAAAATTTAAAAGAGATAAAGATATACTATCATTTGAATATAAACTTTATGACAAATTCAGAAAATATTTTTCAATAACGATTTGCACTGGATGACTAACTCTTCGACACAATAGGGCCGGAAACTGGTACTCATTTGTCGTTACCCAATGGACACCTGTAAACCAAGTCATGGAGGCGAGAAGCATTCCTCATGAAATACTACTACAAACCCATTTATAGGGTGGGCCACACTCATACATCATCTTAAATGAAAATACAGAGAAATAAAGAGATAAAGTAACACTCATGCCCTAACCGTGATTTACATCAAGGACCCTAAGCTTAAGAGTCAGGAACGCTAACTATACAGCCATCGGTTGGCAATTCTGAAAATATAATCTATATTGACAAAAATATAGTTACCTGAATTAAAATTTATTGGTGTTATCTAGCATAACAATTTTATCAGGCATAATTCTCAATTTAGCAATAGATGAACTAATTGATTTTTACTATAATTTTTTGTAACGAGCATACTTTAATATTACCTATGCTCAAAAATTTTTATACTCTATAGTTTTAAAGATAGAAGCTTAAACACTTTAATATAAGAATGATATTTTAAAATATTTAATATATAATTGAAGTGAATTATTTTCAATCTGAAAAACGCATATTAATATTCATTTTCGTAAAATATTTAACTTTGAAATTTGAATGTAAAATCTTCAGAATATCATGGCACAAAAGTTTGAATATATTTAATATATCATTACAATATAATTTTACCTTAACATTAATAGTATTTTTCATAAAAGTGAATATTGCAGTTCTAATTTGTTCCAAAATGATAGTCAAATATTGCTCATTATTTTTTAAATATTTAAATTTAAAATTGCCTTTTAGAAATATTTAAATAAAATTCTTAAAATGCTAAATTTAAACTCAATTTTTACCAAATATGTTTTTAGTTTAATATATCATAATTTTAAGTGAAATTATTTCTTAATGAAATGACAAACGAGTGGTTATTATTATGAAATTTAATTCTACAATTTATGAATTCCCTGTTACATAAAGCACATAAAAAAGTGATTTATTTTTCTACTCCAATCAATAGATTCTGATTGAATTCCATTTTTAATAACAAATTAACAGTTGAAAAGTACATAAATCTAAGTAATATAAGAATATGAATAATTCGCTTTCAAATATATAATGTTATTTCATTATATGCTAAAAAAGGAAAATGTTGTACATGCATTCCTTAAAAATATTTTTTATGATTCGCATACAGATATTTAACATCATTGGAAATGTTTTACAGACATTTTTAAAGTTTTAATGTTTTACAGAAAAAATGCAGGCATTGCTTAAAACTATTTTCTAAAGTTATTTTCTAAAGTAAAGAGACAATTTTTACAAGCGTTGATTAAAAATATTTTATATGATTTTTACTTAAAATTGCGTTATTTTATTACAAATATTTCTTTATTGGCAATTTATTGCATTATGCGGCCTAACTCCTTAAACTCCAAGAGATAAGAATTTTAATACCTTATACTCTCATCCAATAATTAAATTCGATTTGGGGGTTGGAGAAAATTAAATATTTAAATAGGAAAATTGGTTTCTTTCAGAATTATAATTCGCAATTCACATTGCCCTAATTAAGGTTCAAAGACATTTAGACTTCATTAGTATAGATTGAATTTAAACCAGGTTTGGCACTGTTTCTTCAAGCGTATAAAACGGCAAAGTTAGTGAAAAGGCGATACGGGAAAACTCTTTCAGTCGGGTTTAATTCAAAGATAAATTGTTGCTGTACTAAAAGCAACCATATGTCATTTATAGTATTTGTGTGGGATTTTACTTGATTTTTTTTAATTCTCGTAACTAAAGTATAAGACAAAGTCTATAGATATGGGTATTACAATTTTTTTATCACTATTTGAAATTAATTTCAGATAACAATGAAATACTAAGTTCCTATTCTTTCCAGGAATCATAGAGATTTTTCTTTAAATCCTTTTTGCACATAAATTCTTTTTAAATAAAAATAAATATTTTTTATATGAAACATATACACACATTTTCTAACATATAAGTCAATAAGTTGCACATGCTTATAATAGTTTGCTGAAGAAATAGCAGAACTGAAATGTGTGGCAGTATTTGGAAAGAATATCTGACTGAATAAACCTTGGATTGATTGCCCGATAGAGGGGTAAAAATTATTATGGCATCTATATATGTTGCCTATTCATATATATTGCAAATTGATGCAATATATATATATATATATATATATATATTTATATATATATATATATATATATATATATATATATATATATATATATATATATATATATATATATATATATATATATATATATATATTTATATGGTAAAATTCAGATGATTGAACTCATGTAACATTATCTTTTATAATTACTACTTAAAAGTATTATTGAAAAGCATACCAAATTTGAAGTTTTTGCTAAAAATTTGGAACATTTTCTTTTTGGTAATCTGAATGCATACATAGCCCTATGGCACAAGCTAGTATTGCTAAAAAATAGGGTAACCTCAGAAATAATTTTAAAAAAATTGGAAATTGTGTTAATCTGTTTCTATCAACTGAGTGGCTAGGAAACAAAGATAATCTACTCTTAATTTTTGAGCAATTATCAAGTGACCTGGTTTACACGTTTGCTGGTGTTGGAGCGGTACAGCAAACTATCAAAGGGTTACCGTGACTAAGACCTAATTTATAAGTTCCAGTCGCCATTAAAAATACAAAGGAATTACATATTTGTTAAGTACACATTCTATTACCTGCTTGCCAACGCGTTTCCAACCAGACCTTTGCAGTTTCTGGATGATTATATAATTATTTAATGTAAAGAGAGTATAATAAATAAAATAGTGCACATAATTATGTTTTCGATTGTAAGATTTCATTGTTATTATTGTAGCACAATTTAATACAAGCAATAAGAATAACAAAATAATTTTTTGTCTTTTAACTTAAAGTTTCTAATCAGTTAATGAAGGACTAATCAAATATTATTGCTTAAAATTAACAGCAGACATCAGTTACTTGAATAGCATTTAGTACAATCAGAGCTATGAGAAATAAATATTGTAGGGATTATATGTGATGTATAAATCCTTCATAAAAAACAGCAACAATAATTTTTTTTTACAGAGAAAATTTTCCTCTTTCTGTTTTCTTTTTTGCTTTACATTCAACAATGCAGTCTTCTCTCTCGGGTGTACTTTATATTTATTAACACTTTTCTCTATATTTGTTAACTTTCAGTCTGTTGGAGAGGCAACATAAAATAATAACTACACGGTCTTTTCCGCAACTGTTGTCTCTAAGTGTTCTTTTTTCTGTAATATATCTCTCCTTATTTTTTTCTCCCAGTTTTTACCGTTTTTCACCAAAAAAGTCAGCATTCTCTACCACTGAAGTTGAAAAACTTTTCGGGTAGATATACATCGATATAGATATATGTAAGGCAAAAAAATCTAAGCCGACGATGGAAACTCCGCAGAAAGTAAAAGTCTCTTTTGATACAGGTTCGGTTACGGCCAGAAGTGATAAGATTCCAAATTGAAAAATGTATTTGGAGAGCGAACGTGATACCACAAAGATATTTTACTTTTTTATGGTCAAAATAGTCTCAACATTCGATTCGTTTGGTATGAGAAAATATCTTTTGTGGAATTTTTTCTTGTGATTATCTTACTTTTTCAGTTTGTATCATATACCCCCAAATTTATAAGACTCACCAATAGAAAGTCTGGAAGATTAGAAAAATAAATACTTTCTGGAAAATAATCTCAGTTAGGATTGATATTTTGAAACATAATTTCAAAGTTTTCCAAATACTTTATAATTGTTTTTGGAGTATTGTTAGAAGATATGTATAGTATTTATAGTGATACAAACTACTTTTGATCTTGAAATTAAGACACAGATGCCAAGTAATCCAGGATTCCAAGTTCTGCTTTTTTTGCAATGAAGAAATGTTGCCTAGATGACGTATTATGACGTGTACGATAACATAAATACTAGGGTTGCAAAATAGAATTTTCTGCATAGGTTTTATAGGTTTTGATTCTATGAAGTACCAGGTTGCCAGATGCATAAGAAATCCACCAAAAAATCACCAAGTTCAGAATTTGGCATCCTGGATTCTACGGCATCTGTGCCAAAGTAAATTTTTATAGAAAAGTTTTCAGAATATCAGATGAAGAATTTTAAAATATAACTCTTAAAAAACACATCTCTTAAATCTATAAGAACTCGCCAATAGTAGGGCTGGAAGATTAGAAAAATAAATACTTTCTGGAAAATAACCGAAATTTGAATTCATATTTTGAAATATAATTTTAAAGTTTTGGAAATACTTTTTAATTATTTTTGAGTATTGCTAGAAGATTTGTGTATAGTATTTCTAGAAATATAAATTACTTTTGATCTTGAAGTAAATTGGTATAGAAATTTATTCTGAATATCAGCTAAAGAATTTTAAAACATAACTTTCAAAAGAACACCATATTATAAAAGAAAGCTATACTGAATTCAGAGTAGTTAATATTTTTCATTTGGATTGAAACATATATAGGTAATCTGATGTCAAGTATATTTTTGATGCTTTGATATCTATAAGATAATAGATATTATCTTCTGATAATATGTAATTTGTTTTAAAATAATTTAAAATTTTTAATCATGTTCTCTTTTCTGTGAGAATATATAATATTTCTTTTTCAACACATTGTGATGAATCCAAATGGAATTTTTATGAATAATTCAAAAGAAAAAATTTGGGAGATGAAAATAAACATTACATTTTAGGACATATCGTAAATTAAATGTGCAATATTTGAAATTAAATGTGCAATATTTTTTTTTTGTTTTAGGAAGAAATAATTAAAAAAGTTTTTTTCTTTTTTTTTTTCTTGCAGTACAATTATCGCATTCAATGTATAATATAATAAATTATAAATCAAATGCGTTAATTCGTGCAATAAAGAGAATAATTTTTTTTTCATTAATTAGTGAAGAAACTGATATAACCTTTATCACTACTGTAGTTTGCTTATTCTTATCACTATTTGTATAATACATGTATAGTATTTTGAAGGAAATAGTAGAAAACAATTGAGAGATTTGCATTTGCTTAGAAAATACCATCAAATTGACTTATTGAATAGGGTACCCGTGGAAGACTTAGTTTGTCACCTCATATCAGAGCCCTGGTGATTCAGTGGTTTCACACTGCATCCTGTAAGATCTGCAACTGAGAAGCATCACTTGTGATTTGAATGATTGGGAAGGTAAACATATTCTTCCTCACTGGGTTTTCGATTCCCTTGGATTGGGGACGAGTCAAGGTCAATCTGTGTTTTCTAAAGTGGTACAGAAGTAAGTTGTCTATTGTGGTTCCTCTGATGTGGTATGGATCTACAGGGAAGGTACCATGACAGGTGTACGCTCGTCCGCTGATCATGGTTTTAAATTATGAGATGCATGTTGAAAAGAGAGTATATTTCCATGCCCGCAACCCTTAAGGTACAGTACAACTCGGGACTCACATATCGATCCATATTGTATATATGCCATCCTATTGATGCTTTTCCATACAATGCCCAACTCAATTGGGATATATTATTTAAAGTACGTGATGAAATCTCTTCAGAGTCATTCATATCCATGAGTGTAATCAAACCAACAAATTGCTTGAAGATACTTTGGAAAGGTTAATTTTCTTTTCAGCTGAGAGATTGGTGGGTTTGACTTTCCCTCCACACTAAATTTTCTGCTGATATTGAACATTCATTCCAGAGACTTTTGTAAAAAAATGATTAATTTATTTGAGAATAAATGATAAATCTTGTATTTCTTAGGGTTATAATTTTAATCTGTAAAAGTCAATCACAGAAGACATTATTAAAACACAAGGTATCATAATTCAAATTATAAAAATATATGATTAATTGATGGAGATAGCACATAATGAGAAAACATTATATATGACCATAATTACTGTTTACTCATTATGTAAATATTTACTCATTGTGTAACTATTAATTATGGCAATGTTTACTCATTATATTAACATTAATTATGGGCTTGTTTATTCATTATGTTAAGATTTAATTCATACTTCTTTTTAATGAAAATGCAGATATTATGTGATTATTTAGCATTAAATAAAATATTGAATGCGAGAATTTAATTACGTTTTAAACGATAATGAAAATATATTCGCTGTCATACTTCCTGATGATATTATTTTGAATCATATTTTCAATAAAATATGTTTAATAACAATGTTCACAAAAATGAAAACATTTCTTTTTAAAAACATGAAGCGTAACTTTATTAAATGATACATAACTTACTTTATTGTTTTTTATTAAATTTAAATCAGCAATGCGATAATAAAATCAAATTAAACAGTATTTATGCTATAAGGGTTTAATTTAGTCCAAGCAAAATGAAATGCGACTACTTAAATCAAAGTAATTAATGAACAAATTGAAACTACACGATTAATAAAACATAGTAATTAGTATAAATCATTTGACTTCACTTTTATATTAAGGATTATAACGCCAATTAAACATTTCAATATTTGGCTGTTAACTACTAGTTTAATGTGGATTGCCAACAAATGCTTGCTTTTGCATTGTCAGTTTGAATCAGCCAGTAGATTTCCGTTGGTCAAACAGTGCATAATTCCCCATTTATAGCTCAATTCTAACAAAAGGAATAACGGTGTAACTTGGTATATCATAGCATCGTGACAAACAGAGCAAATATACAGCTATAAGAAGTTTAAAGACACGTGATTCAGTTGTTAATGCCATATACAGTGTAAGGACTCCGTGTAGATCATCATTTTTTTTACTTAATAAAATGAAGAAAATGAATCTTAAATAAATGAAAGAATTTATTTTCAAATATAAAAACTGGTTTCCTTGAAGTTAATACATAAATTCCAAGTTGATGTGCAAGATATTGCAGTATTATTTCAAGAATGATAAAATATTAAATAGTGATGTATCTATTAAAACTGATTTTTTTCAATATTTGATTAGAAATGTTTAAATGGCACAATAGCTATTTAATCCGTACAATATGTGCTGTAAATATTTAGAAATTTATAAAATAGCTTTGCATCATTTGATAATTGAAAATACTAATATTTAGAAAAATGGGTCAGAAAAATTCACATTGTAAATATTCAAAACTTCATCTATAGCATATATATATATATATATATATATATATATATATATATATATATATATATATATATATATAATTGGATATATTGATAATATTATCATATTATTAAGAGTAATAGTAAGTAATTAAATTATTATCTGTTGTTTAATTATTAATCAGAATTAAATTTAGTATGTTTTTTTTAATAACAGTATTCTGTTTTTTTTACAGTTTCTAAAAATTTACTTAGTTTAATTAATGCTAGTTTGATTTAAAAAATCAATATAATATAGCATTTAAAATGAAGCAGCTAGTAAATGTGACTTAATTAAGAAAACTTTAAATCAAGGTGCTTATTTAAAACATCTGAAAATATGAAACATAGATTTCGATAACCTAATAATAATAACCCAATGAATAACTATTATCAGTCACTGGACTGTTGTCTGTAATAATTGACTATATTCTGTTACTACACAGTCTCTTTCAAAATTAAGAGTAACTAAATTTCACCTTTTATTAAGTAAAGTCCAAAAGCGATTTAAAATTGAGGTTAGAAATTTCTAAATTCACACGACAAATTTTAATCAATTTGCCGAATTCAATTAATGTTTCATTTTCAAGAAATTTCATAAGAGAAAACTTTGTAGTAGAAATTTGATAAATACATGAGACTACATGTGATCGTAATATTAATTACATAAGAGTAATTAATATTAACAGTTACGCTGCTCACTCGAAATATAATTTATTTCTACCTTTTATTTGTTTTTCAATGTGGCTTATATTCATAATTTGTGACTTAGAAAATTAGCTGTAGTTTTATTTTGCTGGTTAATGATATATGTCATAGTAATTTTGAGTCTGGAAAGGTTAATATCTATTTCAAGGTAACTATAGTCAAACATTAAAATGTGTCTTACATTGAAAAGTTTGTTGTAGGTTTTTATTCCATAATTAAAAATATTAATCAAACAAGAACAATCGTTGTCAATTGCAGAATAATTATGTCATGACAATTAGCATGGATTACCTAGTTCTTATTTAGCGCTAAATATTAATTAATAGTAGCAAACTATTTCACATCTTTCAGACAGCTGTATTTTCCCAGAATATAATTTAAATTTTTTTTTTCCTTTACATTAGTTTTGGGATTAATGCAATGGAAGGTTATATCCATAATAAAATGTGATCGAGTAAAAACATTAAATTATAAAAAATAACTATCTTAGAAATTATATTTTGTGTTAATAAATTTCCGTTTTCACATTTTCTGAAAAAAATGTTATTTAATAATTAAGAAAGATGGAAAGCGTGAACTTGTAAAACTAATACTCACTTCAAAATAAATCATATTATCTTTTTCAAATTTTCGAACAATAATTTAACAGTAAAAATTACTTAAGGATTAAATTTACTTATCTTAAATGTGTGTTATTTCTGACGAAGTGTGTGTGTAAAGAATAATCAAATTTGGCGAAAATAAATTTTAATTGAATTAGTTACCGACAAAAATTACTTTTTAGAATACAGGCATAACTGGATCATTAAGAAATGTATGTGTAAAAGGTTTGACTTCCACTAATGAAATCATCTAATTATGAAAAACTCTGGTGATCAAGAAACCCTACAAGAATGTTAATCTTCAAAGTTAACTTTTGCTTTTTTTATTCTTCTTTAAAGAATGTATTAATTTCCCCAAACACAAACTTTAAATTTTAAGAATAATTTCAGTTTCTAAAAATTATAACTTTTTTAAATTTTTAAGAATAAATGTTGCCATGAAATACGTGTATTAAATGTATTGTAATGAAAATCTTGTATACTATATACATTCAATTGTATTTTTATGTAAATATGTTTAAATTAGAAGATTAAATGGCATGTATTCTTGGTATAATAATAATAAAATGTAACTTCCATAGTTTTCATTTAAATTATTTTCAAATAATTAAATTTAGAATGTCATTTAGACATTTGTAAATTTACATCATTAGAAGTAAGGTTTATGAGAGAATATTTTCTGTTCTTTTTTCTCAGTTACTAAGCTATGAATAAGATTCGAGTGATTAATTAGTATCTCTGATTATATAATAAAAAATTAATATCTTTTTTCTTAATTAATAAATTTTAATTAAGATAGTTTCATATAGCATCAATATTCTTTTATGATTTTTTATTGAGACTTTCATACAAGCATGAATCTTAAATTTAAAAATAATCTTTAATTAAACAATACTAATTGGAACTTTTTAATGAAAACAGTTTAATTATCAGAACATACATACATACATACATATATATATATATATATATATATATATATATATATATATATATATATATATATATATATATATATATATATATATATATATATATATATATATATATATATATATATATATATATATATATATATATATATATATATATATATATATATATATATATATATATATATATATAATTTAGAATTTTTGAAAAAGAAATATGTTTTTAATAAAATTAAATAATATTTATTTATTTTATTATATGGATATATATCTAAGAAAAAAGTAAATAATTAATACGCACTATGAATTATAAATTAAAATAATTAAACTAATTAAAAACTATAAAATTCTTTCAAAGGTATTCAAATTTGTAAATGAATTCTAACAATTTGTATTCTGTTTCAAATATTCGATATCATATCTTCAATATATACCTTGATTTGGATAAATCAAAGTGTAATTCATGGAGCTAAAGTAAAGAAATGTTTTAATATTTTATTTTTTATGTTTAACACTAATAACAAAGTATTTTAAATTAATAATTAATTACACTTAAGTTTTTGATTTACATTATTGTTTTCTTGTACAATATCTCAATTTCTATTAAAATAAATTAAATAAACTAACCAAATGCTTCATATTTCTTAACTGTTGCGATCAGTATTCAAATAAGCAGTTCTTGTTTTGAAACATTCAGCTGTGCGTTAGAGTAGACCTCAAGAATGCTAAATATGTGAGTAAAAGTTTACAATCTAACATAGTACCCTTTGATTGTTTGGCGATTTTTTGATGCCAATATGTGACAAATAAGAGAACTGCTACATTTAAACTATACAAAATTAGGGTTAGGAGAAATCATATTATATCCAAGATGTACCTCCAAATTTTTCGTATAACTATTTTTATAAACTAATTCTACATCTCGCTCATATGTTTAATCTTTCTGAGCTATTATTTTCTGTTGTTAAAGTGTAACTAGGATTGAACATGGGACATTTTCTCTGAAGAAAAGTCTACTACATCTTGGTCACAGAGAACTGACAGCATTTTGATTTTTTCAGGAAGTTGAGTATCGAAAAAGTTGTTAATCAATTTTTTGTCTAGAACCATGAATTTCTTTATGAGACAATTTCCAAGTTATTATTTTCGATAATTAATAAGTTTGAATGTACCGATTTAACCTGAAATTTTAATATATAAAACACCTACTACAAAGGCATTTGCAATTCCGTTTATCTAAAAGTTTCGAAGAACTCAACAAACCGTTTTGCACATAAAAAATAAAAATTAACTTAAGAAACTATGCATACATTTTATACGGAATAAAAGCAAATAAGTTTAAAAAAAAATTGAAACTTTAAGAAATATAATGCATGTATGATAATTAGAAATTTTAATTTTCAAAAAAAAACTAAAAGTATTTCTTATGTAAATTGTTTTTATATAATAAAAATATGGTTCCAGTTAACTAACTAATGACATAATTCTAAAATCCTTCAAAATACACATTACTGAGTATTGTGAAAGTGTAGTGAATACAGTAAATCTAAAAATATTTCTTATTCAGGTATTTAAAACAATATATTCAATAAAATTCAGAAAAAATCATAATAATTATACCATACACAATTCATTTCAAATCTTTACTAAACTGTGTCAATAAATTTCATTGATTTATTACAAATAATCATCTATAAAGCATTAAAAAATTCACCCTTCTTTTCTCGATTGTTATTTCATGAATATCATATTATTGAGATTAAATGAAATATTTGAAACTATTTATGTAATATTTTAAGAAAAATGTATTGTAAAGTATTAAATATAACTATCCTAGGGCTTCCAAAGATAGTTATTTAGTGGATAGGATTATTTTTGATAATTATTAGAAATATTGTGCGTTAATGTGGATTTTTCATTATTAAAAGTGTTTTTATAGTTTTATGTAATAATTGATGGCTCTATATTCTTTTTCAAAACAACGAATTTTATCGGTAAGTTAAAATACTTTCATAAAAATACTACTATAGTTATAATGAAATTCAACAAAATTCAACAGCAGATACATTATTTTATAAGACTGATTAATATTTTGGGTATAAAGTAGGATTATATTTACATAAATTAAAATTTTAAGCTTAAAAATTGTTATTCATCATCAGTATCTAATCTAGTTAATCAAGGTTATCGTCGAGAAAAGAGAACATATAACAATTTATTAAATGAAAAGTCACATTATATATATATATATATATATATATATATATATATATATATATATATATATATATATATATATATATATATATATATATATATATATATATATATATATATATATATATATATATTTATATATATATATATGTAAGTACGACTTACATATATAACAATATTTATAGAAATAAACTAAACTCACAATAAAGATTACAGTAATAAAATAATAGAAATAATAAAAATAATAGTTTCAAAGATATTATTTCAAATCCAACTATTATTAAAACAAAGAAATAGAAATCATGATTTATAACTGAAGAATATAAACTAATTGTTTGTGTTTTTAAAATTACTGATCATTGCTTTATATAAAATAAGTTTGAATTAAGAAACAAGAAAAAGGAATAATTTATTCCCTGCTAACAGCCCACCCACCCGTCTGACTTAGACCATTGAGTCCAGTCTTTTTCACACTTCATTGGAAAGACATTGCTGCGGATTCTTAGTCCTTTCCCGCGTAATTTACTGCGTCCGATGGACATTATCGACTTCCATGTACGTGATTCCGGGAACTTGCCAGGAAAGGATCAATGTCATCGAAAGGCAGATGTTATCAGCCTTGCAAGTCCGAGGGCCCCTCCGAAGAATGACACGAATGACTTGGCCATACTTTGAGCGGAGGACGTCCAGGGAGTAATTCACCCGAATGGCATTCCTCTTTTATTCCAGCCTTTGTTCGTTGTAATGAGAACAGTATCTCTGTCGAACTATTTCACTTCACTCCAAAGAATTAAGACAATGGTCTGACTGCTTAGATGTTCTTCCATCAGCCGAAGCTAATAAAACCAGTCTTTTAACCCTAAGACGCAATGATAAAAATTAGATTTTGCTTCTCCTAACGTTAAATATATATATATATATATATATATATATATATATATAAATATATATATATATATATATATATATCTATATATATACATAAGATAATTAAAAATTTAAAAATATTAATTGAAATATACACAAATTTGGATTTATATAACATAATATAAAAAATAATCATTGACCATACCCCTCCTGTAGAAAGCATGGTCTCTATGGCTCTCTTATTATATATTTTTTTATATTTTGTCACATATTTCTAATAATCTTATTTTTCCGACTTATCTTTCCTTAACTGCTTTTGCGCTGAACATGTGGTTATGTAGTTAGATATATATCTGTATTTTTATTATTTATATATTGTGTAATCTCATCATTACTTTTTTGCAGGTGAGTGATTATCTGTATGGTTTTATTGTGATGAATATTGATGCACCAGAGAAAATGGATTATATAGAAACAAAATTATTGTGAGAAATGCTTCTTAATTTCTTCATTATTATTTTCCATGTTAGTAAATTCTATTAATTGAAACATTATTTCATTTCATTCCTGACATCAATTATTTTTAATTTCTTCATTTTGATGCTTCGTTTCGTTTCCTGAAAGTTTATTTTTTTTTCTATTCCATTTAGAAAGTAGTTCTATGTCTTGGAAATAACCTGTTATTATTTTATGTATTTGAAATTGCACGTTTAAACAGGGAAATGCGCAGAATAATTTCTTGGTAATTCAAAGTTATTCATAATTCTACTAAACGAGTGAAAAAATTAGGTTGTGTCTCAAGAAAACACCTTTATTTTCAAAAAAAAAATATGTATCTGCAGAGGAAACTTCTTATTAGTACTATTATTCTTGATATAAAGCATTACTAGTTAATATGGAATATTTTACACCAGAGTTTTATTATTGCTGATATAAAATATTAGATAAAAGTTATTATAAGTATGAGATTAAATTCTCAATCCGGGTTAATGAGTTGGAAAAATAGTTTCCATAATAGAAAGAAAATGCTTTTATAATACCTAAGCAGAATGCAACAGTATTATTTAAATTTTCAAAATTATTCTCAAGGAATACTACGTTAGAGACAGAATTGTGTGTGAGAGACAGTGTTCACAAGGAATACTACGTTAGAGACAGAATTTAACAACACATTCAAAATTTCAAAGGAATTCTGAGAATCAAAAGCAATTTCATTGGAAAAATTTCATTTTTAAATGCTTCGAAGGTGTAGGCAGCACCTTCAAATTACATTCTTAACATTAAATTTAAAATTTTTAAATTATTCTAAGCATCAAAAATAATATCTCTGGAAAAATGTTATTTTTAAATTATTCGAATGGTATAAACAGCAGTTAATATTAGATTAAAAATGTTACCGAAATTCTTAGCATAAAAAAATTTTACTGGGAAGCTTTTATTTTTCAATGTTTTATTAAGTTGTTTTACAAAAGAAAATGAGAAAAGTTTGCTTACAAATACAAATTTTACAAAGAAGAATGCCTCTTTATGTCTTCATTGCTCAAAAGACAAAATCTTCTTCCGTAATGAGTTAACTAATACCACACTATGATTATTATTTAAGTTATGTTCTAAATTGCTTAGAAAAGTTTATATAATTTGCGAGCATTTTTTAATCTTTATATAAAGTTACTTTTGACAATTTAACTAAGACACTTTCATAGTGTTCAAAACAAAATGCTCCCATAGAATTATTCATCAACCGAAGGATACATTTTGCCTAATAACAACTGTTATTTTGAGAAATGATACGAACCATTCCTCATCATAGTTAATTTAAATGTTCATTATATAAATTCAGCAAGTATTCTAAGTTCCCTATAGAGTATTAAACTTATATTAAAAAGAATTACCAAACTTTTATAATTAAAAACCAAGCATATTTCAAATTAATACTTAATCCTTTACGCTGCGTTAGGATTACACGATTGTGTTCCATGTTTACTCTTTCTTTCGAAAACAAATTACCTTTACATGAAATATCAAGAACAAAAGTAATCTTCTCGTGCTCTGATTTATCACGTGTCTTTCTTTCATAATCTCTGAGATGATGATGATCCAAGTATTCGTCCCAGTTTTCCTTTATTATACACCTAACTCTCTCTCTCTCTACATATATATATATATGCCATTGATAAAATCGTTATAGAATAGTTCTGCAAAGTTTTCTTAAAGATCTCTTCACTTTCTTTCCAAACTCACTTTTAATGGAATTGCGAGAAGAGATCTTTTTATGCCAGTTCCTCCAATCTAATGATTGAGTTGATAATTAATAGGAGAGTCAGAAAATGCTCGAAAGTGTTATAGATCATTTTCTTTTGTTAGCAGAGAGAAGTAGCTTTATATGCTTTCTAAATTTTTTCGTTATTTAACTGCAGCTTCAAAAATTAATTGTGAAGTATTTAAATTATATATTAGAGTATGATTTTGTTTAATTTAGGAAATAGGAGACGTAACAGATTTCTCTATATTCCATTATGAACAATAAATCAGAATTCTTGATTTTAAATAATTACAGAGATTTTAGTATTCTTAATAAGAATTGTATTTGTATAATTTTCTTGCTGTTAGTTTTAAGAGAAAAATTATTGATATTATTACAAATTGTTATAAATTTTGTTAAGGCAGAAATGAAATTATCATTTTGCACAAAATATGAAAACAAACTTTTAAGCATTCTGACAATATTCACAAAAATAAATGAAAATTACATTAATCGTTAACAAAATTTAAATTCTTATTAAAATAAGTTTTCCTGTTTAATGAAAATGTTATCAATATATTTAATATAACAACAGTTTTTCTTTAACTTAATAGAAATTAATCCCATTATATACATTATATATATATATATATATATATATATATATATATATATATATATATATATATATATATATATATATATATATATATACATTATATATATATATATATATATATAAAATGTGCATTATATATATAATGGGCGGCATCTGTGCCATATATATATATATATATGTATATAGCACAAATGCCGTATATTCCAGAATGCCCAATTCTGAACTAAGTGATACTAGCTAAGTTTATTTATATTGCAACTTGGTTTTTATTATGTCATAGATACGGAGACCTATCATGATTATGCAGAAAATTCTATTTTGGCAACCTTAGTATATATGTGATCACGCATGTCACAATATATCGTCTTGACAATATTTCTTCATCGCCAAAAAATTCAGAATCGGGCATTCATTGTTTATATAGCATCTATACTTACATATATGAGTGACCCATCGTAATCTACGGAAAAATATTAACATAATTCAATAATATTTTTTCAAACACTTCAGGGCAGATATGTTAAGAGCTTTTATATTACTGGATAATGCTTAAACTGTGCATTTACGCATTATTTATATAATAATTTTCTTACTTTGAAGAATTTTAGACAAATTTATATATACAATTTTTAATTTGAAATCTATTAATTTATTACATTTTGTTGTTGTTTTTTTTGTGAGGTGAATTATGCTCCAAATAATCAATAAATTATGTGTAATCACGTAACAAAACAAATTTTTCATGTGTGTATGCTCCATGGATGTTTTTGTATTAAAATTATATATATATAATACTTGAAATTTCAAAAAAAATTGTCTCTCTAAGCCTAGTTTTAGTTGCAAATTATTGATCTAGATCTTTCTGCGACTTTAGTTAGAAACTATTGATTTACAACATTTTGTTAGTGTTCATATATTTTTCATTTCATATTCTCCTCAATCCGATAAAAAAAGGAAAAGTCATTTCCACTGTACTTTGAAAGGTAAAAACGACATACTTTTGAGCAATAGTTTCCCTGGAAACTTATGCAGCTAATTTTTCATTCTATAGCAACACATAATATCATCTTGCAGCGATCTAAGCTTGGCTTCGAGGAATGATTTAACGCCAGAATAAATCGCATATGATTTCCCGTTCCATTTATCTGGCCTGATGAATTGGCTTATTTCCTCTCCCGAAAATGGAACAAAGGAGACAGGCTAAAACCATTTCCATTTAAAAAGGAACTAAGCCAAGCTACATTCCGCAATTTTCTTATTGTCAGCCAGCACATGAAGATGGAGTCTGCATGTCGTGCTACAAATATGGCTTTGTATCAGACAAGTAAATCATCCTGAATCCATCTAGCAACGAGTAGAAATCCCGATAAATTGAATTTTATTCATCTACTGAAACTTTTATACTCACTGATAACTTTTCGAAGCTTTTATTTATTTTTTAACATTAAGTTAACGTCCTACAAAGGACACTAAATTTTAATATGACTTCTTCGATTTCATAAAAGTTAATTTATTATGCGTAAAGAGTTATGTGAAAATCCCTCACAATACAGTTAAAAGAATAGAATTGAATATTTTGGCGATATTGGACTCGTATTAATATATACTACATTTCAGATTGATAAAGCTGTACTCTTTATCATAAGCAGTATAAAATATATCGGAAATTCTTTGCCTGTAAACCTGAAATATCATTACATTGCAATTCAATGATTTAGAATTCCTTATATTTAAACATACATATATATATATATATATATATATATATATATATATATATATATATATATATATATATATATATATATATATATATATATATATATATATACATATATATCTTTCAAGGTTGTGAAAAATAGAAATTTAAAATTCTAGCAAAATAATGGAATTAAAAATTAGAATATTTATAAATATATAATGAGTAAATGTTTTAAATAAATTATACCTAAGTTTAAACTTAGAAGTGTTTTCTACAATAAATAAATTCTAATTCAATTTGAGTTTATTTACTAAATTTAATCGTAGTGTTTATTAGGTTAGAAAAAAGCAATAGAAACTAAGTCTTTTTTAGCTTCGGTATAAACTAATGACTCAAACTTGTTATTAAATTAGCAGGGATCAAATAAAAATTTCAGGACTGAGGAACACTCGGTAAACCTAAAATAATTTGGTGAGATTTTTTTTTATATTAATTATTTTCTCTCTATACATAAATGACGTTTAAGAAAATTACATAGAGGAGCGCATTTAATAATTCAAATTATCTTTGTATCATGTGTTCGTGCCCTTGAATATATTTTTATTGTTACCTGTACTTTTTCCAAAGTTTAATTATAAAATTTACGGATACATCACCCTAAATTCATTTTATGACGTCATCGAGATGGTATGTATCTGCCAATCGAGACTGTCCAAACTGGATCCTTGCCAGTTTTAAGGAACTGCGATTATTTTCTTTGCAACTAATGGTTTGGAATGCTCTCAACTTTAGATTGCATATCAACGAAGAATATTCATGAGAAATCAATCTGAGTTTTGAATACTGTTTAATTGTCTAAAGTTAGTTGAGAGTGAACTCAATTTTACAAAAATACTTAAAATATAACCTTGTAGAGAAAGGTTGTCATGCGGAAGTTGTTTCCAGAAGAAAAGTTATAATAATTTTGTAAAATTAATTGTTTTACATAAGATGTAATAAGAATGTTTAAAGAAATTGAGTTTTGAGCTTTATTATTTAAGTTTACTGCAAAGATTTTATGTTTAGTATTTAAATACTACCTTATAATGACGCATAAAAATTCCTACATAGTCCCTTTTATGCATTATAATATTTATGCAATAAATTATTTTAAAGTTGAATCATGCTTCAATAATTATATATAAATACAAAAAAATTGCATGTCCTTTGTCAGTAAAATCTTAAAATAAAGTTATCGTATTCATAATGCTGAAAGTCTATTTTATCAGTTCCTGTTTCAGTCAGTTAAATAAATTGATTTAAAACAAACTATACAGATGGTCTTGAAAAATCAGGAAAATTTTTCCTTTTTTTGCCAAATTAATTCAAAATAAATTCAAGGTACAAATGATTAAATTCTCTTTACATCAGGAAATGGAAATCTTCAATTTCAGGTGGGATAAATAATAATACCGAAATAGTTTCAACTATTCACAGTAACATTCATTTGAAATATTTCAATTTATTTCTAATGCAAGAAGAATTGAGAAACAGAAATAAAAATTCAGACATTTATTATATATTAATGAGAATCATTTGAAGATTTATAGATTTATTATTATAATAATTAAAAATATTTATTTAAATATATCACTACTTAAAATAAGATTTACTTAAAATATTAGTGATAATTACCACCATTTCAGAAATGATATGGGTATGATATTGGCTGATAAAGGTTACTTGATATTATCCACTATAATACAAGGGTTAATGTGTTTAAGGAGGAATGACGGCCGATGGCTGAGTGGTTCTTGATTCCTACGTAGTTGGCCCCGTGTTCGAATACCGATGTGGGCATGGATTCTTTCTGAGTTTCCCTGTCCATTTATCTGAGATGTAGTGTGAATGTTCCCATGGGAATGCCCTCCACCTTATGAACCAGTGTGGGGTGGTATGGCGTGTGAAATGCTACTTGCCGTGACTTGGTTCATAGGTGTCCGCCGAGTAACAATAAATGACTAGCCAATTCCGGCCTTGTAGTGGGGAGTGAAGGGTTAGCCACCAGTGCCCACCATTGTTAAAAAAAAATGAACTTTAGGAGAAATTATCATTTATTCCTGCTTAAATTATCTTAACATATTCAGGCTATTTTAATCAAAGAAGCTCTATGAAAACTTTAAAAACGAAAGTTGTGTAGAAGCAGTTTACACCAACAACTTCTGCGCACTTTATCTCAGTTTTAACATTTACTACGAAAAATAAAAGAAGGTTATTATTTTCAAAAGTGGAGCAAAATTACTTACCAGACTCATTCCATAAGGTTGCATCAATATTCTGAATTTCTGCAACTGCTTCAAAATGATTGAAGTTTGAAATCTCTCACTTGGACCTTAATATTAAGTAACTAAATTAATTGTAAAAAAACTGAATAGGATAGAGTCTCACAAATGATTAGGTGACATTTTAAAGAAACAATTTAACACAGAAGGGAGAACTACATAAGAAGTTTTTGATTAAATTGTGTTTTTTTTTGTTTTAGTTTCTTCTTAATTCTAATTGAACATTATTGTTTTTACTAGATTAAAATATATTTTATTAATCTTTGTTTCCCTATTTATACTTTAAATTTATTATTCTGAAAACAAATGATTTTCTTTATTCAACTGATACAAATTGACTGAGCTCATTTAACATCTAAGCAACTATATTTAAATTGCTTACTTTGTATCTTAAATATCACTTGGAATAATAATTTCCCTGAGTAAAATGGATTCAATAAAATGAAATGAAACAGTAAATAATATGTTGAAGTATATCTTTTTTTTGACAGATTACTTAGTGTAAATTTCAAAACTGATGTGAATGAATTTAAGATAATTTATTTTACCCTATATGCTATATTGAGTAATTTATAAAATTATAATTATCGCTTAAATTGAACTGTAAAAAAAATTCTCTGATTGCAGATAGATAATAAATAGTCTACAAAACTTTAAATTTCTTTCCTCATAATGTTATGGAAATTCACATTTTGAATTCGTAAGCGCACTTCTGTTTATAATTAAAAATTTTCAGTGAGTTCTAAATACAAAGTAGGACATTTCTAAATTTTAGATATGTCCATAACTTTACTGGTATGAAATGCGGTTGTGGAAGCCTGGTTGGTTAGAACATCGTTCTCATTATCGAAGGTTGCAAGTTCGAATCCTGGCCGACCGAGGATATGTCATGTTCGCTAATGGTGGCTGGGGCACGTTAAAACTTTGCATGGTTGCAATGTCCTCCCAGAGTAATAATTCCTATGGGGGTGGCAAACTAAGTATTGGTGTCGTCTATTTGGTCTCAGCTTCAAAATTACGAAGAAACGTGCTGGTGCAATAACAGCAACTAGTATGAAATGTATTTCAAAAATGAAACTTACATAAACAAACTTAATGATCTTGAACAGGCATGCTGATTTTGTTTCAAGATAGTTTAAATGTAGGCAAGGAATGTAATACATCTAGAATTATTATGCAACTTTCATGTATGATTTGCACTCATTCATATATACCAAAGCTATATATATATGTTCCTAAATTTTAAAATTATGTTAGGTTACTTTAGTGGATATTATTTTCTGCACCTTAACCACCATTACAGAGAAGTATACTGGAGCTTGAAATTGCCACAGATTCATATTGATGATACATCTTGCATATAGCTTCAACATTTAGTATCTTAGCATTGCTAATTATCATATGGATGCCTGGAGAGTTCCACATACTCATAATTGGTACACTAGAAAACGCCCTGCTGGTTCCTTGCTTTTTGAGGGCACTAGAGGCCAACAGACATGTATTTCACGCTTGACCAATGATCACCCAAAAGGCATCAAATATGTGCAGGGTCAAAAGACTTTTAGTATGTGCACAAAAGGTAAAGCAGAACATGCATCACCTGAGCATATTTTGAGCTGCTTGAATTTTGACTTGGAAGAGGTTTTTCCAAACCCTCAAATATTTTCAGATTTCGTGGCTGTTTATGGATTTGTGGAGTTGGTCTAGTATAAGAATTTGGATTAATAACAACAATAACACTAATAATCATCATATAACTTTCTAAAAGTCAAAGTAAATTAACTCTACACCTATAATATTTTTATGAATGTGACTTCATTTAAGAGCTTCATAATTTACATAAACTTCATAAGACATTCATTATAAGCTATCAAAGAACAAAGGAATTTGTTCAGTGAATTGCTTCAGGGTGTCTTTCAAGTCATTGAAAGTGTTGCCCAAGCCAAAATACCCTTGTAATAGTAATAGTTAATCAAAAGCTCTTCCCAAATGACTTTATATAGAACAACTTGTTGGATCTCTTTCAAGACTTTCCTGCTCATGAAGCTTAATTTCAATGTCCTGCTGATACGAGAAGGTAAACATTTTTAATATTAGCGAGAAAGTAGTCAAAAGTCATGGTTTATTAAAATTAAAAGAAATATTGTGTCATTAAAAATCACCCAAGTGGTATTTAAAATATTACTGCCACCATTTTATTTCGCATAAAATAATTCAAATCAACATTATGAATAATTTAAAATATATTTTTTAAAACCATTCTGTAATGGATTATTCAAATATAAACGAAATCTTATTCTCCAAAATCATTAATTTGTTGACATCAATTTCTACATAAATATAAATTCTTAAAACAAGCTTATTTATGTTTCCTATTTTCAAATATCGAAGAACGGCGGCACTGGCCCGAACTTCGACCCTCGAGCTGGGAAAGGTCGACTCAGTCTTTCATCCCTTCAGTGGGTCGATAAATTGAGTATTAAGCATGCTCTGGAACTAAATACTGGTGGTTTTGCGTTAAGCTGATAACGTTAGGTGGTTAGGCTGATCACCTAACGGAGAGAAACGTATATTTCACGCCCTCTAGATCAGAAAAGCAGAGATGGGCTCTGTAGGCCTTGGCCCAAGTGAGCTATCATTATATATATATATATATATATATATATATATATATATATATATATATATATATATATATATATATATATATATATATATATATATATATATATATATATATATATATATATATATATATATAAATGAGATGATTTAAATTTATTATTAATTCCCCAAAATCTGAATTTATAATAATAATTTGCTACTTAAATCACCATATCTGTATTTCATTAAATCTGCTTGGGTCTCTTTATTTTTATATTTTATCAGGTGGGATGAACTCTTAATAAACATGTGTATAGCATTTTTGCTAGGAAAATCGAAACTTCTAAAAAAGAATTTCTAAAAATATTCCAAAAAAAAAAATGTTGCAAGTAACTTTATTACAATGTAAGTTTGTTATTTTTTATTCCCTCTGCGATGTAAAAGAAGTCGGATTTGTTCCTCCAAAGATATCAAAGAATATCCGATAAGAAAAATCCTACCTAACACTGAGAAGAAAGATTTTTTTCTTCTTCTTAAGCTTCTTTAGAGGGAAAACTTCTCTTATCCCCAATCGAGATGAGAAAATGTGATCTCTATTGCTCCAACTGGGAAAATATTGTGCTGTGAGCTAAAATATTCAGTTTTTATCATCAGCAGTAACTGATACACAATGAACTCTAAGAAATGATATTTCTATTCAGGTATGATTAGTTAGTTCTTTTTTTCAGACACGTTATCTTTTTGAGTAAGGAACATTTTACTTAGAATATTACGGATTATGAGCAAAACAGAATTTAATATGAACTATTTTATGTACGTTTTTATGATATATTTGTTTAGTTTCGAAAATAGAAGCTGCAAAATTATGTTAAAATCGCTTGTAAAACGGCATATTTGAAAAATATTTGTTATTATATAAATCTCTAAGTTCTGAATTGTAAGATTATAAGTTAAAATGTTTGTGTAGTATCTTAAGGTATTTACCATTTAATATCTAAAAACAATGTTCATAAATCCAAATACAACGTCACTTTGCGAACAGATATTTTATTAGAAATATATTGTAAACTATATGACTATCCTGAAATTTTTCGTAAAAAGAACTATAAGTCACCGTCAGTAAAAATAATAAAAATAAAAATGCTTTGCTTAGTTAATAAAATCATCAATATATGTTATAGAGTGTATATTAATTTAAAATATATATATAGTGCTACATTTTTCAAGAGTTAATACAACAGAGCAAATTATTTTGATTATAAATTAGAAATGAGTGTTATTCATGAAAAATGATAAAATCAATGTTAGTTTAATCCTCAAGAAACTGAAATATTGAAGGTCTAATAGTATTGAAACATAATAATGGTAAATCAATACTTTGTAGATTAGAATACCCATTTATATTGTCTTAAGCTCAATTTTCATATCAATATTTGACCGTTCTACATAGTATGTAAGTTTTTATTACAGAAACTTTATTTTTAGATTATAATATATACAACAACAAGATATAAAACAAAGTTTAAACTATAAATAAATATAATTATACTTATCAAACTTGAGACCCATCTTTATTTAAACACAATTATTATATATTATTATTTATAATTATTTTATAAATATTCAAAAGTGTTATTGCATTAAGATTTACAAAAGAAAGTGAAATATTTTATAAGCTATACGTAAAATTCTGTTGATTTTTCACATTTGAAATTGTGCAGTTTTATTAAGTTTATTGCCCAAGTCGATATGTGATGCTTTACAAGTTACGGTTAATTTCAGTTTCAGAGAAATTATGATTTTCGAAGTTCTGTTGCTTTGTTTGGTATTTCACGTGTTATGACCAATGAAACTTAACAAAAATATAAAGGAAAATTTTCAGAACATGTTCATTCTTCATAGTAACTACATTTATCTAAAAAATTAATTAAAAATTTTGAAATTGATTTGCTAATTTCAGAGCGGCAGATTAAAAAGAATTCATGCTTTTCTATGTATATTTTAATAGAAATTTTTATACATAGTTTTTTTTCACTACATGATACTGATACAGGATAATGACACTACAAGATAATGAATCGATTCTACAGGATAATGAATCGAATTTACAGGATAATAAATCGATTCTAAAGCTAAAAATTTACAAAATGTATTAGCTTTAGAATCGATTCATTATCCTACTTTCATTTATTTGCATGTCTTTTAATAAATGCTAACTCACACTTTTCATAAAAAATTCGATTTATGCATGAATAAAAATGTAAGTAAAGCATGAAAGACAACACAGAATTGAATTGAAACCCTACTGTATAAATTAGTTTTATTCCTCCAATTAATTTGCAGAACATTTAACCTCCAATTACAGGTAAAAGAAACATAAATCCATATTAATTATGCTGTTATAATTAGGTAAAAGGCAGTCACAGTCAATTAAATTATTTTTAAGTAACGTGCAATTTTAAGAAACGAGAAATACTTTTCCAGCATCAAATATCCCCACAAAGTATGCTTCTCTATTTTTTTATCTCAATTTCGGCACTACTCAAGGGTAATTCGAAAGCACTTTTTTTCCTTCATTACGAGACCAATTAAGTGCAAAATGGCATTAAATTGGTTGCAATATACTTTTGAGGAAAATCTTTTCCTGCCGAATGGTAAAGTATTAAGCATACATCGCTCGCTGTTTAACTTTAAACTTCTTTTATGCAGAATTTCGCTGATGCAGTACAAAAGATGATAGCCTTTTAATGAAGTCAACTTCAGCTTCCAGAACGTGAGCGCCTGTGGTACCAAAGTAATCCCTCCTGTTTACAGATTAATTGGAGGGCGAAGGAAAAGTATCTTCCGGAAGTAACCGAGGGCATGAGAATAAAGGGGAGGGGTTATTGTGTTCGAGAGCTCCGGTATTCGAAAATTCTCAAGTCATGAAAGCGAACTTTTCATATTTCCCAACTTTTCCATTCAATTGTATAGAGAATAGATTCATTCGAAATGGGAAATGATTTACTATTGTTCTCGGAATTATTTGCCAAGAGAATATAATGGTTTCTTTGTCATGTTGCAAATAGTCTGATTCTATTGAGATAAATTAAAAGAAGCCATTTCAGAATGAATGCACTTCTGTATAATAAAATAGAAAAGTTTTATTTCATAATATAGAACAAATAGAAAATTTTTCACTGCATTTAATTGAATAGCATTCTATAATTAACATCATTCCTAAACCAATTTTGGCACAGATGACATATAAGGCAGGAATCCGAATTTTTTTGGGAAGAATCGTTCCCAAGATGACGTATCGTGACGTGCACGATGACGTAGATGCTAGAGTAACCAAAATAGAATTTTCTACATAGTTTTTATTGGTATAAATTTCTATAACGTAATGAAAACCAGGTTGCATATACATAAGAAAATCCGTCAAATATTCATCAGACTCAGTATTAGACATCCAGGATTATACATCCTCAATGGCCCAATTTTTATTAAAAAATATAAATCTCGATTTATTTAGAAATTTTCAATTTGAAAATTGAAATATGTTGACTCCTTATTAAAGAATAAATATAATTTAATGTAAACAGAAGAGTAATGAGTATTCATTACCAAAAGTTGATTACTTATATTGAACATTAAAGCATTTTCATCAAAACGTATTCTGATTATTTGTATTGTTTACAATTGAAAATATATTATAAATGCAAACCCTATGAGGCAAAAGGTTATCATTCCTTTGATTTGTGCATATTCAAAACAAAGCGTTTATACTAAAAATACAAAAAAATTGCGATATCAAATAAGTGAGTGTTAAGGCTTAAATACAATAAGTCAAATGAAAAAAAAAAAGGTTTTTATAAAATTCAGAGCACAGTGCGCAACATAGGTAACATTTGTATAAAGAGTTGAAACTTTTAAGTGCAACATGATTCATTAAGAGATTTTATAACATGTAATTCATACTATAATGTCTTGTTGAATTTTTAAAAATACCTTCTTAATGAATGTAATTAAAATATCTATTTAAATTGTTTTTGCCTTCATAAACCTGTAAAAAGAAGCAAAATTTTTCTTTCTATTATACGAGTTAACTTTAGAAAAATAAACAAAAGCTCAGTTAAAAGCATTTAGAGAAAAGTCAGGAAAATCTTTTATGAAAATTCAAATAATGTTTTTAGAGGGCAAATTTGATTAAATAACTGATTTCTTTATATTTGATTTGACTGATTCACAGATATCTAAATCAATAATAATACATTGGTGTTCATGCAGTTTAGGAAAAAAGTGCTTTTATTTCACGGTGTCAAATGAATATTTATAAAAAGTTAATAAATTAGTAACATTTAAAGAAACATAAGTAACATTCATAAAAATTACATTAATATGTAAGTTTAAAAGATGTTTGGTAAAATTATAGACATTTTAAAAAAATTGCAACAAAAATGTTAAATTGTTATAAAATAAAATATAAATATTTAATTATATTTTGTACTTTTTTAAAGTAGAATAGCTATTTGGAAACAATTATATTTTATGAAGTATTTAGTTTACATATCTGTTTGTAATACATGGCTTTGTATTCCAAAAAGGAGCTTTTTCGCACAGATGAGCAAAAACAAAGTTGAATAAGGTATGATTTTTTGAAAATTGTATTTTTTTTACTTACAAAATTATTAAGTAAAGAAGTCAATATTCATATGAACTTTCTAATGTGTTACCGATTTTCTGCATTGAAAAAGTAGAAAACAGTGTCAAAAACAAATCATTTTCTAAATTTTGATAAAGAATATCAAGTATCATTTTCCTTTAAAAAAAAAAAAACTGTTTTTTTTTAAATGTAACATTTTTTTAAATTTAAAATGAATACGTTACATTTTCTATCTACATTTCCAAAAAATAAATCCAGCTGGCAAAGTAGGTATTTATAGTGGGGTTAAATAAATATAACGCCTCAGCTCTTGAAGCCAACAAAGCTCCTAAATGGTCACGAGAGATAAGTATATTAACATTGAATTTGAATCACTTTTATTGGTATTATATGAGTCCAAATTTTGAAAAGAAAACATGCCAGACAAAGACCAATATCTTTATTTATATTTCATTTTTAGCTTGCACTGGTCAGCATTAGCCCACAAATTGAGCAATATATATATATATATATATATATATATATATATATATATATATATATATATATATATATATATATATATATATATATATATATATATATATATATATATATATATATATATATATAGATAGATAGATAGATAGATAGATAGATATAGGTATAGATATGAGCAAATATAATATTTCCTCAACTAGCTGACTAAATAGGTACTAAAATAACAATATTGCATTCAATTATACACCAAGAATGTTTGTTATAACAGTGCAATTCCTGCATTTTAAAGAAAACCTTAAAATCAATTCTAATATAAATAAATCCTACATTTTCAATAATAACATATTGAGATTATTAATTAAGCTCAATTTTTTACAAAAAAATAAAATTAAAATTTTACTAAAAACCATTCTTAACAAAATGTAATCCCTTTTGTTCATTTTTTTCAGTTTGAAAATAAAATGAGTACACACGATTTTATGAATTGTTTTATTCTAGCTTTATTCTCACACAACATTTTTTGCTCTCTCAGAAAAAGCAGAAATTATTGCTGTTGAATAGAAAAGAGGAAATGGAATTGCTCAAGCTTGTGATATATATACATGCGCAGTTCTTTTCTTCTTTGTTTCTTGCTTATTGTGCGCTCCAATCAGGGAAGCAATCAGTAGAATGGACGATGCCCTAAATAAAGTAATAGTGGGCAACATTCGTTTCTATCAATCTCACCACCCCCACGCATCAAACAACGACGATTTGATTACACAAGAAAAATTGTTATTGCTATAAGATTTGTCTTCACTGACACAATTTAAATTTATTTTTATATTAATTACTTTGCAACCAAAAGTTAATTGTTTATTTGAAACCACTTATTAGGAGATCATTTTTATAACAACTGAGCAACTGCGAATCATTTTTCAGCTGAAATGTTTTTATATAAAATTTTTACAACAGAAGTCTGGAGAAAATTAAATTTTAACAAAATATAATTTCAATTTATTTTCTTTCAGACTTCTGTTGTAAAAACTTTATATGAAAATTTAAGAAATTATAAATTTTAATAAAATATAATTTATATAATTTCTTTTAGCATATATAAAAAATTATGCTTTTTAAAACATAAATCAGTTAAATTTTAAATACATTTACATTATGTCTAGTTATATGCTGCAAAATAAAAATAGCATGAAAGAAATAATGCAAATAAAACATAATTTATGACTTGTTTTAGAGTATTTGAAAAGCATTGTGCTTTATAAATCATAAATTAGTATAATTTAAAATACATTTGCTATATGTTTAGTTTTATAAGGTAAAATAAAAATAATTTAAGTTTTTCAAATTTTGTCCATTAACATATCTTTATAAAGGAAATAAAGTGTGCTGTACATATTTTCATCACTTTCACATTTTACAAAGTCCTTGTCATCACTAAGTGAACTATAATTAATTTATCTATCTTAAATTTTGTAGATATTTAAGAAATACAAGACTATTGAAACAGAAATTTCATATGTAAAATTTATTCCCGTTCAGAACTTGTTTTGATATTTTTGATATAGATCTAAAATAATTAAAATTAAAAAACTCAAAACTCGTACTTTAATGTTCACATTATAATGTTCTTTACTTAATTAACTGTAATTACACATTTTTCAGAAATGTGCATGGAAACTTCAACGTCTAATAAATTATTTAAATGATATTCAAATATTTAGTGTATACAGTTGTATAAATAAATATTCATTCTAAAAATGCTGTGCAAAATTTAATAGAAAAAAGAATAAAAATTCAATGCTCACTTTAAAACTTTTTTTCATGTTAAAGAGGAAAACTTTAAAATGTGCATATTACCAAATAAGCATTTTCATTTTTTATTAAACGCGATATAATTCGAACATTTTCAAAAATTATTTGAATAAGTAAATGTTTATATATAATGAATAATTAAACCTCTGTAAAAATAAATTCATAATCGAAACTAATTAAACTAATACCTCTACTATCTATTCCATAATAAAAAATCCAATTCTTCTATTTCCAAAAAAATTACTATCAATAAATATCGTGATCTGTATGTATGCACTATTAATTTAAATTTAATTTTAATTCATGTATATCAAATTAAAATATGTGAGTTTAACATTCTAGAAAAATTATATAGATATATACTCTATCTCTCTGTATATATATATATATATATATATATATATATATATATATATATATATATATATATATATATATATATATATATATATATATATATATATATATATATATATATATATATATATATATATATATATATATATATATATATATATATATATATATATATATATATATATATATATATATATATATATATATATATATATATATATATATATATATATATATATATATATATTCCTTTATACCTAATGCATTCTTCGAGTAATTGAGTAATTAAAAAAAGATATTTTTCGCTCAAACTTTAAATCAGTCAAATATTTGAAAAGATTTTGTGTTTCGTACATCATTTTCAAATCATTGTAACAATTACTAGTTATAATTATAGTTAGTGAATAATTATAAAAAATGTTAAATAAACATTGAAAAATGGTAACAAGTTTCAAACATTTTCTCGTTAATATAGTTAGTGAAATCGTATTTGGTTTATGTTTGAATTCATGAAATAAATTTTACGAACAAACATATAATGATAATATTTCGTTGTTTTTTTCCATGCAAATTAATTATATTGCATTAACGTTACTGCAAAAGCTCAAATTTATTTATGTAGTACGTTTAACGTAATTACTTAAGCTGAAACCTTGTTTATACTTTTATCGCCCTAGCGAGGAAGATCACGAATTTAATTTTAGATTTAAAATAGATTTTTAATAACACAATAGTGTGGAGCAAGATGAAATCATCCGTTGATTAAATTAAAATAACTTCAAGTTAATTATAAATTGTATAAATTTGTTTTCAATTAAGTAATTTTAAGTTTAGTTTCATTTCTTAAAAAAATTTTATATTATAGCATTTATACGCTTTACTGCTATAATGTATGTTAAATCCTAAATTTTGAAAAGATTCAATACTTTCTGTTTTGTTTCAAAGCAGGAAATCTCAAAATTTACGCATTTCTTAGATTTTAGTTTATTAATTAACACAACAATTCATTTAATTTTAAGAGCAATGGTAATGACCGACGATTAAATTTAGTCATTTCTAGAATGCGGGACTGATGAATATCACACAGTTGAAAAGGAACACTTGCAATTTTAAATCAATTTTATGATATTTATTAAGATAAGGCATTGGGGACAATAATACAATTTGAATAAGTTATTTATTACCATTGATAAATCTCTTACGATCAGACCAAGTATTCAGTTCCTTATCGTATACTGTTGATAGAAAAAAAATGTCTCATGTCAAATATTTAGAACTATTTGATGTCTATTTTTTTCTAAAAAAAAGAATTTGTTTTGAAATAAATTATTACATTATAATTTGCATATTTACACGTTATGATTCTGCTATTGCAATCTTAAATACATCTTTAATGAAACTAGGTGGAAAAGCTAAAATTTAATTCAATATAATTTTAAATCATAGTAATTTTTTTTTCATTTTTTTTCCAGAATTAATAGAATTACTAAAATTTGTTGAGTCGATAAAAATAAAAAAAATTAAACTCATTCCATTTGAATGGAATTCCACACTCGATATTTTTAAGATGTATCTTCAATTTGTTGAATTTTATAACTTTTGAATTGATATCAAAATTTTACATTTAGTGTGTAAACTTACAAGTACCTAGTGGTTCGGGCATGGCCATCCTTCCGGAAATGCATGGTTCGATTCCCCGTTAAATCTATGGAATCGAAATGTCCGGTGGTAAGTCGCTGAACAGTTACCATGGGTGTAATTACCTGGAGAAAATTTCCCGCCCAATTAAATCTGTGTCAAAACTGAGAGAGAGAGGATCATGTGGTGATGCCATCAATCGAAGGAGTTCAGACAAAAGTCTTTCTTTCTCCTTCTTGGTGCACTTGTTAAACGAAAGATGCACCCTACTGATTTAAATTCGCATATGAAATGGCATAGCGAGCTTGGCTCGTACAAGTGACATAAGTAACAAAAACGCAAATATTAAAGGAAGTAAAATGAGCAAAAGTAGAAGAAAGAAGAACTCTTTCATCACTTATATTACCATCATACATTACACCTTTCACTTCAAAGGAGTATAAAAATAAAATTTTACTACAGACATTAAGGAAAAACCTAAGCTACACTTTTACTGAAATTAGGGACAAATACAATATATAATTAACTTATTACATGTAGTTCAAATACAAATTACATCGTCAATATGTTTACAAGAATATTAGAGCTCAAATTGTGTCATAGGATGACCAGAAAATACGTTCTTATTTTTTGTGGCACAAGCTAAAAAAATTCCATCGAAAATAAAATGCGTGAATTGAAGATGAAAAATCTGTAAATTCTTATTTCATGTTCCTTTTAAAATGAATACAAATGTGTAGACACTCGTTCAAAATGGGAAGTGATGTTTCAAATGCAAGACGAAAAAGCAGATAAAAAAAAAAAAAAAAAAAAAAAAAAAAAACAAAGCAAGTTTTCTGGACAGACTCCGTCAGCACAAATCATGCGGGAGGAATGCTTTCTGGATTTCGAAATCAAATGCCTCTGTATCAGTTACGTAAAAAAGTTACAAGAATGTTTTCGGTTTTAAAATTGCCTTTTGTGTCAGATTTTTCTTTTTCCCCTATTCGAAATAACTTTTATTGTATTACAGAATTGTTTACAATGTGAGTTGTATACGTTTCCTGAGATCCTTTGGTATTAAATGCATTCTTTCACTGTAAAATCGATATTTCAGGAGATATACAAGATCTTTTTTTAAAAGTAAGAGAAAGAATATAAAATAAGGTCTGATAATTCATTCAGAAATATTTCGTTTGTAAATTACTGTTACGAATGATGTAAGTTCCTACACCGAATAATGTTTTATAATATTACGAATAATGTAAGTACCTGCGAATATTTTGTATTATTTTTGAGTCATTTAAGTACATGTATTAGATGATCTGTTTATTTTTAATTAACAGGGCACATAGGAGTTATTTTTAAACTGGGATTGAAGGTGCTGCATTATACATCCTATGATGCACACCACCTTCTATTCTAATTTAAAGATATATATATATATATATATATATATATATATATATATATATATATATATAACTTTTCCTCATTGTAGTAGCTCAAGTGTTTTTAATGAATGCCGGATAATATGTCCTTTAAATATGAAAAAATAACGCAATAACATAATTGTTTGAAATAAAATCAATGAAAAATTCTTGTAAATCTCAATACGTCTTTAATCTTCAACAACCATTTCCTGTCATATTAACTACACCTACAATACTATTATTACTATTGTTATTATTATTATCTTTATAAAATATTTTTTCAATTAGTATCAGGGAAAAATCATAAATCCTTAATACTTGAAATAACATAACTGCACGATTTTAGGTAATTTAAATTGATTTTGAAGTAAATTTTTTTCTTAGATTTTATTAATTATATTAGTTTAATAAATATTTAATTTAATAAATATTAGTTTTTATTATTTTTAAGAACAAAACAAAGTTTTAACTTTTGATTGAAGATTTCTATTCTTAGTCTTTTTGAAAAATCAATAGTAATGATTACTTATAATTGCATTCTTCTAGCTAACTTTTCGTTATTTTTATTATAAATGAATCAATCTAGAATTAATGTCTCAAAAATCCATTTTGAGCCTCTTGCTATCATTAACAAGATCATTTATTTAAATTCCTATTAATGTTTCCAATCAATTGTCGAATGCAATTTAATTTCTCAATGATTGAATAAAAATAATTGCGTTCAAATGAATCTTCATTATTTAGTTTCATATGCCGATAGCAATTAAAGAGTATTAGATCACATTTGATATATTTATATTTAACAATAGCATACAAACAAACATGTATTTAATTGGAAAAATTATACAAATTATTTGGATAAATTTGTTTTAGTTATTAATTTTAAGTATAATTAAAATTCTAGAAATGCAAAATCAAGACGATTGAAGTACAAATATTTTGTCTTTTAAGATTTTTATTTGTAACTGCTTCATTTTTTTTCTCCTTTCTCCTTGAGCCTTGTTGTTTGTTATCTTTTACTTTAATTATACCTTTAAATATTCTTTTATGATACACACATATATATATATATGTATATATATATACACACACACATATATATATATATATATATATATATATATATAATTATAAGGTTTAATTTAATATTTTAGGTTTCTAGTTAGTTTTATTAAATTACTTAAGGAATAATATGTTTTTAAAAGTAAAATATAAATTTTTAAAATTGAAATATAACCTGCCTTTTATAAAATGGAATATATAGATATGGAAAGATTGCTTTTGTATGAATTTTATAAAACATTAATATCATATTTTTAAATTTAAATTAAAAAGTTGTGTAGTAAATTTTATTATATTTTTGTTTTGTTCAGTATTTTTCAATCATAGTATTTTTCAGGATTACAAGAAAATTTTCTGTTTCAATCATTCTTTATAGATTCACTGATACTTGTCAACTAATCTTTTCTTCTCTATAAATTGATTACTAATAAACTTACTTTATGTTTCGTGAAATAATAAATCAACTTTAAAAATTAATTACTGAACAGAATTTTATGAAACTACAAAATTTATTAATAGAATTTCAGCAAAATTTTTCAGTATTATTTAGCAGTTCAATGATGATAGATTCAAATATATAATTGATTTTCCAAATACCAACTGCAGTAATTCTGAATGATATTAAGAGAAAATATTTCTGAATGAAAAATAGCTAATATTTTGACATTTTATTAGATATTTAATTTTAACAAAATCAACTATAAATGTGGATACAATTTTTCAATAAAGTGGTCACTACGTTTTACAATCTAAAACTAATATGTTAAAGAAAAAAACTACTAACATTAAAAAAACTGCATTTATTAGTTTATTACTTAATGGAATTTGATGAGACTAAAAAAAATGTTGCATTGAATATTAATATAATTTTTTTGTCATTCGCATTACAATGATAATAAATTCAGAAGGAGCTAAATTATTGTTACGTATTCCATTGGTGACAATTTATTTAAATGATATGACAACAAAACCTTACAATAGGGAACAAAATGTTTCAGTTGGGACATTTTATTTGATTCTTAACATTAACTAAAAATCTGAATATAAAACTCACATTTTTGAAGTAAAGTGAATCATTGCATTTTGTCCTCTAAAAAAAGAATTTATGTCAAAACTTTGTAAAAATTAAGTAATATGTAAAAAATGACACCAATTGAAAATCAAAAATAAACAAGTCAAAATTGAAGTAAATTTATAATCTACTTGCCTCTTTAAAATTACCAATATTTTTAATTAATATATATTTATACGTTTTAAATATTATTAAAACCATTTTTGGAATTCTTTCAAATTTTCAAATGCCATCTCAAAAGTATTTGTTTACGCTCCTTTTTGTATATAATGTATTTTTTTTTTACTTTCCTTTTTTTTTTAATTTACATTTTATTTCTTATTTAACATAAACTGATTTTGTGACACAGATATAATGTCTTGAAATGAATAAATGCGTTTCATAGTTTTCTTAACACATTTTATTTTTAAGCTAATTATTTAAACTAATTATTTTAACTAGTTATTTTTTAACTAATTATTTTAAATTAAAAAATCTAAATTAAAAAAGAAAGATAATTAGATAAGTAATTAAAAATCATTTTTGCCTAAATAATTAAAAGCATGATTTTACCTAGACATTGTTTATTCTTGTTAATTCATTTTAATCTAGAATGATAATATTCTCTTAAATTCCTAATAAAAATTTATAGGAACATTTATATTTAAAGGAATGTATTTATCTTAGCTTTGAATGTTATTTAATACATTTGTTTACATAAAAATTATTTTAAGAGTTTTAAATGAATTCCTGGTATTTTTTAAAAATAAAATAATTACATCCTTTAAATATTCATCACTATGAAAATTGCTTAATGGTATCGTATCAATATGATAAACTCTAGCAAAGTAATATTAAATTTCTGTAAAATTTAATATACAAATTTCAATTAATAAAATTCTTGCATTACTGAAAAATAAGCTTATCGTTATTAATATTCAAATTGTTAGACACAAAACTAATTTAAATAGTCAGAAATCAAAGGTAATATCTAGTTATCACAAAACGGTCAAAACTATTAACATTGCATTGCACAATAATTAATTGTCTTCTTTATTTCTTTTAAAAATTAGAAGCGATTGTACACAATTAAACACAAAATTTTGAAGCACAAACAAAAATAAAGATACAACAAAAAGAAATTTGGAGTAAAATTCAAAACTCCAGCATTTCGTAGAGCAAAATCTTCCTCTCATTTAGCAAAAGGGAGTGAAATATTCTTCGCAATTTGAAAACGCGTTTAGCAAATTAACCAAATCAAATAGGGAAATACCCAATAACAATTTGGTATGGTAATATTTACCGCAGCTTTTCAATTGGTAAATGGATTACAAAAGAAGAAGGATCCCTGTGAATTACCATAAACATAAAATTGCTATACACACCATATCGTATCATCTACCTGACAAATCAATAAAGAGTTACGATTAATACCTCCAGCTACAGAACTTCCGTGGGGGACTTACCCCTTTCCGTAACAAAGTCAGTCTCGTGTCAATAAAATCAATTTATATTGACCAGTTTCCGCCCCCCTTTTCGTCTAGCATTCCTTCTTTGTGCACGTGGTAAGGGTGAGTTTCGAACAAACTGCATGGCTTTGTTGATAATATGCCTCCGGGGGAGAAATGTCTAATTGTCTCGCCAATCTCGTGCATCTGGCGAGTGCGCCAAGTGAAAGGGATGTTTGGGCTCGCCGCTCATTAATACTAGGTAATTCATTTTCGGTTAATGGGGCGTGTGCTGGGGGTTCCAAGAATTAGCTGCACATTTGGGAAGGAGTTGAATTACTTGGCTGAGGTGACTAGTTTAGAAATATGTTATACGAATTCGGCAAAATTCTGAAAAATACTTTCGAGTTATTCTTATACACTGTTAAATTCAGATCCTTAAAATGTTTACGGAAATATATATAGTTTCAATTAATTTAGTAAAAGCTATGATATTTATTATTGTATAACTTAATTAAATCAAAATTGTAAAATTTTTTTATAAGCAACAAATACGATAAACCCTAATTGTCATTAGTTAATAATATAAATCTACAGATTTAGTATTATGTACTGCAATATTAGAAGGATAATTTTATCTCTCATAAGTTCACAGCCCACCCTGTCTAGTGGTCAGCGTGCCTGACTGCGTATAGCAAGGTTCTGGGTTCCAATCTTTGTTCGGATGTTCTTTCTCTCTATTTCTCCTGTATTTCTCCTTTCCAAGTATGAAGGGGTTGTGAATGGTTGTCTACCCTATAAACGGGTACCTATGGCATGTGTGTACTGAGGAACTCGGACTCCACACTATATTACGGTTCATTTGGAGAAGTTTATCAGCGCATCCCATGTTACCAGCCTATATGGCACAAGTCAACAACAACATAATTTAAATTATTTCAGTGCAAAATTTGCTCGAATAATAAGCACAGTAAATTTTTAAAAAGATTTTTATCTTTAGGTAAATAATAAATTTTATGAGAAATTATTATACAATGTTCACGGAAGTTTTAGCTTACTTTATTTTAAAGTCCGACATGCACTTATTTTTCTCTGAATCATTATATATACTTATATTAATTAGAATGCATCAGGAAGAAATGAAAATCACAAGTTATTATAACTATATTACATTGTAAATAAAAAATATTCGAATTTTAAGAACACTTCTAGACAGATGCAGAGAGAGATGCTCAAAATGTTGCGTGTACATTAACATAAATCATGTAATGCATTAAAAAAGCAATGTCTTAAAAGACACGATGACTTTTACTAGACACCATGTCTTTAAATATATTGTCTTTATAGAAACTATTTATATACTCGAAGTTATTGTATTTCGTTTGGATTTTGAATGCCTTTTCAATACCGACTTGAAAACATTTCAGCTCAAAATTATTACAAGAGAATGCCACATCGATATAGTCATAAAAATTATTAGTAGAATTATTGAAATCTAGTAGTGTATTATAAATGTATCTGGGAATTATTTCAATGCAGTGGCATCAGATCATAACGATTGTCTATTAATTTTCACCGAAATTTAAGGTCCATAAGAAAAACGTGTTTTCCCTTTTTGTAAAGCAAAATTTGTTTTATTTGAGACAAATTTTCTGATAACATTTCAGTTCCAAATTATTATGAGAGATAGCTTAATATATATTAATATGTATGCAAAACAAGGAAAAAAATGAATGGATTTATGACAAAAGTTATGATGAAAGATTACTTTATATACATTAATATGTATGCAATGCAAGGATAAACAATGAATGCAAATATGACAAAATATAGCTTAATGTATATTAATGTGTACGCCATTCAAGGATAAATAATGAATGAAAATATAACTTAAGTTCTGAAACTCACAGTATGCATATTAGTTATTTTATATTTAATTATAAATCAATCATATGTAGTCATGCTATTTACAGAAACTCCTTAACGATTTTTCACGGATACTGTTTTATATAAGAGTAAAAATCGAATCGTTGAAAATTTCCCAAAATGTTCTATAAATTTCAAAGAGCCAGCTATTTTCAATATGAAAAGTCTTTCTTCCTTCGTAAAATGTCTTGAGAATCCTTTTATCTTCAATGGCGATCCATTTTGTACCTAGAAAACCTTGTTGTGCGGGTATTGAAGCAATTGCAAAATTCGCCCTACATATTTCTTTTTCTTCGGTCTAGAATAGAAAGTGAGTGAGAATTCCAAAAAAGAGAGAAGAAAAAGAGAGAAACATCATATTGATATTCCATTCGAGAATACCGACCGAGATTAAATAGTGCAAAAAGACAGATATCCTCTTGACGCAAGAAGAATCCAAAATGCCAGGACGAGATTTCCAGAAGATTCATGTAAAAGTAAATAAAGCTGTCGTCATGAGAGAGAGAAGCCATTCTTTTTATCTTGCTTTTTGTCAAGGAATGACTAAAGTTAATTACGATAAACAAACGCACGCAATGTTTTACTTGATCAATTTAAATTATATCTCACCAAGCGAAAATTTTAAATTTTAATTTCAATTATTTAAATAACTCTTAAAGTATCTCTAAAACAAGCATTTAAAAAGGATTAAAAATATACGTTTCCTCAGTACACCGTTTGAAAGAAATTTCACGTGAAAAATTGGTTCTTTTTTTATTTTTTTATTCACTTTTAAACATTTAATTTTCCAGTATTGAACAAACTACTTCAAAAACTTCATAAAGAAACTTTTTTTAGCTGTGAGATTTATTTTCAAGAAAAATATTCAATTTCTATGATACAATTTGATTGGAAAAAAGTTTTACAAATTATTCAGCTTTGTATATGCTGAAGCTAAATCATGAAAATGCTCATTCATAAAGATATAGGAGCCATTAGAACTCAGTCAGTCTACCGAAAATAATTAAAGAAATATAAAGAGTGAAAATTTTAAGAACGTTTATTACCTTAATGGTTTTCTAAGAAGTAAACTTACTTTATGTGATCTACATTGTAACGTCTATGTGTTAATAAGATTAATAGTATTTTGCATCTAAATTTGGTTACATTATTCAAAAATTTTGTTGATCACTTTATATATAAATATAAATATATATATATATATATATATATATATATATATATATATATATATATATATATATATATATATATTGAATTTCAGGGCTAAGTGTAGGAGCTCTTTAGAAATAACTATGTTTTCCATTTGTTTGAGTATCACCATGGTATAAGTATACCACCCATGAGAAAATAAGGAAAATAAGACTGTCTAAAATCAAAAACGTGGCAAATGTGTTGCAACAAGTGACGTAGATGACATAGCTGAACAATGGTTGCTGAACTGCATTCGGACGAATAGATGTGATACCGTTGACGGACTGACTATACAGATAAACCAAGGGGCTACCAGCAGTGTCTCTACTGTTCAGCGAACGTTGCTGTGTCTGGGTCTATGAAGCAATCGTCTGGTTTTGCTCCTATGCTGATTGCTCTTCACCAACAGTAAAATGGAATTTGCACACGATTACAGAAATTGGATGTCCATTGGATAGCAACAGGTAGCGTTTTCTGATTAATCAGGTTTTACGATCCATCCCTGAGGATCTGGCGTATACGACATGAAAACTCTGAATGCAAACACCCTAAAACCATTGTCGGAAAGATCCAGACAGGAGATGAGAGCATTATGCTCTGATGAATGTTTTCCTGCCATTCTCCGGATTCAGCCTCCATTGTGGAATGTACAATTGATCAATATAAGTATATATCTGTAGCTGTGGACTATGTCCGCCCATATATATGCAACTTTTCTTCCTCAGGATGATAACATTTGCCACTCAGATTATGCGAACTGTTATACTGTATGAGGTGTATGAAGGTGTTGTTTGAAGAGAACCAGGATGAGTTTACCCTTCTCCCCTGCTCAGCAATATCACTTGACTTAAGCACAATTGAGAATCTGCGGGACTGTTTCGATCAGTCTGATCACGGCAATGTTTTTCACCAACGTAAATTGAAGTAGCTGGCCACAGCTCTGGAGTTGTTATGGCTCAACATCCCAGTGAACACGTTCAAGAATCTTAATTAACTCTCTTATTGTCAATATAGCAGTAGTCTGCTCTGCTAAATTGTTTATCCTCTCTTTTGACAGGTGGTTATATTAATGTGGCTGAATTATGTGTGTCAAGAATGCATGTCTAATTACATACAAATAAATTTAAATATGAGAAACCTCAATATCAACGGAACCTTAATCCGCTATTAAGTTTAATTAATTTAAGTTAAACACTGATTTGTTTTTCAAAAACATATGCATAAAAAGTTACAAGGCATTGAAACTGTCAAATTTAATTGCATATATAAGTAAATCCTTAAGGTAATGAACACATTTTTGGAAAATTGTGCTAAAAATTGTTTTCGAATTCTTTATTGATTTATTGGAATTCCGTTCTTTAAATCCTTTGTTCATCAAAGAGTCCTTCATTTGCTAACTGAATCTGGAATTAATCTCACAACACAGTTTCGCAATAAAACTTCTGCAACACATTTTATGGAATGGACTTGCCAAAATAGCTAAATGTTTTTTTTTTAATGATATTTCCTAAACTATTATATTAAGTAGAAAAATATGTGGATATGTAAGTAAATTGCAATTTTGTTGAGGTAGACCTCAAAATCCAAAGAAGGGGGCTTGTTAAGATGGCAATGTCTTTAAGGGACAGTAGGCTTTTTAAGGGGAAAAATAATATTATATCTGTGAAAAAATAACAAAAAATGATAAAACAATCTATTTAAAATTCCTTCTTAAGCCAATGCTTTGCTTTTTATATAAGAAATCGGTTTATTAACAAAATAAACTTCGACACAATACTCAGACTTTCGATGGGGAATTTTGCATTGATTGCTGCTGCTCAAAGAATATGATTTAAGGTCAGGCAGCAAATTTGCCAACAGGTCATATTTCGAACGCTATATCAATGTGATGTGACGTAGATGAAACGTTATCTGACGTCATGGATATTTTAAATCAATAAGAATCACAATAAAGTGATGTAGTCAGGATCTCAACTGTAACGAAAGAAATAACCACTTTATGGTTAAAAATGTAAATGAAAATAAGGTTTTCTGGGATTTATTAGGTTAAAAAACATTTATTCCGTACTAAACAAAACAAGGGAAATGCATAATTTTGGAAAATATTTTATTGCAAAAATAGATATTTGAATAATATCTTACCATAAATTATTTAAGTGAGTATTTGAATTACATAAATATGACATCATTAAAATTATGTAACACAAATAAATACTTTATAGACTTTCGTTTTATATTTAAACGAAATGATATCGGCTTAGCACATTTACTTATCGATATTTTTCTAGCTAAATCATTTCTTTACAGTATTTTTATAAGGAATATTTTTTGTATGGTTTGTTGTAAAAATATATGTATTTATGTTATAAATTCTTGAAAAAGTAAAAGAAACTATCAATTTAAGTGCCTTATGTTTTCCTTACATGTATCCTTACAAAATGCCGAAATACATTTTAAAATAGCTTCTAGTGAACGTAGTATGTTTTTACTGACAAAAAATCCTGATGTTTATTTAATGCACTTTCTGTTGCATGATATAGTACAGTGAGTGCAATATTTCCACAGTTTTTACTGAAATCCTTTCACGGTTTATTTGTTTGGAACACCCCGTTCTCCTACATATGTGGGGAAAATGTTTCCTTGATGTTTTATTAATGAGAAAAGGAAAACATTTTGTCTGAATCTATCTCCAAGTTTATTGAAAAATGCTCGGTTGGTAAGCTGAAATCCTGAATTATCGGGGAAATATTTCAAGAATACTTATATTTATTAAGATCAAAAATGAATAAAATACATAGATTTCCTTGAATAAGGTTAAAAATGAAGTAGATCTCAAATTCTAATAAACAAAATTTTAGTTCAAGTGTCCCTAGTATAAAATATAGACATTAAATCAATTTATTAAAATGAACTGCTAACCTCATGAACATTACTTTTACTTTTATTTTATGATTTCATAAAGTATTAAATTTTCATGACAAAAGCTAATGAATTCAATAATTTTTTTTTTTTTAAATAATCATTATTAAAAGTGACTTGTCTAATCTGTCATCTCATTCTGTGTCAATTTCTTGAATGTTATATTTAGCAAAACTTCAATATAAATTGATATTTTTCACCTACTTTTCAGTTTGAGCTAATGTACATTAACTTAAAATTATTTTTTGACAAATTTACTGACAAAATATATGTAACCATTTATAATTTCTAAATTTGACGTCTCTGTGTTACGACGCAAATTTTACTACATTTTAGTATATATTTTACAAATTATTCTAATTACAACTGTAAAAAATAATAAAATCTTGTATATTTCTTCTAATTAAATATATACCGAAATACACATGTGTTTATAAATATAAAATTTTATACTGCGTATTCCATTAATTTAATTTCTGCAAGATGTATCTAAATTTAATTTCTGTCCGATATAAAACATGATAAATTAATAACTTCTATATGTTTATAATTTTTGTGTAAACTTTTTAATTAATAAGAAAATAATATTCATTTATTTTGAAAATATTTTGTCACATTTTTTTATTTTTATCAAAATATACAATCGTGTAGAATGCAAAAATTATAAACAAAAATATTCATCTACAACATAAAGTCTATAACTGGAATTATCCTAACTATATTAATTAAAATTCATGTATAATAATTACATAAATAATAAATTTTAAAGTATCATTTCGCATGAAATAATTTCGTGTTATCCTTTAATTTGAAGTGCAGATAAATATTTTATTTGTTAAAAATCTTTACTTTCAAACTGGAATGTATATATATTCTTAATTTTTTTTAATTTTAAGTTTAACATTTATCATCCGATGAATGGTTAAAATATAAAACTCGGTATGTATCCGTATTTTAAGTAAAAAAAAAATGTCTTAAAAATTTAAAACAGACGCATTTTTATATTTTTGTGAGAAAAATATATACTTTTTGATATAATATTTGAAATAAATTTTACCAACAAATGGAATGTTAAAATATAAAATATTTTTTTTCAATAAAATTGTACAAATAAAGTTTTTTTTTTTTTTTTTTTTTTTTTTTAATGTTTTTGCAGGTTAAAATTTAATGAATCTGTGTATTATAATGGACTACATTGCACTGACTTTTTCAAATACATTTTTGTTAAAAATATACTGACTTAATAATATATGAAATAATACAATTAAAAATAAAATTTATCATTGATTTTCATGTTGTAAAATGATGTATTTGAGGATAATTTAAAAACTCAAAACTTCTTTTTTTCAAGCGGTTTCAATTTAAGAAGTTTGTTTCTAATTCTACTACATTAAAGCTTCCAAAATATTTGTCTTAATTAACTTTATAACCTGTTTCAATTTACAAAATTGGATTCATAGAAAGTCTAATGAACAGAATTCTTCTTAAATAGAACCATTCAATCGGTGGCTGGAGCTCAGTTTCTGGTCGTTCCCCCGAAACGCATGAATGGTAAATTCCTCCATTCTAGCTGAGTCGCTGCCTCAAAATTTACATTTGAAGGGAAGAAAAGTTGCTTTAAAGAATTCCGAAGCAACCAGGATGACGGATTATGTATTATTGGGCACAGCGAAGAGAAAGAGGAGGAAATGAAGAGGAAGATTTCCCAGAGCATTGATAAAAGTCTTTTAAAAGGCTTAACGTCCTGGTTTCGTCCTCAATGCAAATGCTTTCTTCTTTTTCGGGCATCGCAAGCACTTAGTCTTAATGCCGTTAATGGCGGTGTATAATCATTTAGGCAAAGAAAGTGAGGAGAGACCGCAGTTTATTTTGAATCCCTTTCCCATCAGAGAGTACTTTCTTTCGTTTTGCTTCCATGGACGAGGATGGGCGGTTGTTACCGCTGTTATAGTAATTGCAAGGTAGATGTCGTTATACCCTAAAGTTGACTTTATTACCTCTTTAGGATTATTTCAGTTAAAGGGCATTAAAAATATTTTCAGGTGCTATTTCTTTGTTAATATTTCATGACAATCTTAACTTTCTTCTGGTGAACGTTTAGAATCTTTATTCACATATTCAAAGCTTAAATGCATTTTAAAATATTTTTTTCTAGTGTTTTATTACAATACATATGATATTTTCAACGATCTAGGAAATATCTATCATGGTTTCTTGTTTTCACAGTAAGAATAAAATAATTGTAATTTAAGTTATTTATATTTTTAAGCAATAACGACAAACATATTCTTTATTAAATATTTCATGAAAATCTTAACTTTCTGCTTGTAAACTAACAGAATATTTATTCACATATTCTAAATTTAAATACACTTAAAAAATTGTTATACAGAAATTTATTACAATACATTTAAAATTTTCAACGTTCTAAGAAATATCTATAATTTTTTTCTTCTTTTCACAATAAGAATAAAATAATTGCAATTTTAGTTACTTCTTGTATTTTTAAGTAATAAAGGAAAACATTCTCTGTTAAACATTTATAACACTCTTAACTTCCTGGATGTGAATATTTAGAATATTTGTTTACATATTTTAAGTTTTAATGCATTTTAAAATAATTTTTCCAGGAATTTATTACAGTACCTATAACATTTTCAATGATCTAGGAAATTAATCTAAGTTTCTTTATATTTTAGAATCAAATAATTGCAATTTAAGTTACTTGTATTTTTAAGTAATAATGACAAACATTTTTTGTTAAAAATTTCATGACAATCTTTACTTTCTAAAGTGAACATACAGAATACTTGTTCACATATTCTAAATTTAAATTCATTTTAAATATTTTTAGCAGTTTATTACATTACATATAAAACTTTTTCAAATAATTAAAAATATCTATCATGGTTTCTTGTTTTCCCTATAAGAATAAAGTAATTGAAAAATTAATTTACATGTATTTTTAAGCAGTATTTTGCTTGGAAAAAAGAAGTCTTTCAATAAGTTGTGATTAGCCTAGACAAAAATTTATATTGAAAATTAATAAATTGTAAATTTATTGAATTTGTTTCTGGCTTTGATTTATTAAATTATTTTTTGAGAGTTTTATTAATTTTATTTTATTGGTTTAGTAGATATACTCTGTGTGTGTGTGTGAAACATCTCAGCTAAGAATTTAAATATTATATCTTAGATTTGTCTTAGGACTCATTGTATTTTGTCCTAAAATATAATCTGTTGAATTTTATTTATATGTATTTCATATTACCATTTAAATAATTATTTATTAAAGCTATTTATTAAAAGATGTAATTGCTTTAATTATATTCAGTGGAATATTTATTTTATAAGCTAAAATGTGTGTGTGGGTGTAATCTGTGTGTTTTTCTATTATGCATTCTACAGCTGTGTGTTAAGACAGTGAATGCAATACACAAATTACATTCCAAATAGCATTTATTTAAAGAAAAGATTAAATGAAGTTAAATTATCCATCTGTAACATAGGTGTGTAACAACATCTGTATCATAAGTAACTTGTTTTACTAATATAGCATTTAACTATTGTAAAAATAACAACTTAAGGATAGTATGACTGAAAGTTTTACAAATATTTAAAAATAATATATTAAGTTTCATTTAAAAATAATGTTTATTATTAAAGTATTTTCAGATAATATAGAAGCACTTTCTTATAGGTATGATCGTGAAAATTTCCGCTTACAATAAAATAAAAATAAAAACCCTAATACGCCTTATCCTCGTATCTCTTGCACGGAATAAATCATCTACAAAGCAGGATTTTGAAGCCAAATAAAAATGTGTTTCGTTAACAGCTTTCGCTTTCATCGGGGCGTAAGGGACGTGTCCAATGTTGAGATCAGTGGATTAAGAAAAACATCATTTGTTTGAACAAGAACAAGGTGTCTAGCTCTCCGTGTTCCAGATTTTGCTGCATTTGTCAAAGGGTATTTCCAGTTATTTGGGAAATCTTCATGAAAATCATGATTGATTATAGAAACTACTTTGAGCAACGTTTACCAAATTCTCAGTGTGGTTAAAAAAGCAGTTATTCAATACGAAGTCTTACTGTAAGAGCACATGATTCTACATTAATGTTTATAAGGATTATGAGTTTTATTCTTACATAAGGTATGAAAGTAGCACATAAAGTATGCATTAAATACGCCTGAAGACTAAGCTTGTTAGTTGTCCTTGTTAAATTCCTTCTGTATACTTAACTTTCGCTTAGTGTCTGATATTTTTTCTTAGCTCATTATCTTTATGAGTTTTTTTCCTTGTATATGCGGATTTATAAACATAAGAGTAAAACTATATTATATTTATTTGCTTTGTGTTTTTAATTTTAATATTATATTATAACTATGTAATTAAAAATTATGAGAGGAGAAGGTGATAAATTTGTTGGTAATTGTCCAGTTGAAATTCTGTTGTAACTTCTATAAACTGTATATTTACTTCTTTAATATTTAAGAAAGAAACCCCTTGAAAATTTCCAAGTATTCTCTTTATATATATACTACCTTACACTTGCATTCATGAATATTAAAAACAACGAATAGATCAAAACTCTAACACATAATCAGAAAACTCAAGTTTGATATTGGACCCTAATTTTCTCCAAAATACACTATATTTTGATAATTTTATTTTCATTTGTTTAAATAAAATGTAAATGACACAGAATATTCAGTTTGATATAAGAGTATTAATAAACATATATGTATTCTTACATATTCATCTGCCCAAATATTTTAAAAGCGAGATTGTTTGGAATACACAATAACTTTAGTGGCATATAGTATTATATAAACTATATTAATTAAATGAATAATATGTAGAATTTATGTCTTTTTTAAAAAAAGTATTTATTGATATGTTAATACCCTAAAAGCTAATATTTAAAATTTTGAATTAAGTCCAATTAATTCTAAAGTCATTTATCAGTAAATAAAATAATCTTTGAAAAATAAACCAAAAACATATTTAATTTATATGCAAAATATTATCAGTTGCAATTATTAACTTCATCGTAGTGAGAAATTGAATTGTATTATACATTTTTGAATGTCAAGCAAAAAACAGGCGGCATAAAATCAGAAATATTTTTAAAAATAAAATTTTTCTGATTTTATATACACTCAATAAATAAAATACGATTATAAAATATACTAAATAAATTTATAAAATTTTTAATTATTGACAATAAATTTGTTGTTTTTTTTCTGCAGTTGAGATCATGATTACACCACTTTATTACAATTCTGATTGGTTTAAAATATCCATGACGTCAGATAAAATTTCATGACATAATTATAATTGTGAGCTCGTATTAAGATGGGGTCTTAAATCCGACTTATTGAAGAATTTGTTGCCAAATCGCATTCTTCGAGTGGCAGCAAACAGAAACAATTTTTTATATGAAGACCAAAGTATCATATTGAGAAGTCCTTTTCCATTCATTAACCATTAACATGTTGAAAAAATACAAAACAAGAAAAATCAAAAGGAAAAAGACAATACAAAACACCTACTTTATGGTTAGTTAAAATTGGCAATTGGTCAAATATTTCCTTAATTAATAAAATTCTAAATTAATAATTGAAATATTTGTAAACAATCGCTTTTAAAAATTTATGACTAATGCCTCGCTTTTGCCAGCCTTAAATGTTTACATTTTTATGTTTAATTTATGGATATATTTTTGTCGGAAACGTCACATTTATAAGATTCTACATGGTTTCAACTATACTTGCGATAAAATTTTCCTATCTTAATCAGATAAGGAAAAAAAAATTGTTTTCATATCAAATAATAAGTTATGCTATTCCCTTTCTTTTTAACACAATATATTTAAAACAATTGTTGGAAGGTAAATATGTCTTATTACTTCTAACAATTCCTAAACTAATTGTGTTTAAATGAAAGGGAACATGTAGGGAATAACAAAAATTATAAAAAGGATTACATTTACAGAAGAACCGTTTGTTGGAAGGAATATTATTATTGACAATCGAAACAAACTTAAATTTTTGAATATAAGGTTATGTTTAGTAGAAAATAATTAAGCATTAAATTAATAATTTTATGACTTGCTAGATATTTATTATTCAACACTTGTCAATTTTGAGTCTTCATTTAAACTTTCTGACTAAAATACTACACAGTTTAGTTCAAAACAATACTGGTTTCAGGCTTTATATAGTAAAGTTCATTCCTAAAACGTTTTTATTATATAGGGTGTTTAAAAAAAGAGTCAGATTTTTAGAATAATTATTATTGAGATTCTAATTCCTTTTGATAGAATAATGTACTTGGAGAGGACGAAAAATCTCGATCTTCATACAATTGCTGGCCAGTTGCGTGGACACTATTTCCTCGCCTGTCTCGTCAATATCTAATGAAAGAAAGAGATGCACAACTGAAATCACTCTGCTTTATGTCTTATGAAGTAGGTTCGTAATCATTAAGAATACCTTGAAAATGAGCTTCCTGGCAAGAAAAACCTTAGCAGAAGCTATAAAATTTAAATGTTTCTGGTAGAGGTACCACCTATCCATTACCACGCATCAAGTAGAAATAAGGAGTTTTCCAGAGGAATTTAACACTTATTCCAATAAGAATACTTAACTCGTCAATAATGAATTCAATATATTTTCAGCTTTTGTCTTCTTCTTTAAGCCATAAAATATTCAATTATGTAAAACTATAAAGCAATTGATAAAAACAAATCACGTTTTGTGCAATCACTCTTAAGACATTGTTATGAATAAACATTTCGCAACAACTTTGGTTCATAGCAATGAGATGTCTTTTCTTGCCAATGACATGGCAAGCATCTGCATTGAAAAAACAAAGATTTTGGGCAGTAATCATATGAAAATGTTAGCTATTATAGCCAGTTTTAATATTATATAAACCTATAGTGTGCATCCGGAAGTTGGCAAATTGAGCATGTTTAATTTAGTCTTTAAAAGTATTTTTCCATGAAGTATAAAATTAATTTCAAGTACATTGATTAGTATTTTTCATAATAAGTGTATTTCAAACTTGGTCAATCTTTTTTATGCGCCTCATACTCTAATTCAAACAAGAATGCCATATTATTTCAATATTTGCTTAACAATATTTGATACAAGGTAATGTTTTAATTGGAAATTCCAACTATAACGTATAATCTTGAAAAACGATGTCAGACGTTAGAAAGTTTGCTTATGTGTGAAATTAAAAAAATTCTTTTTTAATAGCATATAAAACACCATTTTTTTTCTTCTAATTATTGAAGGCAATTGTAGAGCTATTTTTGTTATTTAGCTATGTTTTATTTTTGTCAAATCCCAGATGGTGATGTTTTTCATCACAATTAATACAGTTCTGCAACATTATTTAAGTTACAAAGAAATTCTTTCACAAACAAATCACTTCTCCTTTTCAAAATGAATTCCGAAGATATTACTAACAATTTTAGTTAAGAAAGCTTCTAGTTTTTATTTTAATGCCTTTTATTTTTAACCTACTCTATTAACAAAATTTAATGCAAGACATTTATATAAGTTATTTTATTTTAAATAAACATTTTCTCATATCTAATTGTTCTACAATTAATATGTTTTTAATATATATATATGTATATTTTAGATATAGTAATTTGTTAAAATTTTCTATAAATGTTTTATCCTGAAATTTTACAATGGATAATTATTTGAAAATTAAATCACACATAAGCACACGCACAAACACACACACATTCGCGCGCGCGCACGAGTATATATATATATATATATATATATATATATATATATATATATATATATGTATAATATACATATATATATATATATATATATATATATATATATATATATACATACATACATACATACATACATACATATTAAATGTTGTTTTTGAGTGATAGCCAGATACTTTAATTTGATAGTTTATAGAATAGTTTAGTCAGATTATATATTTTATACTCTTGAAGAATAATGACTTTATTATGTTAGATTAAATTGGTGTCTGGTCTGAAAGCAAAAATATTAGCTTCTGGAAAGAAGTTTAAAAATTACGAAAAACCAGTCTTGTTTATAATCCAAAATTATTAATACTTTCCTCAAAGCCGTGAAATTATTGTCAAAATGTCTTTGATTATCCCTGAATTATTAAGCACTTTACAAATGAAATTTGAAAAGAAAGTTACTAATTTTGAGCTTCAAGACTGTAACAATGAGCAAGCAAAAGTTAGCTTATGAAATGACTACATACATTTAATTGTGAAGTGGCGATTTTATACTGAAGAATATATAAAAATTTCTCTTTTTAAAATAAGACACATAAATTGGTTTTATTAAAGCAGAAAATTATTTAAATTCTCCATTATCAAGTAAAATCCAGTTTATGGGCATTAAAATATACAGTAAAATTTAAATAGAAATTATAAAGTAGAAATGTATGTTTCTATTACATTTTGAATAAAATAATTTAAATACATTTTTGTAAAACTAAAAATGCTTATTTAATCGCACTTTCGGTTCTTTTAAGATTGATATAAACTATTTTTTACTTAAAACAGCATTCTTACATTTACAAATATTTATAAGATGTATGCGTCATTATAAAGACAAAATTCTTTAAATGTTTATCTATATATATATATATATATATATATATATATATATAAATATATATATATATATATATATATATATATATATATATATATATATATACACAATTGCAAACACACAATTGCAAAAATATTCAAGTAAACATTTTATTTTTAAATTTATTCCTATCTACCATTAATAAATGAAGAAAAAGCAGTTATAAAGATTATTTGATGAATTTAATGTGATTTATATTGTTTTTTAAAATTTTATTTTTTAATGTTTTGTTTGAATTATTAATGAAAAACATTTAAAAGCAATGATTGTTTAATTTTAATATTTTTTATCATTTTCAAATATAAATTTTGAATATTAATATTATTGCATTTATTATTTAAAAATTCAGTAAATAGTATTACATCTCATTTAATTTAAATATCTGTCCTTATAAGAAGTATCTGAGTATTGTAAAGCTAATAATTTATATTGGGCAATGAGAATAAATATTGAAAAAGAGATTTTTATAAGTAACACGCATTTCCTGTTACAGAATCAAGTATTCAAATAAAAATTATAGATGTGATTTGATTTAAAAGAAACCAATTAAACTTGGCACTGATGCTGTATAATCCAGGATGCTAAGTTTTGAATTTTTGGGTAATGAAGAAATGTTGCCAAGATGACGTATTGCGATGTGTGAGACGATGTAAATACTAAGATGTGAAAATAGAAATTTCTGCATACTTATTATGTCTTCTTACGCATGAAATAATATAAAGTTGCCACACACATTAGAAAATTCGCCAGAAACATCACCAAACTCAAAATTTGGCATCCTGGATTACACAGCATCTGTGCCCAAATCACATTCAATAAATAACGTAAAATTTAATTTTTAATGGAGATTCAAAAATAAATTACAAAACAATCATTATATTATATTCCTGAAATATGCACTGAATATAAATCTCAAATATATAACTGATGATCACATCAATTTATGAAAAGTGTCGGTTTTATTGTGAGCAACACGAATGTTATCAATTGCATTTTTTCCCCAAACTTATGGTGAAAAAAAGAACAAAACAGCTGCACAATCTATTGTTGACACTCAGCGGAGACTTTTTTGAACAAAACAAACGGGCCATTAATTCTTCGGAAGAATAGAAGCTATTCTAGATATGTCTCTAGTAATATATCATTGTTAGTGATTTATTGTTTAGACTTTCCAACTCGCTATATAAATATAAAATTTTCTTTGTGATAATAATTTTTAAGCAATCCTTCTTTATTTTTAATGAAAAAATTGTTTCATCAATAATGTATGCGTTATGGGAAAGAAACACATTATAAAGAGAGAATGGCGTGTATTTTTCAAGCCTCTCAATTGTTTTTTATTAATTAATTTTACTGATGTGTGTATCAGTATTATTCGCTGACTTGTCTTTTTAGATTTGATTCATACTAGAAATACAGATAATATGTGAATCGAAATTAATATGATAAGTTATAAACAATTATTTGTTCAACATAATTATTTGAAAAGAAATATGATTATCTTGTAAGTCATGAAAAATATATTATATATTTAAGTTAGTTACTTTTATTAACTTTTAATTAATTTATAAAAAATTTTATATTGATAAAATTTGTCAGAAACTTTATATATATATATATATATATATAATATATATATATATATATATATATAATATATATATATAATATATATATATATATATATATATATATATATATATATATATATATATATATATATATATATATATATATATATATATATATATATATATATATATATATATATATATATATATATATATATATATATATATATATATATATATATATAATAAATCCAATAATAATTCAACAGTGAGCAATGGTAAAATGATTATAGTTAGTGATTAAAAATTAATATTTTCCCTTTTCTTAACATACTAATATTTAACTTCCTGAGAATAAAAATAAGCGAAATAGCAACAACAATTTCAAATTAATATAAGAGTTAGAACCAATTTAAATAATTATTAACTTAAGATGCTGCTTTCTATAAGGAGATAAAAATTATAAAATTAAACGTAAAAATATTACTTTCATTGTCAGTAATCACTTATAAATGACATTCATGCGAAAATGATTTCAGAAGTTTTGATTTGTGACCAACATTTTGACGCACACAATTAAATATGAAACACAATAACAATTGGTATTAGTAGGATACCTACTCATTAGCCACATGTGCTCCTAAGGAGATAGGCATAGAAAATGAATGAGCTGAGAATTCAAGAGAATTAAACTGGGTGAAAAAAAGTATTCCAATTTAAAACTGAATTTTGTTACAGTTGGATTTACTTTGCTTTGAAGTTTTATCAGTTACTACAGTGCTTTAGACTTACATCTATCTAACTATAACTATATTTCTCTCTCTCTCCTTCTGTATATATATATATATATATATATATATATATATATATATATATATATATATATATATATGACAGCTAGCCCGAAGTCAAAAAAGTAGAGTTTCCCCGCTCTCATGCAACAGTTCTACGTTCAAACCTCTAGTTGGGCGGGGTGGTCAAATCAACCATTCATGTCATCAGTGTGAGTTGATAAAACTGAGTACAAATATACTTGGGAACACTGAGGGTTTCCTGTTAGGTTTGACCATCTAACCAGAGCATATGCTTCGCTTCGCAGATTTTTCGTTCATGAAAACGGATATGGATGTTATATGCCTAGGCCTCTGTAAGATGTGCTGTGCCTCTGATTTTACTTTTAGTTTTTATATAATATTATAAATTTTGTGTGCATATCTATATATTTGTAATCTTACAAATTTTTTGTAAAATTATTTATCATAAAATTATTTTTTTAGAATATTATTTTGTGAAATTTATGTTGAAATACATATTTATGTGAAAAATGTTGGTTAAATTATTTTGTGTAAATATTTTTTATTATAAAATGTGAATTTATATTTAAATGTTTTTACACATAAAGAGTAAATTTTAGTAAGCTTCCATGCATCATGAGTATGTTGTTGTTACTTGTGACACTAGGACAATCCAAGATCGTGATATCGTTGTCTATTCGAATTGAAGTCGGTAGGTTACATCTTTTGTTTAACCAGAGGACCAAGAAGTTGAAAACACTACTTTGTTCTAAAATCCTCCATTATATGGCACCACTAGAGGATCTACTCTTTCAATTTTGACATTGATGTAGCGGGAGAGGAAATTTTTTTCAGACCGTTACACCCATGGCAAACTGCTCAACGAAAGACCACAGGAATTATGATTTCATAGGTTTAATGAGTATGTATAAGGTGGCGAAGAAGTAGCATTCCGGTAATATGTTTCAGAAAAGGGCACCAGAGTCAAATGTAGCAAAGCAGGAAGCCTGGAAATTACATATGTAGTCTATTCAACAGATTTGAATTCATTAAAATAGAGGGTAACATTAGTGTCATATTGCTAAACAACGAATGGTGTCGAGTCACGAGGTTTGCACCGATGAACACCCTCATATTACAACGCGCCCTCAAACAATATAGGTTATAATTATAAATGGAAGTAGACCGCTTTAATTCAAAATTTGTACAAAGCAATAGACCTAATCATGGAATCAAAATGTGTTAATAATTCACGTGGAAACATTGTGGATATACAATTCTTATGTTTATGAGAAAAATGAAATAAATGTTAGAAAAAAAACTTATTATAAGCCCCGGACAATAATATTTTAATAATTGTTATAATAACATTGTTTCTAACAAATTCCTGCATTTCTGTATCTTAATTTATTAATTGATTCCAATTTTTCAATAATTCTTTAGTAGTCATACATTTAAGAAAATTAATTTGGATGAAATTAAGCAATCTATTCAAATGTAAGTTTTAAACAATAAACTAATAATTTATATTTCCAATATTTTACTAATCAGATCTTTTGGTTAATAACGGATGGTGCTGTGTGACTAACCCTTCACCACGTTAATGAATGAAACTGCTACTCATTAGTCGTTATTCAATAGGTACCTGTGATTCAAGCCACGTAGGCTAGCAGTATTATCTATGCCATACCACCACTAACTCGTATATACGTTGGGCCACATTCATGCATAATATCAGAAGAAAAGACAGAGAAACACAGAGCGAAAGAAATGGCCATACCCGAACTGGGATTCGAAACCGGGACCCAGAGCTTAGGAGTAAGGAAAGCTAACCACTAAGCCATCAGTCAGCAGTGATCAAACTTTGATTGAATGCAAAGTTTCTAAATTGCATTTTCTACTCTTGCCACGGATTTTTTATAGTAAAAAAATAACTTTCTAATATAAAAAAACACTTGAGCTTTTTCTAGCAACTATACCGTATACATATTTTACATACATTTTAGTGTAGAATTTTTCATAAAAAAACGGATATTTATATTAAATTGAAATTTCAATTACCTCATGATATTACATTTGTGGTTGTTATCTTGTACCAGCTAAGATTGCAATAAGGGGTGCACTGATCCCCTTTTCCTACTTAAACGTAATTAGATTATGCCGTCCAACTATCTCAGTACACATAAGCAATAGGCACTCGTTTATAGAGTAGGCAACCATTCACAACCCATGCATACAAGGAAAGGGCAGAAAATAAGGAAAGAAAAAAAAGTACATCAAACTGGAATTCGAATTCAGTTCCACCCTATTCTCAGTAAGATACGACGACCTCTAGACCGGGTGGGAATCACGATATTACATTTACCAAAGGAAGATTGTGTTCAAAATTAACTCCTAATCAAACACTTAATTAGAGAAAAATACGAAGAGCATTTAAATATCATGTTAATATTTACAAAAACATTTAGTTTCAACAGAAGCAAATTATGCCAATTAAAATTGATTATATCAGCAGATATACCCAGAACGAGACTAAGACTCAGCAATTTTATTTGAATTTTATATTATAACAGAAAACCAAAATGAAATAAATAGATTTCTTCTATTTGTATAGATACAAAAAAATTGTTTTCCTATCATTAGTTTCCGAGACGGTATTCGCATTCGTATAAAAATCCATTTTTCCTGATAGCCCAAGCCACGCCATGCCTATTGATCTCCCTCGTGGCTGCTGCCTTAACAGGAGCTGAAACAACTCATCAAAATTTCTAGGTCAAGGCATCATTGAGATGTGGGGTAGACTTTGCTCCTGTCACGCATATCATGAACGCTGGAACATGGGCAACTATTTTCCACCCTCCACGTTTGATGGATGATGTGGGAGGCTTTTCGTGATTATTAAACTCGTCCCCCCTCCTCCAGCTTATTAGATTATTAGTAAAAGCTCAGCGACTTATTCAGCCTCACCTTGAGTTCTTAGTAACGCGATTATAAATTTCGAGTTGTAAGAGCACCCTGGTGGAGTTGAGAAGTTCCAGTCAAATGCGCGTTTCTACCTCTAATAATTACATTGAATAAAATATTTTAAGTAATGATACGTTTAGTACCGCTCCGTGCCCAGACAGACACAGTTAAAGTTCAACGTGAGGTATTGACTTCTCTTTGAGAGTAAAATGTTAATGAAATCTTTAGAAATCAGTAAAATATTGTTATTGATTCATTAAGATTCTTGATTCATGCATTCCAAAGTATTCGTGGCCACGTTTCATTTATTGTGTAAAGTGAATTATCTTGCTATCATTCAAACCCTAAAATATATATTAAGCATGAAAAATTATTATTTTCCATGCAAATTGCTCTCTAATGTAATTAAATTAAAAGTTTTAACACACATATAAATTAAATATATCAAATTATTAGGTTTACGGTATCTTAGTGGGGATTGGCTATAGCTGTATGCGCTCTAGCATACATTCATATATCTCGACAAGAATTGTACTGCACTAAGTAGAAACTGCTGGGATTGAAATTGTAATTTATAGTAGCAAAGATGAAATACAAGACCTCCAAAATTTGACTTTCCGACCTCTGATATATCATCTCACTTGAAGGACATTACTACTAAGATGATTTTAAGTTTATTTAACGCCGCCAGTAGTCTTTAGCGAGTACGATAGTCTAAGTCGGTTGGATATAAATCTGTCTACACTGGCATACATTCATGCACCTAGTATTGAACTCCACTATGTGGAAGCTGATATGATTGAGGTTGTAATTTAGTTGCAGTGATAAAATACAGGACCTCCAAAATTTGATTTTTCGTCCTCTGATATATCATCTCACTTGAAGGACATTGCTACTAAGATGATTTTGAGTTTATTTAACACGCCCAGCAGTCTTTAACGAGTACGATATATCTTCTTATGTCGATATTTGAACTCACTACTTTCCGATAATAAGAATGACGCAGTAAACAACCAGACATCTGCAGCTCCAAATTCATGAACTATATGTGTGTGTAGTATATATATGGTTAATAAACATTCCGTGCTTTTATTATTCTGTAAAAATATTAAGTTCTCAATTAAAATATTCTCATTATGTAAATAGAAAAACCAAACTCATTCACAAAAATAAAAACTAGTAAAAAAAATTTTAAATTTTAAAAATTCTAACAAATTTTTGGTTTAAATTAAAAGGATTCGTCCACATTTAAAGAAATTTATCATTAATTAATAAACACATATAGGATGCAATATTGAAGACAATTTAAATCACATATTATTATTATTGAATTACAGAAAAGTAAAGAAAAAATGTTTTCTATCCCTCTCTGTACTAAAAATTAGAGTAAAATTTTTGATTAATTTAGCAAACAATACGCGTGTATAATAATAACAAATCTTTAATGATATAAAAGATATTGATGCAATATAGTAATATAATAAAACGATACTCAAGTGTTCATCTATGTAAATATTCAAGAATAAATTTATTGCAATGCAAGAGATCAATTATATAATTAATACCATTATTATTATATTTACTTACAGTTTGTAAAGTTGTATAGCATGTTTGTAATAATTCATACAATGATTTCATAAATGATTATATATAATTCACGTTCCATATTTAGCATTTTATGCTGCTGTTTGAAGTTTCTTTTCAAATACAGTATTATAATACAGTATGATAATTAATATATATATTAACTGTGATCAATTTAAAGCACAACAAGAAATATTTCAAATACTTCTTCAAATACTCCAGGAAAACTTAATTAACTTTATTTTATAGCACAAAAGAAAGGAAAAATAATAAATAATAAAGAAAAAAATCTGATATATTAATTGGCAAATTGAAAATTTAATTTATAATCCCATTAAAAATATAAACAAAATCATTACATGAAAGAAAATATTATATGAATAACTTTGAAGATTAATTTTATTTCTTTCCTTCATATTTTAACTAATCTTAGATATTATGTTTCCTTATTTGAAATAATATTTCATCTCAAAACTGCGTTATATTTATTTACTAATGAAAACATTCAACTTGTCACAAGTGATAAAATTATTAATTAATGCCTGCATCCATTAATGTGCAAATATTTCAAAGTGCTCTTTTTATTTACAGTAAAGAAAAATAATTAATGAAATTATTAAAATTTTTTTTTTCACATTTTTAAATTGCATTCTCAGAAATCTGTGAGATTATTTTTTGTCAAAGGATTTAAGTACATTAGCGAAATTTATGTAACTTTTGAATAAAGTATGATTAATTTTAATACAAATATTTCCTAATATGTATGAACAAATTATTTAAAAGCATACATAATTTATATTTTATATATATTTATACATACATATATATATATATATATATATATATATATATATATATATATATATATATATATATATATATATATATATATATATATATATATATATATATATATATATATATATATATATATATATATATATATATATATTTGTTGCTCTCTTTGAAAATTTTAAAATTTACTTCCAACAACATTAAAAAGTATTTATTTTTAAATATTGCTGATTGCTGATTTTGTGTTCAAGATGGTTAATTTATTCTTTGGTGTAAAAATTTTAATTTCTATGAAGCAAAAGTTATAATTAATTTCTCTGTTTTTTTAAACATATGCAGAATTTGATTTGTTATAAGTTTTATTCATTCTATTTTTATATAACAAATATAAATAGTACTTAAATATCTAACATTAATTGGGGTTTATGGAGATACAGCTCACAATATCACTAAACCTTAGTTAATATCAGAATATATCTAAGATGTTCACAGCACAGTACAAGAATATATTAATTGAGAATTTTAGTGAAGAAAGTGAAAATATAGTTAAATACCCGTACTGTTTTCAAAAAAAAAGTGTCTGAATGTCTCGTAAAAATAATATAAATTGATTTACAGTAACTTAAAAATTTTAAAATAAAAGAATGATAGTTAACGATTTTTTTGGATTTTTTTTTTCGTAGTGAAACTATACGTTAGTATATTTTCTAGAACTATAGATATGATAGATTGTAGGCTCCGATTTGGTAATTAATTCTAATGATTTTATTCAACAAGTGATAAAATATCTGGGGCAACAAACATCTTCATCAGTAAACAATATTTTAATTCAATTTCAAATGAAGAAATAAACTGTTGATTGAGTCCTAGTTATAAATAGTCAGTTAGAATTCTAAATATGTAGAGTAAATTATTACTATAAATCTTATCATTAGTAATTTTCATTGCGACTACATTATTTCCGGTACGTTTTGCTGTAAATAGCGATGAATTCCTTAGCCACGAAACTATTGTAAAATTTTTACTGTTAATCCAAACCTTTAACCAAACTGAGAGTATTTCTTTCTTTTTTTGATCTTTTATTTTTATATTTTAAAATGTAAAATGTGATTCACATGTGTTCCTTAAAAGGTTTTATCGTATTTTGTTTAACCAATTTCTAAAAAAATACAAAAGAAACGAGATTGGATTACTACTGAAGGAAGTTTTGAGCAAAAAATTGAATATTATTTCATTTGCCCTGGCGATGAATTTTTCAGCCAAGTAAGAACACACATAGAAAATATTTTATTTTTAATATGAACCTTTAACCAAAATAGAAAGCATTCCTGTCTTATTCAGGCCTTTTATTTTTACATTTGTAGACATAAAATGTGATACACATTTGTTTCTTCAAGGCTTTTATCACATTTTGTTAAGCCAACTTCTTAAAAAAAATACTAACGAAACGAGGTTGGATTACTACTGGAAGAAATTTTGAGCAGAAAAATAATACCATTTCAATTGCCATTATTATATCCGATAAGCAGACTTCGGCCGTAAAAAAGGAGCCCTAATTCTGTTTCGCGAAAGAATTACATTCTCGTTCAATTCATCTTTAATAACACGAGAAATCTCGGGCATGAAGTCGCAATAATCGCACTCCGTCAAGAACTGAGAGCTTTCGATCTTTTTCCTCAGGTTTTGAAACTAATATAACGAAAAAGCCGCAACCACCACACAGAATGGTACCGGCAGCTGCTCGCTTCTTTTTTTCCCGGAGAACAAAGCACCTTATCAGGGCATTCTGTCCCTCTCCCCTGCCCCTTCAAAAACCACTTCAGTGTTCCATCTTTTTCCACTTGACGGGGGTAAGAGAAAAAATAAAGAGAAGATAATATAAAAGAAAAGGAGAGAGTAAGAGGAAGAAAATAGTGGAAGTATGAAATGAGCGAGGAGAGAAATAGAGAGAAAGACTTTCAATTCTCTTGGTGAAGAAGATACGTCACGGAGTTCCTCTATAGCGGGAAATGCTAGTTTGGAACAAATCTTCAGAAGATGAATGTCCAACGTTTTACTGTCGCTGACTTTCTCCCCCCCCCCTCCCTTTGATGGTGAGATGCGAACTGTTTCCCGGACAGACTTCATGAAGGAAAATACTATTCTAGATTAGTTTTGAATAATTCACTATCGAACCATGTCGGATACTCTACTTTTTATCTTATCTTAGCATTTCATAAGAAAATATATCATACAATATTTCATTTTTATATGCATATCTAAGTTTATGTATTAAATTACATAAAAATATACACAAATAAGAACTAATTAATTGTGTTTGTAAAAAAATATTGCAATTGACCTTCCTCTGTTAAAAATGAAAAAGATTGCCTCTAAAGAAACATATACGACAATTTATATACAATATTTTGCAATTATATTTTAATTATATTTTACCAGAAAACATTGTACATTATGTACATAATTTATGATTATAATGTTTTTCTTTTGTATCTGCTTAAGTTAAATTCATATATTTTATAAAGTCTTTTCATATTTTATAACAATATCAGAGGTATTTTAATACTTCATTCCAGATTCATTCTTTTAGCAAAGAGTTTTAAATAAAAGTTCCTATAAAAGCTTGAACAATTAGTTTTTAAATAAAGTTTTAATTTCAAATGCTTAAAATAAAATTCATATTTTATCCTCAAATTTACCGGCAATAAGTTACCTAACAAAAATTGGTTTAATTAGCATCCATTAAAATTAGATATTTTGTCACACGCTTGTCTCATTCAACAGATATTTACAGTGACAACACATAGAATATAATTAAAAAGTGAGAAAATTGGTTAGTTTCAACAAATTCCTTTTTGAGTTATAAATATTTTGAGCTTTTTGGAAACCCTGACAATAAAAAATATAAATATTTTTATAAAAGGACTGACTTTTTTGAAAACATGATGATCAATAGTTGAAGTTATAGTCAATAATACTATTTGTCAAAATTTATCCCGTTCATAAAAGGGAATGATACAAACTTAAATACATTAAATAGTACAATATTGAATACTTTTTTATGTTTTTGTTTTTTTTTTGAGCACAACACTTAATACCTAAGTCATAGATCATTTAGCATTACCCTGAGTGCAATGCGAGTGAAAAAGAGGTTTTAATTTTGTCATCTAAGTTCATATTACATTTACTCCATGTTCTAGTTTTAATGTTTGTTATACTGATTAAACAGTTATCTTTAAGCCAGCTTCATTAGAAATGAAAAATAAATTATTAAATATTTATAATAAACAACTTGATACTTATGTAAAAATATTTTTCGTTCATTATAATATTAATTTTCATTTTTCGGTTTTCATATAATTGAATATTAATGTTAATAACATCAAATGTTAATTGATATTGAAGAATTCCTTTTAAGATAACTTTCACGTGTTTTTTCAAAGAGCGTTAAGAATTAATAAGCAAACACATTTATTTATTATATAAAATCTAAAAATAAACAATCAGATATTGTAAATAATATTAACTAGAAATTTATACTTGTATTTTGTACTTATATAAATAAAATTCATATAGCCATTGTACTTAATATTTGGGTTTAATAAAATTTATTAAATATGCGTACAAACATTTTTGCAAATATTCATGAACAACTGATGAGGTTTAAATTATTAAGGGTAATGATAATATTTTAATTTTAAGACCAATTTGTTATAAATACTCTTTATTAAGATATTCACTTACATAATTTTAATATCAATATACTTATTAAAAAAATTAATATATTTCGATATTATTAATTTTTGCTGTACACAAATATGAATTATTTACTGTATATTGCTCATTAATTGTTGAAAAGTAAATTTTAGGCACTTAATTAATATTAAATGTACACATTCATTAATAGTAATTATTTAAAAATAAGTAATCTAAAATAAGTAAATACAAGAGGCTTATTAACTTAATTCTTTATGTATATAATATGTATAAAAGCAAATATGAAACATTACACTTAGAAAAAAGAAAATTAATTTAACCACTTGATTGTTTTCTATTAATGACTCACTTGTATTTGTCAAAAATATGCAGGAAAATATATCCATTTTAATTACATTTTTTTCATAGTTGAGTCTTATCAACATTTTAAATGAAAATATAAATTATTATATTCTCATTCATATTAGTTATTTCCTTCATATTTGTTCTGCAAGTCTTAAGTGAGAAAATATTACCAATTTTTTGAGAAACATGTCTGATTTGAAACTCGACCAGGAATTACATCCGTAATCGAAATCTGTATCAAACGTGATTTATATTTTTGATTCCATTTATAGTAAAAATATTTATAAATAAAAAATAGAGTAACATTGAACAAAATATTATTTCAAAGAAAAAATAATATTAATGAGAATAATAAATTTTTATTGAATTAAAATGATGAAAGTTATTTTTTTAAAGTAAAATTTGTTACTGATATATCATTAATGTTTTAAAATATTTAAAATAATTATAACTTCAACTTAAATTTTTTTATGGAAAATTAAGAATTTTAGAAATTTGTTAAAATTTGAGAAATTCTTAAGATTAAAAATTCTTATATGATCTAATATTAATAACGACTCTAATATAATAAAATATGAAAAAATTACCATACATATTCATTGCAAATTTAAGAATAAATACGATATTGTAATACTGAAGATGTTTATAAAGCTAAAACAATCTTAGTCAATTAATAACATGTTATACCTATATATATTTTTAACGGAAATTTAGCCATTTTTAAAGTTATGATTTTGATTTAAGTCAAATTTTATATATCTCGTATTTCTTACATTTTAAATTTATCAAGAAATCACATATTGGAAACTTTGAAATTGCAAAAAATAATAGTAAAAATTTAAGAGCAGAAATAATATTCACGAAGTAAGCTGCATACATATGTTGATTTCTTCGGATGATATAGCTAGATAGACATTCCCTCTGTAAATCAGTTAACAAGATGACACTACTCTGGGTCCAGGGAAAAAACGGGCATACGCCTTATCTTGAATTTATGAGTTTAGTACTCTGGACAAGGCATTAGGGGGAACGAACTAGCTTTGCAGTGAAAACAAAAACTATGATGCCACAGCAAGAACATTTTAAACAAAATTATTCACAGAACCTTAGACACTTAAGTGGTTAAAAGAAAATATATTATTGTCACAATATTCGAAAATTTTAAACATGGACATTTCATTTTCATTTATAACTTTAAATAATATTTTACAAGAATAATATATATGTGCATATGCATGGCAAATTAATCATAATCAATCTTTTCTTTCAGAAAAAATTGAAACAGTGATAGCTGTGGAAGGTGGGAAAGTTGGACTTCAATGTGATATTACCCCTCCATCTCCTGAGGATGACGTGGCATTGGTACTTTGGTACAAGGATGAGAGCACTACTCCACTTTACAGCCTAGACTCCAGGAGAAGGGGGCTGTACCAGGCAAAACACGCTCCAGGACAGGAGATCATGGGACGTGCTTTCCTGGATATGTCAACGCACCCCACAATCCTCAAACTGGAGCAGTTGAAGGCTGAAGATGAAGGAGAATACAGATGTAGGGTAGACTTCAAAATAGCCAGGTCCAGAAACTCTCTCGTAATATTAGAGATTATAAGTAAGTTACATATCAGCCTTGAGTGTACCTTTTGATATTGTTAAATTCATTGGTTGAATATCAACAGCATATTTCCAATTTAGCTACAGTTTATCTCAATCTAGATATATATTATTGGCGTTTCAATTTCTTGCAAGTATCTTCAATTTATTATTTACCGAAATATTAGTATTGAAAAAGTTAATTATTTAAACTGATAAAGCAAACAAATTTTTAGATTTTCCACCCTGCAGCTCAATATCAAAATTTAGGGATTGGTTCATCTGGTGGTGCGATCTACTGGAAGAATTTAGAGCAAAGTTGAACTTTCACCTTCGTGGTGCTCTAGTTAAACGAAAGATGCACCCTACTGACTTAAATTCGTATAGCGAATGACATGGCGAGTTCGGTTTGTCCAAGTAGCATATGAAACAAAAACAACACAGTTTTAAAAACGTTTGAATTGAAATTATGTATTATTGAAATTATATATTATTAACATTTGTTAATTAATGTTAAAGAAAGTCTTCTACCATATGTAATAATGATTTCGATATTTAATTTTCATTCACAAAGTAGATAAATATTTCCTTATCTCTTGTTCGAATATTTTCTCTTATCAATATTGCAGCAGTTATACCATATTCTTCTCGTGACAGATTTCAAAAGTCTTTTTTTTTATCTCAATCATAACCAAAAAAGTCAAAAACCCCATTTCTGAAATGTCAAGGGATTTTACAGTTATTTCATTAAGCGGAATTTAATTTATGTTTATTTTAATTTTTGTATAAACTCTTCTTTTAAATACAAGTTCAGAAACTTAACACAATTTAAAAAAATGTCATTTTTATTAGAATTTAAAATTTTATTTGAAAATGTCATCCTAATGTAATTTTGTGGTAATGATAGCATAAAAGTGCATCTAAGATAATATCTATGAATTTTTATTGCTTATAAAATATTAATATTCTAATAAAATTTAAAAGACACATAAACACATTTTAAATATTTATGAACATAGAGAAGTCAAGTTCAGAAAGCCATTTTCATCAATCAAGCAACAAAAATTGTTTCAACAATAAATGTTGAAACATAATCATACGTAATTAAGTATCAAAAATTCACATTTTTTTTTCAGCAAAAGCGTTAATTTTCAATTCATTTTCAAATTTATTTTTCTTTAAAATATGCACTTTGACAAAAGTAAATAATTTTAAGCTCTTTTTCTCAGCTTGAAGAGTGATCGCACTTTACATAAGAATATCTGCATTTCAAAGATTGTTTATCCACTGATAAACTTCTGCATTAGAAAAGATTTAGAAAAAAATCGTGGAAATATTTTTTTAATACAAAATTAAAAATGATCTTACAAAGATTGGAAAGATTTTCACAATTTGAAAAGTGACATAAAAACAAATCAACTTTCTTTTCTTTAATAAACGAAATAAATATTTTTTGAAATAAAAAATTTATTTCCTTTTAATATAGTTTAAATAAACCTAAAATTCCTAAACTTTAAATATAAAAACCATGGTATTTACATCGCTGTAATATCATATATTTTCTGAAAAATTATTTTCTCTTTGTCATGTAAATAATTCTTTTGAAATAACTCACTCATGTTATTCGGAAACGTGATTGTTCAGTATAAAAACCATTTTTAAAACCGATATCTTCTTTCACTTTCCAGCAAAATAAAATTATGAGATCTTTTAAGGAAATTTCCAAAAATATCAAAAAGTACAACATAGAAAAAATGTCTGCAATATTTTTTTTTCCTAAAATGATATTGCAGAAATATTATCAAAATATTAATAACGTTATGAGCAATAGATGAAACTTGAGTTCTTTTCTTAATACTCCCCACAGTAAAAATAAACATTTATATATATATCATCACTTCATCATCATTTTATACATCATCATTATCGTCCTCATATATCATCATTTTCTGACTTATGAAGTTTAGCTTTGAATTTTATTTTTTAATAAAACTTAAATTATAATAAGTAAAACTTAAATTATAAAGTGTATTTTAATATTTTTCTTTATTTCAATATTCTAATTGTTTTAATAAATATATTTATATCAACCCTACCTTAGAACTATTTTAGGAAAATATATTTTAAGAAACAGATCATGAATAGCAATTGTGCTGTAATAGGAAGTAAATTTATAGTATTTCATCTATCATCACAGTTTTATTTGTTTTATTGTTCCACAAAAGGAACATATTTTTCCGACATAAGAACAAATTTTATTTTGTGCGAAATACTACTTTAAAAAAATATTGAAACTAATATTCTCTGAAATAATTATTTGGATAAAAAATATTAAATATAAATAATCAGTTCAAAATATGAAAATAATAAATAAAATGTCTTAAAAAAATGTGAGTTCTAATATTATTCATTTTCTCAAGAAATATCATAAGGTTATTCATTTTTTGATTAACATTGAATTGAAGTGTAAATAAAACTACAAAGAAATAAGCTGCAGCAACTTATATGTGATTCAAAATAATCTTTTCCATAAATATTTTCTCATTTCTGTGTGAAGCTTATTGTAAAATAAATAAATAAACAGTACATTCAGAAAAACTCTGGATATAACGAATGAGGGTAAATGAATTTAAAGCAAATCTCTTCACCTGAGGAATTTCCAAAAATAACAACAATTGTGAGTTTCGGATAATGGAGTATTTATAAATGAAATTTGCATACAAAAGATTTAATCTTAGATATTATTCTGTTTTTAAATTTCTGGTGATGAAATGATATTTATATTGAATTATTAAATTTTCTTATACTATCTAATATGATCAAATCGTCAGTGTTTATAAGATTAAATTACTGTAGAAGCTATAAACTGTAAGGGTAAAAGTGAAAATAGATATGGAAAAAAAGCTTTCAAAAACTTTTTGTCCATAAATACGAACACTCAAACATTAAATTATATAATATTTTTGAAAATGATTTATATTTAAGTTTTCTGCACTGAAAACTCAAACGAAATACCTTTTAAAATATTGTGAATATTTTTTTAAAAAAAATTCTCTTTCATGACTATATTCTGGCTATTTCATTAAATAAATATTTAATATACTATCAATATGTATTTTGAAAACAATTCTGGAAAAAATGCAAAGCACTTTCAAACAAGAATTTCATACCAATTAATTTATATTTTTTTCAGTGTTTAAATGTATTTTATAAATATAAACTCTGCTTGATTGCCTCTGTAGTACTTTCAATGATGTTTAATTTAAAAATTATATGTACCTGAAATATTTGTTTTAAAATTTCATTCCTTTGCCTTAATCAATGTTAATGTAAGCAAAATTATAAAAGTTTTAATTGACAACTTATTATAATACTGTCTATGATGTTTATGTTAACGATTTTGTACACTTGAAGTATTTGTTGTTAAATTCCATTATTTTTGCATTAATAAACATTAATGTAATCGAAATTATAAAGATTTTAATTGGCAAAATTTTGCAGTCCCACCAAAAAAGCCAGTTATTAAGGATCAAAATGAAGAAGTTCTTCAGCGAGTATCAGGGCCTCATAACTTGGGTTCGAGATTAATACTTATATGTGAAGTAGAAGGGGGTGAGTAAAAATTTATTTCTTTTAAGATTTAAAATTAATAGTGAAGAAAACGATTATGATTTTTTTAGTAAATTAGGTTTTATTTATTTCATGTTGAAAATTGTATTGTTGTTTTATTGCTCTTAAAATTTTATATTGTATTTTGTATATTAGTGAAATATTTTGACTAAACTTGTGACTATTAGTGATTATTATTTTAGCTGTTTTTATGACTATTAGTCAAATGATTTGACTAAAATTCATGGTTATATTAGTTACAGATGTTTCTCTTGTCATTTTACAGTTAATCAATAATAGTATAAAGTCATAAGTTACATAAAAGATTATACATTAAAATAGAATACACTTATCAGTTAATTTATCATTTGATCTATGGTTATCATTTAGACATTTTTATTTACAAGTGTGTAGTTGAAAATCATTACATTTTAAGGAAATTTATGAACATGCTAAATTTGTGATGAAAAGTAAGTATATACATTAAATATGCACATAATAAGGAAAACGTTTTTACAATTATTGATAAAACAAACAGCGCGAAAAGAGAATGCGTTGTTCTGTAATTACAATTATTAACTAAAATATTCCTAATTTTCAAATCCTTAGCCTTTTCTTATTAATTTGAAATGCATTATGAAGAAATATAATTCTAAAAAAGAGTATAAAATAAAATTAAAATTATTCTAGAATTCCAAGCTCTTAAGGCAAGAAAAATTAATAATGCACTTCTAAAGGATTTATGTACTTCATTGAAGATTATTAAAATTAAGATTTTAAGGAAAAATATTTGCTTTGTGATCAATTATAGCAATAATTTGTAAAGTAGTTTAATTTACTAAATTGAAATTCTCGGTGATAACACAACTCAAATTCAAATGTTATTTTTCCTTTTACAATAAAACTAAATTTGTATCAAAGTATAAAAATGTTCATTGACATATATTTATAATATTTACATACATTTCTTTTATTTCTTAGAGTTTTATTTTTAATTAATTTATCAGTCAAATTAAATATAAATAATTTATTTCATGAAATTTAGTTAACCTTTATATGAAAAAATGTCAGATATTTAATATATTTTTATGGAAATCTTTACAATGTTTTTTTGGAAAAAAACTTCATTTTGAATGGTTAAATATTTCTTAAATGTAATGATAAGCCTTAATATGTTTTCTAATTTAAACAAATTTTATTTTCTCATTTAAATCTATCTAAACAAGGTACTCACTTAAATTTCATTTGGATAAAAATTTCATACGCGATGAAACTAAATTTTCAATATCAAGTTAAATTTAAATTATCAAATGCATTTTAGAATTGAGAGTTACTTAAAATAATTAATATATTTCTAATTACTTCTTCATATAAATCTTTATATCTTAGAAAATAAGAAAAGCAATTATAAATTTTTATTGTAGCGAATTATTAAGTTTTGTTTGAAGTTGTGATATGGAAACCAATGACAATTAAGTAAATATTCAAAAAGAATTTTATTATTATTTAAATTTTATAGTACTAGAAACTGTAAATTCCATCATAAATTGGTTTTGATATGACTATTTTAAGTATAAATGTCTTTAAGCCCTTGAGCAAATCTCTATTGTAGTATAAAAGCATGAGTGTTTATCAAGAATGATAATCCCGAGTTAACAGATAATTTGCTCAATAGAATATAACCTCAGCAATATTTCAGACTAACTAAATACATAAACACTTCACAATATTTCAGAATAATAATATGGAATAAAATGGTAGCAAAAAAATTTAAAAATAAAATCTGACATTATTTTAAACTATATAAAATACTATCCATGATAAAAAATATAAATTATTTTAATTAATATCTGGGCAGAAACATTATTGTTTTATTCCAAAATTAATTAAGAGTCAACCACAATGCTTATCCAGTAGTTCATAAATTAAACACATTTAAAGACTCGAGTTATAAAAATGTTTATTTTTTTTCAAGAAAAAATTAGTATCTAAAATAAGTATGTGTTATAAGTTTATCTTATGAAAATATTTTCAAAACAAGAAATAATTTATCACAAGTACTTCAAAAGAATGATAAAATGATAACTTCAATGTGAGCACTTTATGTTAAGGGCATCAAAATTCTTATGCATCTAATGAATTATAATGTTCAAAGGAATTTTATTATGCAAAATTTTTTAATAAACATAATTATAAATTAACACAAGTTAAATTTTTATTTAGAGGTCAAAATATGAAATTTCAGTTTCAATTTGAAATAATTACCCGATATCTCCTAGGTTAATTGAAGTTTTGCTTACAAAGCATCTTATTGGTTCTTGCTAAAAAGCAGATAGTGCTTGCTTTATTGATCCACACTATTTTGTGACGCTTTATTTTTATCAAATTTAAATATTTAATCTCCCAACACATCATTAGTCGTAAACTAACCATAAATTCAGCGTATTAGAAATGCTTATTAGCTCTTACGAAATTGTAATTATGAGGTTGTACATTCCGAAATTGGCTACCTCCCAAATAACCTAATTACGTCGCATCAAATTTAGGAAGCACTTTTTCATCGTCCTCGGGAAATAAAAGAACACGTTATTTAATTAAATTTATTTTAAACCAGAAAACTGTGTTGTTTTCTTAATTAGATTTAGAAATTATTTTTTATTGCGGAATTTGTTTTTTAAGTTTAAAATAATAATGGTTAGCGTTTTAATGAGCAATTTTAATTTTAGAATTTGCTTTAGGAAAATGGAACGTTGAAATGTTTTTTGTGCTTTGTAGTATGACAAAAACCACAAATAAAATAATTTGATCTCAAAAAGAGTGATTAATTTGGAAAAGGCTGTTTCTTTGTCGACAGAGATATCATTTTTTCCTAAAGTGATATGTATTGCTAAATTTTAATTACACTGAAAAAATGTAACCTGTTACTGACACATTTTATTTAATTTATAAATTCGTGCTGAATTCAAATGTTAGATTTTTTAAGTGTACTCCAATTGCGCCCATTAAACTAATTAATAATAATATTTTATTTCTTTGTCTAATTGTGAAGGATACTAAATCTATTCATTTTATAAATTAAGCATGCATATCCTTAAATGAAATTAAAAATATTTATTTCTAACAATTGGTTTCTTAATAGAAGAATTTATATTTCAAAGTAATGCATTTCTTAAATCTCATTTCTATTTCTATGATCTAAAAATTAAGGATTATTATTTTAACGAGCTAAAATCATTATATATTTATGATAAACTGAAGTATATATTTCATTTTTAATATTTTTCAGTTTAAAAGACGTCTAAATATTTTAAATTAAATTGTCAAAATTGTTTGCTAAAATATGTCTTAAATGTACTTGAGGAAAATGTTTTAAATTTAAAAAAATTATTTCCTTGTTTACAATAAATAATTTCTTTTATGTTTCAAAATTTTTACTTGGTTAAAAATAGAGATATCATCAAGTAGCTTAAGTTATTTTCTTAAACATTTTCTCTCAATAAACCTGTATTGCAGGTATTGCAAATATTCATAGCTTAGCCTCTAAAGTATCAAAACATCACAGACTTGGTTCATTTATAATTCAATAATCACATTTTCTTCACGTCAGTTAATTCGACCTAGAGGGAATCATTACACATTCTATCTTTAAAGTGGGAATAGATCCCATGATCAGTGAAACTAAACATCTTACCATCAGTTCAGAAGGATTGTTTGTGAGAAGCCATTTTCCATTGATTCAAGCTATTAACACATTGGCAATAGAACAGCAGAAAAACAAAATGGATATAAGTATGATATACCACACCAAGCGATTCCTTGCCAAATCTGCTGTCATTTGTTTTGCTTAAAATATTTCTGATTTTTCATTTGATGTTACCGGTTTGATTTTTGGATGCTTTATTGGACTTCTTTACGCCAGGTTTAGTTTTTCCCATGTTTTACCTAATTTTCTTGTCATATATATGGTTTTTTAAGTGGCAACAGTGTTAAAATTAATTGGCAACGAAAATAATTCACAAAAATTGCCAATGGCGGGATATATCCTACTAGTTCTGCAAATGAAAAAATACGTGACCAAACATCTACTTTATCATTAGTTTAAATTGGCAATAATTTTTAAATTTTTAAAAACTTCATTGATTAATAAAATTCTAAATTAATGATTGCAATATTTGTAAACAACCTTTTTGAAACTTGATACTATTAACTTGCTTACGTAAACATTCAAAAATTTCATTTTATAAATTCTAAAATCATAAAAAACAGATTTATAAAACACGAGTTCAAAATTTTTGTAGAATTTATATATATTTTATTATTAAATAATTAATTTTATTTATTTATTTTTGGTATCAAGAATGCTTGTACAGTTATCGAAAATATTTTATTTATAAGAAAAATAAAAATGTGATCAACGTGAGATATATTACACTCATAATTGTAAAACTTTCTATTGAATTTTTTCATTTTTTTGTATAATTTTTGCGGTTTTATTTTGTTATTTTTGTCGAATATTTTTTAAATATGAAACATATTTTCGAGAGTTTTACGAATGATAATATTTCTCTGCAAAACTATTCAACTAATGTGAAATAAGTAAATACATGCAATGATAGTAAATTCTTGTGAATTAGTATCTCAATAACATTATAATATTCTACGCTGTAAAGTTACATCTATCTTAACTTTCTCTGAACAATAAATAATATTATTAATTAATTATACAATGAAATAAAACATATCCCTTTATTGAGGTCAGAACTTACTATGCAGTGAGAAAAATCAGGTTAAAATTCAAAAAGATTATTTGTAAGTTTGAAAGAAATCATTTACCTGCTCCGTCTATATATAGAGCTTTTCATTAAATTAGATCACAAATACAGGCAATTCAATTAAAATATAGATATGTCAGAAGCAACAAAATATAATAAACCCCCCAAGAAAAGCTTTTTTAATAAAATATCTAGCACCATATATCTTTAAAAACAGAAAAAAATTGAAAATAATCATTAGATTCTTTTATTTTCATATTTATTCAATGATTTTTTGGAGATATTGCCTTTTCCAATAGTCAGAATTTGAGATGTTTTAATACTAAGAAGGTAAGACACGCTTCCTCGCTTTGAAAATTAATTATAAATCCTTTATATATGTTTATCAACGATAAATTTATTTTGCCTTTAATATTCTAAAGTTGCATAAATTTCAAGTTTCTAATCCAATCAAAGGATAAAAATAATGAAATTGAATAGCCTGAAAAAATATTTAGATATAACATTTCAAAGCAATAAGCAACAAATATACAACTAATTTAATAATTACATTTTAAATCTATCAAAAATATATATTAGATAATTTTGAAAATTTTCTGCGAAAAATAAATTACAATAAATTTAAACTTATTTAATTGTAATAAAGGATAATAAATATAACTTCAAGATGCACACACACACACACATAATGCAATCATAAAATAAATAAATTTAACATCCATAAATGAAGGGAGTATTTCTTAAGATTTCTATAATATTACTTAACAATTAAGAAATGTCGAAAATTATTTTCCCATTCAAAAATAAATTAAATTCGCAGGAATTAATTGGTATGACAATTAGCATATTTGTATTTTATACAAATTTTGAAGAATAACTCTAAAATGCGGAAAAATATAAAATTTTTATTGATTCCCGTATATGGGATAACAACATTTTCCCCTTAAAGATATGTTATGAAATGCTAGTCACTAACCAAACAATTTATGAATATATGCACATTTATATATATATATATATATATATATATATATATATATATATATATATATATATATATATATATATATATATATATATATGATGTAAAATATTATCATAAATTAAAATAAATGCAAAATAAAGACAAAAATTATATGCTTAGTAATACAACGAAAGCGAAAGCAGCTTAAACAGAATTAACAAAGTATAATTAATCGTAATTTTTTAATTAATCTAATGATGAATTATAAAGTGAAAAGACAAAAATACGGTAATATCTTCAATAGATAGTTCAAAATTTAAAACACACAAAAGATATTGACCATATAGCCACAAATTTACATTTGATATATATATATATATATATATATATATATATATATATATATATATATATATATATATATATATATATATATATATATATATATATATATATATATACAACACAGTTTCAAGATAAATGTTTGAAGCCATCTGTTATTAATAAAATGTTAGAACAACAATAAGTGACAAAGAACTAGTTCTTATTTTATGGAGCAATATCTCAGTGCTTATTTTCCTGCAAACATTCTTTTCCCCTTCAAATACGAAAAGTAAGAGAAATAAAAAAAAGACTAGAAACTAAAAAGTGCTCTGATCCAGCATTCTTTTCCCAATCATTCCGTATTACTTTTTCTAGGTTATTTCCTTACGATGATTGGCACAGCAAATTATCCCAAAGCCTCGTGTTTTATTATCTTTTTTCTACTGCGTCAGTGTTGCTTTCTTCTCACTATTTTCTTTCTTCCTCAGGAAAACCGCCTCCGACGGTGACTTGGTGGAAGGATTCCATTTTGTTGGACGACACCTATCAAGTCTACTCTCACGTGGTGCGCAACGAGTTGGTGGTCGAGTCCTTGGACCGAAGTGATCTTCACAGCTCCCTCTCTTGTCAGGCCTCCAATAACAATATATCTGTGCCCTCTGTTACATCTGTCACTCTAGACATGAATCGTAAGTCTTTGTGTCATTTCATTACTTACGTATATCCCTCTCTTACACTCCAGATGTCACAGGATTTAACGGTTATTAATGGCAACAATTACAAATATGAGTATTTATTGTAAAAGTATAGAAAGGAAGTTTGGCTTAAATATTTCAACTCATGAGAGATTAATTGTATACACAATTTCATATTATAGTGTCAAACTAATAAACTAATTAAGATTTAAATGTGAAAATTTTGAAAAGTCAGTATGTTATCTCTATCCTTGTACTCTCTAAATGTCACAGGATTTAGTGATTATTGATGATGACAATTGCAAATATGAGTACCTATGTGAAAATAGAAAGAACCTTAACCTAAGTATTTCATATAAAGAGAAATTAAAGTGATATAAGATTTCATATTATATTGTCAAACTAATAGACTCATGTTAAATTAAAACCTCGAAAATTCAATGTTTATTGAATTATAAAAAAGAAGTTAATAGAAACATTTGAGTTTTGGAAATTATAAAAGCCAGATTTTCTTGATCATTCCTTTAAAAAAGGGAACAATTTTGCAATTTCATTAAGTCGAAATTACCTAACAGGCAACTTTGATTTTTAATTTAAATTCTTTTTTAATAATTAATTGCGGTCTTTTCACTTACGTGAAAATTTTCCCATATATATATATATATACACACACATATATATATATTATATATATATATCAGACTCCTATATATAAAAACATGTTACATTTTCTTCTTTTACCAATGATGCTGCTACTTAAATTTCTAGTTACTAAAGAGACGCGAATTTCCTTTTATTACAACTTTGTAAATGTTACAAAAAGTGTACCTTTAAATATTTTATACAAATATTATAACTTGTCTGCCGTGCGTAGTTATAAAATATACATTAATTCTACATAAATTAATTACTTCTATTTCATAAAAATAACTGAGTTTAGTTAAGCAATTTGGCAATAATAAAATTTATTAAAAGCAAGGTAACTAAACACAAATCGTTTGTATACCTTAATCACTGAACGAATGGGAAAATTTAGGAAACCAATATACGAAATTATTTATTAAGACAATAAATTCATAGAATGTTTTTAGAAATTATCTAAATTGCAGAAATAAATTTTATTTCAATATTTAGGAAATGCATTTATTTTGCATGTCTTTTATTCATTATGATTTTTACATGTCTCTTATTCATAATGTAACTTATATAATGCATAAAATTTCTTTGAAAAACACTTTCATTTTTTAAAAGAAACATCTCTATTTGTACAGCGTAAAAAATATGATTCATCGAAAACAATAGAAATAGATCACAAAATAAATTTTAGAATCGTTCTTTTATAGAATGATATACATATATTGAAGAATATCTATCTTAACTTTACTGGAAAAACGTGCCTTCAAATAACGTGCTCATATTTCAAAATGCTTGGCAGACATAAAAAAAATGGTTCAGATAATCGCAGAAAAAAAATAGGAAAATAATTCCACATTGTTTCACAAAATTACCGTATTAGGCAATAAATTTAAGTCAGTGAGCCCCATTTTGCTCTACTATCTTGAGTATAACGTTTCAAAGTCCAGAACTAGAGTTTGAAAAATGATATTTACTCGCATAACTCTTCTCGTGGGGTGAAAGAGAGTCGAGGCACGCAAGTCTGATGGAACGAAATGTAGTTAACTTTAGCACTCTGGCAAATTTCTACTTGAATGAAGAAAGTTGTATTGATTTCATCTTATTCTCAGAAATAGCAAAATAAATGCAAATATATTTAATAGAGTTTTAGCGAATTACAGTGATTCCCCCTCCCCCCAGTGATCTTATGACGCGATTTCAAGTCCCTCATATAACACGTGTTTTTACGTTGATTCCAAAATTATATTTCTGTTCTACAAAATTTATAATGATGTGTACAATTCACAATCCATTTCGCGTACGTTTGCACATTGTGTCCATTTTGTTCTTATAAAATTAAATAAGTTATATTATTGTCTTTGTACATTCTGCTAAAGAAAAAAGGTGTCGGTGGAATATTATATCAAATAGCTCCTACGGTGACTGAACATGTAATAAAACAGTTTTGGGAGTTGTTTGATTTATTTGAAATGAACTGGTTTAAGTTACATTTGTAATAGATTTTTTAAATTTAAAATGTTCTTATTTTGGTTTTAATATAAAGCACACTTTTTGCTCATAGCACAGTTTTTTCCTCCAATTCTATTTAAACCCCTTTAAACGAGAAAGGATAAACTTGAATCATTGGTAAATAATGGGTTATAGGAATGCATTTGACGAGAATGCTCGTACCACGCGCTTTCCTATAACACGGGACTAATACACCGTGGTAAAAAGGGAATTATTGAACTTAGTCCATTTTACTATAAATCCTATCGGTGAGATATTGACTCAGAGATCTTATTTAGATAGACTTATGGTTCATTCGATTAGCCTGGTTAGGATAACCGTCTTGTTCATGCCCACGTGTTCTATATATGATCCAAACGAAAACATTCGTGCTGAAAGAGGTGATGCACTTTAAAATTAGCTCCAGTGTCTCAGACAAGTGACTGTGATTATGATGACGTTCTTTTACTCGGGTTACTGGGTTGCTAGAGATCTGTGATTAGGGGACGCGTTCACGTTAACATGTGACGCCCAAAGCTCTTCCACTGGAGTGGCGTGGATGTAGAAAAGAGGGTGCCAGCTCAGGTGTGATTTCATCCCCTAAACGTGGTTCAAAAATACGAGGCACTTGGTGACGGGGCAAATATTAAACCGTTAGCCTAAAGGCACATTCTGAGTTCGCCTGTGCCGCTATGTATGTATGCATGTACGTTAGCATGATAGTAGGTTAGAATCTTTCTCACCGACTGAAAAGTAAAGACAAAAATGCCAAACTTATTTCTGTTGCTGTTGCTACGTAATAACACTTGAACAAGCCAAGCTTTCTATGCCATTGTCTATGCGAATTGAAGAATATAGGCAGCATTTTTCGTTTAACCAAACCATCATGAAGGTAAAAGTATGACTTTTCTCTAAACTCTTCCAATACATGACACAGATAAGAATCCAGTCCCTCAATTTTAAAATTAATCTGAAAGGGAAGCAAATTTTCCTCCATACCATTACACTAATAATAACTGCTCAACGACCGACTACAGAACTTTCGATTTCACAGAGATAAGGAGCACGCATATCGCATGTACTCGGTGTATTTTCGGCGCAATGCGAATCAAATTCAACCATTCTGGACGAAAAGCCGATGCCCTGACCACAAGGCTACCACGCCCTATACGATTCTTGATTGAAATTGGAATTTACGAGATGAATGTCTATGTCAACTGACTTTAACAGAAATAGGCAGCTGATTTGATTGCTTGTTTGGCACTTCATTGTGATTTCTTATTCATGAGATCTGATTAGTCCGGGGCATGCAATTTAAAATAAATTCCAACTACATCAGGCATTTATGCGTCAGTTGCGATTTGTATTTACGAAAACCGAGACGTTCACCATTTGGATGCTACCTTGGCAAACACTCTGTAGAATTTTTTTTCCAATAAGCAAATTGGAATAATTAATTTAACACGACCAATATTATTGCATAAACCGTTGATACAAAATGAAATACAAAATTTCATAAATCATCTTTTTTATATCCATTCCTTTATATCCGTTACAATTACGTTACATCCGTTACAACGTTAATTGTAATTAGTATCTATAACTGAATCAATCAGTTTTAAATTGTTTATTGATATCTTTATAAGGTAATATCCCATATCACAAATATCCTATCATTAAACTGCTACACAATATTTCATGAGGTTTATCTTAATTATTAAATAAAATGGTAGCCTAACAGTTAGGGCATCGGACTTCTGTCATGAATTACTGGTTTCCATTCCCAATGCCAACAAAGACCCACAGAGTACATTCGGTGTAAATGCTCGTTCATTCTGTAGAATAAATTTTAGAATCGTTCTTTTATAGAATGATATACATATATTGAAGAATATCTATCTTAACTTTACTGGAAAAAAAAGTCATGTGGTCGGTCGCTGAGTAGTTATCAGGAGTGTAATGATCCGGGGGAAAATTTCGTCTCCCTCCAGATCAATGTCAAAGTTGAGGGAATGTATTCTCTGTTGGTCCCATCTACCGGAACAGTTGAGAGCAATGTCGTATTTTCACCTTCATGGTGCTATGGTTAAACAAAAGACACATGTTGCTTTCTTCAATTCGCATAGCTAACAGTTTATCGAGCTTGGCTTTTCCAAATATCATAAATATCAACGACATTAAATACAATATAACTTAAACTTATTAACAAGCTAATAATTGCATAAGCTACGGAATTAATTAAGTTACTATAATTGTCTTATCCAAATTACATTAAATTTTATTAAGGTACTTTAAAATACTTTTCCTCTAGAAGAATTATCATTTGCTATTAATTTGTATCGTATTCTTAGGGTATTTGATATATTTCACGTGCAGTGCAGGAAGCCAAAATGGTATATTTAGTTAGGGTGCACACTTTCGTAATTCGATGATAGTGATTTCGAATCCCAACTCAACCGAAGATCCGTCATGTGCACTAAAGTCTATTAAGGCATATTGAACAAGTCTTAATCGCATTGACATCCATGGTTTATGATACTTACTGTGATGACAGGTTATACTGGGGGTTCTCTGCTTCTAAATTACGAAATTCAGAACCACTTTTAAGATCATGATGGCACGCCACTTGGTGTTCCATTATATAAGTTGGTATTATTTCTGCAAATAGAGAATTTGAAAGGAAGAAATTATAATAGAAGCCTGGCATTTAAAACAAAACATACTGAATTGTTTAAATAAAAGGAGAAATAGTAAGTACTTTTTAAAACTGCTGTACATTTTTTTCAACTGACTTGATGAATACCTTTTCTGGGTAAATCAATTTCATTAAACTAAATGTGCATTTTCCTAAAACTTGTTCTCAATTTTCTTAACCAAAATATAAGTTGTATCACACTGTGAATAAATTAAAATAATATTTAACAAAATTTGTGTTTTCTATTATAATTATTTCTGTTATTCTCCGATTAAAAAATTTGTAACAGCACATTATTTAACAGTAAGTATATATATATATATATATATATATATATATATATATATATATATATATATATATATATATATATATATATATATATATATATATATATATATATATATATATATATATATATATGTGTATATATATATGTATATATATATATAAATATATATATATATGTATATATATATGTATATATATATATATATATATATATATATATATATATATATATATATATATATATATATATATATATATATATATATATATATATATATATATATATATATATATATGAATGTATGTATATACTTGGTTGCAAATATCCTATAAACTATTTTATTCTTAAGTTTTAATTATTAATATTCTCTGCAATATAATGAACAAGTGCAAAACTTAAATATTATTATAAATTAAATTATCTCCTTGAATGATTATATATACATTTTTAAGAATTTTTATTATTTCACTAAAACATAAATAAGGCACTGTAACACTAAAAATTAATAACTGTAAAAATGATATGATGCAATTTATTAAAATTTCTATCTATAATAAGTTTAATTAAAACTTATTAGATGTCTAATTTTTTAATTCTAACTAATAAATTTATGACTGATCCTAATGATACTAAACCAAATTTACCGCAGTGTAAAATATAAAATTTTGCACTACGCAATTTTTAATAATTTTTAATTTGATACTGGGTAGCTTTTAAATATTTTTCACTTCATTATAAATTTATCTTAAGATTTAAAATTAGTATTAAGGATGAAATATAATCGGTAACATTTAATGGGAAGTATAACCTTTTTGCTTTCGTAATTTATATGATCACAAACTGCAAAATATTTATACGAAAACTTAATACATAAGAAAAGAAATTACTTTTTTCGAAGAATTAATTAAAGAAATTTTAAAAGAGATTAGTTTATAAAAATCTGAAATTGAATTATCAATTTAATAAAATTCTGTTATTTAGTTCGAAAATGGCTTACCCCTTAATTAAAATACGAGACAGTAAAATTTAACATACCTCACAAAGCATAGTTTTATTTCTTATTATGAAAATGGCAAACGGAAATTTTTAAGTACTTATTTCGCGCAAAATCATTTTAAAGGCATAAGAAAATAAGTACAAGTCCGTAAGTAAAATATACACTGTTTGCGAAAGTTATTCAATTATTCATTAAACATGGACACCATTACTTAATTTGACATAATTCAAAATTTCTCTTCAGTGTATCCAGATTACTTTATACATAATATTTTACTTAAAAAGTGATTAAACTTTATGAGAATTAATTGATTTTTCGTAGATTAAGTTAAGAAAAAAATTGAGTTTTGAAGGAGTGAGTCCTAAACTATGTTTTAATCTTTAGTGCTTCGTCTGGATGACATTACCCGGCAAAGGAATTAAATGAATTACCCCGTCAGTGCTTTTGGTCGTGACATATTTTTTCTCATACCATGTCGTGATGCATGAGTAACACTGGGTACTCGGAAGAACTTGATAATTCCCTTTTTTCTTACACTGATGTGCATGAGCGATGCTTAATATTAATGAAAAAGCGTTATTCGACGCATCGCCGAACTCTATTGCATGCCAGTGTCTAACTCCGTGATATAATGCGCCAAAGAACGGGGGGAAATTTATTAGCAATTTATTAAATCCCTATAGTTATCGAAAATAAAGATATAAAATTTCAGCAGTATTTTTTTAATCAAAAACAATTAAGTGAAAAATGAGCAGTTTTAACCAAGGGATAATATTTAACTTTGAAAGTACGGATAATTTATTCTATATATGTTATAAAAAAGCTTCCAGTTAAATATTTGGCTTAATGAATTAAAATTATAAAACATGCTGAACATTAATTTCTGTAATAAAATAACAATTAATTTTAATTTTTCATAATGAGAAATTCAGTCTGCTAAGACCATATAGCCTTTATTTTTTTAATTATTTATATTACTACATATGAATTAGAAAGCAGATTCGTTAATTTAATGAAGCATTTAGGATTATAAAATATAATCTGTTACTTTAATTTCACTAAGCTTTTTGATAGATCACGACTCATCAAAATATCAAATTACTTCATTGATTAATTTTTATTTCAAATATTTTCCAAAATCTGACGACAAGTATTTAATTAGTATAAGCAAATAAACTTTGAGAACAATTGTAGAAATCAAAGTGATAAGACTTTTAAAATTAGTAAAATATTCACTACTACAATTTTGCGGATATAAGTCCAGTATTTGAATAAATTATTTCATTGATTAATTTTTATTTCAAATATTTTCCAAAATCTGACGACAAGTATTTAATGAGAATAAGCAAATAAACTTTGAGAACAATTGTAGAAATCAAAGTGATTAGACTTTCAAAATTAATAAAATATTCACTACTACAAATTTGCGGATATAAGTCCAGTATTTGAATAAATTCTTTTTAATCAATTGTTGTTGTTTCTCATCCTCGTGACCAGCAGTGCTATAAATCAGGTTCATGAGTTAATTAAACTTAAAAATATGCAGTGGTAATAGGGTGTCTTGAACCAGGTCTTGCCTGGTAAGTCCCTAACAAGATAAAATGTGACCAGTTGAGGCTTGTGAAGAAGAGCACCTACCTAGTGCAGATTTCAAAGTAATGCTTCCAAAACATAAGTCATTGAGGACATTCGATCACTAATGAAACGGGTAAGAACAGTTTGATCTTAATTACTGTACCCTGAATTAATCAACCACCAGTGCATCAATTCTGATAGCACGGGTGCACTGGAGGGACTATCCAAATGGCCTCATTCGTTGTCTTATATTTAGAAAATAGATATATATAAGTAAAAGGAACAGAGGTGTTGTGACCTCGCCATTCCCAGCTCAAGCCAAACAGTCCGCAATATCATTATCCGCAACGCTGACATGGGAGGGAATCCACTGGAAGTGAATCCCATGAGAAAAGGAAAGTTGTCTTAGATTCTCAATCTAAAGAATGTTAATTTTTAAGAATCTGTTTTATATGCAATGATTTTCTCAATACAAGGTGAACTTTAGGGATAGATATCAAATCGGAATCTCGTTGGACACAAAAAAGATCTCCAACAATTTCTCAATTGGCAAATTCAGTATGGCAAATTGAAGATCAAAGGTAAAAATTACCTTTAATTAATATTTAATTTTATAGTAGATCTGTATGTAGCTCATATTCTTATTGTTGAATATTGTATTACTCTAATCCCAGTAATTAAAAAATAATAAGCTAGTTAGGAGATTAACCTGCAAGTAAAATGAAAGGAATGTTTTTAATAGATTTATTTGTTCTAATTAATGTTGTTTCTTTGTTCTAAACTTAATAAATCTGCAATTTTTGCTTTATCTATAAAGAACTTTAGCAGAATTTTTTTCTTCTGAAACATATTTTTAAATATGTAATTCCTCACTTTAAAATATTATAAAATTTAATTTATATATGTATTTTAATAAGTTTTTCATCTTTGTTATTCTTACACAAGTTTTTAATTACTAATATTAAAGAGCTTTCTTAGCAATGGAAATGTTTAAACTTAAAAACGATAACTTTGTATCACCGTAGAAATGCCAATTGTTTCTTTTTTTTCGGGACAGAATAAAAGAATGTTGTCTAATGAATTTCTCTAAGAAATAAAAGAAACTAAAATTTTATTCATAAACATATATATTTTGCACTGATATGATTTGAATATGAGCATTAGATTATATTCTTTGAATTGACCTCCTAAAATTGAAGTATTCTGGAAAACTTCAAACATTTGATCTTTATGTTTATCCTTCTATGATATATATTCGGTATAAATACTGATCCAGCAAATGATTCACTTCTTGCTTTGCTCATCCATTCAACAGTTCACAGTTTCGATTTTCTTATTTATCAGTGATATTTGTAGTAGTAGAGAATTTAACTTAAGTAATAATTTGCCGTGTATGAAATTGGATTGACTGTACGACAGCCAAACCGAACATTCCGATATGCATGTTTTGAAATTGTTTCACATAGAAAATTTTTGTTGTTTTGTTTATCATTTTATAAAAATATATTGATGAAATAATGAATATTATATGACTTTATGAAGTTTAATTAATTTGTTTAATACTATTCAGTGATTTCGCAGTGTTAGAAATAAAACAATCCAGTCGAATTTGCTTTTAGAAAGTATAAAAATTTCAAATAAAGCTGAGAGATGAACAATGAGTTTTAATGAGTAATAAAGTTGAATGAGATAAAGATGATGAAAAACACTTTCCAACAGAAACTTAGTAGAAATTAAGTTTGATTTTATGTAATTTTATAATCTAATAAAATTATCAAACTTATATTTTGCTCTGTTTAAATATGAAAGCAATACTTAAAGTAATATTTTATACGTAATACTTGTTTAAATCAAAATGAAGCAAAAAAAAATAATCTAAACATTTTCGTATAGACACAAATTTTAATAAATTTTTTTGTTACTTTCGGTTACTTAATTGCAGATTTTCATAACCAGTTTCCTTTGTATTATATATTTATAATGAGTTATTAAATTTGTAATTAATTAACATTATATATTCTATACTTTAAAACCAACCAGAGTTTAAATACATCCAGAACATTTCTAAGTATCTAAATTATGATATTTTTATATTCATTGAGTAAATTTGCTTTAAGAAGCTAAATGCAATATGTATTTTTGAATGAAATTTTAGAAGTTTAATTTTTTTAAGTTATAGAAAAAGTTTTGAAAATCAAATTTAAAATCAGGGCACACAAAATTTTATCAGAATTAAACAAGCACTATAAAGGAAGCAAAAGTATTTTGATAAATGCTTCAATTCTGGTTATTTTCTTCGTTTTATCTTAATGAGTCGTGTTAATATGGATTTTGTCTTGTTTCAGTCTATAGTCGTTTAACACACTGGGAGCTATACACACACACACACACACACACACACACATATATATATATATATATATATATATATATATATATATATATATATATATATATATATATATATATATATATATATATATATATATATATATATATGAGAAATTAAAGTATAGGAAAAAGACATATGAGAGGACAAATAAGGAATTATCCACTTAAAATACAGAAACCGAGCACACAAATAAAACACTCAATCACTTAGAGGAAATATTAAATCTGCGTTTGATCCATATATCAATCAATCAATCAATCAACAATGGCACTACAACCCTGTGTGGGTCCTGGCCTTCTCAATGAGCTTACATCACAGAAGTTAATAATTATTTAAGTGTTGAGGTAAAAGCAAAACTTTAATTTGAATCTAATTATGAAATATAAATAATATTCATCAACATATTAAATAGTTTTAGGTGATTTCTCAATTTAACAAAGTGCATTTTAATTGATTAATTTAATTATAATATATCAGATATGAATTCGTTAACATTTGTTTAGATATTCCTTTAAAATGTATATAAGTAAAAGTAAAATATTTTTAAATAAGTTTCACCTAAAATAACAATAACGATAAAATCATTGTTTTTCTGTGAAAAATATAAAAGAAATGAATGTAAATAAATAAAGTTATTTTTATACATTGAGATATAAATTAACTAGTGTTTTTCTTGTGGTAAAATAAATATTTTGTGCGAATTCCTTAAGAAATAATATCTAAAAATTGTTTCCAATCAATACAATGGCAGCAGTTCCGATTGATGTTATGTGGTATCAAGATCATTTTCAATCAATGTCAAATTCATTGAAAAAAAAAAAAAAAGAACATCTGCTACATCTGAGCGTCAGACAAGTGGCAGAGAGAATGAAAGTCTTTTCAGGTGATTTGGGTGGAGTTTGCAGTTCCTAATAAAAGTAAATACGAGAGAAAGTATCGATAGAAAAGGAGATTTTTATGCTAAGAAAATCCTTTAACATATTTAAATAATTACTTCCCTTTTCTTCACGCTATTTACTAAGTAATTTTATTGAATTATGGTAGATTAAAGCACATTATATAGAGAGTTTACTGTATTTAATTCAAATATGTGAACCTATTTATTTATCTGAACTAAAAATTTGGGTATTTTTAAAAAAAAGAATAAAATTTTGAATGCGTTTATTTCTTTAAAAAATGATACGTACATATGCATATACATATATGTTACTGTAAAGAGATTGATTATTAAGAAAAATCTGAAAGTTGTTGAGATTTCCTGATGAATGTATGCAGAAATGTTGTATTGGGCATATTTTATGTCCTTTACGCGGTTTTAGTTCGTGCGATGAAATCATCATGTTTTAATAATATTCAAATCACAGCAATTGTAATGAAAGTTAAAATGACATATTAATTATTTCAGAAAGATGGTTTCTTTGAAACAAATAAAAAAATTAATGTTCGATTAGTAAGAAATACTTTCAATTTTACAAAATGGTATCATAATTTCTATTCCGTATAATTTCTACGAGTTTCTCTAACATTATGGGTGATTTCTCTAACATTATCTCAAATTTTGCCCATTTGGAAAAAAAAATTGAAGTCTATAGAGTATATTTCTTTCCAATCTTAGAGAAAAAATATATTTCTTTTCAATTTTTCTTTAGTTAATGAAATTTTACCGGTTCAATCTTCTTCGATAAAAAAAATGTGATTTTCCAATATCACCAAAATATCCAATCGTATATTTGCTATAAACATAGACTTAATGGCGAATGAATAGAATGGAATATTGCATGCAGAGCAAGGATTTATTTCACTATACTCTAAAAACCCATTATTTTGAAGAGTCAAAATTCAGAGCGAATTCAACTAAGATTTTTTTCAATAATTATCCAACATTCAATTCTATGTTGACCCTGACCCAGATGTCCAATTCTATATGAAGAAAAATTTCACACATAGAGAGAAAATGCGTATCTATCTAACAATCTTATATATATATATATATATATATATATATATATATATATATATATATATATAAGGTTGTTAGATAGATACGCATTTTATCTCCCTCTCTCTATATATGTGTGTGTGTGTGTGTGTGTGTGTGTGTGTGTGTGTGTGTGTGTGTGTGTGTGTGTGTGTGTGTGTGTGTGTGTGTGTGTGTGTGTGTGTGTGTGTGTGTGTGTGTATACTGTTATAATACCCACATTATAATGTGCAATGGAGTACCCAGTAAAAAATCATACTACTTTCTTTAAAGAGACACTATCAAGCTTTAACAAATATTTTTCACAAATATTTTTTTACTTTTCTAAGAATGTTACGGTTTAATTTTTTTAATGTCTGATGTGTGTTGGTCCTATAGCCATTTTAAATACACCAATATTTAATTATGAGCTTATTTTCCGAAATTTATTAAAAATGTAGGAAATTCTTTCATAAAATATGCTTAAATTAAAATGAATTATTTATTTTAACAAAATTTCTCCTAAATATAATAGCGATTATTGTAACATTATCTATATCGAGAGCGAAAAAAGTATTTTTTATGTCATCAGTCCTAACTGTGAAAAATCTGGGTAGACCTATCAATACGTTTCGCACTGGGTATTCGTAAATGTTTTCATTCATACTGTAAAATATGGATGGATTGGTTTGATTCTTTAAAGACTTCATTTGACCTCTTGACATATTTTGTTTGAAAATACATTTATAAATGTTCTTAGATTTTTTCGTACGAATATCAAACAAAATATTTTAGTAATTTATCCATCAATCCAATCATTTGTTTTAATTTTTAAAAACGTCAATTTTTAACGAATAATTTTTAAATTTTATTTCATTTTATCCACCGGATTGAAAATAAAAATTTTTTTTTCGATAATTCCTTCGAATAAATTATTTATTTTATTGTAAGCAAGTTGTCATAAAGTAATGTTTATTTCTGAAAAATATTTTTTCACTTAAAATGTTTTTCATTATTCATTGAGTTTTTATTATAATTAAGTAAAATTTAAATTAAGGCCTAAATGTAGAAGATGACAAAGAAAAAATTATGCAAATATTGAGGATTTATTAGAAAGCAAAACATTTAATATTTCGATTGTTTTTTTATAGCTTACCGCAAAAAATATCTATATAAATGTATAACATTTAACTAGACTTATATTTGAATGTGAAAAATATTAAATAAAAGATATCAATAATTTTTAATATTTCAGTTATTGCAATAGGAAATTCTTTCATAAAATTGTGAGTTTCTTAGCAATATTGGTTTCTTATTCATATAAGTATACGTTTCAAATCCATATTTCTGAGAAAATTAAATGAGTGGATTATTCTTAAGCTGAACCTTATGAACAAATATATTTTAATAAAATTTTTGTGAAAGAAATATTTCCTTATTTTAGCTCTTAGTATGTTTTTTATTTTCTGCATTCTGTTTCAACTTCTCGTTATTACATTTATTTCATATATATATATATATATATATATATATTTATATATATATATATATATATATATATATATATATATATATTATCGGACTTTCTTCTATGGTACATTTTCTTATTTTACTAGTAATAAGTTTGATAGTATTATAAATCACATTTGCAAATTATTCAAATAATTTTCCTTTTATTTCTCCTTTATTGTAACATTATTACAACAAAATACTGTGTATATTAAAGAAAATATTGTCAAATAAATGTAAAGAACATTTTGAAATAATAAATTTTGGTTACATTGACTTAAATATATTATTGTGTGGATTAGCTATAGTTCTTTTCACTTATACAAAAGTGCATGTTTTAAAGCATGCATTTTTAAAACAATTTGGAATATACAATTGTAACACTGAAAAAAAAATCTAGATATATGTGTATAAAAACTCTAAGCTATGGTAAAAAAAAACATTTTTGCCAATTTCTTACGTATTTTTGCCTATCTTTTTAATAAAATCATGATTAAGATATTATTCTAAAAAAATGTCGATCAATTTTCGATTGTTGTTGTTGCATTGTACCAACTAGTCTATCATTATAGGGTGTGCTGCTCCACTATGCCAACTGAACCCTACTTTGGTGTAGAGTCCGACTTCCTCAGTACACACCCGTTTCTTCATTACACATAGGGACCCATTTATAGGGTTAGCCATTCATACATGGAAAGGATAAAGACAGGATAGATGGAGAGAAATTATATCTATCCGCGAACCGGGATTCGAACCCAGGATCTCGCTATCAGCATTCATACAAGTTGATCGCTAGACAAGTTGGGTGGCATCAATTTTTTATTTCTTCTCCCAATTAAAATGTAAAATATAATTTATGATTTTTTTTATGCTAAGCTTACGTTTATATACATAGTAAGTGATTGTGCAAAAGAAAATAATAAAAAAACCTGCTACTTTGCATTGTCAAGAAAATATTTCCTTGACACATTTTTATAACCTCTTGAACAGCAATAAAATGTGCATGATTCCAAATGTACATTTTTATGACCATTGGGAATACACAATTTTAACATTGAAAAAAAATTCTATGCACACGTATACAAAAACTCTAAGCTATTGTATTAGAAATATTTCCGTCACTTTCTTACGTATTTATAATCCTATTAAAATCATGATTAAAATTTTGCACAAAAAAAACTATGTATCAATTTTTGATTTCTTCTCTTAATGAATATATATTGTTTTATGTTCTTTTTATGCTATAATTTTGCGTTTATAAACACCTTAAGTGATTGTATTACAGAAAACAATAAAAAAGAACTAATATTTTGCATTGTCAAGAAAATATTTTCTTGAAACAGCCGTCCATTGCAGGTCGGACGACTTCCCTTTAATGCATCGATCTATACGTATGCATTATTGAAGACGGAACACTCAGCAATATTTTGATAACCTCGATCAGATTTCCCATGCAATCGCAGAGACTAATGTCTTATTGGCAGGGTTTCAGATTAATAAATGTTTCCAATGATAGGGTCCTCGGAGGCCCATAAGAATAACTGTACTCGCCGAGTAAATCGTGTATTTTGTTAATGGAAGTATTCCCGAAGAGGGAGCCCTAATGTATCGTTTACCTGTTATATTTCTACCAAAATGGATAGGAGACAATTTGGAAGCTACCCGCAAATCCAAAGTTTACTGAGTCCTATGATTTATTGCTATTTAATTTAGGAACAGCAACAGATAAAAAATGCTTTTCAAATCGGGTTATATTTATATTATGTTTTTAGCTTCTAAAATATTTTTAAATATTGAACTTCAACTTTCGTAACTTAAGCACCGATTATAGCATCTTTTAGTTTGAAGCTCAACAAAATTTATTATATGTTAATTACTAAATTAGTCTGAATAAAAATAATTAACTTAAATTTGTTTTTAAACCGTGGTTGTGAAGCAATTGAAATTGTTCTGGTGATTTTGATGTATTATAAGAAGCATTTATGTGTTTCTTGTTATGTGTGGATAAGAATGACTTCATGATGTGTGTGTGTGTGTTTTTTTTATCCCTAAAAAGTGGAATGAAAGGTAATATTATTTATAGTTAGTAAAGAAAATATTTTTGCATGCATTTTTTAAAAAAAAAAATAACTAACTTATACTGTTTTGTATGTACTTTAAAAGTGCTCATAAAATTTTAGTATGCATTTAGAGTCAATACTATATTAATTTTATACATTAACTTTATACCATATGCAGAATGAGTGAGGCACACAGATATTTAAGTTTCAAATTTAAGCTTTTAATACGGCTTTTTGTGGTTATGACTTTAATACGGCTCGCTATGTTTTATTTATTTATTTATTTACACTTTATGTGCAATATATCATCTAAGTTGTTTTCTTCATGTTTCAAACTAATGAAATTACATTTTTGTTGAATTATTTATTTACTTTACATCTTGGCAGTATATTTCAGGATCATTGATACGTATTTTTCAAAAAAATATTAACATTGCATTTGCTTATATCTAACATTTGTGCTAAGAAATACAGGAATTTTAAATATGCTATTATGATTATTCAATTCTAAATATGAACTCGTGAATACTCAGATAATAAAACTCATGAATACAACAGATATTATCTTGACTTTCCAATCAGACACGGTCATTAATGTGGCAAAATGTTTCCTGAACCTTTTAGAATTTTATATCGCTTTCATGATTTTCACTTTATCATTTGTTTTAAATACAATGACAGTAGTTTTATCCATTCAATATTTACACCAAGATGTCTATTTCCATTACGCCTACAAAGTCATTATAATTTGACAATGAGAGAAATGTTGTTCTTGTTGTTGTCTTCTGGGATTGCAGACAGACAGATAATTTATATGTACACATATATTCCAGAAGTAGATATCTTGGCTGAAAGGAGTTCTCCACTGAGTTGCACAACAGAGATTACACACTAACTTATTAGGAAATTCTCTCTATAAACAAAAAGAAGACAGGCGAGTCTGGCTCACCCCTCTTGTCCATTCCTGGTTCATTAGGAAGACTCTGAAGGATGCGGATGCATTAGAATTTGGGCATGAAAGGCATGATCAAAAGGCCACCTCAAAACTTATCATTGGGCATTAGCAAAGTATAACATGCGAATCTTGGTATAAGATTTTTTCATTGTAAATAAAAGAGGAAACCTGAAGCCGATTTCCCCCGATCACATCCTGGATTGCTTGGGGTTCGCTCTGGTGGATGTTTGCGCAAATCCACTGCTGGTGCTTGACTTCGTTGTCACACGGTGTCATGGATCAACTATATTTGCCACTAGATCTCTGAAAGATAGGTAGCAACAACAAATATATATTTAATGTTTTACAAATAAATATCATTTGCATTAAGAAAAATGCTATACAGGGTTCAGATGCAGAATATCAGAAGTTCCTTAAATTCTTAAAATCTGTAAACAAAGAATAAATAGTAACATTCGAATTTAAAAAAGAGGCAAAGAAGTTGGATTCGGCTTAAAACACAAAAAAGTTAATTAAAATATCTCTGCAAAAATGAGCTTATAGCTCGAAATACAGTGAAGAGGCAACAACACCTTCCATTCGTTTATTTCTGCCATAACAAGATTTCAAAACGACTGTCAGAATGCTCTGTGATATTACAAGGGCTACTCAAAGCAGCCATTACAGCAATATAAAACTTGTTCATTTGATGCACAGTAAATTTACGGGAATAGGTATAAAACCGGAATCATTTTCCTCATATGGTTTTACTGGAATGGCAAAATAAAAAGGAACAGTTTTTAACGGTTACAGATGACAGTCGAATTTTTTCCAGTCCCAAGAATCAAATAAGACTCATCAATGTCTACGATTTCTAGACAGAAATTAGCCAAGATTCTTTAAAGTATTGTTCCTTCAATGAAAGAAGGTATTTCGGATTTTGTGGAATGCTTCTGAACTAAATCTGACATTTTTGTGAGCCTTTACTTGCAAATGCACATTTCTATCATTAATATTGTCTCTTTTTCGATTTTTGAAGCTAAATAAATGAAGACGAGCTGGCCATTTGGTTACAGTATTGCTTTCATTTCAGAAGGTAATGAGCTCGAATCCCGGCTTAACCAAAGATCCGTATTGTTCCCTAATGGTGGCTGGGGCACGATGAAAGTTGGCTTGGTTGCAATGTCCTCAAAGTGAAGTGATACCTCTGGGGAAGGAAGACCCAATATTGGGGGTTTTCTGCTTACTTTCTGTTCTGTTCTCCTCCCGGCATACTGTTTAACTGAGAGAGACCAACTCAGGGCTAGGTATTAGGAAACACGCTGATACAACAACAAGTGTAACAATCATTTATTCATTTGTATATATATGGTATTGTTACAAACGAGTAATCAAATATTCTCTTAACTGTTCAAAGTGAAGAGGGTTTTTTTTTACATTATTGTGTGATTTTTTTCAAAAAAAATGATTACATTTAAATCTTACCAGTAATGAGTAACTTTTGAATATAATTTCACACTAAAAAAAATTTCAAACTATGAAATCGTCATTAAAATTTCGAAGTTTTCTATGAATATTTACAAGGCTTCATAAAAGTAATTTGAAAACTTTCAGCACATTTTACTTAATGAGATATATATGTGTGTGTGTGTCGACAGTTAAAATATAACTATACACTACTGGCCATTAAAATTGCTACACCAGGAAGAGATGCATATAGTAAAATGATATTTATTGGACAAATATATTATACTAGAAATAATAAGTGATTAAATTTTCAAAACATTTGGCTGGATAGATCTTGATAAATCAGTACCCAGAACAACCACATCTATCAGTAATAACAGCAGTTATACGCCTGGACGTTGAGACAAATAGAGATTGTATTGCATGTACAGGTACAGATGCCCCTGCCGGTTCAACGTGATGCCACAGTTCGTCAACCGTAGTAACTGGTGTTTGGTGACGAGCCAGTCGTTCGGTAAGCATTGAACAGACGTTTTCTATTGGTGAAAGATGTGGAGAACGTGCTGGCCTGGGCAACAGCCAAACATGTTCAGTATCAAGGAAGATCCGTACAATACCGGGAACATGCGGTCGGGCATTATCCTGCTGAAACGTATGGTTTCACAGGGCTCGAATAAAGGGTAGAGCCACGAGTCGTAGCACACCGTGCGTAACCATACGTTTCAGGTGTCGGGCATTATCCTGCTGAAACGTATGGTTTCACAGGGCTCGAATAAAGGGTAGAGCCACGGGTCGTAGCACACCAGAAATGTAACGTCACTGTTCAAAGCACCGTCAATGCGAAAAAGAGATGACCGAGACGTGTATCCAATGGCACCCCATAACATCCCGTCAGGTGATGGGCCAGTATAAAGATGACGAATGCAGACTGCCAGTGTGAGTTCACTACGATGCCGCCAAACACGAACGCGACCATGATGATGCTGTACACAGAACCTGGATTCATCTTAAAAGATGACGTCACACCATTCGTGCGCCCAGGTTCGTCATTGATCACACCATTGAAGGCGTTCTTGTCAATGACGCAGCGTCAAGGGAAGCCGCACCCATGGTCTCCGAGCTGAGAGTCCATGCTGCTGCAAAAGTCGTCGAACTGTTCGTGCAGACACTTGTTGTCTTCCAAAAGACCCTATTTCTTGACTCACGGCTCGTGACGTGGTTGCACGATCCATTACGGCCATGCGGATAATATGCCTGTCTTCTCGGCTGCTAGTGATTGGTGGCTGTTGAGATCCCGCATGGCATTCCGTATTATCGTCCTGAACCCATCGATTCCATATTCTTCTAACAGTCATTGGATCTCGACCGACGCGAGCAGGAATACTTTGATAAGATAAACCGCAATCCCGGTACGCTACAATTCGACCTTTATCAAAGTCAGAAACGTGCTGGTACGCATTTCTCCTTCTTACACGAGGCATCACAACAACTTTTCACCAGGCAACAACGTTCAAATGCAATTTGTGTATGAAGAACCGGCTGAGCAATTTCCTCATTTAAACACAATGTAGATGTCGCTATTGGTGCCTGCTTTGTCTGAATGCGCTGAAAAGCTAATCATTTGCATATCACAGCAGCTTCTTCCTTTCGTATAAATTTCACGTCTGTAGCATATCGCCTTCTTGGTGTAGCAGTTTTAATGGCCAGTAGTGTATTTAGAAGAGATTATATCATGAAAAACAAAGACTTATATAAGTAATTTGCTAAATGTATTGTATATAAATTAATATAGTGTGGAAATATTTTCAAACATATTTTTTTTTAAATTTTTGAAACATTGATGCAAATTTTGAATATGAAATATTAGGTACCTATTTACTTATTAATTAGAAAATTTAAAAGAAATATTTATTAAGAAATCGTAAGGTGAAAATGGAATTTCATTATTTTCATTATTATTAAATGTCATTTCATTTTTATTAGCATGCATGTTAATGAGATCTTCTCGGAATTTCCACTTTTATCTCGCTCTCATTCAAATAATATTCTCTTGCAGTTATTTCAGTTAACTAGTACTAATTAGTTACTGTTTCATTTTCTAAAATTACTCACTAAATGAAACTATTTCGCAAGTTTCAGATTTTCATTTAAAATGAATATTTGTCAAGATTTGCTTAGCCTTTGTTCTCGAGTGATTTTTCAGAGACTGTTACTCAGAAATATTTTCCAGTTATGTCACGTTCAGGAAAAGAAGTAAAAAAAAAGGATAGTAACTCGTAAAAAAAAAAAATGCTTAATAGCTTACCGTGAATTCCCGTCATAGGTTTCTGATCCTAATTCAAGAATCCTTACACGACTTCGGAGTTATGCGCCAAATAAGGCAAGAGAATTTCTTCAGCTTCTCTTCAACTTCAAATATTGATTGTCTTCGCATAGATGATATTCTCGGAAGAGAAACTCGATATATTTTCCATGAAAGAGAGAAAACACAATAAGCAAAGTTTAAGGAGTTTATGTATATATTTTTAGAGATCCATTCTGGAATAAAAATACCGTGATATTTTTATTTATTTATCTAGAAAATGTGTATTATGCAATGCAATTTGCTTACAGCCTTTCTTTTCTAAAACTTACTAATCATATGCATAACATAAAAGCGAATTTTAAGTACATAGTTTGTTTTTAAATATTTTTGATTTATTTTATTACATTTGTCTTTTAACATAAGAACTATAGCTTATTTCTTAAAATATTTTGGAATATAATATATGCACTATTTTATGCATTAAACTATGCACTATTTTTTATTTTATGCATTACTTAAAAACTAATAACATTTGTAAATATTTTTAATGTATCAAAATTTTAATAGATGTTTTAAGTTTATACTACAATATTAAATGTGCGTAGGACTTGATTATAAATATCGTTTTAAGCTAGTAATAAATCAAAGTATGTTTTGAAAAAGAAAAAAAATCATTATTTGAGGTAAAATAAAAGTGTTTGTATACATACATATTTTCCAACAGCGGGCACCCTATACCACAACAAGGCCAGAAGCTTCTACTTATTTGTTGTTACACTGCGGGCACTTGTTAACCAAGTCATGGAGGCGAGTAGCTAATAGGGTGGGCCACATTCATATATCAACACAGAACAAACAAGAAAGAAAGAAAGTAACACACACACACACACACACACATATATATATATATATATATATATATATATATATATATATATATATATATATATATATATATATATATATATATATATATATATATATATATATATATATATATATATATATATATTTGATATTGGAATTTTAAAATAATAACAGGGGTAATGTTGTTAGATAGAAAAAAAATACCACCGTTAGGAACAGAAATGTATACAATAAAACAATCATCAATAAAAAAATAACAAAACTACTAATTGTGAATTAACCAATTATTATTAGAACTAAATAATTTCATAACCATATTTATTTAAAAATAAACTATTATATCGTAATCGTTTGTTTGTTCTACGATTTCAGAAATATATTGACTACAAAATTTTTGTAAAGAGTTTATTGGTTAATATTTTCCATTGCATTAAACATTGAAATTTTCAAGGATTACTTCATTAAAGCTTTCTTATATATGCTTCTAGTATAAAGTAAATATATAGAGGGAAAAAACAGATTTTCACCTCTAAAAAGTTCTGATAAACTGGACAGTTAATGTAATGGAGGAGAAAAGTGAGGCATTAGAAATGCAACGTTACTAACAGTATTACCATTAGTCTGCTTAGCTACACATAACAAGTTTGTATCGTTAAAGGTTAGTGGCTTGCCGACATTCGATTCGGTTGACCCACTGAGCAACGTGACTGGAAAACTAACGGGAAACAATGACAGAATAAAGGGTAATTTTCTTTGCCCTTAGTTATAATGGATGTCATCGAGTTACACAAAAAGCAATAACACTTTTACTTAGATTATTAATAAAGCTACGCATTTTAACTTATATCTGATACAGCATAAATTGTGGCATTTCAACAGAATTTCATTATGTATCTTTTCTAGGAAATTTCTTTATATCAGTCTCTAAAATTATAAAGTATTTTCTGTCTCTAAATAATGTTTTCAAGGTAAAACAAAAACATATGATTTTAAGACATTTCGGACACAAATTTGTTGCTAGTTAATGAAAAGTAACAAATATATTTAGTTTAGCATTTTAAAAATTATTAAGATTGAAATTTATACTACAGTATTACGTAAACAGTAAAATATTTGCAATATTTTACATAGAATATATACGACTTAATCAATTTGATACGACAAAAAGAACAAAAATAAAAGGCTTATTTCATGCACAATCATGATTCATTTAAAAAGATTTTTAAATTAATTTAAATCATCTTAAAATATTTTTTATCCTAATCCCGTCCTCATCAGCTCTACCCTTAATCGACGAGCAGTTCAAGAAAAAAATGAACAAATAGAAAAACTAGAATAAAGTCCTTTAGTAGCTTCAAAAGAGTTGTCAGTCATAAACTTTAAAACTTTAGGGTAGTTCTTGAAGTGAGCGGCATCCATATTATCATGATTTCCTAATGGACAACAAGCAGAGTCCATTACACCTATTCGATGCAGATGCTATGTAGATAGTCATATCCAGTTATTACCCGGATGCTTTGTGGCGCAAACAGCTCGAGGTAAAGAGCCAGGGATTTTATTCTTCTTATCAAGTAGAGTTTTCCATTGCCTGTCCATAGATGCATCAATATAACGAACAACTCTTTTATACTTCCTTTTACTAAGGATTACACTTATGATGTCATGCAAAGGCAAAGGGGGATTTATCTGGATCCTATGGGAACCAGCATAAAATATAGAAAACTGATCATTTTATATAAATATTAATAAAATAATCTCAAAAATCATAAATGATTTTTATTTAGAAGTAAATTAATTTACAAACTAGTTACCACTTACAAGCAATAATTTTGAGTTATGTAAAAAAATAACTTTTTTAAAGTTAATTCTCAAGTAATGTAATGTAACATTTATATTAATCCAAGTATGCTGTTAACGTAATTGCAATTATTAAAAATATATGGTGGCAATCAAGACATTTATATTAGTCGGTTAAACATCACAGATGTGGTATGAGAGTAAATGTCTTTAGTGTATAGGTTACTGGGAAACACTTTGCGAGTTAAAAAAGCTATCTTTAAAAAAATTCTGCATCCCCTACTTAAAGAATTCCTAAACGAGATGCTTAATGTCTCGTCCCACTAAAACTGGTGGTTATTCAAAATTTCTTTTTAATTACATGATATTTTCTTAAGTAATTTTCTTTAATGTTTGAAAAACATATCTCACTGAGTTCAGAAGTTAGAACATTACTTTCTCAGGTTCCATTCTAGGAAATATTGAATAACAAGATATTGATATAGCAAGATTTTGTTTTGTACGAGTGTAAAAGTAGGGTATTTTTGTGAGTTTTCCTAGTTTTCTCCTTTTTGTCACAGAATTATTTATGTAATGTATAAGAAGTTTTCTCTGGAGGCAATTATTTAATTAGTACTAAATTGCTTTAGCATAACGTGGCATCAAATTTTTAACATAATCGCATGGAAAGAGGTCAGCATGGTAACTTGAATATTGTGTTCGTAACTTTTATTATGGGTATGGAAATCTTCTTTAATAGAATTTAAAGTCAGAATTTGAATTAAATCGAGAACAGAACTAAATTCTGATCCATAATCTACGAGGAAGATGTTTTACAGTGGCATCTTTTTTATTCATTTTTTATTCAACCATTAAATGTTAATTGGCTAGTTCAACAGAGAAAAGGGAAAATGTTTCTATTAAGAAGAATAGCATGAAGAGAAAGAGAACAGGATGGATGGTACGGGGAATGCTCATGTTTTTATAATTTCTGTAATGGGTATTAATACTGTATTAGATTTTTCGGAAGAATATAATCAAATATGAAGTAGATTTTAACTTTAAGTACTATTTCAAAGGAGATTTTTAACAATGACAGCTTCTGTGTAGTTTTCGCTCTCCGATACATGTTAACTGGCTTGTTCAACAGAGAAAAGAGAAATTGTTTTTATTAAGAACTACATGAAGAGAGAGAGATTGCTTGTGTAGGATGGAAGGTACGATGAGTTTTAATATTTATATAATTTCTGTGTAATAGGTATAGATATTCTGGTACATATTTAGCAATGATTTGAATCAAGTCTCAAGTAGTTTTATACTTCGATCAATATTTTAAAACGGAGATTTTTGGAAATAACAGCTTATTTATGAACAGTTTTCATTCTCCGATAAGAGTTAATTGGTTTATAAAATCCGACTTATAAAACAATTAATTCTCTTTCGAAGCATCTGTCAAAATCACTGCTTAAGTTAATGTTTCAAAATCTTCTACAAACACTTCTGAAATGAAAGAAGAGAATAATTCCTTGGCTAGACGTCTGCGAAAATGAACCCACAAAAGTTAAGTACTAATTTGCAGATACGCTACGATGACAATCTCATACGGAAACAATTTACCGTAATTTACATTTTTTCTAATAAAATATTATTCACATTTGTATAACAGGATTAATTAGATAGTTTATATACTATTTAGTTCTTAATGCCTTTTATTCGTGAACGTCAACTTTATATTTCATATATTCCGATTATCTTAAAATAAATTACATTTATTCACTTTCCTTTTGCTTAACATTATAATAATGGCATTGCATTGTTAAATATTTCTTAAATCTTCACGAGTACAGTGTGCCTTTTTTAAATCTTCCCCGCCATCATTGCTTCTATCCTCACCTGTTTCTTCCCACTCTAAATCGATTTCAAGCATATTCAATATCTATACAAATGGAAAGCGCCCTCCTCTCTAGTTTTTGGAGAAAAATTCTGATATTTGACTATGCCATGATGTGTCTTCCTTGCTGAATGTAAGGAAACAGTTTCTCTTCCGGAGCAGTTTCCAAAATTGTTACGAAAGAATTTCCATTCATATAACCATTCATCATTTCTGACATCTCATGCTGAATGTGAGTATAACCCGTTTGACTGCCACTTTTATAAATAACAAATGCGCATTAGGTGTTTACTACTTTAAGAAGCTATCCCTGAAAAAAAAAGATTTGATGAATGATTCAGCAAGAGTGCTATATCACCATATCTCTTTTTTAAAATTAAATGTCCATATAACATTTTATTTTTATTTTTACGTACTGCATGTTTTTTTTCTCCATAAATTAAGTTATATTAAATTTCAATTTTACATCAATTAATATTACATTTTTTTTCTTTTTTAGTTTTCAAAATTCATATTTGAAAACTATACAATAAATTAAAATGTTTTATTTTTAAATTTAAGTAAAAGTTTAAATGGATGATGTTAGTGTAATTCATTGAATTTTAAACGTGTGTGAAAAGCTTTTACTCATAAAAAGCTTTAGTATTATACGGAAATTAATAAACATGATTGCTATGATTAAAACAGTGTGAAATGGGTGATAAATGCATCAAGTCAGAAAAATAAATAGTTAAAATTTTGGAAATGAGTTGATTAGTAATTTATTTTGTTATGATTAAAATATATTTGAAACTCGATATTTTATACCTTGAAGTGGTAAAAAATAAAATAATTTTGTTATTAGAACTGAAGGAATATTTTATTTTAAAAATAATATATTAACTAATATCACAAATTCCTTTATAAATAGCAAAATATGTGGAAAAGATATGCATGAATGTATACATAAACATATTGTTATACTGAGAAGTGAAATTAATAAAAATTAAATGTAATTTTCCAATATACACCCTCTTTTTATTTTCAATAAATAACATATTTTTTATGGAGAAGCGAAAACAATATAACACAGGTACAATGACTTTATTAGCTTAAAATTTTACTTAAAATTTATTACATACTAAATCAATTTTTTTGTGCAGAAATTAGTTTAAAAAGTGATAAACAATGGTAAACAAGCTAAATGTTAAGTAAAAATAAATATAGTTGGTGCAAAATATTGCTTGGGGATAATTTTGTCACCGTTACTAACACAAATCACCATAATCAAAAACTGCTTAAGACCACAAAATTTAATTTTGTCTCATTGAAAAAAAGGTACTTTTACATTATAGTTACGATTCACACGACTATCCGCTCTGCAACTTGACAGAACCTATGAATAGGTCCCACCTCCACCACTGTGCCTCACTGCATGGCAGCTCTGAATCATCGCTTTATTGACAAGCCAGAGAAATTTTTGGGCAATGACTCCGGTCATCTCGTTTACGTTTATGTATTGTATTCACTTGTCCTGTCTTCGTCTCACGTCTATTTTGAGATTTTTCATGTGTTTCATTTATGTTATTCCTTGTATTTGCCTTGCCATTGCAAATAAAAATAAAAATAAAAAATTTAGGGATATATGGATAATAATTTTATTATATAAAATTATTTTGTTCGTTTATTTAGAACTTTATATATATATATATATATATATATATATATATATATATATATATATATATATATATATATATATATATATATATATATATATATATATATATATATATATATTTATATATATATTTATAATGATTATTTTATTAAGCTTAAATTATATACATTTCAAACGGACTTAATACAAATATTATTGATTATATATAAAACAAAATTATGTGTTTTAATTGTTTATTTAATAATTTGTCTTAGTTCTTGTATTGTCGTAAGCCTCCTTAAAATCCTTTTATTCAAATATTTTATATTATATGGGAGATAATTTTTCTTCCTTCACTATTTATTGAAACAAATATTTTCTCAATGGTATAAACGTAAATGAAAAAATGAAGATTTATGACATTATATTTGACAAAGCTTTAATTAATACATGTTTCTAAAAGCTTAAACATAATTAATTATAAAATTAAGCTTCCTAAAGTTTACTTTAACTCAGAAATTTTGCATAAAAAATTGGCTTAATTTAGTTTACAACGCTGAAGTTAAATCAGAAAATGTAACTAGGCTAATTTCTAAGCTTTTCAAACTTATGAATTACGGAATTTAATTAAACAACCTAACTCCACAGCATAAAGATCTTTTATTTGAATTTTTATAAATCCGTCATACATAAAATCCTTTATTAAGGGGCAAAAATCAACTGTGGTGAAATTTTTAAGAATAAGATTTTTTAAACAAATTCTCTTACAAATAATGAGTTTATCTTAGCTTAGAACAAAATGTATTCGCGTAACTCGTTTGTAATTATGTTTCCGAATGAAAAGCCAAAAAAGAAAAAAATGTTTGAAATTCCTGCTTTTTATTACTTTGCTTCTACTACTTTATTATATTTCAATTTGTTAGCAATAATTAATTATTATTCCAACCACGAAGACTATTTTAAACACATTTTTTTTTAAATCACTATTTGTATTTGATCATTTACTATTAATAATTCAATAACATTTCTGTTACGTGTAGAACTTAATTATCAATAATTTGATGCATGCAATATTATTCTGAATCATTATACTCCTTGATTCCATGTATTCAGTGCAAAGGCTGTAAAAGAATCCAAATTAAAACCATAGAAAAAATGTTTAAAAAAAAAACAGTGCGAATATGCATTTGAATAATTTACATATACATACCAAATATATAACAAAAACCTACATCCTGTACAAGAAATAATATAATTGTTCGCTTAAAAATATAAATTTTACTGCTTTTGAAAAATATCAGAAATGTTTTTTAATTGTAACTCTTCTTTGTTAGGCTTTGAATAATTTTTGGAATTTAAAAGAAAGCAGATGATCGGAAAGCAGCTCTTGAGTTATTGGAAATTTACTGCATACAAAAGTATTTCTTTATCAGTTGCATATTCTTTGACGCACAAAATGAAGTTCAGCAGCTGTATATTCATTAGCTGTAATTTGTTAGAATATTCTAAAACAAGAGTGATATTGATAAATGTTACCAAATTTTATTGAGTTAAATAGGACAAAAGAAAACTGATTTTGTTTAGATATTAACCATATGAAGTACAGTGGATGTGGAAATAAGGGAAATGTGGAGCTTAGTTCAGAAGGCCGTTGTGCTCTAGTTTAGAAGGACTTGACTAGAGTAATGGGGGAAACAAAAAAGGGTAATGAAGGAAGGGAGAAAAAAAGAGCAAGGCTAATGAAGGAAGGTGAAAGAAAAGAAGGGTAATGAAGGAAGGGGAAAGAAAGCAAGGGTAATGAAGAAGGGGGAAAGAAAGCATGGGTAATGAAGGAAGGGGAAAGAACGCAAGGTTAATGAAATAAACCTTACCTCGCCCTAGAGGCAGCAAAAGCTTCTTCTCTGAGTTCGCTCCCAGCCATTGTTAAATAATGGGAGATGTTTGTTTCGCATCTGCTTTCTGCATGCTTGCCTGTAGGGAGTGCTTGGGGATTTTCTGAGTTTCTTCTCATGACAACGGCTCCCTCTCTAGGAAAACACCCTTTCAAAGGTAATTTATAGGGGAAATTTTTTTTAAAAGAATAGAACCCGCAATCTAACTTTTACCTAGATTACGGGATCTTTACTAGACTTAGCCGAATGGGGGCAGTATGATAATTTCCTTATTTCGTATTGCACTAACACAAAAAAGTTTTAAAGGTATATTTTATTTATTTTTTTGGTACGAAAGTTATATTTAGAATTTTAGTTTATATTATTTTAAATATATATTGGTAAAATGACGTTTGCCATTGGCGATACCTAGCGTCAACCAAATTCTGCTGTTCTAATCACTCTCTTCAGCCCATTCGTAGGTATGTTCGCCGTTTTTCTTTGAAATTTTCTTTTTTGATGTACGAAAGTTTTTGAACGGTCAATATAAGTACTTTAATATCACAAAAAGAAATTAGAAAGGACCAAATTGGGGAAACGCGCTTGCCAATATAAATCGTTTCTCATTGATATGACCACCTGGAAAAAAGTAGCCTTAACAACAAATGCACTGTGTTTATTAATCCAACGCATGATAGTGGCTGAATTATGTCATACAACTTTATGATCTCATCTCTGAAACAAAGCCACGCCAACCACTTTATTTTTACTACTTCTTGTATTATTGCAATTAAAAAAAAGGAAGTTAGTTCCTTGTAAAGTAAATCGAAATCACCATGTTTTTCAAATAAAAGAATATTACTGGGGATGTTGGACTCTGTTTGGGAATCTTTTGCTTTGTCTCTGCATCTACATCAGACAGGTTCCCTCATCATCAGATACCATAGTCACCGGGAGCTGCACTGAATACAATCCCATCAAGTTCACCCCCTTGTAGCGCCGAAAGGTCTAAATGTACCAGGAATTACAATATTTAAAAACACTGCTGGCCACCCAAATTGCAACACCAAGAAGGACAAGAGATATCACAACAAAATTTATTTTGTAGAAAACATGTTGACCACGTATCAAACATCTAAATTTGTGTAGACTTCTGTGAAGTATAGTTCCTGCCAAAATCAGCAGGCAGAGTAATCGCCATTCTTGGAGATCACCTCTGCCACACACCTCGACATTGATTCAAAGAAATTTTGAATGTGCTCTTGAGGTACAACAGACCATGCTGCTTCCATTCTTTACCAAAGTCTGGTGTGGCACCTGGGGATGTAATCTGGTTCAAACGCCGATAGAAAACATACACCACATGTTTTCTATCGGCGGAAGATCCTGTAAGCGAGCAGGCGAAGGAAGCAATTCAATCTGGCGATTGACGAAGAGGGATCAATAATACTGCGTTTGAATGGAGTTTCTGTATTTATGACTGTTACTTTTAATGAAAATATGTTTGGCATATTGATTTATTTTACAACGCATAAAATGATGTCAAAATATTTAAGTATTATATGGTATAAAATGGCTTATACTTAATCTTGAAGGATAAAAGCCGTTTATCATTCAAGATTAAGTAAGGCATTTAAAAAGTAAAAAATACCAGTTACAAGGAAAAATATTTTAACAATATTCTCTAAGCACAATGCTCAGATATTAGTAACAAATGGATCTAACTAAGTCAGATTTAATTCACTGATTTTCATCACAACTTATAGGATTTGAAAATATATTTTTAATATTTGTTTTTTTTTTTTTTTTTTTTTTTTTTTTTTTTTAAATTTGGTAAGAGAACTTCCAAATATACTTATAAAGAATAATTTCTTTCACGGTTTTAAAAGCCATTAGGAAAATAACATTTAAATGTATTTTATTTGAAATATTTTTATGTGAAAACGTAAAGTCCTTAGTAAAAATATAAACAAAATAAAAATGATAAAATCGAATAATGTCTTGTGTAATAATAAAAATTTGATATCCTTTGGAAAGACCATCTCTTCTATAAGATGTTTCTTTCTATATAGGATATATTGTTTCAGTAATCCTTACTTACTGTAAGTGTTTGAACAAAAAAATTAAAGTTTTTATTCAAAAAAAGCAATGATTTATTTACAAACCAACAACTAAGTACGCATGTAAGCCAAATGAGTATGCTTTTTGTTACATGCATTACTATAATACTCAAGTAGCGTTCTGATAACAAAGATGTTGGAAAGCATCTTTAGAGAAACTTGTCTTATATTTTCATATTTTTATTTTTAAAACCATGTTAAGAATATATAACTGTATTTGAAGCTATAAATTGATCAAGAAATAGACTAGTTATCTTTATATTCGAATTGTCAATCAAGCTGCAGATACGATAATATGAATATCATCATACACAAAAGTATATTTAAAATCTTATCGATACGAAATTAATTTTTTCATCTCTGAAATGCATTTGAATCACTTGTTACAGGAAGGAGCTTGATGTGGTCATTTGTAACAAGAATTTGATTTAATATTATTTGAAAAGCCTTTGATTCAATCATTGCTGAAAGTTACGTGATTCGTTTATTGTTCAAGAACACTCAATCGATTCATTGATAAAGTTCGTTTGTTTTAATAATTTCTGGCGAATCATCGTTGAAATAATACATCTAGTCATGGCTTACTGCGATTCATAGTAATATTATATTAACAATTAGAGAATTGTTGACATCAAAGACATTAAATGACTGAGTGAGCTTGTTGATAAATCATCCAATTATATTAAGCATACATGCCGGAAGCCTCAGACCACTTTGCCGTACGAAATACGTTTCCAGGGTGCACTACGAGGAGGTAAGTCTAATTTACACCCAGGAGTATACTTTGCAGACATCTTCTCAGAGAGAGGTTCAAGACTTTGCCATCCAAGATACGCAAAGATTTCCTATCACACTATAAAGCTACTCATAAAACAAGTTCTTAAAAGAACTCAAGCTTCTAAACTACAAGAAAGGATAAAGTGGTGGAAAGATGACCTTCTGAATATCCCTGATGGTCCAAGATGTCAAGCTGTGGCACAGTTTCGTTTTCTGACAGGTTACTACTGTCTGGCTGATCAATTGGACCACATTGGCATCTTAAATTAACCCGACCATCCGCTCTGCAATTTGACAGAACCCATGAATAGGAGCCACCTCCACCATTGTGCTTCCCAGCTCTGAACCATCGCTTTATTGACAAGCCACAGAAATTTTTGCGCAATGAGTCCGGTCATCTCGTTTACGTTTATGTACTGTATTCACCTGTCCTGTCTTCCTCTCACGTCTATTTTGAGATTTTTCACGTTTTTCATTTGCGTTATTCCTTGTATTTGTCCTGTCACTGGAAATAATTTTTTTTTATTTTTATTACATTATACTTACGCAATCGATCACCGATACGATTTCTAATCATTTACTAACAGAAATAAAAGCCGAGTTGGCAGTCGAATGGCTAGCGCTCTTGCTTTTAGTTCGGGGGTTTGAATCCCACCTTGGTGATAGATGTTTATAGTGGTTCGGAGTCCTTTTTAAACCTTAGGTCCCGGTCTAATTAGCACTCGTGTGCAAAAATGACGGTTGGGCGACAAACAAACCAAAGTCAGAAATAAAGATTTGAGCTTAAGTAAGTTTTATCAATAAGTGATAATTGTTTAGATTATATATATATATATATATATATATATATATATATATATATATATATATATATATATATATATAAGAAAATGTGAAATATAAATAAAATAAAACATGAAAAATATGGAAAAGCACTGAAATATATGAAACAGATGAAAAGAAGAATACATAGGGGCCACGTCTTCATCAGGAGGGAGATGGCCAGCTATGCTAAAAGAAAGAACACTCTTTTCTGACATGCTCGAAGGACAAATGTCTAAAGATCTTCGAGCAATTCCCCCAAAGAGTGTTCGTATTCAAAGAACCTAGGTTAAAACATTTGAATAAATATAAATGCAGAAAATTAGAAATACCTATAAATTAAACAAGTATGCAATTAAAGATACTCATATAAATGAAACATACATACAGTAAAAATTTAAATACATAAAGCCAAAGTCAGCAAATCAGATGGGATTTATACATGAAAATAGTATGAAAGTTGCCAAAAGTAATTTTAAAATTATAGTAAAGAAGTGTTGCCAGTTGTAATTAGATTAAATTTAAAATATAAATGTAGGTGTTTTAAGGATTCTTGTAATAACTTCAATGCTTGGGTGGCCCTTATGTAGTTATAAAAACTACGCATTACTTCAATCTTACAAGCGATTCCCTACTTCCTACATATTTTAAAATAAAATTAATTGGAATATTATTATTTTTTAAGTGATCTATAAGTCGTTTAATTTGATTTTTAGTAGATTCATGGTTGTTGCAAATATTATAAATGCGATTAAGTTCATTAATTATAACGTTTCTGTATATTTTTAAAGAAATATTTGAGTTCCAGGAAATTAACTTATTAACATGAAAATTAAATTGATTTGTTTTGTCAAAGACATCAATATATGTAGTAGAATTATCAATAGTGATAAATAAATCCAAAAATTCTGTTTTAGTATCAAATAAATTAGTTTTAATTAGAGAAAGCTCTTCAGGATAAATAGTTTTAGAAATATCTTGAAATTTTAAATTGTTAAAAAAATATATGTATACATATATATATATATATATATATATATATATATATATATATATATATATATATATATATATATATATATATATATATATATATATATATATATATATATATATATATATATATATATGAAAAATATAAATAAAATGTGTTTGTATTATTTTCTTAGCAGTTTCTAAAAACGTAAAAAATTTTCAAACATTATATGATGCAAATTTAATAATTATAATAATTTAATTTTTTTTTCTTTCTCGTTACGCCGGATAATGGAAAAAAACAAAACAAAATGATTATATAAAGATAATGTACCAAAGCTAAACTAAAACACTTTTGATATGCTAAAGTATATCTTTAAAATGAAAATATTGAAAAGAAATGTAACTACTGTAAGCAATTACACTCCAATAAATTTATTAATTTGTTTAATTTCAAAAGAATTTTAAATTAATTAAATTTAAATTTTAGTAAAGAAATGGATAACGGCAATACAGTTCGTTTAGACAAAAACAGCTATCTCCAACACAAATTAAAATTAAAAGGAAAAAATATTTGCGTAAGCAAGTGAATAGTCTTAAAATTCAAAAAGATACTGCTTACAAATATTGTATATATTATTAATTTAGAATACTAATTATTAATCAAATTTTTAGAAACTAAAAATAATCCTTGATGATTCATAGATATCGTATAATTCTGGATGCTAAATTCTTTTGTCAAGATGACGTATTATGACGTGTTCAGAGACATAAATACTATGATTTCCTAAGTAGAATTTTCTGCGTAATTCTTTTAGCTCTTCATATGATTGACGTAATAGAAACCAGTTTGCCACATACACAAGAAAATCCGCCTAAATAATCACCAAACTCAGAATTTAGCATCTTGGATTATAAGGTATTTGTGCCTTTGCTGATTTAATCTAACCATAAAGTAGATGTTGTGTCATGTCTTTTCATTTTGCTTTTTCTGTTATGCTATAGTGTACGTGTTAGTGGCGTGAATCCATGGAAAACGACAAATCAAAATTATCCTTTGTACCTTATATAAGAAATCATTGTACAGTTTCTGTATAATCCATGATTCCAAATTCAGAGTTTTTTTTTTAAATGAAGAAATGTTGCCAGGATAACGTATAGTGACGTGCGCAATAAAGTAAATACTAGGGTTACCAAGATAGAATTTTCTGCATAACTTATAGATCTCCATATGTTTGATATAATCAAAACAAGGTTGCCAGATATATATGAAAATCCGACAAAAATTCACAAAAATCAGAATTTGGCATCCTGGATTATACGGCACCTGTGCCGAAGTCATTTTATTAAGAAAATAAATTTTTATATTATTCTCAGAGATCCGATGGTGAACTTCACCTTGTTTGTCATCACTCGAAGAATGTGATTGGAAGCCAGGCAGCAAATTCGTCGACATATCGAATTGACCACACAATCTCAGTATTATGTGACGTGGATGCATTGTTATGTACTTAATGGATATTTTAAACCAATGAGAAAGAATAGTAATAAAGAGGTGTATTCAGAATCTCAATTGTACCGAAAGAAGCAACCGATTTATAGTAAAAAATTTCTTTTTCTCGTGACATTATTTTAAAATGGATAACTCTCATTTAATTAAAATGGATATTTTTTAATTCTCGTTTAATTAAAATGGATAATTTATAATTCTCATTTAATTAAAAAATTTCGCAAGACAGATACATTTCAAAATCTGTTCATTTTCCATGAAAAATGTAAATACATATGTGATAAGAATTATTAAATTACTTGGTGATGATTATGATGTTTGGTAATATCTATGATGCAACTCAAGACTTTATTCCAACAACCTTATAAAGTCGCTCATAATTATGTAATAATTTTTGCATTTCAAATGCATATCCCTCTCGCTTTATACTGATAACAAAAAATAAATAAAGTACCTTGTTCAACAATTGGTGGATAAGCAAGTATTCCTATACTGACAATTCCATTGAATAATTTATGTAGGTTCCCCAATAAATATTTCATTGAATCTCATAATCCATGTTCATAATTTTCTTATAAAGAAAGTAAGAATTAATGATGTTTTATATACGATAAAATATATTATTTATTGAAAATTTGAATATTTAATAATTTATGACCCTGGAAATTAAATTTTATTATATATTTAGTGCTAAATCTTTATTAAGATATATGATCATGGTATGGTACTATTTTATTTATAGTTTAACTGTTAATTTAAATATTATTTTATGTAAAAAAAAGTTTATTGATTTGATATTTTATTCTTTCTGCATTGTAGTTTATAAGTTTGTGCTTTTCATTGTGGATCACAATTTGATAAATGCTATTTTAAAGTTATTAAATTAAATGCAGAGTATGTATACATACGACTTTAAATTTGAAAATATTTGAAATAAAAAAATTTTTTTTTCATTTTTTATGCTTAATTAATACAATGTTTGCACAGTTACAAACTTGTATTTTAAATTATGTTCCTTTTATTTAAGCAGTAACAGAATAATTTATCGTAATTTATTGAGTTTGTTAAGTTAGTTTTTATAAAATTTAGTTGGTTATTTCATAATTATAATTTTAGTCCATATAGAATTTTCTAAACTAAATCTGAATTAATCAAAATAAATTAAAATTGAAAACCTATACTAAAAAGAATAATTTGCCTTTTAGCATAAGTTTTTAATTACTTTTAGAATAGTATGGAGAGTAGTAGAGGTTAATAATAGAATAGTAGAGGATAATAATGAAGTTGATTTACCCTCAACTCGCTCTCTCTCTTCCTTATTATAGTCATCTCGTATATTCATACATGCATACACATGTGTATATATATATATATATATATATATATATATATATATATATATATATATACATATATATGTATATGTATGTATGTATGTATGTATATATGTATATATATAGTATACCTATATTACTCAAATTTATAGGGAACCGGATTCTTTTAAATGGGAAAAGTATCAAATTAATTACACATTGCTTATAATAGAGGACCCTAACTAGATAATTTTGATATATAAATTCCTTTAATGCAATTACTTTCTGATTCACTTTTATTCTAACTCAGCAAACTCGATTGATATTTCTTTTTAAATATTATAACATGTTTAGTCAAACTCATGTTAATTGGATTTAATATTATTACATATTCATTACTTTTTAATAAAAATTTTAATATAACAATATTATCAAATAATTACAAATAATTACCTATTGATCACGATTTCAATATTTTTTCTGTGTCTGAGTGCAAAAAAACTGGCATTTGGTAAGCCCTATGATGTCAAAATTACTTGATAATCGAAGTTATTTTGTTTTACATACATATATTTCAGATTTTTTTCTTAAATTTAGAATTTTAAAAAAAACATTAATAACTCAATCGGTTTCCTCTCCTGTTGAATTTACGGATGTTATTTTCTATATTCTAAACTTCAAATGCATATGATTAAATTAAATGAATTTCCTTTTTATTCTTTTAGTTCCCCCGCTTGAAGTACAAATAGAAGATAAGAAACGAGCCCTCTCCGCTCAGAAGCCAGTTGAATTGGTGTGTCGAGCGGGTGGATCTCGACCCCCTGCCAACATAACGTGGACCATAGGACACTTACCGCTGAAAGGAACCAAAGAAAAAATCTCGTCAGAGGGGAATATCACAACAGGACGGCTCATCTTCATACCAACGATAGAAGACAGAGGGAAGAACATAACATGCAAAGCTGAGAACATGTTGATACCTGGGAGTGGTATCGCTGACCAGTGGCAGGTGGATGTTCACTGTAAGTGCCATATTGCGTGGATTTTAATTATACATAGTTTGTTATAGATTTTAGCCTCAAAATTTTGTTTATTTCTAATTTCCGGGCAAAATACAAAGAACTAAAGGTTACTAAAAAGTAAACTTCAGAAAATAGACCGAAGTCATGTTGACTAATATTTGCCTCCCAATATATCGCCTCCTCCGTTGAGCTGCAAAGAGCCCCACAAAGGGACAGATGATCCCTATTCATTACTTCTCCAGTGCCACTGAGTGGACTGAGTTTAGTTATGATATAATGCACAGTATTTAATGCAGAAAAATTACTAATACATGGCAGTGATATAGTCGATTATTGGAAGGTTTACATTCCATATAAGATACATAGCATGGGCTACACACATAGAAAGATTATTATATGTACGCTAGTAATAACACATTATATAAAAAATATATTACCCATTATATATTATGCAAAATGTCAATTTAAGAATATGCTGTTACCTGAAAATGGTGTAGTTGACTAGTGGATGTTCACGTAGTCACTGCCTTACACCTTACGAATGGCAAACCTTGAACTGTACTCTTTTCTGTTTCACACACTATTCCTGACTTCCGTCGAGTGACTGCAGTTGTTGTATTTAGAATGCCGACTGGTCACGACTGTCTTCGTGCCCATATTTTCCGTTTTAACATTGTGGACACCCCTGCGTTTTCTCTCTGTATGTCTGGACATGTCATGACTGCTTCACATTTGGACGAGTGTTCTGTACTATCTATTTTTTCTTGTCGCCTTGCAAGATTTTGGAGAGACCGTTGTCCAATGTCCTAGCGGCCAAAAGACAGGCATTTTTAAATAATAATGTTCATGTAGTCGAATAGTCAATTAGTGTGATGTTTCGTGTAGATAAATGCTCATTATAAATGCTACTTGGCATAGATTACACACTCGTATATAAATTACAGTTGTGATTTCAGTAAAATAATGATATAAAACACCTAAAAGTAATATTTTTTCACTGTTTAAAACTTCATTTTGTATGAATTGTACACGTACATACATAGGTGTACGTATTTATATACGTGTATAATAGGTGTACGCATTTTAGTAATAACATGCAATAAAACCTTGAAACGTGATGATAACTGACAACGGCAAATAAATGTTTACTGTAATTCATATATTGCATAGACTACATTCATACATAAATTACAACTTGTATTTTAACATCAAGAGAAAGTATAAGATGAAAAGCTAAAATTACTCTTATCTGTCAGTAATATATTTGCAGATGGGTATTCATTGTAAGTACAGTTTGAAGGAATTATGCATTAACTATTATATATATTTAGTAATAACGTAAATATATAACATAACACACTTAAAATATGTTGATGCCTGAAAAGGATTTAGATGACCAATGATTGGGATTGGTGTAAAGATTTCATTAGTATATATAATTTTGTATGTAATTTAGTAACCACAAACTGTTCAATAAAAATATAAAACACATACTGATTTTTGGTAGCAGTATATTCAGCCAGAGGCATGGAAATGTTCTCTATGAGTGCACGGATTTCCTTCATGCATACATTATTGTATACCTTTAGTAACTGTATGATGTACCATATGTTTAATTTAAAACATGGTCATGTCTGGCAGTCATATAATTATTGCATGAGTGATAATTTAAAATGATTGGCATAAAAGATGAATTAAAGTGTAACACTAGCGCAAGTGGATGTTAATTATTAGAGCTATATTGCAAGAATTACAATTATACATAAATTATTTGTATAATTTAGCATAAAATAAAATAACTTATATACGAAAAACAATTTTTTCCTCGAAATTTTATTCAATAGTTTGATTTATAAATATGGCTTTAGTATTTATCAGGAGATTTAATAGTTATTTGAGCTAAATCTAGTAATTAAATAAGGACATTCATAGAATGTATTCCTTGAATTACACGATTGCAGCCAGAATGTTACATCCCAAACAGAAAGTCGATAGTAAATTATTGGGTAGTGATGCTAGACAGGAAAGTAAAATCAATGAAGTCTAGGGTAACATTTGATCTGATATATAAATAGTCACGTAGCCAGGCATTTAATTTAGGACACAGTGAAATTGCTCTTGGAGAAATATAAGCTTTCCTAAGAGTGAAAATATATTCTTGAGTAGTCTTTTGCACCCTAAATTAAAAGGACACAAAAAAATACAGCGAGCCAAAAATTATTTTGCTTATATTAAAATCTAAGAAAAAATGTCAATAGGAAGTTTTACTTGATATTTTTAAAAGCTGCTAGTTGCCAAATTTACAGAACTAGTTTAATTCTTACAAAAGAATTTTAACCTAATATAAATACTATTTTGATATTTTTGTTGCTAAATAATTTTTTTTTTTTATGATAATTCATTTGAAAACAATCAATAAAAATTTCCGAAAATATAAAACTTTCAGTTTGAAGTTTACTTATCTAAAAATTTCAGGCTGTGTTTTATTGATACAATTTAAAAATAATATTTCAAACATATTAGGTACGAAAAGTTTATGTTTTAGAATTTTTAAACTTGATTCTTTAATTAGGGTTATGCAGATGAAGCTCAATATAAGCTTTATATAGAAATGTATAATCTTGATATGACACAAATATTGAATTTTTACAAGAAAATAGCAACAAATTGAGAGACACGCCCACATATTATTTAGTTAACGGGTATAGTACTTATAAATTATTTGCTATTCAGTTTTTGGTTGTTGATACTATTAATTTAATAAGTTTTGACATCAATCTTTATTTAACAAGTTTTCTATGATATTTTTTCCATTATTCCGACCTATTTTTTGCGTTCATTAAAAATATAACTTATAATTAAATTCAATAATGATAATTTTATTCAAAGTAGGACAAATAAAATAGTATATTTTATTAAATTAATGACATTACATTGTATTTATCAGAGAGGTTTATTTTTTAAATATCGGCTTAAACATATTTTGTTCAATGAGTTTGTTTTTATACAAAGCTAACACTTTCTTTAACATCTGCAAAATAGTTTGATTTATTGTGTTCACAATAATTCTGATGATATAATTTAAGTAAAACTCATAATTCCCAGCGTTAACTTTCTTTATATCATTTCTAGATTAGCAGCGAGTGTTTTGAAGACATAAACAGTTGTAACTCAATTTTTAATTTAAAAAAATTGTTTTTTCAATTGGTATGATACTATTTAAGTCCAATAATATTAAGTCTTCAAAGTATTATTTCCAAGACATCATATCCTTAATTTTTGAAAAATAATTATTTAGAAAAATTTAATAAATATACTTATGTACGCACCAGTTTCACAAAATTGCAATGAAAACATATTTCCTAAGCATAAATAAAAGCAATACAGAAGGAAGTCATTCACAATCTGCATATTTATTGAAAAAAATGGTGGCATACTAAAAATCATTAACATTTTTCTGCTTTGCTTATAAAAAAATCCCATCACATACATTCATCGAAATTATTCTTCTGAAATACAGATTAATACAAAATTTAATTAGAAAAATGTTCATAATCAATGCATATTATTAAAATGTAAAATATTCTCTAAAGTGTATTGAAAAAAAGAAATATATATTCACAGTCATAGTAGTCTAATAGTTAGAGCATAGGCTTTCTGTTCGCAAATGTGGGATTTGATTCCCAATGCCGCCAAAGACCAACCGAGTACATACGATATACGTGATCATTTTATCTATGGAATTAAAAGTTCTGTGATCGGTCGTTGAGCAGTTACCGTGGATATAATGATCTGGAGAAAATTTTCTCTCCCTTCTGATTAATGACAATCAAAATTGAGTGAGAGTATCATCTGGTGGTGTCACTTATCTAAGAAATATAGAGCAAAGTCGCACTTTCCCCTTTGTGGTGCTCTGGTTAAAAGGAATACGCACCCTACTGACTTAAATTTGCATAGCCAGTGACATAACGAGTTCGGCATGTCCAAGTGTCTACAGTAGCAACAACACGTATATTCACACTACTTAAGGACATAATTAATGATAGAAGCATAATTGACAATTATATTATTACTTCAATACTTACGAAAATCATAGTCATACGTTAAAAAAGAAAATATACCAAGTTTTTCTTTTTCTCAAAAAATTAACTATATGCATAATATTTATGCAATTAAATTGTTCCCCTCAAATTTTCAACTGGATGCAGAAAAGAATATGATGCAAAACCTGACAGTTATGTTTGAAGATATAAATGATATCACACCTCATCACATTGGAATTTCATTATAAACAAAAATTGAAACTGTTGTTAGATTAATATAATGTTTTTTTCTTGATACAAAACACGTATTAAATCAAGAAAAATGAGATCAAAATTTAAAATTACCATTTACAAAATGAAGGTTATTCGTGATACACAGTATTTAGATGATTTAAGGAATTTGTTCTTTTACTGATTGAGGTAATTTAATTTGCATTGAAGTGAAATGCTACATCACTTTCATAGCTGTAATTTTCAAGGTATAAAATATACAAAAAACCTTCTTCTGATGCATCCTCAGGTAATGAGCATTCTATACAAGAAATGTTAAGCAGTGGTAATCACTGTTGCAAACGAATGACGACGAATGAGCTTATCTTTGAATTCTGAGGCGTACATAAAATTATTCATGAAGACTTGCATATAAAGTATTTTCTATTGTTCTCCCTTGAATTTAAAAGGGAATCAGAAAGTCGTCTCAAATTTAGTAAAGACACCCTAAAATTATTTAAAGATCATGACTATGTCATTGTTTCTAAAACTATATCCAGTTGAGAAAGTAAAGTAGAAATCTGAAGATAAACCAAAACTTATTTTAGGCCATAAAAGATAAGAATGTGCTCTAAAAGTAGTGCAATGATGCTTGTTTATCAGAAGTTCAAAAGACTACTTCAAATCATTCAACTGAAAAACAAAAGACATTCACAGCTGACTGGTGACGTTGAAGACAACGTGCCATAAAAGATAATAACGTGCACCAAAAGTAGTGCAATGATGCTAGTTTATCAGAAGTACAAGGCTACTGAAAACCGTTAAACAGAAAGACAAAAGACGCGCACATCTGACTGGTGATATTGAAGACAATGCGCCATAAGAGATAAGAACGTGCTCTAAGAGTAGTGCAATGATGTTAGTTTGTCAGAAGTGCAAGGCTACTCAAAATCATTAAACTGAAAGACAGAAGACAATCACAGCTGAGTAGTGAACTACAGAATAATATTCAGAAATGTCTAAAATTAATCACAAAAATAAATGCTGGAGCACTTATTCTCCATAATTTCAATCCATTTTCTCATTCAGAAAAATTCATAACTAATTTTCTTAAGCAAATATGATAAAACATCTACCCGATTCTCCTTATGTGAAATTATAGTTATTTTTTTAAATAAATTTACAAAGACGCATTTTTCACCTTCAGATAATAATGACCAGCGAGTGCATTTTTTTGATGGATCATAATAAATGAATGGATGACCACACTGTGACGCTAGTACACTGACGCTAGACAATATTAATCTATAAATTTTGAATATTTATAAGTATAACTTTCTATATCTAAGTGTACCTAAAACTTTTTAAGGACCCTAAAATTAATCGAAAAGTAACAAACAATTTTATCCATTTACTATTCTTCCATGTATTCTGCTATTTATTTTAAACTTCAACCCAACATTTCAGACAGAAAACATTTATATTTTTTCGTGATTTAAATCAGCAAAGCATCTGCAAGAGTACATTTTTATAATGAAAGAATCATAAATAAAGCGGAAAAAAATTGTTTTATAACTATTTAAAATAATTGCGTCATTCATATTTATACAACATCAATATAAGTTTAGATATTTTTTATAATTGTAGACCTAAATGATTGGATTTTAACTATACTCTAAATCCTAGAATTATTCACCTAATGATTAAGTCTCACGACATTTTAAAAAATAGATTCCATTTGTAATTTTGATAATGTAATATTTGAAGTTACTGTATATTCAACTGAAAAATTTGAGATTAATTTTGGGAACATTTATAAAAGTTATGATAAATGTATACATTATTTCTAATGTTTTATCCATTGTTCTTTCTAAACTTTTTGCAGCAAAAATTAAAATTTATTATAAATCCATTTGATGTAAAATTATCTAGTAAATAAATGTGGAAAAATAATATTAAATAATTTTATTATTTGATCATCCATTTAAAATGTTATAGTTAATCAAGGACAAAATTAAATTATTAGCACTTATAACAAATACCTTATATTTTGCATTATCTTATATTTTGCATTTAACCACGCGAAAAAAATGTTCCAAATTTCATTACAATTTAAAAAGTTAAAAGATAAACAAATGAATATTAAAAGGCGTTTCTTAATTACATTACAGAGAAATTTGAACTGGTTTTACAAGAAAAATCTTTATTTCCAATAATTTTTTAATCATGGCAGAAAAATGTTGTTTGGATTGAAATGATGAGACAAACAGTTCATTCTTTTATGTGAATATTATTCATGTATCATATTGTACGATTCTTATATGTGATATGTTTGATTTAGGATACGATTATTGTATGAAAGTAGTATTTCAGCAGAAATCACTCGTTACAAGTTTAAGTATAGAATGATCATCTTCATAAAAAGATTAAAATTATCAGTGCTGGCATGAGACTAGATTTGATGCAAAAAATAATTCATTAAATTTGTTTCTACTTGATAAAAGGTAAGAGGCAGTTCAATGGTCTATGCTCTAGGGTATTTACTACTCACTGAGTAAATTCCCTTACGGTACACATGAATTTCTTTCTGATAAGATGTGAACAGAAGATTCTCAAGAAAGAAAAGCTAAGAAACTTTAAGGCACCCACACTAAAAGATGTGTATGTAGAAACAAAACTACAATATCAATGTCCTTTATTCAACAGTACTTTTATTAGGAATTTTTAGCCTGGAAGCTTTTCAACTACAATATCAATCTCCTTATTATGAAGAATAACTTTAATGAGAACTCTTAGCTTAGACGATCTAATCTATTATTGCACAATAACTTTTATTAGGGTTTTTAACCTGGAAGTTTTTCAAATATAAAATCAATCTTCCTTATTCAACAATAACATTTAGTCTGGAAGTTTTTGGTTTGAAACGCGTGTCTTACTACTAAGATACAATAAACTTATATCGGGACGCATTACATAATTTGTTACAAAAATTCATAAATATTAAAATTTTTGATTAGACAATTAAAAATAAAAATAATAAAATAATAAAAGGATTTATAAGAAATAATGGGTAGAAATAATTAGGGATGTCTAATAATTGATATGTAAATACATAAAAAGTGATATAAAATATTTGTTCATGTGCATATATATATATATATATATATATATATATATATATATATATATATATATATATATATATATATATATATATATATATATATATATATATATATATATATATATATATATATATATATATATATATATATATATATATATATAGATATATATATATATATATATATAGATAGATAGATAGATAAATATATATATATATATATATATATATAGATAGATAGATAGATATATATATATATATATATATATATATATATATACATATTTAACGTGTTCCTTTTTCTTGGAATAGTCGCACATTTCTTGGAATAGTATTTAGTCGCACATTTGTTGATATTTATGTGCATATATTTTCCAAGAGAAAGGAACACATATATATATGTGTTCCTTTTTCTTGGAAAATATAGGCACATAAATAGCAACAAAATGTGCGACTAAATACTTCACAGCATTAAGAAAATGAAACAATTAAATGTCTTAAAAAATAATATTCTTCAATTAAATTTTGTAAAAAATATTTTAGATGTGCCTCAATTGACACTGAAGCTGGGCAGCAAACTGCGGCACTCCCATATCCAAGAAGGGAAGGACGTGTACCTCGAGTGCGCCATAATCGCCAATCCTTCTGTCTCGGAAATAGGATGGAGGTTCGAGGACAGGGAGTTGCACACCAACAAATCGGCCGGCATTATCGTCAGCAACCAGTCTCTGGTGCTGCAAAGTGTGAAGCGCAGCAATCGGGGGAAATACACTTGCACAGCAGACAACTCCGAAGGAAAAGGAGAAAGCGCACCCCTGTATCTCAAAGTGCAATGTAAGTGCTCAGAAAAATATTGTTCCGGTATTTTCACACAAGTAGCAAACATATTTTTAGAAATATATATTTTTGCGAATAACTATATATTTTTAAAAGTACAATAATAAACCTATTTTACAACTAACAAAATTTATATTACCAATATATATATATATATATATATATATATATATATATATATATATATATATATATATATATATATATATATATATATATATATATATATATATATATATATATATATATATATATATATATATATATATATATATATATATATATATATATATATTTATATACATATATATATATATATATATATATATATATATTTACAAATTGTTTTAATAAATTGCATTCATATATACATCTAATTATTAAATGAGGCGAAATATCAGCAACTATTATTTGAATTTACTTTACAAGAACGGATAATTTTGTAACATTTTTTATTTCTAATGGCCAGTCAATATTCAAAGGACTAGAGGTTCCAAAAATGTAAACTACAGAAAATAGACCAATTTTTTTAACTCTAATGACCAGTCAATATACAAAGAACTAAAAGTTCCAAAAAGTAAACTACAGAAAATAGACCGATTTTTTTTATTTCAAATGACCAGTCAATATACAAAGAACAAAAAAGTTAACTACAGAAAATAGACCATTCTTTTATTTCTAATGGCTAGTCAATAGACAAAGAACTAAAGGTTCCAAAAAAGTAACAGCGGAAAATATACCGATTTTTTATTTCTAATGACCAGTCAATATACAAAGAACTAAAGGTTCCAAAAAAGTAAACTATGGAAAATAGACCGATTTTTTATTTCTAATGACCAGTCAATATACAAAGAACTAAAGGTTCCAAAACAGTAAACTACGGAAAATAGAACGATTTTTTTTATTTCTAATGGCCAGTCAATATACAAAGAATCAAAAAAGTAAACTACAGATAATAGACCGATTTTTTTATTTCTAACGGTCAGTTAATATACAAGGAACAAAAGGTTCTAAAATTTATACGGAAAATAGACCAAAGTCATTTGTTTGCCTAAAAGCAACTTGCCTCCCAATATCTTGTTTAAAGGGGCAGATTGTCCCTGTCCATTACTTCTCCAGAGCCGCAGAGTGGACAAGAAGGAACAGTAAGAATGCCCAAACGCTTCAAATCACAGGTTAGGCAGCTATGTCCTGTTGTTAGACGAAAGGTGGCAGCTGTATTTCAGCTTGGTAAATCAGGAATAAGAGGAAGACTTAAATTACTTTTTGAGCTATACGAGTCTTTAGGTCTCTTGTAGGATTAGAAGCAAATCCATGATTAAGAAACAGTTTAATCTTTAAATACGTGAGGGGTGTAGGAGGATGTAGTAGAAGGCCAAAGTGTTTCTTTGTAAAGATGTCTGCTTGCTCTTTGCCCCACACGTCACAGAGGAGAACATTTTGCTTCCCTCTCAAAACAAACTCTGTTTACATTACTGTTTTTGAAATTTAATTTTTCGCCTAATTATATTCTAAATTTTTTTAATTTATTATTTATAGTAATTTCTATAACTTTGACAGCATTTTCCAAAATATGAAATTTTGCTTTTTTTATTTATTTGCTGAAATTTTAGATAGAACTTTAATTTCAATATTTAATATTATGTTAATCAACCATAAGAAAATATTTCATGAGGTTTCATGATTAATTTGATAAGTTTCAGAAATCAAAAGAAGTCATAGAATTATTTTATAATTTTTAAAATTTATAATTTTGTTTATATTTGTGTTACGCAAATTTTGAATTATACACATATTTTTAGATTTTTCGGATTTCATATAAATATACAAATTTAATATTTTCTTCCCGTAAATAACTGTCATCATTTACAATGAAGACAAATACATTTATACGCACATTAAAATATTTACTTTTAAATAAATTACAGTAAAATGTTAATAAATCTAAAAACAAGAATTTCACATTAAAAGATACAACATTGTTTGCTTATATTCATAATTTTTTCTTTCATCATTAAATTCATTAAAATAAAACATGATTGTATGATACTTATTAATGTATATTTTATAGGCTTACAAAATTCAGATCACACAAATGAAAAATCAAACATTTAATGATGCAAAGTATTTAAAATAAAATGCAACTAACTTTACATTTACGTCAATATATTTTATTATATTGTTTGAAATATAATCACACATCAATGCCTTCAACATTTCAAAGTACCTAAAATAAGTATGCAACGAAAATGCCTTAATCATAATTTTAATCAAACCTTTTATCAATGATAATATGCTGTATTAAAATTTAAAAAAAAGAAAATTATATTATTTTGCTCCCATTATTTTTTTGTGAAAATGAAGTACTAATTAAAGATATTTTCTGTATGTTTTAATTTAAAGAAAAGCTTCCTTTATTGGCTATATTTGTATTCTTTTCTTCTATATCGATGCTTTCAATTTAAAGTTAATTAAGTTTTTTATTTTTATTTATTTTTTAATAATTTTTGCTATTTAGATAAGTGGAATTTTACTTTTTGACTAATTAATAGATTAAAAATTTAACATTAAAAATTTTTAATATACAATGTTAAGCTTTTAATCTATTAATTAGTCATTTTACAAAGAGTTTAATCTATAATTTTACTAATTTAAACCAGTGACTCTCAACCAGTGGGGAGCGTACAGCAATGGGGGTGCGTTACTGCAATTAAGAGGGGCTAAGAACATATCCAAGAAAAAATGTTTAGAAAAAAATTGATTGTTTGACTGAAACAAAGCACACACGCATACAAATCAAAATACATTTGGGCATAATATTTAATTATTACGTTATTAAATTAAAAACTTCCTTAATCAACTTGAAAACAAAAACATAATCATTTAAAAGAAACTAAACTCTGCGGCACGATAGCCTATCTAGGCCATGGCTTACAGTGCTCTGTTTTCTTAACCAACACACCTTCGTGTGAGAAACATATGTCCCGATTAGGTGGTCAGCCTAGCGCGAAACCTCCATTTTCCCGAAACTTCATTTTTCCAAATCTTTCGAAACCTCCTGCGTGAAACATTACCAAGCATGTTTACTTCCCAAACATGATTGGTCCTCTGTTTGTCAACCCTCCGAATGGATGAAAGGATAGGCTGAGTCAACCTTGCCTAGCCCCAGGATCGAATCTCGGACCTGTGCCTTGGGATCGTGCGACTTTGCCACTAAGTTACCGGATTTCTTTTTTATATTTAAGTCAATTTATATGTTGTCTTCAAAATGCCTGCGCAAAAGCCAGAACATCTTTTCAAAATATCAAAATTTTTTTGGAAAAGTTGGAACTCCTTAGGAAACCGCGAGAATGCTCGACCTGATCGAAACAAGAGTAATAAAAATGCACAGGATTATTGTTTTTCAAATGATGATAATTGGTGGTTTCAAATGTCAATGAATTTTCGTATTACTGTTTACTAGTTTCGTATTTTAAAATTAAGGTCAACGTGTGCATTTTAGGATTAAAGTCTAAAAGGCCAAAATACTCAAAATACATTATCATTGTATACATTTTATTTTATGATAGGGAATGATGAAATATATGATTGAAAATAGAGTTGTGAACCCTGAAAGGTACTGGTTTATACTTTTTTTTTCTAATGCCGGGATATACTTTCTTAGGATATAAATATTCTAAGACATATCATATTAAGGTGTACCTATTCTAGAGGATAAACCTATTCTAGAATATATTATTAGGATATAGCTATTCAGAGGTGAAATGGGCGAAGGTGATAGCATCTCATGTAGTTGGGTACCCAGTGGGTATTTAATTTTCACCCCTGAAGTGAAGGGATAAAGAAAGACAATCACAGAGATAAAAGGGAACATCTATGCCCGAAACTGGATTTGAACACAGAACCTACTGCTTCGAAGTTAGGGACGCTATTTTTCTGTCATTGATCGGCTGATTTATACTATAAATATATTACATAGTATTTATTGAAAATTTTCGCCCAAACGTTGTCTTAATGATTTATTTTTTAAATTAAAATATTATTTTTTATTGAAAACTATCTTTGGACAAATATTATATTACCTGTAAATAAATTCATACTTTCATCGTATTTCTTGCAGATACTCCTGTTTGCAAATCAGACCAGAAACTGCTTTATGGTGTTGCGAGACACGAACCTGTGAAAGTGACTTGCGAGGTGGAAGCAGATCCATCAAAAGCTAATTTTACTTGGAAATTCAACAATTCTGTTGAAAGTATAGACATAGTGACATTTACCACCGAAGATAGTAAAAGTATCGCCACTTACATCCCGAGGACAGAATACCACTATGGCACACTTTTATGCTGGGGAAAGAACAGTGTCGGCACTCAAAAGGAGCCATGTGTATTTAATGTCATTCCGGCAGGTAATATTATGTACTCTGTATCACAAAAGATGCATTTTTATGGATGACTTTGATATTATTTTGTATTCTAGTATGAGCATACTGAAGTTATTATATGTTTAGATAAGTATATCTGATTTTAGATATGAAAAAAGTTGAAAGATACTTATAATCTAGTGAAGTGCATGTTTTTATTGCACCACCTTGTTTCTCTGTACCAACTCCTGAGTTGGGTTCAAGTAGTTAGATAAAAGCCACTGGGGAGGGGGAAGTCTTCGTGTTTTTTGGAGCAAGGACCTACCAGAAGACCACCAATACTTGGCCTGCCTCCACAAAAGATGTCATTTCACTTGGAGGTATTAGCAACCATGCACAGTTTTTACGTGACCCATACGCCATTAGCACATACGACTAATCTTCGGTTAAACTGGGATTCAAACACACTACCTTCCGAAAATGAGAACGACTCTAACCATCCCGGCCACGACAACCTGCAGTGCATGTTGAATAAGTTATGAAATAACCCATAAATTGGAGAAAACCCGTTAAATAAACGACCTGTTATTAAATAGATTGACCAGTCACTTTTAAAGTAGCATTTAATTTCATTGACTCCGCTAATTAAAACATATTTGGTGTTACAAGATAAACATTATAGGGGAAAATGAAAGGGAAATCTTGGTATAAGTCAAATTGAAACCTCAATGATCTCTATGAATTTTGAGAACCAAAAGGAAAATTTATCAGCTCATAATGTAAAATACTAGGAAAAAATTTCCCAAAAATATAGTTACTTGCTACCGTCCATCCATCATCATTACAAAAGGCCACAGATTCTTACAGATTTTGTTCTTCGCATAAGCACATATTGTTATTCTGATTACTGTACCCATGATTTTCAAAGCATTTGTGCATTTAAACAAATAATTCTCTTTCGATAAAAATTTGCAAAATATGATTCCTGTTCACCACTCACTTTAAAACATTTATACATATAAATCCATGCAATACAAAGAATACTATGTAACATATTCTGAAGTTCTACGAAATGAGCTCAAAGCTGTATGATCCAATTCTCTGATGTATAGTCAGATTCTTTTACCAGTTATCTACAATTGTATGAATTGCTAAACTACATAATTTTTCTCAAATATATAAGAATTGGTAATGCTAAGTTTCAGAATTGCTGATTTATAATAATTTTTTAAAATTTAAAACTCAAAAAATGCTCATATCTTCATAATTTTGAATTTAGACTTTTCATGTTAAGAAAATTAAAGATTAATATTTGAAATTTCATTGAAATTAAGAGTGATCTGTAGCAATATTTGAATATTTGTAAATTTCATTAAGCAAATATATGCATACACACACACACACATATACATATATATGTGTGTGTGTGTGTGTGTATGCATATATTTGCTTAATGAAATTTACAAATATTTAAATATTGCTACACCTTTATGGCAACAACTAATGCACACACACACACACGTGTGTGTGTGCGTGTGTGTGCATTAGGTGTTGCCATAAAGGTGAAAAATACAAAGGATTAAGCAATTATTTAAGTTAAAAATAGAACAGAACTATTTTTGACGCCATGTTTTCAGAATTGAACAAATAGCTTTTTATGCATTACAGAGCCTTATTTCATTGATTTTTATAAGATTCGTCATCTTAAATATAACTTCAGATATAAAACTTTATTGGATTTCTTATTCTATATTCAGTAAATAGTTTCTCAAATATTTGCCATCGAAATCAAATTGGAAAATACATTCTCACTGATAAAAGTTTTACTTTTAGAAAAAAAAAGAAGGAATAAATAAGAAATGAAATATGCTTGAACTTCTCTATGGTGAGGCAATACTCTCTTTCAGCGTTATTTTTCGAGTTCCATGCATAGTGATGTTTCGGAAACTGAAAGAGATAAAGCCGAGAAATTCAGCTTTTTACACATCGTCAAAAGAGGGCGTAAAAGAGGAATACGCCGAAAGAAACATTTCTTTGATTCTTCTTGTCAGTATATGTGAGCGGCGAATACGAGCTAATAAAGAATTAATGTCGAAGAAAACTCATTTTTTTTTCTTTTGGAAGGATACGTAATCGTTGACGATGATATTAAAAAAGTTATTTAGTTATTTTCATACGAATAAGAAAAGAAGCGAATAGTTTGTATTTTTTTACTAAGAATTAATACATAAATGCATTGATAGTTTCTTGTTTGTCATAATATGATTAAAATAAGTAAATAACCATTTTTTTTCTTTTAGAAGTGTATAAACAAAACAATTAAGTTTAATAATACTTCGTAAATAAAAATGAAAGAAATCTCTTTCATATTTTTAAAAAAAGAAAGAAAAAAGAATTACTAAAATTAGAAAGATATAAATGAATGCACAGGTTCTTTTATTTTCTGCTTTGATTATAAATTGTAAAACGTATGTTCACATGAGCTTAATTTGTTTCATAATATGACTTAAAACCACTTGTGCAGATGTAGGTAATAAGGTACATAAATATATATAATAATAGAAAAAATCATGGGACATGTAACTTCTGGGATGCAATATATTTTATGGGATACTATTGCGTACCACTGTGATTTCATTTATGTGATCCAGTCTCATTAATGTGATCACCTGTTAAAAGCTAGTATAAAAAAAAACATCAGAGTGAACTGGAAGTATAGGAAAGATAGTTTATTAGGTTCCTGAATGCGTTATCTGTTGTATTAAATCATGCCTACTCTAGTGCCATGGCCAGCTACGCTAGATTAAGGAATTGAGGATTCATGCTACAAACAAAACAAACTAGATGGTTTCACAGATTCCTGAATTTTTTAAGTCTGGTGAAATTACCAGTCAGGAGAGAACAGTAAACTCATCCTGGCGCTCTTTGAACCATGTAAGTACACTGTCAAACATATGACACCCCATTTTCAACTGCAAATGCAATAATTCTGAAGGCAAACAGTGCGCATATAGAGACTTGGTCTGAGATGCACACTTGTATAGATCCATCGTGTTTCCACAATAATGAGTGCACCCAGAAAAACCCAAGACAACATCTCCGGGTTATAATGCTAACTCCACAGGCTTGGACCATTCCCGCAATTGTAGCTGGGTGTTTTATTTCAGAGGTTTCAAGTTGTGTACGCCCTCGTCCATCTGTGCATCAGAGGAAAAGGTGTGACTCATCGGAAGACGCTACATGTCGCCCCTCAGTGGATTGTAGTACTAGGGTGGACATTCCAGCTTTCTTCACCGATGAACTACCATCAGCTTAGGTGCATGAACCAGGCGTCTGCTTCAGAAGCCCAGAAGCAGAAGCGTTAGCTGAGCACTAATTTGGGAGATATAATTGATAGTTCCTTAATTCACCTCTGTATTTTATTGGGGAACAGTAGCGCGTACATTTGCTCGAAGGCATTTCAACTGTCATTTTCCCTCTGTCTTCTATTGCACGTAGTGCACCCCATTTGTTAAGTCGCTGATTTTTCAGTCCCTCTTGACATATATGGTATACTTTTACCACGGTGCAAGGGAACGTTTCATATACTTAGCCGTTTAGAAAATGCTTTTTCCATTGGCTCGAATGTCAGTGTATATGCTATTTTGTACGCCGAATAAATCACTCTTTTTCTGCATCACTTCAACGGTTGCAATGTGTTTCGTAGCTTTCACACACCATTTATGCTTAATTGCACTATGCTGCCACCTCCCTTCTGTGATTGTTTAATTAACATCGATGTCGAAAGAACACTGTGGTCACATAAATGTCCCTGGGCCTTGTTGAATCATTTTAGAGCATTTTAGTTTTTTACGCAATTAGTTTAACTACACAAATGTCAAAAATTTATTACACACATTAAGTACTGAATTATTCAAAACATGTTTATTAAAATTTAATGTTTAAAATAATGCGCTTCTTGTGTTCTTATTTCTTCTATTGAATAATAAATCATATTAACTATATTTAAGAATAATTGAAGAATATCAGTAGTTTCTGAATGAAATTGTAAACAAGACATTTTATAATAAATCGATTTTTTAATTAATATAAAACTAAAAAATGATGCATATTATATGATAAGTGATTGCTTAAAATTTTTAATTTATTTTCTATTTCTGAATTTTTTAAATCTGTTCATCTGTAGACTTTTATGTATTTTTTAATTTTTCATCAAATAAATTCTTTTTGTTATATTTTGTTTCTTACTAATGTAGCAAAATTTGTTCTCATTATAAACTGTAGGAGCTTTTTAATTAATAATTACTGTCTACTTTTAAGTACAGTTCAAATTTTACTGTATCTTATGAAAACTAAACATTGAGTTTTTTTTTTTCAAATTAATAATTTTATAAAATAAATTGCTCTTTGATTAAAAAAAAATACAGATTACAATAGAATTAATACAAGTAATTACACAAATGAAAATATATAGGTATAAATTAATATATATTTATTTAAATTACAAATTATCATATGTGAGTGCCAAATATTTATGTATCATGTAAATATTATTTTTTAAATTTGAACGCGGTTCAGAAAATAGAAGAATAGATACAATAAAGTTCGGTTTAATTAATTACTTCAATTAAGGAAAAAAGTATCACTACATGGATAAAATTATTTCTTTATTGCTGTTATAGAGAATATTGTCAAGTAAATGTTCTTATAGGCATATTTATTACAAAGAATCAGCTTTAAATATAATTTTATGTAATCTGATCCAAAATTAAATTAACTTAATTTCATTAATTTAGTCATTAATATTTATAAAAGACGTACAATCTCACTTTTTTAACATAATTCTTCATCCAGATCTTTTTCATGAATTTAGTTTTATTATTTGTTACAAAAAATTGTTAATTAATCATATGCATTCGAGAACAATTCTTACAAAATTCTGATATTTTTTCAGTCGATAGGAATTAAAGATAAGAAGGAGCAGAAAATATCTCATCAAAAAAGTAAAAGAATATTATATCTTTAGATTATATTTTATTTCAAATGGTGTGGAAATAGTCTTATAATTCTAAATGATGAAATATAAGAATTAGGGAAATTAAAATTATATCACGAAGTTTGCGTAGAGCGTATAAAAAATCACCGATAAAAATGTTTGTATTGTTAAAAAGTTAAAAAAGCAAATATGAAAAATAAAATTTTAAAGATTTATGAATATGTATGTCAATTTGTTGCAAACCAATGTAACCAAACAATTAAACCAGATGCACAAAAGAGCTCTGTATGAATATTCTGTATCGTGTATATATATATATATATATATATATATATATATATATATATATATATATATATATATATATATATATACATAATATATATGTATATATATATTTATATATATATATATATATATATATATATATATATATATATATATATATATATATATATATATATATATATATATACATAATTATATATATATGTATATATATATTTTATATATATATATATATATATATATATATATATATATATATATATACACTAAAGATATTATTGAGCCAAAAACAATGATGTATACCTAGAGTGTATTGAACCATAATATTTATTACTGTTTCATGCATTTGTATCATTACTATGTGTTTACTTATTCATTATCTTCCATTGCCTACAAGTGTGTCATTTAGAAATCATCTGTGCCAGTGCTGATCTGTCATGAATGATTAAGTGGGAGTCGCTGCTCAAAACACACCTGATAAGTAACAAACTGCGCAAGTCAGTTGTCCACTGAGAGCAAGTGCTTTGACTTAATGAAAGACGTACTCGTTCCAGTGACTCATAATTTGACTGTCAAATTCTGGTGCATTCTCTCGTTTCATTAGCTGATTGATCGGGGGTTGGGGGACGATCTGATGCCTTCCGCATTCTGTGAGATTCTGTTGCTGTGCGTCTTTGAATTGTTAATGTCTTTGTTCATGCCAACATTGATAACAAGTGTGCACTTGTCAGGAAAACTTACTCATTCTGTTTCATACGTTCAATAACACAATTTAGTTTACTTATGAATATCCGACACACGATTTTCATGATGAATGCTGAAAATATCATCCTTATAATGCATGATAAACATTTTATACTTTTGGTGATAAATAGAAATTATAAGTTAATTCAGCTTATGCCAATACATACTTTCGAAATCGTTCATAAAGCAAATTATTTCCCTCTAAACTGAATTTTATTATAATAATTTTAAGTTTTCATTTTGTTATTTGGATTCATTTTATATAATTAATATTAAATACAATATATTTACAAAGTAGAGATAAAAATTTGTGCGATAATTATTCATTTCTTAAATCAATGAGCCCATATTATAAGTAATCTTTATCATATTACATTACTCATTATGTACATCAGGAAAGATCAAGAAAATGTATCACTTATCAGAATTCCAACTACTATTAACGGATTTAATGGTGAGTAAGACAATAATTTAGAACTTAAAATAGTAGGGCACGATTTCCTCTTATTATTCCATCTTTTATTTATTAACAGTTTATTTAATAGCTATTACAGAATTTCTTTATTAAATGCTCATAGCTTTGAAGGAAAACAATTTCTCAAGAGAATTTTACCCCTTAATTTAAAAACTTTATTGTAAAATTTAGTATTATAAGCAGAAAAGCATATTAATAAGCAATTATGAAAAATAAGGAAGTTGAGAAATTTTACTTATACATGAATTTTAAAAATGTTAAATAAATTTTCTTTTAAATTAAAATAATATATTTTATAGTAATCTCTTAAGATTATTATAGTATTTTATGAGCATAATAGTTAAAAACATGTTGGCATACGTAGATTATTTTAATACACTGTCATATAAAGGTCATTTTGGAGCAATGTCATAACAATGGAAAACTTTTCTGAATAGATGTGGACTATTGAAAACCCTCTTCATTTTAAATAAAATTGAATCTTAGTTACAGATTTTGTCATATAAATTAAATATATCTTGGTAATAAGAGGTGCCTCTAGTGTAGTTTTGTTAATCTTTGATTCTTTTTAAAATATAAAATATCAGACATGACAGCCTTTCAAAGAGGTCAAATTTTCAAAACTTGAGTAGCTAGAGAAACAGGCTGAAATCTACCAAATTTCAAGGGGTTTTAAAGTTAAGGTGTCAAAATTCATAACAGCTTGCACACTTTGCTGCAAGATTTATTCATGAAGGAATAAAGTGAAACGAAGACAAAAACCAGAAAAAAAGAGAAAGAGAGAGAGAGAGAATGAAACGGATTGTTATGTTTAAAAAGAAAAAAAGAAATGATAGAAGTCGTAAATTAGCATCTGACTTTTCCACTATAAATACAATTGAATCCTCTTGATAATTAGAGCATATACGGCAGCTCTCAATTCCCAAGCTATTAGTAATACGTATTAATTTCAAACATAAATAAATTACAGAGATATTGCGACTGTAAAACTAGATTGATTGGCAAACTTTCAAAATTGATTTACACAAACTTTCAAAATCTTTCAAACTTTTCATCACAACAGCACTAATTCTAGTTATTGTCAGTGATTTTTTTTTCCTAAACCGGAAATTTTAATCTGTCATGATGAAGACAAGGGTAAGTTTTATGGTGATTCTTGCTGGTTCACTCTTAAAGCTGAAGAGAAGGGTCATTTGAGGTATGTAGAGAATAGATCAAGATTTTCAATTCATTTTGTGATGTAATGTTTTTAATGTAGAAGAAGGATCTTTTCATCAATCATGTTTTGATGATAATGAATATAAAGTAAAATATCTGCTATATGTTGAACATTGCATAATCTTAATGCAATGAAATGGAAAAAGTCTGTCTTACAGCCTCTAATTCAAGACTGATATTTTATAACTGTTATATTTTAGTTATTTACTTTATATTTTTACTCTTAGAGGCATTTTAACTACTTGGGTGACATATAAGCTAAATACGAGACATTTTCGTTACATAAGTGACACACATTTTTGTTGCTAAAAACACATACTAATTCCTTTTAAGGATTTCCCTAAATACCACAACTTGGTTATAACCTTAAAAAATAAAAAGCATTTGATTCATCCTAAATAAATATTTTTAGTTATTTATGAGCTCAAATATTACTTGACAAGTACGAATATACATTAACCAAATTTTAACAGCAATAACATAACCAATTATTTATATCAAAATAATCATTTAAATCATCCATATCAACACAGTTTTCCATTTCTGAAGATTTTCTTAATGTTCCATTTTAAAAAAAAAAGGAGAAATATAGAGTCACGTTAGTATGAGTAGAAATAAAAAAAGTAGAAATAAAAAAAAATTATGATTATGCAAACTTTTGTATAAGGTTAATTTGCATAATCGAACACCTAAGTAATTATTTAAGCACTGATAAATCTATTATCATCTTATTTTGCAAATTTTTTTAGCATTAAAAAAGTTTTTTTATTAGATTCCGGAGTATCTGCTTAATCATTTCACCAGTAAAACAATGCATTTGATATTTTGTGACCGTTTAGAAAATAGTTAATTCATGATGTGGTACCTAATTATTTAAGAAATGTGATCAATAAATATGATACTATTTTGATAAAAAACGGAATAATGTTCTTTAAGCATTGCAATGTTGCAATTAAACCTTTATTAATTCATAAATTTTATTTTGCAGCTGTTCAACACGTGTTAAAAGTAAAACATTAGTAAAAAAATTAAACCACCGTTTCCGATGTAAGCTAACCTTAAAGTGGATGTTTTGTCTTGTCATTTTCATTTTCGTTTTTTTTCTGTTCGGTTCTATTTTCAGTGTGTTGATGACTTGAGCCAATAGAAAACAGTTTCTCAAACCGATAAATTGGTCTATACATAACAAATAGTCTTATTAACAAAATTAACTTCGACAATTAATTTTGATTTTGATTCCAACGAGTTAAAATCATAGAGTCATTATTTGATATGAGTGTCCTGTCCAAATTAATTCGATTATTGATAAGGGTATTTGACTCAAAAGCGATTTGAAATGACATGATTTGAATTATAGTTCTAAGTACTCGTAACAATCAATGCTTTACGCACAAAATGCTTAGCAAATTAGAAATAAAAAAGAGGGAGAATATTAGAGAAGCTTTAATAAATTTCAGGAGAACGTAAAACGTTTGATTTTGGTGATCTGGGCACAAATAAAGTTGGCAAGCCGAAAGCTTGGAAGGAAAGCTTGAATCGAACAAAAACACAAATTAGAAAATATAGCATACGAATTTCAGGAAATAGTGGAAACAATATCAATGAAGATTTGAATGTTTTATAACAACATATAAAGAACAACAGGTGATATTCATGATTTTGAAAGCTTTTGAAACACAAAAAAACTTATTATTAAAAAAGTACTTTTTCATTATAGTTGAAAATCATGAATGGATTTTTTTCTGATAGCCAACAACTTTCAGACATTCGATGGGAAAGTTCGCCTTGTTTGCTATCGCACGAAGAATGCGATTTGAAGGCAGGCAGCAATTTGTCGACAAGTCGGGCTTACGACACCATTTCACTACGATGTCGTAATTAAATTTATTTGACACAGATTCTTAAGTTAAAGATATTCTAAATCGATGTTGTGACAAGCAACGTAAACATGATTTCAACTGGAACGAAAAGTGCAACCACTTTATGGTTAAAAAGTTTCTACTAGAAAAAAATTCAATAATATGAAAACCCTTGGAAAAACATCATATTTTACTGATGAAAAGAGTTTTCTTTGTGGATCCTCACTAATAACTTTCTGATTGTATGATGAAAAAATAAACACTAAAATTTCTATTGTATAACAATGGGACAGGAATTTTACTGTGCTTTGTTTTGTTGACCAAAATCAATGCCTCAAGTATGATATTTTTGTTGAAAGATACACTTGAAATTTAATTTGAAATGTTTTTGAAAACATGCATAACTGAAAAATTAAAATAAAATATATTTTGAAACAAATTAATGTTTTTACTTACTTTGAAGATAATCTATATCTACAAAAATTTATGTCAGCTGAATTTTTATCTGGATTGAAATGAGAAACGTACTTAAAATGATTTGAAAATTATATCATTATGTTACATTGCTCTGGTTATTATTTTTAATGCTTGTTTATGTTATTATATTTGTTCTTTATAGGCACTTGAGCTATTTTGTATTTAGAACTGATTATGTAAAGTGTAATTCTGATAATAAAGCTACATGTAACAACATTGCACATCAGTACGTTAGCTTCTAGTCAGTTAGAGGTATAGACTATGCTTTACTGCGATAGTTTGTATGCAGTGTCGGTAATTAATTTAAATCTTCATTAATGCTGGTATGAAAGAATTGTAAAGATGCTTAAGCCACAATATATTGGGTTGTTCAGAAAGTAATATCTTTTTTTTTTTTTTCTTTTTTTTTTTTTTTTTGGAAACGAAAGACAGTTTTCGTAAAATGAAAAATATATTTTATTCAATAATTATATATTGACCGTTCTGGTCCAACACCTTTTGTCATCTTTCTGGTTGTAGCTTAATTCCAAGATCATCAAATTTTTGTTCCTTGCTGACAAAAAACTGATGGAGGTGGTTTTTAAACTCCTGAAGGTTTTACCGTTTAAAAATTTTGGAGTGACCGGAACAAATATTACTCTGATAGTGCCAAGTCTGGATAATATGGTGGGGGTTGATTTGCATCCATTCAAGCTGTAAAAGCTTATGGCGAGTGACCAAACTTGTATGAGCTCTCACATTGTCTTGGTGAAACATTATACCTTTCCTGTCGATTAGTTCTGACCTTTTTTGTTGAAGTGCATCATTCAGTTTGTACAGCTGATGAAAGGAGACTTCTAAATTAATTGTTGTGTTTTCCGGTAAAAGCTAAAAAAAGGTTCCTTAAAAATCCCGCCAAACAGACAGCATCAACTATTTTTGGTGAATATCGTCTTTGGAAATGGTTTCAGCCGGTTTATCTTTTTTTTCTCCATGACCTCTTGCGTTTGACGTTATTGTATACAACCCAATTTTCATCCTCAGTGATGATGCGCTTCAAAAACGGATCATTTTCTTGACTTTTGAGAAGCGAATCGCAGACGTCAATGCGGTGACACAGATTTTTTTTGTGTGAGAACATGGGGAACCCTTACAGCTTCGAGGATAACCCCATGCCTTTCAACTGGTCATAAACTGTTGTTATTCACCGGTTAGCAGCAACTACTGCCTTTATGGCGTCTTTATCAGCTTCAAACGGCCTTCCCGAACGTGGTGAATGTTCGACATCAAAATTGCCGGGTCAAAATTTAGCGAACCAGTTCTAGCACAGGCGTACACACCTTCTCCAAACAAATCAGTCAATTTCTTTCTGGCTTTAACAGCATTTTTACCCTTTCTGTAAAAAACAGTAAGATATGTTAAAAATGCTGCTTATCGCTCTCCATATTTAAAAAAGCACCAACCAAAAACTATTGCGTAGAATTAATATTAATTTTTCACACACAAGTGTTGCTAAATGAGCTCTCAAAGCTTGTAATAATTATACGGCTTAAGTGTGAAGTTGGGCGCAAAAATATAATTAAATCCTCTGTCGGGAAAAAACGAAATTACTTTCCAAACACAATAAGTACCTTAAATGATGTAAAACTATTAAGCTCTTCTCATTTCAAGAATATACATGTGGATAGTTTTTCGTACTAAAATTTCTTCTGTGATTAACTGATGAGATAGTAAAAGTTGTGTAAATCTTTGTAACCTCAATGCTCCGTATAATTCCAGAATAGGATATCATTTTTTAGAATAAGATATTACAGTAATCCCTCTCTATAATAGGGTATACTAAATTCGCTTTATACGAAGACGATTAATTTTTAACTTTTCTCGTTAAAAGAAATTTAATTGAATATTAAGGAAAAACTATTTTGTGAATGAAACGAGAGCTTTTTTATTATGAAAATAAGAATAGTTTAAATAAAACTAATTTAATAAAAATATATAGATAATTTCCAATAAATACAACAACAGTTTTACTACATGTTTATTCCCTATCAGACCTAATAATAACGTTTCAAAGACATTTTAAGCAAAATTTTCAAAGGTCATTAATATAATTTTATTTTATTTTATTAGAATATATATGACACACTGAAAACGACGCAAAATTAACTGTGAATCAAATGTGTACAAATCATTTTATACTTCGAACTACAGGAATATAACCAGGAGAGTGAACATGTTTATATGAGGGAAAACACGGGTTACTAAAGGGATATGAAATCGCATAATATGAAAACGCGTTAAAAGTTTTAATTGTTATAAGAGGGATTACGCTGTATATTTAATACTTTTACATTTCAGAAACATTATTCTTTACATAAAATGTGAATAGAATTTTTCACATCATAGAAACGTTTAATGTTTCACACAGGAAAATCAGATTTTTATATGATATATTAAATGACTATTTTGTAATAAATAATGAGAATCACATATATTATAAGAAAACAAAAATAATTTCTTAGACTAAAATACATATTTTAGCATAATTTAAATACGGAAATTCACACACACAAATAATTGCATACTCCTATAAATGATTAATAAAATGATTAAACTATCTCAAATACAGTTTTAAATTATAATTATAGGCTGATTGGAATCAATGCTCAAATATCCATCTTTGAGCCTTGATTTCCATTTTCCATTCATTTGTTTAAACGTGATTAATTTATACGAATTCATTTGTATCATCCAATACATGCAAGCCAAAGTCTATGTTAAACTAACGAAGCAGTACCATTAAACTAAATGCGTCGGCTGCACAGCAGAAATACGAATTAATCAAAGTAGCAACAGAGCCGTGTGCTGTTAGCTGAACATTTCACGCAGCATTTGGTGTTCCGTGGATTCTCCGCTGCCTCTGCTCCATAGATTCATACTCGAGGAAATGCTGACAGAAATGGCGTTCATCTTGATACTCATCCGGTTTTGATGCGTAAAAAAGAGTGTGTATATAACAGATTGAAAAAGTTAAGTTAGTTGTTACAGTTTTGTTTCCTAATTTTTTTCACTTCATAAATATTTCCATCATTTTTTGTTGATATATATATATATATATATATATATATATATATAATAAAAGTTCTGTTATAATGTAATATATTTAACACAAAACTTAATTTATGAATGTTTCCTTATCTTATATTAAAGTCCTAAAACTCAGGTGCCAGTGACAGCCTAAGACATTTCTTAAACATTTAACTATCCCTTAACATCCACTTTATAAACCTCTTTCAATAAGAAACAGCACAGAGATGTCTGCTAACCATGGTAAGAGTCACACCTGTGTTACAGTTCCTTGATAATGTAACTTGATAATGCATCCCCTTTATAAATTTCCTCCATTAAGAAACCGCACACAGATGTTTGCTAACCAAAATAATGGTCACACCTGTATTACAGATATATATATATATATATATATATATATATATATATATATATATATATATATATATATATATATATATATATATATATATATTCATATATATATTTAAATTTGCAAATACACTAAAAAATATAATACATGGAACAATTTGTTAAGCAAAAATAAAAGTATAATACAATGGTATACAATAGTAAAAAATATAAATTTGACAATTCAACTAACTTAAAAGCAGCTAAAGTTAGCTGTGTGAAGAATATAAGATATTTCAAACAAAAAATGCGACCATTGGTTTTTATTTTTTATCATGCAAACACTAAAATTCAAGTATTTACTGAATTTTCATTGACGTAATTATGCTGACCTATGCATATTTCCGAAACATAATTTATACGTGAATACGTACTATTTTAGTAACGTTCTAATAGGAATCAGTATGGTAAGACTTTTAAACATGATTTTAATTTTTATGGAATCATTACTACAGTTTATAAGCTTAAATTTCTCAGGAGAATAATCTGAATAACATAAAGACAAATACATCTTTCTCAAATTTAATATGACTGAAATATGCAAATTTTTAGCATAAAAAACGCATATAGGCACATTTCTGAAACATAATTTACGTACCTTCTGTCATAAATGTTTACGAATAATATACAGAACAATAATATTTTTAAGTACATTAGTTAATAATAATGTTTATGCGCAAACGTTTTAACATAATATTTAATAATGCGGATGAAAAACGAATATTAATCTGAAAGCATTATTTGAGTATACAGAAAGAGTATTTCGGAATTTTTGGGATAGTTTATAAAAATTATAAAACTTCTAAAATATGGCTAAAAAATTAAACAACACTTTATAGCTATAATTATTTTTAAATTGAATTATATTTTAAGATTATATTTTAGTTAATCTTACACCCATTTTTCATCAAATAGAAATCACATGACTTTGCTCGTGTATAAAAAAATGTCATATGAAAAGATTGCAATTAGATGAAATAAACATATTTATAATGTCAAATAATAAAAAATTCTAAGTTTTATCAAGTAGAAGACAAATTTTTAGAGGTATTTAAGGCGATATTTTTATCTTCAGAAGCATGCAGCGTGTCCTCATTTAGGGTTATGCCTTTGTCACTTAACTTTAGCTCAAACTCTATTAATTTTGGAAATGAAACAGATAATTGGAAATGTATCACAATGAAATATTATACATTTAATATATACATTTAATAGCTGACAAAATTTAAAATCGCGAGAAAAAACAGATACTGGTTTCTGAAATATTAATATGAGAAAAATATTTAAATAAAGTTTCATTAAACCTATTTAAAAAAAAATCTCTAATTCTCAAGTGTTTAAACAAAAATTGGAATTATAATCATTTTATTAATTTTTACAAAAAGTCAAGTCATACTCTTCAATATATTTAGCGTATTAAATTTAGAATTTTTAAAACTACACACTGATATATATATATATATATATATATATATATATATATACATGTAAAGTTATGTATGCAAATATTAAAATTTTTATCTAGAATCAGTTAGTTGTTAACGAATATCTTTTAGTCAGAATTTAAATATATTATTTTTCTTTAATTTATAACTAATATTTTGAAGTCATCTATCGTAATGCAAAATAAATATTTTATTTAATTTGTCAAGAAAATCCCATGATAAATTAAAGAAAATATTTAATTTTCATTACATGGAATTCTCAGTTGGAATTCAATTCCCCTTTCTAATCATTTAACAAAGTACACAATAATGGATGTTATTCTGAAAAAAGGCAATAATATTGAATTCGACGTCACTTTTTGTCCTTTGGAATAACCAAATCCCAATAGAAAAAGCTATGATTCCATTATAATATCATTCAATCAAATTTAATTTATGGCGCACTAATATTGCAAGGTATTATAGTTTAACTTTTTTTTGGTAAAATATATTTACTTAGAAAAAGTAAATCAAATAGAAATCGGATTATTCGGAAAATACGTTTCTCTTATTAAAAGAAATGATTCCTCCTACGGATACTTATCTTTTTCCTTCAGCATTCCCAAATGTCCCTCTCCAGAGCCCGAAAATTTATATTCTGGAATGTGATTCCAAGAAATAGGAAATCCACAGAAACGCGGCATATATATTGATATAAAATTCCATGGAACTTTAAGATAACCTATCCCGTTTCAACGCCGGATGTTCTAAGATCCAACATTTTCCAAAAAAAAGTACTATATTTCATGGACACACATATATAGTATATAGTTTAGATTTAATATGTATACAATTTTTTTTAAATTTCTATTATTTTATCGAAGATGAAAATAAATACAAAAATGGATTTTTCCCTAGAGTTTGAGTAACAAATGTTTTGATACCAACTTTTGTTCTTATTTTTTCACCGTTATCCTCTGATATTAATAACTGTTAATATCAGTAAGTAGAAGAAATATAAATTAAGATTTACTTATATTTCATAAATGTTTACTGTGAATTATAACGTCAGAGATTTGGCTAGATATGCTTATTTTTATGTACGGCTTTCATAATCATTTTTAACTAAACAATTCATGCATAAAGCTAAATATTAGTCTATTCTGAGGGCTTTTTTTTCTGTTGAAGCCTTAAAACTACATAGTAAAAAATTAATTAGATATTGTTCCTTTTCGCATTTATATAAATTACAATTTGTCTGTTTATTTGCTATAAAAAATCCTTTTATTACACAATTTTTATTATGAAATTCGATATTTAATGTAATATATATTACCTTTTTAATTACTCGTATAGTTATTCCTATTTTGCTCATTAAGACACTTTTTAATAATTTGTTATGCTCTAACACTATATTCTATATCTGTTTCTTGTTTTTATTCTTCATTGTTTGTATGTATATATATATATATATATATATATATATATATATATAAATATATATATATATATATATATATATATATATATATATATATATATATATATATATATATATATATATATATATATATATATATATATATATATATATATATATGATTGACAAACAAATTAGTGCCAAATCAACTAAGGACAGATGTATCTAGATTATAAATAAGATATAATTTGAAAATATCTATATATTAAAATGAGAAAAAAAAATGTAAAATCAGAGAGTAACAAGGTGAAACTTGGCAAATAAGAAACTAAAGAGCATAGGTAGCAGGTCTTTATCTTGTTGGGAGAGTTTGGAATGGCCAGATATGCAAATGAGACTCACTCTCATGCATAAATGATAAATGCTTAAATATCTTCACGCAATTACTCTGAAAAACATATATGAGTAAAATATCGCGACAAGTTAAATGATAAATCAAAGCAATATACAAACCAAATAAGTAAAAGAAAATATCAAATACTGTAGACAATATATTAAAGCAATCTCTAATAATTCAAAGTGGAAAAGAGAATAATATCAAATATGGCATATTAAAGCTTGTATTTATTCAAATAAAGGTAAATATGTATTTGCCAAACTTCATTTGAAAAAGTATAAAATATACATTTAATGTTAAAATATATTAGACGCTAAAGTTAAGTAGGTGTCTTAGAAATCTCCTAAGAACTTCAGTGCTGTTTTGTGGCTCTTCTAAAGAGTTTAAGAATTAAAGTTCTTACAAGAATCTTGAAACAAGTACTGATAACTTAACCTTAAATTTATTTTATAATTCTTAAACTATTTTAACTTTTAATTAACATAATAATTTTAAGCCGCGTTAAATTTATATTTAGCTCATATTTTTTAAGATATTTTAATATTAACTTATAGTTTTTCAAATACTTTAAGCAACCTAGTCTTTTCCATAATTTAATTAAATAAACGTTTTTATACACTTGATATAATTTTTTTTTTTTTACTTTGGATTTAGGAACATTATTTTAATATATAGTCGATCATATTTCTTTGATTTTTTTTCTTTTAGTACTTAAAGTCTATAAATTGCTTTCATATCCTATTTAACTTGCTGTTCGATTCTACTTCGAATATATTCTTGGAAATTGCATGTAGCTACTTAAACATTTGTGCATGACAGAAAAGAATGTTTACCTTAATTGCAAATTAAGCCATTTTATATGCCTCCGACGAAGACGTGAATCCTATACTTTCTTACTTCCTATTTTTTTATTTGCAAAGTTTCACCCTTTTTGTATTATCTGTTCTCCAACAATACGTTTGATATATGAAATGAATTTTGCAATATCTTCTGCGTCCTGGTAATCGGCATTAAAGAGGCAAGGTTTAAAAAATTATATTTATTATTGAAAAGAGTAATAAGACAAAATGCTTAAAAAGTTGTAAAAACCATACTTCGGCAGCACATAGGATAGTAAATACAGCTGAAAAGGATCACGATTAAGGTTGATCCCTTAAAAACAAATTAGCAAACTTGAAAATAGTGACCTGAAATGACATCATTGGCGGTACAATTTGAACTTTCTTTCTTTGTCATATTTTGGCATTATTGCCATATATATATATATATAAATATATATATATATATATATATATATATATATATATATATATATATATATATATATATATATATATATATATATATATATATATATATATATATATATATATATATATATATATATATATAAGCTATGCAGAATAAGTTTATTTTATGATTTTAAGAACTAGTAATCATCCAAAAGCATCTTTTAACTTGTTTTCCGGAAGAAAAACATTATCTTATTATTTTCTTATGAAATTTAAATAAGATCAATAAACAATTTTGATTAGTCATTTCCCAATAATTATATATATATATAAATGAATGACAGGAAATAATTGATGTTTTGCGTTAATTTATTAATGTGAAAAATTTAATTTTATCTCAAATATTAAAAATTACACTGATAAATGTAAAAAATGGGAATTTTCATGTACATTTTATGAGCCTTCTGACACATCTTACATAATTTAATCATACAAAAAGTTTTACAAAGTAATTTTCAAGGAGTAATTGTAAGTATCATAGAGTGTCTGCCACGCATCAATAATCCATTAAGGAAAGTTCGATTGCACTTGGAAATGATAATGTCTTTTTAACTGGCTGTTATTTATTTCTTATTTTCGAACAATGATAATCGGAAGGCTGTAAAACCAGGAACTGATTATAATTTAAATGTGGTTTTTATATTTTTACTGCGTGGACATTGCGTTACCTTTGTTTTTTACTCTCCAAATAATAAACATGTATGACTGAAAATATAAATGTAAAAGTTTCTTATTAATTTTCCTATTATTTTTGTTAATGCACATGCTTTAGCTTAAACTGAGTTACATATTAAAAATATATCTATATAATATAAATTAATTAGTGTTAGGATATTTGAAAATTCTTAGCGTTATTGAAAAATAGTATTAGTAGTCAAATATAAAAATTAGGAACCAGCTTTCTTGAAAATATCATTTTGATGATTAGATGTTATATTTTAAATGTCAAATGTATATTTTGAATATTAAAGCTATATATTTTAATTGAAAATATATATTTTTCTTTGATAAAATTACTGTAGCTAAGGAAATATTCTAAATATTTTTTTTTAAATTAAGAAATGGTTAACAATATTCCGGGATTATTTTTAATTCAGGGAAGATTTAAGCGCCATATAAACAAAAGGAGAGGAAAGGATGAGCATTTAATGAATACTTAAGTAACATATATTTATGTAAAGATAAAGGAAGTTACTAACTATTGAAATAATTTCATTTACCTGTTTTTATATTAGTATCTTTTAATACAGTTACCGTAGTGCTGAAGTTTACTATTTAAATGTTGAGAAAAGAAATCTACATTCATAAATTCTTATTCATATACTTAATTTTGATTTAGTTTAAGATTTTTTTAAAAATATACTAAATTGCTTAGTATTTTAATTTTCGTAAATTAGTGTTTTTTATTACTGGTTTTATTTTATTGAGAAATGAAACATCAAAACCTTATCAATGAAATATTAATTAAAAATGCATAGCTTAGAAAAATGAAAAACATGGGAAGTTTGTTTTTCAGTAGAACTTAGATTAAGATACAGTTTGATATAATACTTAAAATACTTTAAAATTATAAATCCTTTTAAATTTTACAGAATTACAAACTTTTTAAAACTGATAGAATTTTTGTTAATTTACTCTTTTATAAACAACAAGTTAAACATCGAAATATTATTATAAGAAAAAACATTATTCTAAAGTAACCATTTTTGTATTAAATCTTCAAAAAAATAAAAGATATAATAATAAGTTGTGTTATTAAAATAAAAGGATTTCGGAAAACAACGTTATTTATTTGGAATATTTTCCTACGATTTTTATGTAGTGAATTGAAATAGTCCTTTTTTTTCTAGTTTCTATGTATTATTAATTTTACAAGATTTTTTCATTTAAAAAAGTATCCATTCTTAAAAATATGGTAAGCAATTTAATATTTTAATTTTCGTATTCTAATATTTAATATTATTAATGGTTTGGGTTTATAAGGATATAAAAAATAAAAACCCTAGTTATAAAATATTTCTTAAAAGTATATAATTTAGAAATATGAAAAATATGTGAAATTTGTTTTTAGTAGATCTTATATTATAATACAATTTAATAAACATATTTAGAATGCTTTAAAATAATGAATAATTTCAAATTTTACAGAATTGGAAGCTTTTTTAAAACTAATAATATTTTTAATAATACACTCTGTTATTAACAACATGTTTAAGATCAAAATTTATTATAAGAAAATAAATTGTTATAAATTAAACATTTTAAAATTAAAGTTAAAAAATTGAATGATATTATAATAAGTTGTCTTATTTATATAATTGTGTTTATAATAACATATTATTTTTGGGTATATTTTTCACAATTATTAGGTAGTAAATTGAAATAAACTTTTTTTCTTTCTACTTTGTGGGTAATGTTAATTAAAATTACGAGATTTTTTTATTAAAAAAATCATGCATATTAAATTAAATGTACTTCATATCGCCAACAAGTCTATTGTAATAAATTAACTAACGAGTGATCAATACTTCAGTAAATTTCAGGGAAGTTCAATTATTTTCATCTTTATCTGCGACAACGTCCACTACCATTTGTCATACACTGGAAATAATAAATAAGAGGAAGGGTATAATGAAAACAACTAATCATTTGAAACACAATTTGTTAGAGAAGATAGATGGGAGTGTCAGAAAATATGACCAACTTAGCGGAACAAATTATGTAACTATATTGAAATTACAGTGATTAGTTTGAGTACGTATTTATTACCTTCAGGAAACTTTTCGTTAATCGCAAAACATTTTCAGGAAAAATCCGACAGAATGAAGAGATTCTAAAAAATGTGAACAGACTTTGATTTTGAGAAAGATAAACAAGTATGTGGTTGCAACATTTATTTTGGAATAATTTTATGGTTTTCTGCGTATGATGAGCAATTCCTATTGAAAAAAAAAGAAGGAAACGAATTATTGTGCTTAGAGTTATACTTAAAATTACTATTTTGCAGATTAAGCAGCTATTTATATTAAAAGTAATGCCCGTTATTTAGTTTCAAGTAAATAAGTAAATACAAGCAGTTTTTTAATTTGACTCTTATTGATTATAAATTAATGCTTTGTAAATTACTAAATGCAATAAAGTTTTTTAATTTATTCTTTTAATGTATAAATTTTATAAAGATCTATCAATGATATTTAAGAACATATATTTTATATATATAACAATTTTTAAATGTTAGAGATAGAAAAATTTACATAAAGACTCTTTAATGAATATGCATTCTTCAATGAACATACGTTTCAAGTTAATTTATAAAATAGTTGCGTTCTAAAATTCTAGTAATCGTATAGCTATTATTAAATAATTAATGTAAATTCATTTTACTTAACTCATATTAAGTGCTAAAATATTTCAATGAAAAGTATGTTTCAATGAATATGCATTTCAAGACAAGTTATAAAATCATTGCGTCTTAAAACTATATATTAATAGTATAAATATTAAATAATTTGTGTTAATTAACTTTACTTAAGTCACAATAAGTTCTAAAATATTCAATAAAATTGAAATTCAATTAATTATCTTTTAATCAATTTATAAAATAAATTTATCACTATGAAATTTTCCTTCTTATGTTTTTTCTGTAACATTTTAGGATGAGCATTAATTATATTACCTTCCACATAAGACAATTAACAAGGGTTGCTAAGAATTTGTATACTTTTAATCTGGTAACTGACTACGTTTTTAAGTGATATGAAATTGTTCTCCGTCACTATTTTAATTGTTCTGTAAGATATTTTTTGTTAATTATTTTGTGATTAAGTAAATCATTGCTTAAAAATTTGGGTCCTACACAATTTTATTTAAGATTACTTTCACCAAAAAATAACATCCATAAAACATCAATACTAAAAATTTGATTGAAAGGAAAATAACAATAACTCCTACAGATCAATGGTGAAGGCTTTAAAGCACAGGAAGAAGGTATACGAACAAAATTCATGATTTTGTTGAAACTCTTAGCAGTTTTAGGTATGAATTTCAACTATTTTATCATAAAAAAACGTGAGCTCCAGTGTCAAAACATTATAATTTAATGAAATTCATAATTTAGCATTGTGTTTTGCTTCTAATTTTCAACTTTATACCTTAGAAAATACTTATCATATAATAAAAAAGAACCTAAAATATTTAGTGATTAAATATTATATTCCTATGTGAAGATATTTCAACATCATATTTCTATTGTTAACATCTTACGTATTCAGTTTCATAAATATTACATTTTTTCACACTTATTATTCTCCTGTTGTTGTTACTGATGACACTGGGACAAGCCAAGCTCGCTATGCTGTCGGCTATGCGAATGTAAGTCAGTAGTGTCTGTCTTTATTTTAAGCAGAGCACCACGAAGGTGAAAGTTCGATTTTGCTCTAACCTCCTAAAATAGATGGCAGAACCAGAAGATTCACTCCCTCAATTTTGACATTGATCTGGAGGGGGAGGAAATTTTTTCCAGACCATTACACCATGGTAGCTGCTCAATGACCAACCACAGGACTTTCAATTCCACTGATTGCCGATCGCATGTACTCGGTGGGTCTTTGACGGCATTTAGAATTAAGCCCCGCCCTTCCGGAAGACTTCAAAATCACAAAGACTCTTCCCAGCCTCTTCTATCTAACTAGTAATACCGAATTCAGGGCTAGGTACAGGTAAGCATGCTGATGCGACAACAACAACGGTCCTTTATTTTCCTTTTTTAATTACTCTGATAAATTTAATTAAAATTCTTTTAAGTCATTTCAACCGAAAGATTTTGATTTCCATGTAACTTTTGTCACATTTCAAAAATTTATCATGTAAGATATATTTCCATTAATTAATTTCCTACATTACACAAAAAAGTAAAAAGAGGTAAATTCAATCTATAGTATAATTTTAATCAATATTATTATTTCTTAAAATTATAATGAGATATCTGGAAATATTGTTCTTTAGGTCCCCCAGATCCTGTACAGAACTGCAGCGTCAGCAACCACACTGAGGAATCTTTGATGGTTCGATGTCAAGAGGCATACGATGGTGGCCTGCAGCAGAGTTTCATCTTGGAGACATACGATGCTGATCACGTGGTAATGCTCAATAACATGACCAGCTCCATTCCCGTGTTCACTGTGTATGATCTAACACCTGGAACTAGTTTTGTGATAGTTATTTTCGCCAACAATTCAAAAGGTAGAAGTGAACCAAGGATTATCAGAACAAGTACCTTAGCTACACCAGAAAGTCTTACTCAGCGAGGTTAGTCCCAATAAATTTTGAATATTTAATATTTGCTGCATGCTGTTTAGACATATATTTGTGGGAGAACATGTGTAGGCTCTCCTATTCTTGTACCTGACTACTTGCTTGATTCAAGCCTGGTCAAACTTTGCCCCTTTATGGGACTTGTGAATATTGTACTCTGTATTTTACTCAGATTCTATTATCTTGTTTATATAATTCGCATGATGTTTTCAGCTCATGGTCTTTTAATTTTATTTTTCTTGTCTCACATTTTTCTTAGCTGCTTTTGCGGTTCTCTAATTGGAATTAAAATTTTAACCCATTTCAATACTTGATACAAAAAAGCTTCTCATTGGTTGGCACTTGAAGAGCACGTATGTGGTCAACATGCGTAGGCTCTCATTTAAATAATGCATTTAATTTCTTACCTTTAAAGAAAAAACTTTCTAATGAATAAAAGGATTCTATATATTTAAACCACTTAGTGAAACTAGTATTCTGGTATTTTTCCAGTAACTGAAACATGATTATAAGTGTCCCTTTTTGTGGTAATTTAAATAATTTGTAAGTTGTGTTATTATTATGATATTATTATTCCTTGATACATGTGTGTAAAATGAATAACAAAGGAAAAATAAGGCACTTTATTCTATTGTTAACTAGTGGTAAATTAAATGACATAGCATTTTGATTAAATAATTCATTGTGGTGGTTACGAATTGGATGTAAGGTAATAGTGAGGAGATAGATATTGTGGTTTCGTTTCCTACACAAAACTTAAGTATATCAAGATAAAGACATGAAGGTTTCTCATTTGATGTGAACGCAGTAATTTCCTTGCGAAAAGGAATAATTTGATGAATTTTCAAATACTTTTCATCAGTTTAAGGTTATTAGGATGTCACGTTCTCCATTGCATGGAGAGTTTCATCCAAAACTTTATATATAAATTTAAAATCTACTAAACTTTATCAATAAATTATTCAACCTTTGCGATAAAAATTATAAATTTTGTTAAAAAGCAGTGAGACTACAAAATACTTCGTACACTTGTGTTTATTTTTTACGTGGAAATATTTTTTTTTATTTTCTTTGAAGCAATTTATTTCTGTTTAAAGCAAAGTAACTATTTTACAATACAGAACAAAACATCACATCATTTTTAAATATTGAAATTAATTATCTATCCCAAATATACAAAACTTTTAATTTTGCAGAATAAATAAAAATATCTTTTTGCGAAATGGCACATTTTAATTTCAATATAAATATTTGTTTAAGCAAAAATTTAAATTCACTTTCATATTTTTAAGGTTTAAATTATTTTTTCTGCATAATAATTTGATTAAAATCATTTAAAAATTTAAATCCTTTTAAAGTATTTTAAAATGAATTATTTATAAGTAGATTAAAAAACAAAGTATTTCGAGGAAAATTTATACCTTATCGCATTTTATTGCTGTCTAAATATATATTGACAAATTTGTAAAATACTAATTTTAATTTATCAAAAGTTTTTATGGAATGTAGAGGAATTTAAGGTTTTACTATGAAAGCACACTTAAATTCAAAGAGATTATAATAACTTTTAAGTAATGCGAATATTTAAAATATATATTAAGTATTTACTATATGACATCTAATACAAAGGTTATATCATAAGAAGATGAATTACAATTTCAATAAGATATGCATATGAATAAATAAGTTTTTTATCCTTATGTTTACGCTTAGGCTTATTGCATATGATTTGTTTTAGGAATACATCTTTACAAGTTATAATTTTCATAAGTATAGGGCATACGAAAAATTATTTGATTTTCATAACTAAAAATTCGTTTTTCATATCTTGCAATGTAAATAAGTGAAACCAATTATTCTAAATGAAATCTATCTATAGCATTAAACAAAAGCTACTTGCATAAACAAGTTAATTTAGCAGAGGAAAAAAGTTTTTCTTAAGATGTGCTTATATTAGTTTTCTCTCCCATTTAGAGAAGATTAGATGAGTTGTTCCAAGACTCTACAGCGATAACAAAACTACTTTTTAGAATTAAAGGGTAACAGTCCTTGTTTTTTTTTTATAAGTATCTTGGCAATTTTCCTTTAAGAGAGATTATTAAAGTTCCACGCTGGAAAAAAAAATAGAAAAGGGAACAAAAAATAGTTCAACTTATTTTGGCCAAACTGGTAGAAAAAAATGTAATGATGACCATTATCTGCAGTGACGGTTACCGTGGATGCCCCTCTAGACGACACTTCCACCAACCAACGGGCCCTCATCCGAGTCCAATAAATCATGACCATAACGGCAACTAGTTAAAGAGAATGTGTATATACCCTACTTGAAGAGTCCTCTCTCTGTTTCCGAGAGGGAACTATTAAGTGGCCTCGAACTCAGCACCAGCCCACAGCAGCTTCATGTTGCAATATGACCGCGTAAGGGACATTATTAAAGATCATCGACGTCGGGATATCATTGAAATATGAGGGTCTTTATGAGCAGATATAATAGCTATGTTGCTGAAAATACGACAGCATTTGGCGTGCACTCCAATTAATAAATATTAAGTATATACACGGCAAAAGAACCACAGATATTGGATTTATCAGAAAACTTCCTAACTTTATCATGTAGTAAAGATCTAAAGATATCATTTTTCATTTTATATGATCGGTTTTTCAAGAAACGTATAAATAAATGAGTTAGGGGAGAATATAAATGTCAGATGATAACAAGATATATATGTGCGTTGAGTAATTACAATTTACTTAAATTGTTTCTGAAAATTAAATGTTAACACGTAGTGTTATTTAAAAGTAAAATTCTATTTTCTTCAAACACCCGATATTTTCAAATACGTAATACAAATTTAAATGTTAATTACTTGCATGATTTAATTAATTAAATTAAAATAGTTAAGCATATTGAAGATAAAAGAGAAAAACTGATTTTATCTGTTTTCATTAGTGTGATGTTTATTGATACAGGGTCAAATATTGAAAACGTTTACACCTTAAAATGTCAAAATAAGAAACTTACATCAATCATATAATATACCCTAATTATATAATAGTATAATTTTCAAAGTATTATTTTTTTAAATTATTAAGTATCCTAAATTTCAGGAAAAACTGAATTACTTTTTTAGAGGAGGAAATTAAAACCTTGTAGATAAATGGATAGTTAACAGAGCTGAAATATTGTTTTAAAAATTTATTGTTGTAAAATTTGTAGAAAACAAACTTTTTAAGACACTTTATCTATAAAATTATAGATAGAGGAAACTGCAGATAGAACCACATCTTCTTTAATTCAGTAGCTTGTGAGTACAACTGCTCATGATTCAACCATTTTAATATATTATTTTCATATTTCAAGGTAAGACCTTGGACGTATTTATAAATATGATCAATTATTTTGTAACCAAATTATTCTGATTTGACAGTATAAACAAGAAAGTGAAGCTTCTTTATATCAACGATTAAGTTTACAATTCCCAATTACATATTTATTTATATTTTAATAATTATTGTATAAAATTTTTAACTGTCAAAAAATGAAATTACTTACTTCTTTTAAGTTTAATTTCCTTTTGAATACAAAATATTTCTTTTTAGATTACAATACATTTTTCAAATATTATTGTTATGGTAGTGATCCGTCCAGACTGGGCCTGTAATTCTCTGCATCTATAAAATTATTACAGATACAAGAAACTACAGATACAGTTTTAATTGAATGACCAACTGCGCATAAATTGAATTTAACAACAATCTGTTTTCAAGAAATAAATACCATTGTCACTTAATTAATGAAGTAGTTACATTCCACCCCTTAAATTGTAAAGGTGGAATGTATTCACCTCTAACAAGAAGAACTCGGTGTGTGTCATAATTAAGTTGGGTGATAAATAATAAAAGAAACGCTCCTGACAAACGAAAGAAACACAGCCGTGAAATATCCACTGTAAAAGAGGAACTCACCCTTTTAATGAATAAAACGAAAAATATACCCATGCAAAACAAAAAAGAAAGAAATTCTCTGTCAGTAGTTGAAAGTATCTTGCCAAAAATAATGTGATTAAACAATTAAGTCAAAAGCAGCTAGTAAATAGTATTTTAGATCAACACTTTATGAACTAAACTCTAATAAAGTTTCTATTGAGAAATATTTTTTCGCCGATCAACAAGGATAATGAAAAGACTTGATGGCTGGTATTCATCGATTGGACTAGAAACCATCTTGTACGTAATTTTCTTGTAATCTAGTAATTAATGTTTAGGGAGCTAATATTAATGGGCTCGCGTTTTTATCGCGAATGAAGTTAGCATTTTTCTACCTTTTTTGGTTTTCGGTTGTTTCAAGTAAACACAAGAAGGGGTAAAAAAGTTAATTGATATAGGTTTTTTTCCTTTCTTTGCATCCTCAAGGAAAGAGATAGTAGTTAATGATTTTTTCGATGTTTTTCATCAACAGAAAATGAAACTCTTAACAACAGAATATAACTAAAAGAAAATATTATTTAATATCGGTTCAAATATTAGACATCTTTGCAATTTTCTGGCCTGTCAGTTTCTTAAATTGGTTTTGTTATAATTAAAGATGTGATATTATAATTTAATTTCTTTTAATTAAAAGTACATGTACTAAACATAAGTGTAATTAAGAAGATTGGAAAATAAAAAAGTTAAAATGTTATTTACAAAAAATAAAATATTACTAAATTAAATATATATAGTATGTGTGTTATTATACACATGGTTTTAGGAATATATATATATATATATATATATATATATATATATATATATATATATATATATATATATATATATATATATATATATATATATATATATATATATATATATATATGCAAGACGATATTTTTCAATATTTTTGCTGCTTTATAAGTTATTATTTCCTTAATTATAGCTTTTGAATATTTTAAGTTTTAAAAACTGTATATTTCTGCATCATTTTCCATCAACGAAAAACTTAAAAAATGTGGGAACATTTTCTTATTAATTCAAATTTATGTAATTATAAGTGATTTTATGTATTTGGATATTTTACTTTTAATTTGTATACTGTGAAAGGTGATCACAAGTTCATGAAACTCTTTTCAAAACTATGTGGAATGTTGTAAAATATATAACTATTATCAAATTAATAATGAAGCTAATTGACAAAATATGTTTATTTGTATTGCTAGTATATGAAAAAGAAAAAAGAATATATTATTTTCTGTTTTACTTTCTCAAGTTTCCATATTTTTATAAAACATTTTTAACAAACAACCTTAGACAAAATTTTAAGTGGATAAGTAGTCCTTGGAAAGAATTTTTCAAATAAAAATGAAATTTAAAGGTGTTTTCTCGATACTTAGCAATTACATAAGAGCAATATATTGCTTTATTTGCAAACTTCAATTTAAATACACTTTATTCACTTACCGTATCTACAAAAATTTCTAAATACTAAGCATACACTTTAGTATATGTAGATAAACTGCAGAGATTTATCATCTCAGATAATTCAATTTCCTTCTATGATAACTGATAAGCCATAGATTGAGGAACAATTTAAAAACAACTTTGATTTTCTTTGAGAAATAAACTTAACGTATTTCGCGGAAAACAAAATATCTCATAATTACCGGGGTTCTTTGAAGTCACCAAACTGCTTACTTACATTCCTTTGAAAGCTAATTCATATTCCATTCAGGTTTTAAGACTCGCAGAAATAAACTCATCCTTTTTCGATTAAATTTACTTATCCATTGCTCCGATTGAAAATTTTAATCGGTGTAAATCCATTATCTCCCCGTCTGTGCAGAGAAAGTTCTTGGAGCATAAAGGGAACCATCTGGCTTCCGTCACCTCTTTCCTGACACATCGGTGGTTCCGCAGACGTAGACGTCTAATAACGCATTTGATATCTGATCGCGCATACACATCATTTCCAATTAAGACGCGAGGAAGATCATTTATATCAATTAGCGATTCGTAACTTTGTCTTCACAGTTCTTCATTTGCATAAATCGATGGGGAAGTGAGAATGAGACGAGGAGGGAAGGCTATCGTTCCGGTAACGGAAATGAGGAACTCCCTGAGGTAAATCAGAATCGTGGATGCTGGTGAATTGCGAACGACTTTAGTTCTTGTCGAGCTGAGTTGTCTTCTTTTCATCACGTAACTGAAATTTAATTTGTCTCACAAGTCACCTATATGATGTCGTATCAAAGTGTATAAAATTTATAACGAAACAAATAACATTATTTGGCAACTTAGAAGAAATTATAGAATATGGACTTCCACGTACTCTTTCATTTGCATCATATACAACAAATAAACAAAACAAAATGACATCAAGACATACATTCTTAGATTCAGGAGAAACAAAATGTTTTGGAAAACGATAGATATTGAACTTATATTCACCTTTGAAAATGTGAAAATTATCAGAATAACCTAATTTTATTAGTAAATAAACCGAGAAACATGTGAATAAAATATTTTGTTATGAAAATTTTTTAAAATTTTTATTTAAACTCTACAAGCAACTATTTTAGAAACCTTGTAAAACAAAATAAACCATTATGTGGTTCGAATTTCTTTTGTAATTCTAAGCTGGTATTCTATTTCACCATAGAGTTCACCTGTTTGTCACCATACTGAAATTACATAATGATTTAGCATAAAATAAAAAGCGAAATTATTTCTATAAATAATTTTCAGTTAAACTTTTCTGAAAATCTCTGCAAGAAACTATTTTAAAAACTTCGTGAAACAAATCAACTATTTTGTGGTTCAAATTTCTTTTGTAATCCTAAGCTGACATTTCACTGTACACTGACCTTCTAGAATAAAGTTAAATGTTGTTTAAGGTATTGTTCTGCTGTTTCGAAATCACTTTCTTTTATCAAATTACTATTTCCTGGTCTCTAAAACTGTTTTCTAAAATCAACGCCTTCGAGCAGAAAATAAAAGCAATAACCTTTTTTTTTTTTTTTTTTTTTTTTTTTTTTTTTTGCTTTCCTTAGAGATTCTATTTTTTATCCTCAAAACTCTTCTCTCCAGTCCTTTTCCCCACTTCACCCCAAGAATCCCATTTCTATTCAATCAGGGCGGCTCTCGACTAAAAATGCTTCCTCAGTTCACCGTTGGGTAATAATGAGTGTTAAAAAGTCATGAGTTAATAAATCGAGTTTCGAACTCACTTTTTTTCGGTCGCTTATATAGTATCCAAAGTTCTTAATTTTTTTTTCCATCCAGCCAAGATTTTTTCTCTTCCGTTTTATGTAGAGTATCTACACTAATAAAAACAAAGAAAATTGCTATAAGAAAGCATTTTTGTAAAAATTTAACGCTGCTTTTTTTAATGGGAGTCATTAAGTACTTTTATTATTTTCGAATACTGAGTCATACGAAAAAATGCAAACTGTATTTTTTTTTTGCAGTATAGCTTGAGAACGCCTCTTTTTATGGAGCTCTAATAACTAAATATATAAAGATGTATATACACATATACATATATTATATTATATATATGTATATATATACATATATATATATATATATGTGTGTGTGTGTGTGAGTATAAATACGAGGGTTATTCTGAAATTTTTGAGAAATAAACACAAAATATAAAAATAACAGTTTAATTTTAAAATACAAAATATTTTAACACTGAACACGATTTTTTACTAACTCACTTCAACTTGTTTAGCGTAGAATAAATTTTAAACAGAAGAGAGAATGGAGTTGACAGGAGAATATTTTGCGCTATGAATTTCTATGATTTTATAAGATCAAGAAGCATGCGTTCAACGGTTGCAATTAGCATTTGGTGATGAATCTCCAGCTCGTGCTACTGTATTCAGATGGTTTAGAGAATTTAGAAGAGGTCGCAATATTCTTCTGGATGAAGAAAACACATTAAGGCCTCCGTCGGCAGTAATCCCGGATAATGTGTCTGCCTTACGAAAAATGTTAATGAATGATAATCGCTGTACCTATCAAATGGTAAAGAAGGAACTGAACATTGGATCCGCAGTCATACACAAAATCATTCATGAAGAATAACATATGAAAAAAGTAGTTTGCCGTTGGGTTCCTACTAATCTAACTGAGCACCAAAAACAGGAGCGTGTCAGAATCTCTTAAGAAACTCTTAAATTGCTAAATGATGGTGGCTACCACATCATTTCTAAAATTGTAACAGGTGATGAAATGTACATACCGTTTTTTGACGTGACAAGAAAGCAATGTATGGGTCACTGAAGATGATCTCACGCCGACAATGGTGAAAAAACAACGCGCATTGAAAGAAGTGATGTATGCAGTTTTCTTCAGAAGTACGGGTTTGGACAAAGCCATCAAGTTGGAATTACAGAAGACAATTACTGGAAACTGGTATACCACTAAATGCCTTCCAGAAATTCTACGAGAACTGAATGCTTTGGACTAATGCTTCATAATGACAATGCATCTTCACATACCGCCGGATTAACAATTGAGTTTCTTAAAGAAAAAGAAATAAACGTGATCGAACATCCTCCTTATTCACCTGATCTAGCTATGTGAGACTTTTGATTATTCTTTAATCTAAAAAGAACTTACGCGGACGTCGTTTTCATTCAGAAGAAAAGATTGATGTGCCTATAAATGCATTTTTTTCATTTATTCCAAGAAATGAATGGCTGGGAGCATTTAATCTGTGGAAAATTTGTCTACAAAAGTGCATGGAATCTTAAAGAGACTACTTTAAACACGCCTAAAATTTTGTAAGTATATCTTTAAAAACCTAGTCGTATCTCAAAAATTCCAGATTGATATATATATATATATATATCTATATATATATATCTATATATATATGTGTGTGTGTGTGTGTGTGTGTGTGTGTGTGTGTGTGTGTGTGTGTGTGTGTGTGTGTGTGTGTGTGTGTGTGTGTGTGTGTGTGTATAAATATATATATATTTAGTACCCACCCAGCCTAGTAATTAGAATTCCTGATTGCGGATAGGGAAGTCTAGAATTGAATCTCGAATCCAACATGGTGTACTTTCTGTCCATCTCCTGTCTTATTCGTTTCCTTGGATAAATCAGTTGTGAATGGTTACCTACCCTATAAACGGGTACCTATGGCATGTGTGTATTAAAGAAGTAATATTCCATGCAAAATTACGGTTCTGTTGGAAAAGTGGAGCAGCCCACCCCGTAATGCTAGCCTAGCTGGCACATAATGACAACACATATACATACATACATAAATACATACATGCATATATGATATATATATATATATATATATATATATATATATATATATATATATATATATATATATATATATATATATATATATATATATATATATATGGTAGTTATTATATATTTATATATTAATTATTTCGCATAATGCTTTCTGATTTCTGAAATGTTTATTTCACTTTAAGGAAACTTTATTCACTTTTAGAAATGATGGAAAAATATAGATTTTGTAAGCATTCACCCTGAGAGTTATGTTTTCAAAAATTTTCATTTTTATTAAATTGTGATACGGAAGGAAACTGGAGCATTCGACCTCGGAAAACACAATGCTGTAATTCTGAAATTATCAATCACTTCTGTTTATAAATAATTTATTATGTTACATAAGAAATCTTCTTTTATTGCTTGACTACTAGGTCTTGTACTAAAAGCAGTGATTGTAATAGTTCTTTTACCATAAAGGCGTGATTTCATAATCCTGAAAATAGACGAGTTTTCATAATTTGGAAGTAGGTACCAAGCAGAAAATCTAAAGACTTGGTATGACATCCATAGAAATATAATTTCACATGGAAGACATTGTACCGACGATGTATTTCTTTGTCCAAGTCATCAGTGTGGAAGTAGCAAATTTTCAATTGAGTGAGCACTAAGTTCATTACATTCTGATAATGAGAACAAAGCCTTAACCAACCAGAAACTTTAACTTTAAAATGAATGTTTTTCAAAGTCAACATATAAACCAATTGTTCGACATCATACTGGTAAACTGGATTGCTTGTATACTGGTAAAAGTTTACAATCGGGTAACTTTTGATTCTCTTTGGCAATAAATCTAATGCCAAGTTGTGACTAACTAGATGGCCGCTATACAAAAGATAGGATTACCAGGATAATCGGAAATTAAAATTTATCGGCAAACTCAGTGGTATCCGATTCTACAGAGAACCTGTTATTTGTATTAACACTTGAAAGTTAATTTGCATTCTTTGTTTTTTTTCCTTAAGAATGTTTTTATAGTAAGAAAACCTATTATTCCTCACTGTATAGAGTAATTTCTTAGTTGCTTGTCTTTAATTTTTTTAATAAAATAATTTAATTCATTTTTATTATAAATTCGTTCCCGATCCTTTCATTCCTTTGCCATTTACAGCGTAGTGATGGAAGAACGTTTAATAAAAAGAAAGCATCTAAAGTTTCAAATTAATGAGTGTAACTACTAACTGCGAGAAAAAATACAAATAATTTTCACGTAATAGAATTTGGCATCCTGAATTATAAGACATTTATACCCTTAATTTTTCAAAGAGCATACGACATGATATCATGACTTTGCAATATACAGTACTTTGACAGTGTTCCCATTTATAAACGTAGAATCCTTCCCTGAAAACTGATAAGTAATAGTTTCAGATACTTTTAGGATAAAAAATAGTTGCAAAGCTGGTTTTGAATGTTTGGTAACAAAAATCTCAAAGTAGCTCTTATCCGCCTCAATCTTTCCGAGTCATACACAATGCCACTCGGGAGTAAAATGTTGCATAAAATGAAGGCCATTATCCGCGTGAGAATGCAAAAAACCTCGTAAATAAGGGAAGAATCTTTTGAAAAGATCGCTCCCTAAACACCCGTCTCTTACCAAATCCCCTGCACTGAAGAGAAGTCAGAGAATCTCTTATCTATTCAGGGGAATAACTTTTTATACTGCACTTCATCATAAACATAAGATTATGGTAAATTATTCGAAGCTTTGGCGATTAGAAGGAATGTGGCTAAAAGCCATGGTGAAGTATCTTTTTATTTTTTCACCTCCAAAGAGTATCGGTACAAAATTTCTTAGAGCATTTATTTCAGTTTGGCGTTCATTTTCTAGTTTCAAGTCTAAAATAACATTTTTAAGCATATTTCATTATTTAAAAAATATTAAATCTAAACTTTCTTTAAAGGGAGTTACTTTTTGTTTCAGAAATATTTAAATTTCTATGTATTAAGTACATTTAATTTCATAATTTATGGAACATTTTATATTTTAGTAAATCAATACTTTGTTGTGTGATTGCACGTGTTTTTCCAAAATGTTTGATTGGATATTTGGAAGCTACGTTAAAACTAGTATGTTAAAAATAAACTATACATGAAAAAAATTTGAAAAAACATGTAATTTTTAAAAATATCAACTTTTAAATTTCACTTATAGCGCGCGCGTATAAATTAAAAATAAATACTATACTTAAAATATTATTAATACATAAATGTTAATTTGAAAAATAAATATTAAAATATTTTCACAAAATTCGAATTGAATTTACTCCTATTGTGCTAAAGTAATAAATATATTTACATTTCAATATTCATGATTCATAATTTAAAGAAATGAAATTGAAAAAAAATTTCATTATGCTGCCATATACGTTCAAAATAAAATCTTTTCTTTTAGAATTCTTTAAACATTTTTACAAATTAATGTACATAAAAAATGAGAAAATTTGAAAACATTCTCAATAAATAATAATTTTCTTTAATCATTTTTTCGTAGATAATTATTAAATTTTTTATGAATTATATAACAAGCAAATATTTCTTTGAATGTTTCATTATACAATTTTAAGGAATAGTGTTTATGTTTTCCAAGCACACTCTTACAAATTATGAAACACACAGAAATGAAATTAATGAATTTCTCTCACCATAAAAATTATGAAATTTACATAACTTTATAAAGAATAAATTTGCAATGTTTTCAAATTTAGTAAATTCTTTCAAACAACATTTTTATATTTTATTATGCATCATAAAATTTGAGTTACCTTTTATAAAATCATCCTTAATTAGTTTATATTTACCTTAAAGATGCAGCTTAACTATCAGTTGACATGAATGTTGAACAAGTTGCGCTATTTTTTCAAATAATCTTTGACTATTTCACCAGCATGCTTCCCTGTACATAGCCCTGAGTTTGGGCTCTACCACTTAGAGAGAAGCAACCGAATGAAGCCTTCGTGAATTTGAAGCAAAGACCAACACTTGAAATCCCGCTCTCAGAGGTATCATTTCTCTTGGAAGACGTTGCGATCAAGCCCATTTTTAATATAGTCTAGCCTCCATTAGTGAAAATAATGGATTTCTGGATAATTCGGGATTCGAACTCACTATCTTCAAATAATAAGAATGTATGTATATATACACATACATACATATATATATAATATATATATATATATATATATATATATATATATATATATATATATATATATATATATATATATATATATATATATATATATATATATATATCAGGTGAGTGCATGAGAGCTTTCCAGGATTATTCATCGACAAAACGGAGTGCATCGCATTAAGCATTTAAAAACCTTACTCAAGACTATTACTATACTACTACTATAGGATGGGTGTATAAGGCTTTGAAACAGTATTAAAATTTCACAACGCGGATTCAAAAATATCAAAAATCTTACAAATATAAAAATGGATGTAATTTTTTTTATCAAATGATAATAAATTTTCAGTATTTGAATTTAACCTAACTTTTATATTTATAGCTATTAATCTAACATTTTTAATTTTCAGATGACCCCTGGCAAGCTACATTTAGTCCTGTTCTTATAATACTCATTTGCGTCATCATCGTCTTGATTTTAGTAGCGATAACCATCATTTTGGTAGTAAAATCACGCAACAGAACAGAAAATGAAAAAGGTATGTATTAAGAATTTTTAAGTATTATTCAAATTAAATACGTAATAACTATGAAATAGATTTAAGAAAATATATTAGAAATTAAATTAAGAGTAAATATATGATACGAATATTTCAATTAGAAATTAAATTTTACATAGATAATAAATATTTCAAAAGCACAAAGTAATACAATTTTAAAAAAATACGTAATTTTTTTCTAAGAAACATTTCTTCAAAATCACTGGAAAAAAGGCAAACTTTTTTTTATTTTTGCTAAATAACTTTTTGAATTATATTGGAAAATTAATAAACAGAGTTATTGAAGTCCAAAATGCCGTACCTAATTTATATAATTCGCTTCCTCATCAGTCTTAATTTAGTTTAAGATACACCTACAGAATAGAGTTACGTGCGTATAAGTTTGCTTGAGATAAATATTGACATGTACAAGATTAGAGGCTTCCTTGAAATGTTGCATCTGTTGTCGAGCTGAATTATTTAGCCCAAGAATTGCAATTCATAGATAATATTTCTCTCTTGAGGCTTACGTTCAAAACATTCAAATTATAAACACACGGCAGCCATTGTTTGCTTCGGACAGATTGCAACAATATACATTTTTTGGTAACATTGTTATTGAAATTAAAATTATATTTTAATGAATAAGTTAAATCAAATGAATAATATATAAGTAAATATATAGTAAAGACGAATGCATGCATATAAAAATAATATTTTTAATTTTTTACTATGGTATAAATTATTTATCCATTATATCAAATTCAATTTCAATATTTTTAAATAACAATAACTTTATATTATTCTTTAATTTTTAATATAATAAAATAAATATAATCTTGTTTAAAAAAAGCAGTTTTTTATTGTAAATAAATAAACTTGCATATGTTTACAAGTTAAATACAAAGATAACATATATATATTTCATTAATATTGTATCTAAAACTGATATTATTCAAGTTTTTTTACGTCTTCGATAACATTTTACCTTTTAATACGTTAACCAAAAATCAAATTTTATGAATGTGTAATTATTAATGAGTAAAATACATATTAATCTAGAATAACTACTTCACATGAGTTAAAACTTTCTGAAGCAATATTGCTCTGTTGAAAAAATTAAAAAAAAAAAAAAAGATTAAGTTCAAAATTGCATTAACCAAAACCTAATCTTTGTTTATAAAACTTTTATTTCATTATATATTAAGAAGAGAAATGTTTGTCCTATTTGAGATATTTATAGTCATGCTATATCATTCTTTTGAAAATAAAATTAATTTTCAATTATTATAAAAATAAAAACAGCATTTGTAACATTTTTTCATAAATGCCTTTTTTATATAGAATATAAAATGTCAATAAATGATCTTTGAATCTTTAAGATCTTAGGAAATTAAGAACGTACGGTAATCTAGCATTTGGAACATTTTCTAAATTGGATATACAGAACTTTTAATATTATTTAATTAACAGTAAAAGCGATAAGTGAAAATGAATTAGAATAAAGCATACAAAAACGATATGGTACTATATACGTAATTCACACACATATATCTATCTATATCTATCTATCTATCTATATATATATATATATATGTGTGTGTGTGTGTGTGTGTAACCAATTGACTAATTTTATAAAACGACATTAGGAAACATGATCCAAATAATCTGCTCGCACTTAAATTTTTAGATCAATTTAAATGAAAATTTGATTTAATTTAAACAGCATCTTGAAAGCACTGATAACACTGTTTTTTTGTCGACACTGATTTAAGAAATATTGTTTCAAAAAAATTATTTAATGCTCTTTGATTTAATAAATTATTTGCATACATAAGCTTTCTTATTTAACCATTTTAGATTAAAGCGAGAATATTTATGATCCTAATTCTTCAATTATTGAATACGAAGCTAAAGAGTAATGATTAAAAATTTATTTTTTCTTAAACTCAACAAATTTTGTGATGCTATATTAATACTTTTGTCGATGATTCTCTTTCATCACTTTTTTTCTTAAATTTTGTTGCTGCTATATTAATTTTTGATGCTTCTGCCATTGCAACAGACACTGACAATAATCTCAAAACAAGTTCCCGCTAAACCATTAGAAACACTTTTAAATCAGTTCGGCAAACTGGTTTAAAATTAATAAACTCCAATTCACATAAATCACAAATTGAAACCAAGAAAAACCTTATTCGAGTCTTAAGAACTTTCAAAAGTACATGCAAATGGTGTAAGTTCTGGAACTGAAAGTTTAAAATGTAACTGAGTGAATAAGACATTTTGAGATTATATATATGTTTTTAATCCTTTTGTCTATAACGCCCTGAATGGAGGACTTCCATTACCTAAAACAGCTTAACCTATTAAATATGCGATCAATTATTGTTTTAAGTCTCTTGTAAGCTATAAAATCGGAAACCCTAATCAAACCATGTTATAAGTCATTTCTCCCATTTCGCTTCAGGGCAAAGCCCTTTCCATATCAGAGTTTTCAGTTTTATCAATAATCCGATCCAGCAGCGCATTCTTTCCGGTTGATGAATATATTTATGCACAATCGGCAATGTATTCTCAGTTCGAGATCTTATATTTCTCATAAACCCAAAAATGGAGTTAATTGTCGGAGTTATTAATAAAACATTTCGCTTGCCTCCACTTTTATTATTCCATTTGCTGTTACTCGGAGAGCTTTCCTTCGAATAAATTAACCACATGCTGAGCTGGAGAGGAATTAGTTAGGTACCTGATAAAAATCAATTTTCGTCACCGGCACCATTTGGCTTTGGCCCTGGCGTTTGGTTTAGATAGTAATGCACATTCGATTCTGTTGTTGCAGATGTTTCGAATCGGAAACCACTGACGAAAAGGCCGATTGCGGTAATAAATTGCTCTTCCTAAAACTTTGAGAGTTAATGTAATATTTTTGTCATTAAGAAAAGAGAGTGGTTTTGGCAAGGCATTTGCATAATAGTTTAGAAAAGGCACTACTGCCACGTCACGAATTTGTTCGGGTCTTGTTTAAATTTAAGTTTTATCTCAAGAAAAGGTTTCATTTCGTATTCGTAAGTGAAAATGTATGGCGTTAGGGTTTAGTATAATGTACTTATTCATTAAATTTAAGTAAAAGTTTTGGAAGACTTTCATCTCATTTTGTCTAAATAGATTAAATCATAGGAGGTAAAACTTAAAATAAAGCTAACGTATTTACTTATTGCAAAGTTTATCAAACATGTTCACCTTATTTTTTGTTTTAACAGCACCATAATGAAAACATTGCTTTTACATTCTAGTAATTTTAAAATTTAAAGGAAAAAATGAATACATTATCATTTGAGTTTTATATTAATTACCAATTGCTTAAAAATAGAATGCACAATTTACAACACAAATTAGAAATTCTGAAGTACAACACTGACATTACAATTTGCTTAATTCCTTTTTAAAAGGTGTTTTTAAATAAATAAAATTAAAAGGATTCTTCCTAAAACCGAAAAATTTAAATATTAGATTTCTAACTTTAAAAAAAAGAACTAATTTTAAACCAACTTTATGAAAAATGTTCATAGTAAAATTTGTGTGCATTACTTTAATTTATATCGGTAGATTAATTAAAATAAAGCTTATAATGTAAAAAGAATTTTAATTTTTAATTGCGGTGATAAAATTTCTATGTAATGATCGAACATTTTCTATATGTGTGAAATAAGTTATGTTGAATTACAATATTCAATTTTTCTTATCTCCAGCTATGCGATTAATTTAAATCAAAGAAAGAAAATAAATTAAGTAAGCAAAGTTTTTTCTCAACATACTGAGAAATTTGAATTTCAAATAAAATTATAAAACAAGGTGAAATAAAGATAAGTTACAACCAATTTATATATATCTATATAATTTACGAATAAATTCAGATGAGTTACCTTAAAAATGACTTATAAGCAAATTAGATTTTGTTAAATCTCAAAAAACAAAAAATTAATAAAATCGTTATGAAAGTAACTAAGAAGTTAATGGATAAGAATGCGGTTACTTTTAATAGGTCATATTTCTCTCTTACTTGTTATAGAAGAGACAACATGAATGCATTTTTCCCTTATAAGCTATAAATTATAAATCATATTTAAAAAAACTTAAGTTAAATGAATGTTTATATATCTATATATATACATATATATATATATATATATATATATATATATAGATAGATAGATAGATAGATAGATGAAGAGATAAGACGCTTTAATTTGTACTCCAACTTAAATCAAAACAATTTTTTACTGTGCGTGTGCATATTTTATGAAGCACATTATTTTGATTTAAGATTGTGGTAAAAATATTTATTTTTGCAAAACCATCAAGCAAATTAATTTTGTATTTTCTTTGTTTTACGACTTGCTGTGATTACTATTTTAGAAGGAATTCAATGCTTGTACATGCGCTTGTAATCTTCGAAATGCGAGATCTTAGGTTTAATTCCAACTGCAGCTTAAACAACGAATAATAAGTGTTGTGTTTTTGATTTTAACATGCTCATTTGTAGTTCTTAAGGGATGGTTGACAGCTTTCAATATTTCTTCCATTGGAGTACATGATTACGATTTTGTTTATTTAAAAACATTCCTGAAGCTAAAACGATATATATATATATATATATATATATATATATATATATATATTTTTGAATATATATATTATTCAAAATATTTGAATTTTTGAATATATATATATATATATATATATATATATATATATATATATATATATATATATATATATATATATATATATATATATATATATATATATATATATATATATATATATATTCAAAAATCTTACAGCGACTTTTAAACGGCTACGTAACTCGCCATGCCTTATCGTAAAAAATGCAGTGCTTATTATCTTCAAAGAGATAATAACTAAATGTGAAAAGCAGAAAAAAAGATCTCAGATAACTTTTAAAAGGTAAAAATGGTGCTATATCAAAACGTAAGACAAAAGTTATTGCCTTAATATTCGTCTTCGTGATAAGGAAACTTTTGTAAATTATTAAAATTTGTGTTTTTTAGGAAAGCACTTCAAAGAATTAAATTACATTTTCAGTTATCTCTATATAGAATATTGCAGCTGCTTTATATGAAAAATTAACAAAGCTTTTATATTTAGAATTTTTTAACTTTCATTACTCTTAAAAATATCTTAAGATGTTATTTTTAAGTACCTTATATTAATGTAACTTGAAATATTAATCGAATGTTTCACACAAATTAATTTTTCCTTAAATTCTAGTTGTAGCCAAACTAGAATAATCAAATTCCATATATAATATGCTGTTTTCCAAACAAACATATTATTACCATTTTTATTGGTGTATAATTGTTAGATATTTATGTTAATGTTAGAAACCACCGAACTGTATTGATATGTATGTCATCAGAATTCCTTTAAAAGAACTTACTTGATAGTATCATGAAGTGTTTGCTGATTCTATATGAAATGCATATAAAAACAAATATTAAAGAGCAATTTTTAAAGTAATAAAACAATAATTAAAGCAAGAAATGCAAGCAATAAATGTCATACATGAAAAGGAAAAAGGCTATTCGTTTGAAAATTCTCAAATATATAAACTCATAACAGTATTACTGACATTTACATTAGTATTAGTTGACATTTATATTAATTGATATTACAATGGAATTTAAATAATCACAAAATATACATTTTTATGCATAATGTGATACAAATATATTTAGAATTAATTGAAGTATTAATGCATTTAAATATTACTTGTATTGATCTGTTAGTACAAAAGGAGTCAATTATTGTCATCTAAATTTCAGAAGATTATTAATAAGTTATTGTGTAATAATAGGTTTAATATTTTGTTTCATGCTAGACACTCAGAAGCATGGAAATGATAAGTAAGTATTATCCCTTATAAATATATATTTTTAATATTTCTTATTAGTTCTTCAACATTTTTAATTTAATCCTTTAAATATGTTTTATTTTCATAAATCTTATATTTCTTATTAAATATTTGTTGTATTGAAAGGTACGATCATATTAATGAAAGATTAATTATATTTTTTAGGATTTATTACGTTTTATTTTAGCCAGTGTAGGGAATATTGTATTATATTGTACTTGACATGTAATATATAATCTTAAGCAAATGCATGGTACCCTAGATTAAAGCAGTTTATGATTAATAATTTTATAAAAATTATATTCAATGAAATCTTTTATTTTTAAAAAATGCATTCTATAAATTTCTTCTACGTCAGAATAAGAAATTATTCTACAAATTAATAAAATATTTTAAGCATTACATACTCTCCTCAAATTAGTACAGTCTCTGAACTCGCAATTTACACTCTAAAAGCTATCAAGATTTCTATACCACCTATTGCACTTTGTAATTTTCTATAGCTAACCAAGATTTAAAGATTTTGCCAAATTTATAAATATCATCTATGTTTAAACTTAAGGGAATATAATTTACAATACTCTACAGAACAACTCCTATTATGCTCAAAAAGTTTCTACAACTTACAGTCTAGAAAATACGCAATACAGCTTCGAGTGTATTTTCCTTTATAAATTATCCTTTATTAACTAAAAAATTAACCTTTACAACTTAATTATTACTTTGAATTAGAAATCAAATGAAGAAACTTCTGAAGAAACAAAGCTTATTTATAATCTGCAAAATTTTGCCTCACTGAATATTCTTTATTTATAAATAATTAAAAGTTTTGGGGGAATTGTATACTATTTTCTGGACATTGCCTCCATTGGTGTTTCAGAAAAACTGAAAAAAATCATAAATCAAAATAATAAATTATTAAATTAAATCTCATTAAAATTCAACAAATGAGATATAATTTGAAAATTTTATTTGGTTTAATCAAGCAAACGAATTTGCAGTGAAATAGTCTGATAGAATATTATAAGCGAATATTAAATATAAAAATTACAATATATTTCACTTGAAAAAATCCCAATACGATAATATATTGTTTATTCCTTAAAAATGACACTATGGGTTTACTTTTCGTAAACTCTAATGCTATTTTTTTAGTTTCTATTGTAAATACGTATTTAGAGAGTTATTCATCAATATTAAATGTTAATCTATGGCAATAATATCTAGTGTGTGTGATTAATTCTGAGAAAAATTCATCACATATTTCCGCGGATTTTCTCAGTGTGCAAATTGTTGTTACTAGATCAATCAAAATCAATGTACATATTCCAATCTTAGGGAAAAATAAATAAAAAAAATTAATACCGCTCAAAAATACGAAAAATCATAAATAATGTCGATTCTCTAATATCATTAATATTCAAAAAAATTTTAATATTAAAGTAATTTTTTTACCCCAGATGAAATCTTGTCAGTAAGACGCAAACCTGTGTTTTTCATCAGTTAAATTAATAAGCAAATGATTAATGGGGGCAGAAAAAAAAACAAATGACAGTGACTTTAGATGTGATTGATGAAGGGAAATTTTTTTATTTGTCAGGAAAATCTTTTTCAAAAAAGGATTCTGAAATATATCATGAGTTAGTTTTTTTTTCATTTAATTCTAAACGTGTAAAATTTATATACTGTAATATCCTTAAAAAATACTTTAAAAAAGAGTAAGTGGTCTCTCTTTTAATTTCTTTATTCAATATTTTAAGTTCATTACTTAATGTAATCTTCTATCTTTAAAATATGGTATTTTTATTTCAATTTTTAATTTATATATATATATATATATATATATATATATATATATATATATATATATATATATATATATATATATATATATATATATATATATATATATATATATACATATATAGATATATGATAAAGTTTTACACATTGCCAAGGCCATGAATTTGTCACTTGGAGTCATCGGACTTGACTTCAAATGGTTACGACACCAACCAACCATTTATGCGAAAAAACACACTTATTTAGCACGAATATTATAACATTATCTACATGACTTTGAAGAAGATGTGTTCTACTCTGAAAAGTTCAATTTCTCAATTTTATTGACAAATGAAGAGATTGGTCTTGAAGATGTTCTTCTTCATACTGTTCCCTGAATGGTTAGATAAGATAAGGCAAGGAAAGGATAATTTCAAAATATGTGGTACATACAAAATATTTCAAAAATAGTTTGTGTGTGTGCATGTGTTGCATTTTTCTATGACAAAAGATACCATTTCTTGGAATGTGATGGGTTTAAAGAAAGAAATTGCTACTGGTTACTTGGTTGAAGCCATAGTATTTCGTCTACACAACTTAAGACAATACCATTTACAACCCTTATCATTAAGACAAAATACTTTAGGATATCAAGCGATTTTTCTAAGCGAATGTAAGCTTATTTCAAGAAACCTAATATTTTCATTCCAAACTATGTCTCATACATCATTGTAAACTCTGAAACTGAATTTGGAAAATAGCATTTTAATCCAAAAAAATTTAAGTTCGATATTGGCATTCATCAGTCCAATTTCATTTGTAAGCATGATATATTGATGTAAGTATGACACCATTAATCTAATTGACATTTTGGATTGTTTGGAATGCATCCCCCTATGCTATTAGATATTGAAAAAAAACTTTACAACTGAGTATCATGGACAAATCTGCTTCTAAAAGCTGCTATGATGATATAGTTACCACCACATTTATTATCGTTATACATGAAGGTAGAGAAAAATAAACGGTTGTTGTATTTTGATTTTCAAAAGATATTTTTTCATTAGATTTTGAATTCAGAAGCAATTATTTGCATGAAAAATATTCTGTATATATTTCCTATGCTATGTTTTAATAACTTCTACTATATTGCGTTTGATAGTTCTAAACAATTGCAAGTATAATTACTTACTTTAAAATAAATTAAAAATAAAATTCCATAAAAATAAGGCTTCTTTTGATTTTTAGAGAAATATATATAATAAATAAAGTGTTTAAACTTAAGTACATAAAATTAATGTACATTATGTAATTTTATTAAATATATTAATGCAGGTAATGTATCTATATGAATTTATAACATAATTATACACACACACACACAAACACACACACACACACATATATATATATATATATATATATATATATATATATATATATATATATATATATATATATATATATATATATATATATATATATATATATAACTTTTTAATAAGCAAAACATTAATCTAATTCCTCCTTCAAATATTCAAATATTAGAAAATAAAATTATTTACAACTAAATAATAAGGAAAATTGTTTTCATGGTTGAGTGAAATAACAAAAATTATTATATAATGCAATTTAATTTTTTTAAGAATTTCCCTTTTTCAATATACGACATCCAATTTAATTAAATAAGTAATTTTATGGAAAATAATTTAAGTGTTTTAGAAAAATCTAAATTAATACATTTTTTAACATTAATTAAATTTATAAAAAGCAATTTTTTCTATAAAGTCAAAATTATAAAAAGTAAAATCTATTTTGGAAAAATTTATTACGATTTGAGATTTGACTTCTCAGTTATTTATATTTTTCATTGCTATCTAAAAATTATTGTTGCACTGCATCTTTTGTCTAAAATACATCATGCATGTCAATTTATGTTATAAAGAGTTTATTTATAATAATGATGTTTAAAGGATTGTAATATCTAAATGATTTTTCCGTTTCAAACCTATAAAAATTGTTATATTTAACATTAAAAAATACATGCTGTATTCCGTAAAAATTAGGTTAATTGTCATCTTGAAATATAAAATTATATGAAGCAAAAACACATTTAAAGCACTTTCAGTGTTTTCAAAGTTTTCTAACTCTACTTTTTTTATATGTATAATGCTGTTTTTTCAATTTACTGACACTCTTAAATGTTTTAAATGTTGCTAAATTCGAGCATTTTACTCCAGCAAAATAAAAAGTCATATGTTAAATTTTTATAATATCAAATGCTACGAATTCTAATTTTAAATCTTTAAGAAATTAATAATTTGAATACGTACTACTTTCATATCTTAAAATCTAGTATTTTCACAATTTTTGAAATCAAGAAATTCAGCATTATTTTGTTGTATATGGGTATACAGGAACAAAATGTGTTCAATTTATTTGTATTTCCTACCAATAGCAAATGAAATTAATTAGTTAATGGTTTTTTAATAAAGATTGAATAATTTTACATAAAACTTAATTAATCAAAAGAATAAATATGCATTAAAAGTAATATCAATATTTCACGATGGAAAATCTCTAACAAATAGGAAGATGTTTCCGTTCAAACCTAATTTTCAGGCATATAAGCATTCCTATGCCAAATCTATTTTTACTCAAAATCAAAGCTTGCAACATATTTTTTATTAATGCTCTGTTATAATAAATAATATTTTTATTGCATTTATATTATTAAAGAATATCTTTTCTGAATAAAAATGCTTAATATCTGACACAAATATTATTGCTCAGATAATGATTTCTGAGAAAATTTCTGTTAAAATCATAATGATATTAACGTTAAATATATGTTTCACTAGCAAACATTTCCTAAATTAAATTAAAATAAATAAAAAAATTTAAAAATAAAAATATGATTTTATCAAACATGTATTTTTTTAAAAAAATTTCTTTGCTTTAATATGCAATGCAAAAATTAAGCTACATTACTCATAAATTAAATTAAATATCATATTAAGATTAAATATTGGAAATTTCATTTTTAAATTTATGAGAAGTAGGTACTTTGTATGCTACTTTTTAATTTAATCTAATTTTTGCAATTTGAACTATGCCATATGAATTAGAATATTTTTATAAAAACGTAATTACATGGATTTATATATTTAACAACTATCTAGACAGTTGAAATTGTAATTCGAATTTTACGAATTAGAAGTTAATAAATCTTGTTTATATCTATTTTTAAATAACGGTTAAAATTTGAGAAATATTTATATTTAAACAAGTTCGCAGTTGGCTACATTCCAAACCAATCGATTTACTTACTCTACTTGCAATGTTTATTACTGTATTTTATTGCTGATTACTGTATTTTGTTAATGGAGTAGTTAGCTTGGTTTGAGTTACTATAGTCACACTTTAACATTCTATATTTAACAAGTTTATATCTTATTCTATAAAATAAAACTAACTAATTATAGTCTAAAGTAGATTCTGTAAACATCCAAGTCTAAGGTTGGTGTCAAACCCACTGGCTATTAAGCCCAATGCCAAACGCTGGCATTTTGACTGTCTCTTCAACTATTATGACTTCAAAAAGACTAATAAGATAAATAACTTCAAATAGAAGAAAACAATATGATACAGTTGCATGGATACTGCTAATTTCATTTCAAAGTGTTTAAATGCTTCTATATGCCACAGATGACAAAAGTGGCAGACATATTTAAAGGATTGCATGTGTATACATATTATTTTCCCAGAGGCGGGCACTGGGATGACAAAATCTATGCGACAATGCGGCCAGAAACTGCTACACATTTGTTGTTACCCAGTGGGCACCTGTGAACCAAGTCATGGAGGCGAATAGCGTTGCCCGCACCATACCATCACAAACCCGTTTATAGGCTGGGCCACATTCATACATCAACACAGAAGAAAGAACAGAGAAACACAGGGAGAACAGAGAAAGAAAGTAACATCCTTTATCGAACCAGGATTTGAACTCAGGACCCACAGCTCAAGAGTTAGGAACGTTAAGAATGTGTATTTTATCAATGTCAAAAATTATTCTTAAGAAGATGATTCCAAAATTTAATTTGCATTTTACATCTTTATAAATCTACAATTAAATATTATATGATCGTATGGATATATAACAATGGTTTTAATAATTAATTAAAATGTATGCGTGTGAAAAGTAACTTAGATTCTTACCAAAATCTATTATAATTTTGGTAAGAATCTAAGATCTGAGTATATATTTTTCAAGTCTCATTTTTATTTCACTTTCCTTAAGAATGCTACAATTTCCGGTCCTACGCTATATACTTTATGTATTTTTATAATATACATTTTTCCTTTATCCATAAATTTGAATATTCACATTTTTGGTTTAAAATTATCCTGAAAAGTTGTATTCACAAAAATTACATATAAAGTCTTTAAATGCTCAAATTTTATTTCACAGTTTAATTAATTTTTCATTAATAGAAAAACATTTTTCATACATTTATTTACCATACATTATTCATACATTATTATTAGAACACTGCCTGTCAGTTTTTCAGATTTAGTAGTAACATTCTATTGGTTACAAAACTGGTTTTATTAATTTAATTTTATCAGAACATAAAATTAATAAACCCGTTAGTTTTTTAAGATAATAATAATAAAGGAACCCCTCAACGATTGCTTTAAATGTTATTTTTAATCATATTTAATGTTTTTCATGGCATGGTTTTGACACATGAAATTTCGTCAATTTTAGCAGATTTTTCATTTACAATTATTTATATTAAAACATCGTTTTTATTGATCATACAATATCGCAAGCGAAACTCTTGGTCAGACAATGTCATGAATAATTATTAAAAATATAATCATAGCGATATTTTATAATTTTTCACGTTCTTAGCTGCATGACAGATGACGTATAATCTACCATTTATTTTCTATATAACGCAAAAAACTAAATAAAAATATTTATATCTCATAAAAATCTAGTCAATACAGAATATAATGTTCAAAAGAATAGAATTTATACATGTATCTAGATTTAACATTATATGATAAAACCCAGTATTTGTCATCTTGCCATATTTAGTTTATAATGACTAACTTACCTTATTTTTTAATTGAATAACTATTTTAAAATATTTTAAAATTTCACTGAAATATATTAAGATATAATATTGTGTAAGTTGATTCATATAAAGATAGAACTGAAATTATACCTTCATTATTTTGTACATTTTGATGAGTGAATATTTAATCTTAATAGTTTAATAGTGTTACAAAAAGTGCGTTAGCTTTGCATTAAATATCATGACTGATGAAAAATCTATCGTCAGTTCCAAAGTGCTGTTAATAGTAAGCTGTGTTTCTAAAGCCTTTAAATAAGCATGCCATGTGATATTTCTGTTTTTTCTGGAATCAGTGAATATTTAATTTTAATATTTCAGCATTGTTGCACAACGTGCATTAGTTTACACTAAATATCATGATTGATGAACAAACTAATCGTCAGTTCCAAAGTACTGTTAATAGTAAGCTGTGTTTCTAAATCCTTTAAATAAGCATTCCATATGATATTTATGTTTTTTCTGGAATCAGTGAATATTTAATGTTAATATTTTAGCATTGTTGCACAAAGTGCATTAGTTTACATTAAATATCATGACTGATGAACAAACCAATCATCAGTTACAAAGTATTGTTAATAGTAAGCCATGTTTCTAAAGTTTTTAAATAAACATGCCATACAGATGCTTGTGCGTTTATTTCTTCTCCTAATCACTTTTAAAATTGGAAACCCCGATGAAAGTCCTCAAACAAAGTGCAGAAAAATTTCGGACAGAAGTTTTAAAACGCATTTACTACTTTAATTAAAGTAATCAGGCTTTCGTGCTTTATTTGAGAAAGTTTTCTCGTTCCTTGGATTAATCTTTATTTTAACCCGGTAGGCGGCGGAGGTGGAGGAGTGAAAAGTTTAAATTACTTCCCTCACGGCATTCGCCAGGAAGTGATGTTAATAAAAACTAAACTTGTAACTCGTTATGAGGATGTAACTAAATTACTCTTTGCATTTTTCTACCCAAGAAATGTACATTAGACCTATAAATATTAGCAGAGTTTAATAATATTTATATCTAAAGCGGAATGAAACAAGTGAGCCAATTTAAACGATTTTGGCAAAAAACTAAATCTGTTATGCATACGCAAACATATTTATCTTAACTAAATTCGTAAGGAGGAAAAATTCAAAAGTGTATGGATGTAATTAATAGGTTTTATGAAAATTTTGGAAGTGAAGTAACATTGATACTGCTCAGTCTTACTAGACGACTAGTTTAGTTCTAGACGATGAACTTACACAAATATAAATGTCTGATAATTACAGTCACTTTCTTCGTACCTAACTGATCAAAAATAGGAAATGAGGTATTTAAATTAAAATAGTTTAATAAGGAAAAAACGCGGGATTTCGTGAGCTAAAATAATTTTTATGCATGCATATAATTACTTGGTTTTAAGGGAATACAGCAATAGGAATGGAGTCGGTGAAGTATCTCCAACTATGTTTTGAAATTCAGTAAAAAAAGAAATAGTCCATACAAATAAGTAGTTTTCATAATCATAACAATGTGGATAAACATATTATTCAGATGTTTTTAAACAAAAAAAAATAATGAAATGTTCGATACAAGCTGATTTACTCAGCATAAAACGCGTCATAATATAGCGGAACCAAAACTTTTTTGGCATAATGGCAGCCATGGTATAACTCTTATATCAGAAACATTCTTCCCCATAATAAGGTTTTAATCACATTAAATTATTAATATTTTATCTGGATCTTTCCTCAGAATATAACAATGAATGAGGTCCTGAATTTGATAATGCAAGTTTAAAAGCAGATTAATTTTTGATATATTATCAGTTTTTCATGCAGATATTTTAAAGTATAGCATATTAGCTAGTTAAAAAACATTAGCTAATCATCTTTAAACAAGATCGCATAGTTATTTACTATTACTTAATTAATTAATTAATAATAAATAATAATGTGATATTAAATAATTCTATTCCACATATTAATAATAGACATTTAAAGTGTCTGTGCGTCACACTCACTTATTCCAAAATAAGTGTTTATATGTTGTCTGAAAATATTGAAACCATCTGAAAATATTGTTGATGGTTTTAACCACAAGATCTTAAAGCTCTAAAGATCCCTTAAATATATAAAGATATTAAAAATTATAATTAAAAAATATAATTTTTCACAAATCGAAAATTTTATTTTATGTTCTTTGTGTTTGTATGTGTAAATTTTAGTTTCCTCAATAAAATATCAGATACATTTTAATATCGTGTATTAAAAAGTAAACGGTCATGAAAGTAAATTATAAAACTAGTGAAGAATTCAAGCGTTGATTATTCAGATGTATTTTTTCATTTTAAGAATATTTTAGTTGATATTAAATGTAAAAATATAAGTATGATTCGTCAAATAAAAGAGAATGATATTTATTTTTTATAATTAATGTAAAAAAAATTATTTTAGTTCAGCAGCTAACAGTTTTTTGTTCAATCCATTTCCTTTTATTTCTTTCATTTTACTAATTATTGTATCACAAACAACGATAAAAGAATTCTGAATAAGCAAAAACGTCACGACAGCTCCTCTACCCCCAAAGATTTCTATTAATTTAATTAGATACTTATATAAATACTAAAAGTATTGCTGATATTTATTCTTATTTGAAATAAACACTCATACATGCAAAGTCCCATAAGAGACATTTTAGACACACTTTACTCAGATATTTTCAAAGTTATTTTCTCATTCTTCATTAAATGTATTTCACAGTTTATATATTTTTGAAACTATTGACAAATGTTGGAGTAGTTGGAGTATCAATTAAAATTATCCATCCGAGCTTTCTTTATACAAAGAACGTAATAATGCTGAGATTAAAATTGCGTAAGTAGTAAAATGATCTCTAAAACAGAAACATAGGAATACAAAAATAAATGGTCTACTGATTATTAATCAAGTAACTAATTAATAAGTATGCTGATTATTAACCAAAAGATTTTGCAAGCAATTTGCTATACAAAATGTCATTCTTATTTTCAATTGTGTATTGTATTTCTATAAAAGATATCTTAAATTAACACATTTTTTTCTGAAAATACTTCAAAAATACCGCCTGATTTTGTAATGTACTCATTCAACGGATTCTTAACTGAAAACTTTTTCTGAAAATAGTTCAAAAATACAGCCTGATCATTTTAATGTGCAATGTATTCATTTAACGGAGATCTTAAATTGACACACTTTTTCTGAAAATATATTAAATAAGATATTCTTTTAAAATATAAGAAAATTGTTATTTTACAATTTACGGCGTTGTATTACACTTTTTCTGAAAATACTTAAAAATACAGTCTGATTTTCAAATCTGTAATATACTCATCTAACGGATATTTTTAATTAACACTTTTTCTGAAAATACTTCAAAAATAAAACCTAAAACAGCACAAGGAAGTATTCAGGTATTAATTTTTAAACAGAAATATTCAGTTTAAATTGCATTGTTTCTTCCCAGGTCCAACACTCCTCTGAGACAGGACATTGATGACAGAAGAGAAATCATGTCGTCAGCTCTGGAGACTGAAGACAAATGCCCGGATGTTATTCCAGGTAAGAAATATCCTGTAGCACTCATTCAACGTTTCCTATAATTCTCCTTCGATAAAGCATGACAGAAAACGGAGATATATTTACCAGAAATACTTCTTTGAAAAATAGATTGATTTTTCCTGTAGTAATCAATACTTAAGAATACATTAATAATAATAATTTATTTATAAAACATAAGCTTCTCTTTGAGACTAGACATTCTTAAATAACTTACATATGATTTTTATTTCTAAGGAATAAAAATCAGTTCAAATAAATATAATTTATGGAAACAGAAATTATTTGAAAAAAATTGATATAATTAGTTTAATTTTATTGAATTAAAAAAGGATATCTTTTACTATTAAGATAAAGTGGTTCAGATGTAAAATGTTTGAAAATATAAATTAAGAAGTAATTGTTTTGATCTGTTTGTCACTAAAAGGTCATTTTTGCAAACGAAAGCCAATTAGATTTGGATCTAATAATTAAGTTGATTCCAAATTAATAATAACATCCAAGCCCAATGATGGTATAAAACTAACGGATTGTGAAAACGAAAGCCAGAGCACTTACCATTCGCCTGTTAACATGGCAAGAAGAGAAGTAAAAAAAATATTTCTTAGAGTTGCTTGCCTTTGTATGAAATATTAGAGAACAAATTCAAATTTTTACTAAATTATTTTGTAAATATTGTCAAAATAAACCAAATTTTGTGTTTGATTTCGATAGTTATTACAAAGATTATGAATTATATAAATGGCATTCTTTGCTTAACTCTTTATTTTACAGGCAATCCTATACAAAAAGATAGATTGCATCAGCTGAATGATTCCCTTAAACTAAATTTTAGCATTTAGAAGAAAATTCTGCTGTAATTTTTTATATATTCTTCCTCAAACAAAATAAAGTTGTTTGATGAAAGAAAAGAGAAAACAAAAACACAATCAAGCAAATAAATTTGTTTGAACATTTTTTATTTTAAAATTATATGAAGAAAATTTTCAACATATATGTAAATTGAAAATGAGAGAAAGAGAAATGTTAAGCTATGTACTTTTAACATTCTAATAATACTTAAATAAGATTATTATGCAAGCACACATAATTTATGTATTGAATCATTTTATGTTTAAATGAAGATACATTTAGATTATTAATGAGAAAAATGAATCATGAATCTTTACTTAGTTATTTAAAAAAAAATCTTGCATATACCGAAACTTCCGTAAATTTAAGAGAAAAAACTGAGTATCAATTTAAAAAATTTAATATGTATACAATCTTTTATAAAACACAAAAATTATATAGAACTAAATATAATAATGCAGCCGGCCAACTTCTCTAGTGGTCAGCGTGCCATCCTTATAAGTTCGCTATCCAAATTATTCGTTAACTGATTATCAATTTATCATAGATATCTTTGTGAAAGTGCTTAATTCGCAATGGAGACCATAAAAATTAAATTAAAAAGGGATGTGTAATTTCTTCGTAAGTTTATTTAAAAAAATTATACATACGTATACCCTTGCATATTAATCAGACCTTTTCATCATTTGCATATCGGACATTAAGGAGCATGTCCTTTATCTCTTTTTAAAGACTTTCGGAAAGTGATTAATAGCATTGTTGTTGTAAATACCCCTACCTTTACTGATATCAGCTTGGTTTGGGTGCCATTCTAAGACCATAGCTCTGATATCCACCCACTTCTTAGACAAATGAGTGAGGAGGGGGGCTGTTCAAAATGGATTCATTTTTTTGGTCTTGAATGAAATCATAACCGAAACTGATGGTCTAATATGGCTATAAATATTCTATTGGAAATTTTTTTTCAGGAATTGAATTTTGATGTTTAATAGACAAGCACCATAATTCAAAAGAAATGAAAAACGATATTTGGTACCTTAGATTTGGCAACCCAAGACATCATGTTCCGATCATTGAGAAGTATACGCTAGAATCCCGTTTTAGTTCGTTATTCGAATATGTATTCGATGTCCAAACACAAAAACATTTTGTGAAAGTTTTCGTAATTCAATTTGTTTGCAGTCCTGGTTTTTCCTTTTCTTTGAACTGATTAATATTAATAATATTTATTGCGTTAGTATATAATAGAAACTAAATGTTAAATAAAAGTCTTATTTTAAAAGTTAGATAAAAATTGCTTATATCTTGTAATGAATATCATATAAAATTATTTATAAGTTCAATAAGATATTTGTAAGAATGAAATCAAGTATTTGAATAAATGCTTATAGCATTCAGTATTATTTATTATGCTTACGTTTGAACTCAAAGCAAATATTTTTATTGTCATTATTAAGAAAATTCACTTTATCGTAACAAATAAATTTGAATCGATTCTCAAGATAAAGCCTTTTCTGCATTTAATCTTTCAGAGTAATGACTGAGGTTGAGGATGCTTAAATTGTTTATTTGCTAAAGCTATGCAACCAAATCTTGGCGAATTTCTAATTTCTTTCAATTCAGCTTCTAAGTAGAAATGATTCCGCTGGGATGAGGCAGGGATAGCGAAGAACTATTTCGCCATGATCATTAAAGGGGCATCAACATGGATTCCCATAAGTGCTTTTCGCTGAAGCACCGCTAGCTTTGATCGCTAAGCAGGAGAATAATCTAATGGAAGCCCTCTATCAATGGATAACAGAATATCATCTTCTAATTATTTAAATCAGAAAATGGATTCGAGATAACTCGTTTTATATAATTCATCTATAATTTCCCGAAAGTCTAAAAATATGCTTTCTGAAATACTTTTTAATTGTCAAACTGTTAAAATAAAAGGTTAATTCTGCAAAGTTTTTAAAATTTGTCTGATTTCATCAAATGATACTTTTTAAGTATTTCACAAATATGTTTAATAATATGATATTAATTCACGAATGTAATTTTTGATATGGGAATTGATACTAAAGTAAATTAAAACATTTATTAAATAATTTTAAATTGAAATCCATCATGAAAATATATATGATTGGAAGTACCTCATGAAACCTATTCTAAGATAATCAAACCATACAGCATGAATGTGTTTTGATATGTTTTCATAAGTTAGTAGGGTATACTTTAGTGTTAATGATTTATAGTTTCAATGTATAGTAAGGTTGGAAAGTTTTATGCATTGCCATTTGGAAAATAATATGATGCATTAACTGCTTCCTTCCAACATTTTAAAATTATTTCCATATTTTTAATTTTACTATATATAACTTAGAAAATGTTTCTTTTCATTGTGACAATTCCCCTTTTAGGTTAGGGCTAGTTACAGGGAAGCATATTGGTGCAAAAGCAAAAACCTGTTAGGATAAATGCATATAAGCAATTTACGCATATATAAATTTTCAAAGAATTTTTCATTAAATCAGATTGTAATGTAAAGCTTACATTTAAGTGTGTTAAATTAATATTTATATATAAATAATTTCCCTTGTCAACTTCAGAGGCATTCTTTCACTTAGAAGACACTGTAACTATATTTGATTTCATATGAACTAGCTGAAGTTAATGTGCACAACTGATCTTTGACAGAATCGGTATAGTACTCACAATTTTCAGATTAAGAGTTCAATGCTTTTTCCAAGCAGGTGACTGGTAACACATTTATATAATGTTTTTTTTTTTTTTTTTTTTTTTTTTATCCTACGCTTATCTTTGGCATTTCCGCCATTAATTCAAAAGCTGCTCAATAAAAAGATGATGAAATATGAAAATAAATAAAATTAGTATCCATAGAGTTATCTTTAAGAAACTTTAAAACAATAAGGCAATGTCCAATAAAGGTCTATATCTATATCCTTCTGAGGGCATAAAGAGTATAAAGATGAATCGTTGACTCTAATGAGACTCGTTATTGTTGTTTCCAACACCTCAGAGATTTAGAGGTGCTACATCAGATTCAAGACACAGAGAAACCCAACGAAGTTGAGCACCGACAGTGGACTTGTAAACACCCCCCAGACTGAACCCCAAAACAATCCAGGATGTGATCGGGAAAAGCCAACTTCAGATTGCATTTTGGACACAATGAAAAGACCTTGCGCCCAGGTACTAAATTCATGCTTTTTAGATACCCACTAATAAGTCTTGAAACTGCCGCATGATCATGTCCCCCACCCCAAAATTCTTGCGCGACCCCCTGGGGTCTTCCTGCAGATGGGCAGGAGGAATGAGCTGGACTTGCCTTTTTTCTTTTTTAAATGAGTGTGCAGTCGCTGTTGGACAACTCGGAGCAGCCTCTTTTAGTCAAGAAATCTACAGCTTCGTTGCCTTGGATGCTATATATATATATATATATATATAAATATTATATATATATATATATATATATATATGTATATATATATATATATACATATATATATATATATATATATATATATATATATATATATATATATATATATATATATATATATATATATATATATATATATATATATATATATATAAAGCAGAAATTCAGCAATATATTTTTAGGATATGCATAGATTAATTATGAGGGAAAAAGTCTGTTTTTTTAATTTATAAAATTATATACATTTCAGCCTACTATTGAGCAATATTAACGATACAATTCTATGATTTACCTATGCTTTGTTCAAATATAATATAAGAAAATAATTATAGTTTTTTTTATAAAGTTAAATTATTTAAAGATTAAAATATTCATATTTCCAATTTATATCATACTACTTTTTTAATTAATTTATACTTTATTTTCATTGCCTATATAATAATGAATTCTAAAATCGGAACAGCAATTAAAGTACGTCTTCAAGCATTTAATGGAACAGAATACCACAAGAATTCAGAGAGCAAATAAAATCCTTCAATGAAGTAGGAATGCTTTTTGAACAGCGTCACAAATCTAAGAGTATTCCAGTATGCCCACAACATTTACGGTCCATTCCTTTTAAATGTAACACTTTTCTATTCTTTCTGCGTTCAAAATTGCAGTTACGGACCATTTAAAGCAACCGATGATCTAAGAAGAAAAAATATACAAAAATTCTTCTATACTTTTACTTCTTAAAATCTCAGAGACACCGAAAAAAGAAGGTTTTTCTTTACAAAAACCGTCGATGTTTTATACATGAATTTAGGTTTTCTTTTATTTTCTTTTTTTTTTACCTAAAAATGTTCTGCTTTTGAATTTCATTATCACATTTGCTTATCTTGTTTGATACAAAAATTTTAAACGGCAGAATATTTTCCCCAAAATTTAAAGGAATAATTTTGAAGAAAACGAGAAATGCAAATGTGGTAGGGCTTTATAGAATTTACGTATTTTTAACTACTATTTTTAAGAAGTTATATGAAAAATAGAGCAGTTTTATATCTTAAAAGCGGCTTAAAATGTAATGTTGGTTCTTCTAATATTATTAAGTTTTAATATCAAACACACACACTCTCTCGTTAGTTTAAACTTTCAGCAAATTTCTGTGTTTCAATTTTATCCACTAAAATAAATATTTGAAGAACTATTTTCGTTTTTTTATTACATTCGCTTCTTTCTTTATTTTGAAAGAGTAAATTAAATTATTAAAAATGAAACAGAAGTTTTTTGTGGCAAAAATAAATTTTAGTAGAGAAAAATTTAATTAAATTTCTCATTTTTATTTTGAATGCACACATGTTTATGGATTGTTAAAAAGAATTACAAAAGTGGATGTTTATATGATTCGTATTACATGTTTAGCAATTACAATTTTAAACGAGATCATAAAATGAACTCAATTTATTGCGTTTATTTCTTATATGAAAACTAAACTCTGGGGCATGACAGGTCATGTGAGCCAAGAACTGCAGAGCCCATATCTGTTTTTATGACTGAGGGGCGCTGGGGTGCGAAACATATGTCCCGTGGTCAGCCTAACGCGAAAACCCCCAGTGCTTAGCTCTCAAGCACTCAGTTTTTATATTATTGATCCAATGAGTTGATGAAAGGCTGGATCGTCCTTGCTCAATCCAAGGATTGAACCTCGAACCTTGGAAGCGTGAACCCACTACCACTAACCCACTAGGATATTTTTTATATACATTGCAGTAAAATATCTGAGTCATTTAATATTCAGAAAAGGGAGTTACAAATGTGTAAAAATCAATAAACGTTAGGGAAAACGCTGATAAAAATTACATTTATTTGTTAGGCTATTAATTCCAAAGATATTCCAAACACATACATTTACGGGTAAAATAATCCATATATTACATTTAAAACAATCCACATACATCCTAACACTAATGTACACCTTTTATCGAATATAGTAAGTGAAAAATGTTATTGAAAAGCCAGGTTGGAATCATTCAGTAATTAATCAAGAGAATGCACAAATATTTATAGCATAAAAATATTTTTGTATAGCAAAATGAAGAAATGCATTAAGGGCTACATCACATTATGCATTTTCCTAATAAAACATCGAATTAAGAAGGTTCGAAGATGAAAAATTACTCAGGAATTGACTAATTAGAAACATAACTTCAGTAGTTGCAGCGAAAATACAAAATGTTTCTACAAAAATTAAATGGTTTGTGTATACAAAGGCCACTTATACTATTCGCTTTTTACTATAAAATAATGTAAGGTGAAGAATCTTTTTTTTTTCAATGAAATGAAATGATAATGCTGTTTGATTCTTTTAAATATAAAATAATGTCCTAAGGAAATAAAAATCGAAAAGATATTGAAATCAATGTAAGCAAAACTCGACATTTGCAAATCATAAGACCACAACTTTATATCTGCATACACATTTTACAACGTTTGAATATGCTTTTATGAAATGATTAATCTGAATAAGTTCAAGTAATCTCAACTTTTTATAAAAAGTTATTTGAGAAAATATATGTTTAAACACAATGTAACGAGCCCATTTTAAAAAATTTCAATCAGATTCTGCTCAAATAATTATTTTAAGTTTGCCATCCTATTAAGCCTTTTATTTTCAGTTAAGTAGTGTTGATGAAATCTAGGTATAATTACGTGATATTGTCCTTTAAAATGTTGTTAATTTCTATTGCTATGCATAACCTTGCAATAAGATCTAAGATTTCATCTCCTACTCTATATTGTTCATGAAATTCGTCTACATTTGTGCCAATCTGTTTTTATAAAAAATATTTAAACTCGGACCATCACAACTTTCTCTTACCATACATTAATATTGTTTGATAATTTGAGGATCACTTTACGATCATGTTGTTTTTCAGAATTATTAGAAGTTGCTGGAGAGTTGCTGGGAAAATTTTGTTGTTGTTGTTACTCATGGCACTTGGCAAGCCAAGCTCGTTATGTCGCGTTGACTATCCTAATTTAAATCAAAAGGGTACGTCTTTTGTTTTGCCAGAGCCCTACGAAATTACAACATTGATCTAAGACTCCCCCGACAGATGGCGCCACCTGAGGATAACTGCCTTAATTTTGTCACTGATCTGGAGGGGGAGGAAATTCTCTCCAGACCATTATACCCATGGTAACTGCTTAAGAATTGACCAGAGTACTTTCGATTCCACAGATTTAATGAGCAAGTGTAACACATCCACTCAGCGGATTTTTAGCGTTGTTGGGAATCGTTCCCTGTCATTTCGGACGGAAAGCCGATGTTCTAACCACTAAGCTACAACGGCCCAGGAAAATTCTTACACATCAGTGAATATAATGTTGTATCAATTAGAGACAACTGATAAGAATTTTGGCAACATTAATTTAATCGCACTTTGTCTTAAACTTGGCAAATCACTGAATACAAATACGTTGTGTTAGTGTATTTAATTCATGATTGTGAAACTTTCTATATGCTTTATTAGTAGATAACTTTTAATTAAGAAAACTAAATTCCTATTCGTTCTTCTGTAGAAATCCAATCCTTTCTTTTATTTGTTAGCAACAACAATGCATCAATACTTTGGAGGAATCTACATTCTTAAGAGAATGATTAAAAGTTTTCTAACAAGCGCTTACAAATACTTGCAGAAATGCTACATGGCTAAATGGCTGATTTGCTTATTTTCCTGCTCCAACGTGCAGAACAACATACATATAGGCTCTCAGAAATTTTCCTTTGGTATTCTACTAACAAAACATTTATTTTATCTCATGTTTGCCTTATACTCTCCATATTCTACTTCATAAAATAGAAAGATATTGAAGACCAATAAGATATCAAGAAGATATTGAAGATAATCATAAAATATCTTCAATGTATTCTTGATAGTACACCAATAAAACCTTAAATAATTTTGAGTTCTTTATATATAATTGATGCTTATTTATAATTTACTTAACCTTGAATAATGCTGTCGTGTTATAAGACTTCATTATTGTTTATTTCTGACAAACCTCTATGGTTTTCCGTTCTAAACATGCTTGCGTATATCCTTTTATAGCTTTAATGTCTCAAATATAGATTGACTACCAAATTGCTGTTGTTGAATGCATTTTTACTAAATAGTTAACATTAGAAAAAGAGTGTAATTTTTCAAGTAAGTTGCTAGTATTTTGCTTATTGCTTGAAATGTGTATTTTTCACTATATCTAGAAATCCTAATTATTTTTATCATAATTTTGTATATAAATCTTGATCCAAATAAAACTAATACATTTCATTGTGATGTTTAGTACATTATCCAAGCAAATCCTTTGGCTTCCTAGATCTTCATTTATCATAATGATAAGAACTTTTTTTCTTTACTTCTTATCAATAAGGCATTTTCATGACTAATAAAAACTGGCAACTTTGTGTTTAAACTCATGCTACCATAAATGTAATCGAATTATTTGTTTACCACTCAATGCCCAATTGACGACTTTATTTGTTTCAGAGCTTATGAGATTATCCTAAATTGCTATCGGGCAAATAACATGTTCACTTTCTTGGCTGTTAGGAATGGATGGTAGTAGAGAGTCTGCTGCCTACATTTGACTGCCACAAGCCCATTAATTCCATATTCATTTGTTAATCATGACCTTTAATCACTTCAAGAAGAATATTGTAGAAAGATAAACAGTAATGTTCATCGAAAATAATGATCCAAAGTAATTTCGTAAGAGGAAAATGAAGTAAAATATCTTTATTTGCAAGTGGGTAGTAGCATACTTTAAATTTAGCCTATAATTGAGTTATATATAAAACTGTCGGGTGAAAATCATAGTAATTTAGAAATATGAACGAAGCAGAAGATCCTCAATGCATAATTTGCTAATCCACAGAAGTATCATATCACTTGGAACCAGGAATTATTTAAACTATTAACTAATTCATGATTCGATTTAGATCAGATCAGCCACATTTAGTGAATAAGATGGATATTAGATAAATCAATACTTTCCGAAAGAGAGAAAAACGTCCTAAATTACAATAGGTTTTGCTAAATGGTTTGCTTTACATTTATGAGATAAAAGTTGAAAATTTAGAAAGAAAAGTTTCATGAACGCAAGTTGTATGTTGTAGTGTGAATATTTACTTATTCAGAAATTCTAAAGGCTAGTCAAGAGTACATGTGAGTATATCTCAAAAAATATACATTACTGATAGTGTATGAAAATATTTAGAGTGACGTATATCAGTACTTTCAAATATGAGTTTGTTTAAAAATAATTGTTTTTAATGGAATGCAATTTTTTTTAATTTCTTGCATTAATATTTAGAGCATTATAATAACATTTGAAATATTAGGTACATAATGATTTAAATGGATTAAAATATGTTATTTATGTATGTAATTGTAAATTATAGGTTTTAATCATTTTTTTACAATTATATTTCATTTTTCTAGTCAGTTACAATTATATTATTATAACTACTGCTGTAAAATATTGTTACGTTTTTTTTAACAATTAACTAACAATACATTAATGTTGCTTAATAACCAAAAATTTGTGATATAATTTAAACGTTTTTTTATTTAATTTTATAAATTCAAAATTTTATTTTAAAAAATCATGGAAATTTCTTTCAATTTCAATTACATTATAAATAGAACCTCAATTAAAATTTTAGTTATATTTTTTTAATTTACACACTATGCTAGAATATGTTATTAAAATTCAGAGATTTTAATTATTTTTGTGTAGCCCATTAATAATTAATAATATATATATATATATATATATATATATATATATATATATATATATATATATATATATATATATATATATATATATATATATATATATATATATATATATATATATATATATATATATATATATATATATATATATATATATATATATATATATATATATATATATATATATATATATATATATATATATATATATAATATATATATATATATATATATATATATATATATATATATATATATATATTTATATATATATATATAAATTTAATCAATGTAAAATCAGTGCTTGAACATATAACAAACATTGTTTAACTTAATAATTAATGTAACGTATGGATGTTAAATTGTTATTTTAAATAAATAAGACATTTTAATGAGTGATTACAGGTTTTAATAAATAACATCAAACTAACAAAATATTTTATAATGTTAAGTTAGAGAAATAGCTCAAAATGCTAAATAGTTCATATAAAATAATCTACTGAAAATCGTAACTTTTGGAATTAGTAACTCACCTATAAAAATTAAATTGCTTTATTTAAATAATAGCATTGCCATTTCATCAAATAAAAGATATTATTAGTGTACTTTATAGTATCGTCTTTTCTAGGTATACATTAAATTTCATGTATTAGAACTGAACATATATTTCCGCAAACAATATTTTCTTCTCCACAAATAGTGCAAAAAAAATGAACGTAATTCGAATAATGATTTAAAGAATTGCCAGATTTTGTTTTTATTCTATTATTTGTCCTTAAATGATCGTTTTCACTTGTTTTATTGGAGAGAAGCCTCATTTGCATGAAAAAAAATTGTATTTATAAAGCCTCTAGCTTTGTTTTATTTGTTTTGCAAATCGTTGACTAAAACGATGAATTCGGGTTCTCTCTCGGGTTAAGTTTTCAAAATTTGCTTTTGTTTTAAGATTCAAACCGTGAAGCTTTTTGCTGTGCTTACATTATAACTGTTATTGATTTACTTTTTTTTTCTCTTTTGACATCCGGAATTTTTATCGTCAGCTCCATTTTTTTTTTCTTTCTGGGGCACTAAATTGAATTTCGAGAAAAGAAGTAAAGAGGAGTGGTGGGAAGGGTATAGGAAATGATAAGATCATTTCTCCGAATATGGAAATGAACATTGGCTAAGAATCAAAAAGTTGTTGAAGGTGAGCGAGCGCTATTTTCTATTTTAAATCTTAGAGAGGAAGTTTTTAATATATGTTGGGGATAAGGAAAGTATTTGAAATTTAAATGATTTTTTCAGGTACTAATGACGGAATAAATCATTATTAAAACTTAAATATCTGTATAATATGCGCAATAAATTCTTTTATACATTTTTTTTCCTGAAAGAATGTTCACTATATATTTATTTTATACACATATATATGCTTTAAAAGCAGAAAATATACGTTCAGAAAAAAACCAAGTTAGATTTTTTTGTACAAAATAACAATCATGTTTAAATATTCTGTAAAAATATTCGCCCAATAAAGTTGTATTAGAATTCCATTTTTGGCACATTGCCAATTTTAAAACCATTGAACATTTCAACTATATCATTATGGCAAACTATAGTGACTATTTTGTTTTTTGTTAAAACTACTTGTAAGACATCTGGTTAATCCTTGCATGATAAACAGTCTAACTTTTGTAAGGCCTTTTAATATCCATCCTGCAAATTACCTCACAGGTTGCCATTGGTTGCATAGTGCCAACGTCTACGATTGCTTGGTGTATCAGCCGAACATCAAGGCTATCACTGCTCACCCGGGCTGGATTTGATACTCAATGCCTCCAAAGACACCCAGAGTACATGCGATATACTTGCTCGTTAAATGTGTAGAATCGGAAGTCTTCTTGCCTATAGAATCGAAAGCCACTGAACAGTTACCAGGGGTGTAATGGTCTGTAGAAAATTTCTTTCCCTTCATGTCAAAATTGAGGGAGTGGTTCCTCAGGTGGATCCAAGTATCGGAGGGAATCTTCGAGAAAAAAACTTGCTTTCACATTTGTGGTGCTCTGATTAAACGAAATAAACATCAATCTGACATAATTTCGCATAGCTGTCGGCTAGCGAGTATAGCTTGTCCAAGTTTCATAATTATTAACGACAATTTACCTTTTATGAAAGATTTTTTTATTGGTGCAGGGGCTTAGCCATGTATTGCAAGGAAAGAAACCAGAAATATTTCCTAGACTTAGTAGACATAATCGCAGAATATAGATACGCAAAATCCATTTCTAGTGATTCAACAGTGACTGAGATCAAACCCGGGACATTTCACTCAGAGCAGAGCTGTGTTATCATCAGGACTCTGCTAACCGATATTACACATTTGTAGAATATTACAACACTTCACATCTTTGAGCGTGCTTTTTATTCGAATATACAAACAGAAAATCGCCTTTCAGATTCCCGTGTTTCTGTTTTAAGAAGGCCCAAAAATTAATTCCAAGCTATTATTGACCAACAGGAACAAAAATAAAGTTACACTGATTTCTGAATAAAATTTATGATTCTACTACTGCATACTTAATACACTACTAATACTGTATACTACTGCATAGTTCTGCTACTGCAAGTAAATATTGCATAGTTATTTTCCGCTGATTCCTTGCAACAAACTAGAAACTGTAAAACTTGCAAATGTTTCTGTAGTTTGGATAACTTAATTAAAGTTTCCATTAATTTATTTTAAATCAAAGCCATATAATCAGTTGGTAGTTTTGATTGTTGCATTTATAAATTTATAATTCATTCGTTTTTCACCCGAGATATATTATGAAAAGGAATAATAACCGATAGTATAATGTTAACCTTAACTATAAAAGAAAAACTTTCATTGCACCAAGTACGATTGAAATAGCTTATAAGCACAAATGCATTTATAATTCAGGGCCATATCCTATACTATATCAAAGCCAACTAAGAAGAGAGCATTGCTTAAAAAAATTACAGCCAAATTGAATTTAGCACATTGTGTATGTAAAATGAAATTTTTGAATTTATAAGGAAAGCAAATTTAAATTAAAACTGAAACTTTTATAACAAGAATCAATTCACATTCCTTTGCATCTAAGCGACAAAGCACGATAACGCTTTCCGATATCACACTCAAAATGTTTTGTTAAATCCGTTGGATAGCAACATTGGGTTTTGTGTTCTGATTGTTGCCAAAGGAGAGAAAATTTACACGAAAAATATTCAGAATTCGCAACAAAAGATACTTGTCGGTGCATCTTCTGCAATTTCCAATAATTATATATTCCACGCGGTAAGAGCTTTTCTTAATAAGCAAGAATATTCTTTCCTTCGTATCATCGATTTTCGATTACGATATTTTAAAATTCTTTGGAATCTTTTCGACTTTCTCACGGAGAAAATAAGTTCATGGTATTCGAAAAGCGGACTAAATGACTTTGAAATCGTTTGCTCGGAAATCGAAAAAGGAATTCTGGAATGTGGTTTGAATGAGTACACAATGAACAGAAACCTTAGAATCGATCAAATTTCTTTATTTATAAATGGAAATATTTCCGCATTTAGACGAAGTATGAGGAAAGTATAAAAGTGTGCTCTGCAGAATTATATGCTCTTAATTTTTTGACTGAATATATTTGAGAATGTAGTAACAAAGGCATTTTCAAGGTTTAATTATTTTTTTTTAAAAAAAATATATATATAATACGCAATTATAAATACTGTGAAATGACTACTAAGAAAATTTTAATAGCTATATAATATTTAATGCCCTAGAATTTCTCTAAATTTATTGTAAGCTTTTCTGAAGAAATTATGTAAATTTATAAAATTAATTTTAAGAAAGCGCAACTACATCGTTTATTCATTAGTATTTTGTTTCTCTATTGGTTTTTCATGTAAAATATTATAAGCCAAAATAATCTTTATTTTCATGAAAAAATTATAGTTCATTACACATTTATTCTTAATTGTTTTGTGTTTAAAAATATGTTTCAAGTTAAGATGCTTATAATTACATAGAACTAAATATTACGTCAGGATGCTTAAATAATTATTTCGTAAATTAACTAGAAATGTTGTATAAATAATATATAATGAATGAATGAAAATGTGTGTGAAATGACTACTATGATACGTTATATGATGGATTATATGACGAGACACGAGATGTTGCATTAATCCATTAACTACAATGACCAATATAAAATATTTTACATTTAAAGACTATGATATATTATATAGAATGAAACTATTTTAATAATTTAATTAATTTTATTTAAAGCAAAGTCATTGAGAATAGTAGACTATGCCCACTGAATATGTAATTTATTAATAATATTAATCATAGGTCCTTTTTATAATGAATTAATATGCTCCTGAATGAATATCTTAGAAATAAGTTAAAAATAGAATATATTAATAAAGACTAGAAAATTAGAATTTATTATTAATGAGCTAGTCAATATTACTTACATGAGTATGTGAAAAAATATCAAAGTGTTAAATTTTTATTATAGCGTAACGTTGAGGGGAAAAAATGAAATTGTTTTAAGTATTTAAATTATTAACAACTGTAACAACTGTTTTAAGTAACTATATAATGACCATTGAATGCTAAATCCTTTATATACTGATGAATAAATATGCAAAATAAATAAATTCTATATCTATTTTATATTTAAAATGAAATTTAAAGTCATTTTTTAATCCTTAAACTAAACATTCTGATGAATAATTTGTGTAGTATATATTTGGAACACCTTTTAACACATTAGCTGAAAAGGTACTTTGTTTTAGAACTTTATCATTCGTTCTTTTTCAAGTAAATTAAATTTTAATCAGAAAGCATTGTAATAATTAAAATAACGCTGATATTTAAATAAGGCTTATATTTTACAAAAATCATAAAGAATTTAAAGTACAGAAATATTTATATATTAAAATATTTACAAGTGCACAGTGTCTTAAAATCTCTTCAGATCAGACCATATTATTAAAAATAAAAATTTAAAATATATTTATGAATCATTAAACTAACGCATTCATAAAAAAATAAAGCAAATGGAAGTAAATCTTCGGTACGTTAGCTAATTTTTAAATCTTCATGTTTAAAGAAGGTCAAAGTTACAGTTAAATGTTATCTCCTGCACCAGAATAACTAATAATCAGGCAATTAATAAGAATGTACCGGCGCGAAGAAAGACTAAGGACTACTTAACTGTCATTTTATTTCCGAAACTTGTAACCGCATCTGCAAACGCAATCTCACCATTCCCCTGCAGACAACGCCCTGAGTTAAGAGCTTTTAGTTATAATTTACCTCAAGAATTATACATCTGTGATTAATGCGACGAACGGTTGGTGCGGAAGATATGCCCGTTACACTTCTCTTTTGACGATGATAAAAGATCCACTCCCTAAATAGTTCTCTCGTGGATCTACTCCACCAATGAGAACCCTCCCGCAGATGGATGAAGTGCGCTTGCTAAGAACTCAGCTGCATCTGTGTGTTTAAAAGGAGTCGGTGTAGTTGGAATTCCTCTCATCTATTTCAAATGGAAAAAATATCTAATAACAAATCATGGACTCTTGTAAAAAATATTTCTAATATTTTTTTGATTAATTTTACAAATAATTGCATGTTTGTGTTTCTAAAATATTCTTCAATTTGCAGTTTTGTTATTTGTACCTATTTTAATTAATAAAATCAATCACAATGCCGCATACATATAGGTTCACCATGTTGTAATAACATTTTTGTAAGTGAAATTGTTAACAGAACATGAGCTTTACGGTAACAAACTTAGACTTTGGATACAAATGCAATACTTTATACATTGTTATTTTTTAAATATATAACTGATCCAAATGAAACATACAGAATGATGTAAACAATAGAACAACTTTGTAGATCCAACCAATGGATTAATTTAATATCTGTTAATGTTTAATATTTTTAAAGAGAACTGTTTTTAAACTGACTTAGTGAATCGAATATCATGTACAACAGACCAACTCTGAAGGACAAGCTGAGGACATTTCAATATTTTCGAATTGGTTGGATACATCTTTATTGGTGATTTTTCAACATTTTTTCGTCGAGAAGCAATACTAACTTCGTTGCCACTTAAAAAACACCCTTATATATGGTACAAAAATGACTTAAAACACGAGAAAGAATAAAACCTGCCTGCAAAGAATCTAAAAAAGCAACAAAAATTGAAATTGACAACACCAAAGTGAAAATCAGAAACACTATAATCAAAACATACCATGCCCGATTTAGTGAGAAATCTATGGGGGAGGGGGCATATATCACACTTGTACTAATTTTTCTAAACAGTATTGATATCGTAAAAGCTAGCGCTTTTTTCTTACCCTCCATAGTTCTTGAACTAAAATTTTGTCTTAACTTACATTGTTTGCAGTGGTTTAGATTTCAATTTACACTTAATAGTTTGGAGCTATTTGCAAGCATTTGTCTAGTAAAAGTCTAAAAAAAATATTTTTTCAACTTTGAGAATATCACATTTTCCTGAATTAGAAACAATGGACATTTATGAAATTATAGGAATATGTATATAAATACGTACATATATAAATTTTAAATTATTATTGTTGCATTTATATATTTTAACATTTTATGGTTATTTTAATTCTTTGCAGAATACTTCATTTAAAATAAGAATATTTTAAATGAGGTAAATATTTTAAATATACATATAATATAATGTCTTCACTTTTAATCTTTTCATTTAAATTGGTATAAAAGATATTTTAAGTTGTGTAAATATTATAGTGCCAATGAATGCTTTTGTACTAAAACCTTTGAATGTACATAAGATCATTTGATAAAATATTAAAAATATATATTTGTAATATTTTAGAGCTAAAATGTAATGAAATTTTAAAAAAATATATATAATTCCCTAGTAATTTATTTACATTGCTAATTTCAAGACATTTATGTCATTTGCTATTCTCAAATATAATTAAATATTAACACATGCAATAAAGCAATACAAGACACAAAAAGTAAATTTTAGAAAAAAATATTTTTTTCTAAGATTTATTAATTTAAAATATTTATTTTTATTCATTTCACCGATAGTTTTATGTTAAAGTAAAAAATACGCTAAGCTAAAAATATTAAGCTAATTAAAATGAGAATAAGTATAAATATTATTGTTATTTTATAATTAATAAAAACTATTTATTTTGCATTTGAAATTTACTTAAAATTGCATATGATTATTAACTAATTAAAATGTGTCATAATATAGTTAGATTTTCCTTGATAAATTACCAGAGTGTTTTGAAACAATAAATAAGTAATAAGTGCTTTCAATTAATCTTTACACTCTATAAGCATAAGCTACTTTAGAAGCTATTAAATACAAGAAAATAATTTGGCTTTGGTTAAACAATTGGAGCATTTAAAATTGCTAAGAAAAATGCAAAAAACAATTAACCGAAGTGAATAGTTATAAAGATTGAAAACGATATTAGAACGTAGATTCAACAAACAAAGAATTCAATTAACTCAAATATAGGATTCCTATATTTTAATTCAAAATGAAACTCAGCCCAGAAATTTATTTTGTGCAATGATTGAATTCTATATCTTCGTTAATAATTCAGTGCTGTTACATTTCCAAAATATTATTTAGACAGACCTTGAAGCTTATTTGAACCTAAATGGAATTGTAAACAATATTGAAAAATCTCGATAACTGTAACAAATTATGCATGAAATTTTGAGAAAAGTATTAATACAAATACGGAATATTTCTTTGCAGGTGTAGAAATGACATCTGACTCTATAAAAATAGGAGATATTCACAAGCCAGATATTCATAGGGATAATTTACCATGGGAAACCAGACTCGTTAACGAAACGAACGCCGCCTTCAGCAGTATGGACTATGCTCCTGATAGCTGGGTGAGTCTTGTCTCGATAATATCCTCTGTTCTCAATTGATTGTCGTAACTAAAATCAATTTTATTGATTGATTAAATTAATGAGATTGCAGCCACCAATTTATTTAATACAGGAGATATATTATCCTTGGAATTCTATACTTCAATTCAGTATAAGATATAAGTTCCTCTCTGAATAGGTGGCCGAGCTGGCAGCCGAATGATTAGCATTATTGCTTTCTGTTCAACAGTTTGAGGGTTTGAATCCCACCTTCGGCATGGATTGTGGTAGTGGTTCGGAATCCACTTTAATGTAGAGTTTAAACTGTATGGCCCGATCTAAATAGCAATCGAGTGCAAATAATGACCGTTGAGCGACAAACAAACCAATCCCTGAATAGGTTATTTTATTTCATATTGTTTTTTTTTTTTGTTATTCAACTTGACCATAGAACGATTTCATAAGGGCCGTAGTAGAATAGCGGTTAGAGTGGTTTTGGCAACCTATCATCCGGAAGATCGGGGTTCAATTACCAGTACCGCCAAAGACCTACTGAGTATTTGCAATGTACGTGCTCGTTAAATCTATGGAATCGAATATCCTGTGGTTGGTCATTGAGCAGTATCATGGGTGCAATGGTCTGCAGAAAATTTTCCCTTCCAGATCATAGTCAAAATTGTGCGAGGTGATCCTCTGATGGTGCCATCTATCGGAGGAGTTTAAGATCAAAAATGTACTTACATCTTCGTGACGCTCCGATTAAAAACGAAAGACGCACCCTACTGACTTAAATTTCATAGCTAAGGCAACGCGAGCTAGGCTTGTCCAAATGTCATAAGTAACAACATTAATGCAACATCCAATTTTTGTTGTTGAACAGTGACTGAGATTGAACCCTTGCTCTGAAGAGTATAATCTGACCACGATGTTGATATGGTGAACCCATGCAGGGTATCTTGATAACATCATTAACTTGTTATTTTCTTTTCCTTCCAGATAATACTAACTAAACAATCCTCAAATATTAATTCGATATAAAATTAACATTTTTAATATACGCATTGAGCAGATATATTTACAGCCCGATCAAAAGGTCAATTATTTGCCATCATATACCAAAATATTAATCTTAACAAATCGGGACTTTCTATAACTCGTAATGATTTAATTTCAACTGAGCCGAGAGTTTAATTGAATAATGACAGAAATTGCTTGAATTTGGCTAGTAATTACTGGGGAAAATTATATCGGGAAATAGATCGAGTTACATGAATTTTATATGATTAATATATATTGCAAGAGCTTACTATTATATTAAATTTGATTCATACTAGCTTCATAAACAAATTAACATTTCTTGATAATTATTAAGAAAGAGATGTATTATTCCATTTTACTACTCATGATTGTATCAAGATAAATGAGGAATTACATCATAGCACGCCATCATCTTAAAATCGAAAAAAAATTCAATTCATTCTGTATTCGAAGAAAAAATTGTAAATAAATTTTTGTTCTCTCATATTGGATGTAAATACTGCCCTCTATGTATAAAAATCAAAAATTGTATTGATCATAATCAAAAGAATAATCAGAAATAAATTAAATTGTATTATTATTCTTATAACAATTGTGAAGCAATTGTCAACATTTTAAATAAATGACAAAATTTACCAAATCAAATACAATAGTAGCAAGCAATATCTTACTACACAAAAATGGTTCATTATACAAGATAGTATGTGCATCTCCATTTTGAGCTACATTAATTCTGAACATCATGTTGAGGATAACAGTTTTATGTGACTCCAAAATAGTGCCAAATTTTAGCCAAATCTATCACTGTACTCGATGAATCATCTGAGTTCATCGATGAGCAACTTAGCTAAAAAGTTTTACTGACAAAGTTTCCTAATCAATGGATAGACAGGTCTAATATGATAGAAGGTTGGTGATGAAATAGTGTATACATGAAGAACAATATGCAGCTGGAAATTAAGATTTGACTAAAAAAAATCCACGTAGGTTTAGAGTAAGAGCACACCTCTCACGTAAATTTTCTATTTATTTAAAATGGTGCTCGGGTGACTTCGATATGTGAAGTTGGGGAAAATATAAATGAATATTTTAAGGATATCAAGTCATGCATTCAAGTGAATTACACTCCAAGAAAATGAAACATTTTAATTTAATAGAATTTACATTTGAAACACACTTACAATTTCATTATTAGTTCATTTAGCATTCTGAAAAAAGAAAGCACTGGATTCAAATCCTTTTTTTTTAATGGTAAAACTATATTACACACATTTCAAAGCATATATTCTTGTTCATTTTTTTGATTTAGCACGTTTCATAATTACTTGATCACAAGAACTTTCGTACTGGCTTGTCATAATATGTTCTTATTTTCTTGGGTGAACTGTGGAAAGAGATCTTAATTAAATTTCTTGAAATGTAGGACTTACTGTAGGACGTATGTGCTAGAAAGAATAAGGAAAAAACTAACTAATCCAAATCCATTATTTGGCTTAAATATAGTATTTGGTGCGGTTCTTGCAGATTTGAACATATATTTAGATGTGGATTAAATGTATTTTGGCAACATTGAATTTTGGCTTATATATTTTAGATTAAATTTTACTTCTTGTATTCTAGTTTAATATTTTGGTTTGAACTTTTAGTGTGGCTTTGGGGTGTACTGGCTTCTTTAGGACTATCTCTTGGGCCAGTGCAGAAAAGCCATACTTTGCGCTATGTGGTCAACACCTCCTGACGAAGCCGGCCATGTTGGTGCTTCGTTCTGTTTTATATCTTTCTTTGATATTTTTCTTTTAAATTTTTCCAAGTATTTTCAATGTATTTTTTTCCATTTAGTATTTTCAATGTATTTTTTTCCATTTAGTATTTTCAATGTATTATTCCCTATCTAGAATGAATAAATTGAACATAATTTATTCAATCCAATTTCGAGAATCATTTTCATTAAAAAATTATGAATTTGAAATGTTTTTGAATTTTACTATTCTTAATAACAGAATTATAATTCTGTTAAAGTAATTTGACTTCAGGTATTTAACAAAGGCCTTAAGCTTTCAGTAAATACATAAAAAAGCTTAAGGATATTTAACAAAATAATGGTATGTTTCGATGCAAAATTTAATTATAACTGAAAATAAATGTCAACAGTCATTTTCTGAAAATGTTCAATATTACTAAAAACAATCATAAAAAATTGTTCTATTTTCTGAAATAATGCTTTAAGGAAAAATTTCCATAATGTTGATCTTAAGCAAGTATTCATTATTACTTAAATATCATTGAGATATTTTCTGTAAATGAATGTCATTGTATGCCAATTATATTACTGTAATAGGATTTTGTGAATAATATGTTTTTCAAAAACATCTCACACACACATGGTTCTTCATTTATTTATTTCTTAAATCAGAGCACATTTAATGTAATATCAGTATTTCATTAAAATCATTAAAATAGTCAATAATGATACACACTATTTGATGAATATTTAATTAAAATATGCATATTTGATTGCAGCAGTTTTTATTAAAAAAAACGATATATACATATATATATATATATATAATATATATATATAATATATAATATGTATATGTATATATATATATATAATATGTATATGTGTATATATATATATATATATATATATATATATATATATATAATATATATATATATATCGTTTATAAATGGAATTTTTTATTCTCTCTTTTTTAAATTATTCAATTTATTTTAATATCCTTTATTTTATATCAAATTAAATAGATATTTTTCTGGCATATATTTAGTATTATTTTATCTTAAGATTTAAAGAAAAATATTTATATAGAATTGATAAGAGTTTTTTTTAAATCATTTAGATTTCATAAGTTTGGTTATAGCAATTATTGCTGGACAATTGTTAATGTATATTTATCAGGAAATGATTAATAATATAAATATTTTTGCATGCTACGCTTATTCAAAGTCTTCAGCTTGAATATGTATAAATAGAACAATTTGTTATTTTTAAAATCAAATTTTCTCAGTAATTAAAAAGCCATTTCTATGTAAGCAGTAAAAATTAAACATGTCTGTTCAATTTCAAAGATTTTGCTGTTTACGGGAAAAATTGTATTTTTAAAGTAAATAATTTTCGTGAATTTATTTGTGTCGTATAGAAAATTCGAGAATTTGATGCATTTGTAATTTACAGTCGGAGGTGCGTACAAAGAAAATTTAACATTTTTTTTAAAAATAATATAACATTTTGTAGCAAAAGTATGAATACTTGTGTCAGATATCTATAAGACAAATCTTCATCAATTTTTAGATCCACTGTAAAACACTGTATGTGCAAATTATTTGAATGATAATTTAAAGGCTAAACTTTTGTAGCAAAAGAATGAATTTTGTAGCAAAAGTATGAATACTTGTGTCAGATATCTATCAGACAAATCTTCATCAATGTTTAGATCCACTGTAAAACACTGTAAGTGCAAATTATTTGAATGATAATTTAAAGGCTAAACTAAACTGTCCAGAAAAAGTTGTTGGATGTATGAAAGCTGCAAAACTTCCTGGCTCATGAGGGTTTTTTTTATATCTAGTTTAATTTCTGAACCGAAAATGTCTTCTTTATAATTTTGTAGATATATCCATTCTGTTCGTGGAAAAATGAAGCCCAATATGCATAACAATTTTCGATAGTTACAAGGAGTATCCCAGGGTTTTTATATTAATTTCAAATAAACGTTCTGATATGTTATTTGGTTCTGATATTTCTGATATGTTATGTATTTAGAAAATGCTTTCAATACAGCTTATATTGTTTAAAATTGCTGAACACCATACACAGTTCGAAAAGCATAAGACAAATAGCTAGTATGGTTTAGGAAATTTTTTGGTTTATTAAAACGTTTACTTTTAGATGTAGTCTGTATACTAATTTCTGCTTAGCATTGGAATATCGAACCATTACTCTTAACCTTAACGCATATTTACTTTCTTGTTACTCCTATGCTTAGCATTTGTTTCTTATTCAGATACTTTCTTGATCTATCAGAGTTGCATTTATTTTCTGTGTTTTAAGGGCATTTTCACTTTACAAGGACACCAATTTACAATTATTTTTGGTCAGGGTTACTTTTTATTTCGTAAAATGATTTTGGCTAAATAATTAAATTTATGAACATTTACAATTAATATTTAATTATTGTGGCACAGTTGAGATAATAATCGAATATCTAGCGCTCTGGGTTTCAGATTTAACAGTTATTTGATTTTAATCTCATGTGTGGTCTAATTAATTGCAAATATTTTGAGACCATTTTCAATTGTAGGACACTATTTCGTTAGTTTTCGCTCGGATTAAAATTACCGTTGAGAGACAAACGTAACAGACCACATAAGTTTGAATTCATACTTAAATGGATTTAATGCGAGCAACTGACGTCAAGTATCAAGATATAACGCTTTGATATATAGTATATATATGTTGCTGTTACTTAATGCTCTTGATAAGCCAAGCTTGCTATGCCGTTGGCTATATGAATTTAAGTTAATAGCATGCGTCTTTCATGCAATCAGAACACCACGAAAATGAAAGTACGGCTTTGCTCTAAGTAATCCTCCGATAGATGGGACCACCAGAGGATCCACTCCATCAATTTTAATATTGATCTGGAAGGGGAGAATATTTTCTCAAGACCATTAAACCAATGATAACTATTAAACGATTGACACCCGGATTTTCAATTCCACAAATTTAACAAATATGTACGTCGCATGTGCTCGTTGGATCTTTGGTGGCATTGAGAATGGAATCGCACTTTTTCCGGATTTAAGGGCAATGGCTACCACAGCCCTATTTATCGCTAAAAAATTTACAACCAAATGTTAAAAAATCTATTTGGTTTTGAAAGTACATTTCCCAAAAGATGGATAACTATACCATCAGAAGTAATTATTTTTAAAAGTTTTATTTATTAGTTTTATTCAATATATAATTATTCAATATATATATATATATATATATATATATATATATATATATATATATATATATATATATATATATATATATATATATATATATATACATATATATATATATATATATATATATATATATATATATATATATATATATATGTATATATATATATATATATATATATATATATATATATATATATATATATATATATATATATATATATATATATATATATATATATATATATATATATATATATATATACATATATATATATATATATATATATATATATATATATATATATATATATATATATATAAAGTAACTTTTACTTTTCCCACACACAGAAGTTCAGTTTTTTTAGTTTCCATTTCCACCTCATATTCATACTTAAAAGCAAATGAATGTCACAACGCGTCTTGTCAATAAAAATCTGCATATTCACTTACATTTGGGAAAGTGTTTGATATTTGAGAAACCGCTACATTGAAAAATCTCTAGCAAGTATTTATTCATTCGTGAAGCGATGTGAAATAACATTTACTCTGATTTGTTTGTTTATTTTCTTTTTGAATTAATGGCATCTGCATGTCACTAATGCATCATTGTATCGTTTTGCTTAATGTAAAAATGAAAAAAAATCATTCCATTCCTAATATTTTTCAATCTTATTCCCCAGCGCCATATTCAAAATACGGAAAAGATAAATAAAAAAAAAAAGTAAATAGAACTTGCATAAATAAAATAGCGCTTTAGGAAAAATAAATAGCAAAACAACTCGAAACAAATCCTTTAAATGATTTCTAACTCATATTTCAGCATTTCCTTATCTTTTAAAAGTTTTACGATCTGAAAGAAAATTGAAAACATATTGCTTTATAATGAACAACCTAAGTAACAAATAATAAAAAAAAATGCAAGTTCCAAAATTCGTACCGGAAAACGTAAATAAATACCACCCCCTTCCATTTTTATCTAGTTTTTATTAGTTTTTATGGCAATAAACATTATCAAATGCAAACTCTCTAGAGAAATAAAAAAAGGGACATTTTGGAAACAAAAATCTAACTTTTAAGTCTGTTTGTGATAAGTACCGCGTCCGGCTCGTAAATTCTACTCTCGCTTCCAGTTTTGTTGTTTTTTTTCCCTGTTCTTGCATTTTTTTCTCATTGTTTGCTTTTTTTTTTACCCTTATTTATTTATTTTGAGCCATTGGGTATTCTTTCTCATACAACAGCGCCATCCAGAAACGCTGCAAAAGACGCTGGAACGACCATTTGGTTGAATTATACGTCTCATGAATCGTCCCTTGTAAGATTCGGTCACCTAAATCAACATCTTCTGGTAATTCTTCCGGGATTTAAACTAAGATCCGGAGCGTTGTTGTGAGCGCTGCTAAGGATTTGTGACTAACACCGCTCCGAGAAGTAGATTTCACTCTGTTCTGCTTGCCTCTTTGAATTGTACCTACGCTGGTATGAAAAGTCCATTATTGCTTTCTGTGAGTCGTGGTTGTTCGTCAGGGGAAAGAAAAAAGCAAAAACCTCCAAAGCTATATTTTTCTTGCAGATCCTCTTCTGAAGGATGCTTAAATTTATATCCAAATGACTGAAGGATGCATTTGTATGTGATCCTTCTAGAAAAGAGTTCTTGTTGCATGAAGAAAACATTATCCTTAAATTTTAATTCCGCTTCAAGAAACCCATTAATTTAAGTTCTGCTCAGTTTTAAATTTTAGTTTTGAATTAGGTTTAGGTTTCAGGTTTTATGAAGAAACATTATCTTCAAATTGAAGAAATCATTATCTTCAAATTTTAATTCCGCTTCAAAGAACCCATTATTTAAAGTTCTGCTCAGCTTTAAATTTTACTTATTATTCAGGTTTTATGAAGAAACATAATCTTCAAATTGAAGAAAATATTATTTTGAAATTTTAATTCCGGTTCAAGAATCCCTTTATTTTATGCTCTCCTCAGTATAAACTTTTACCTATTTTTCATATTTTATCTAACAGAAACTCAGTGGTAACTCAAGGAGAATTAATATTCAATCATATAAGCAATTTACTCTTTAGATCAAATACGATTTTAAATAATATAATTTATATTAAATCACAGCTGATCGATGGCTAAGTAGTTTGAGTCCCCGACACCTGGTCTGTGGATTCGAATCCCAGTTTGGACGTGGATGTCACTTTCTCTCTGTGTTTCATTGTCCTTTCTTGTCTTGTGAGATGATGTATGAACGTGGCCCACTCTATAAAAGGGCTTGTGGTGTATGGTGGGTAATTCTACTCGTATCTGTGACTTGGTGAGGGTTAGTCACACATTATTAGCAGTTATTAAAAAAATATTAAATCACAGGATGTATTTTTCTTTAAATTTTAAGATAAATTTGAAATAAAAAATGCTTTTTTCACAGCGCTTTTTTAAATTATTCAATTGTATCAATTGTTCAAATTATAAAAATTGTGAAAAAAATAATAAATAAAATCATTTTATCTTTTTATTATATAATAGATAGTTCAGATCAATAAATATAGTTTAAATAATTGTGTATTCTAGCCTACTGATTGTGGAGGATTAGCGTCCCTTACTTCGAAGCAATAGATATTGGGTTCAAATCCTGATGCGGACATGGATATTTCTCTCTCTTTGTGTTTGTCATTCTTTGTCACTTAACTTTCGGGGAGAAGATGGCCCACCCACTGGGTGCCTCACTGTATGAGAGGCCATCACTTCGCCCATTACAATCCTGATTAGGACAAAGGCCAAAGGGCAGCCACGCATTAGAAAAAATAATTTGTAATTTAAAATGTTTCAATAAATTTTCTGACAGAAACCACTAGAAACTCCAAAAGCATAGCATTATTTCCTTATTAATATACTATTTCAATGACTATACTATTTTGAATGATTTATTCATTATCTAATGCAAGAAAATAGATCACAAAAAATACGGGTTAAAATTCTCGGTATCAGTTTTCCATCAACACTCATTTATAATAGTTTCTTTTAATATTTATATATTTACACATTTCAACGATATGCGGCCCTTTTGTAATATTTACTTGTGAAATAAACTTATATAAATTACGCATATGAAAAACAACTATTAAGAAATATTCAACTGTCTTATTAAATTAAGTTACGCTCATTAAATCATCTATAGAGCCATAAATAGATTTTTTGTATCGAAAACATAACATTTTAAAAAATGCATGTCAGTACTCAAGGTCATTGTAAATTTTATCTAGCTGAACACGCAAAAAGTAAAAACTTAAGAGTTATTTAAGTTTTTTTATAAATACTGTGATACTTTTTATGAACCATATTTCTTGTAAGTTAAATGCGAAAACAATTGTGAATTTAAACACCAAGCAATTTTAATGCCAAGTTTTCACTTTTATTTTTAATTTATTTATTTACATTTGAATATCCAATCACTTAAACTTCAAGTTTTGTTAGTGATTCTATTGTAAAAATGCATCAGAATTTTAGTTAATAAAGTATTTTATTTAACATTTTATGTAAATACAATTTAAAATTTTAACAAGGAATAACAAAAAAATTATATGAATTTAACATTGATAATTTATTGAAATAAAATTTATTAAAAAGAATAAATTTTATTTTAAAAAAACAATGTCAACAGCCGTAAAATATTGTAAATAGTGATTAAATTAATTTTAATAACTGAAAGATATTTAAAACTTCTCTGCAACAGAACTGCACTAAGACGAACCTGTCAACAAAATATCTTTATAAATATTAAGATTTTCTTTTTTATAGTTAAGCATGATGATAAATTATTTGTATCTATTTCTTGCAGAGCGTACACCAGAGACCTTTACTCAAGCAGGTGCCTTCCCCTTCTGTTCCTCAGATGCCAACAGGGCCCCTGCAACCCTTGAGGGAGTTTACCTCCCCCAACCAGCACCCACCCATGCCGCTGCACCACGGCGCGCTTTCCCCCGTTTCGTCGCCAACTTCGGGAACAAATTTGAGAGCGGAGTGGACGATCCCTAGAGCTACTAACAAACCAAAAAACAGACAGACCGATGTATGAAAAGAGCCTAATTTTACGTAAGGTGAGATGGTTTCTTTACCAAAAACCTCTGAACAAATATATTTTACAGAAATAAAGGAAAACTTATTGATTTGTTGGCAAATATAATATAGATGTTAGGGAAAAGACTGAAACGAATCTGTATTTATAAAATTACAAAGTAAAACTTGATAAATGTCTATAATTCAATATATCTTTTTTTCTTGTAAAATAATATATTATTGTATGAAAATATAAATTTACTTATTTTTTCTAATTAGATGATGAAAATTAGAAATCGAAGATAAAAATCAAGTTCCCATAAAAAGTGTTTTTTTTATTTTTTATTATTATTTTAAAAGAGCTATAAAAATCATTTAAGAACGAAGGACATAAAAAATTTTGTACTCAATGCTGTCCTGTTGCTGTCACCAGATGTTTCAAATCGTTTTATTCAAAATGTGACAGAAAAATACTGAAAATTTAATTAATATCATCATTGAAATAAACATCCATAAGCTTTATTTTTGCATAATATCCCATTTTTTTAATGATACATTTAAAACAAACATGGAAGAAACTATGAATTTAAGTTCAATAAAAGAAATGTTTCAACATTTTGCTTTAGATCACAATGTTTGGTGACATATTTTTTGTGGAAACTGTCAATGGAATAATTTGTGGAAATTGAAAATTCTGGCAGCAAACAATCGCTAGTTGGATATAGTGTGTTCTTCTAAATCAATATTTTCTGAAATTACAATTTAATTTCAAAATTAAAATATCATATAGAAATAAGAAGTATTATTAAGCAGGAACATTTATATATATTGAAAACTAATAAATAAAAATAGGGTTTTGAATGTAATAGAGAATAATATTGATTAAAATAAAGTTTAAAACACTGAAAAACAACATTTTCATAAAATGCAGATGAGTCAACTCAATTTTGAGTCTTGAAAGCAAATACTTGTGGCATATATATTTTAACCAAAGCAAATGCAAACTCAGCCCAGTTACATTAATTTGACTATTTGACAAAAGCCATAATAACCGCCTTTCGCAGAACGGATTGTTTCGAGACGAACAGAAAGATAGTCAATTATGTTCCTGAAGGTGTTCACTGGGATGTTGAGCCCTGCCCACTCCAATTCATGACCAGCTGCTCTAGATTACGCAAACTCAACTGACCTGTATTGCTGTTTGGCTTGTGTGATTGGTTATTGGTTGTTTAACTTTAACATTAAAAAATAGTTTTTCATTAATGTCTCAAAATGATGTAAGATCTTGTTATGATTTAAAATACAGTGTGGAACACCGTGAAGGTGCGACTTTAGTTTAACACCACAAAGGTGAAAGTACGACTTTGATCTAAATTCCTCCCATACATGGTACCTCCAGAGAATCCACACCCTTTATTGTGATATTGATATGGAGGGGGATGTAAGATGTAAGCCGACCCATCCGAAGGTATGCTGCGATGATATGGAGGGAGAGGACAGTTTCTCCAGACCATTGCACCCATAGTAACTGCTTAACGACTGACCACAGGATATTCGATTCCACAGAATTAACGAGCACGAACTTCGCCAGTACTCGGTGGATCTTTGGCGTCAATGGAAATTAAACCTAACCCTTCTGGATGGAAGGCCGATACCCTAACCACTAGTTTACCACTGACCTACCAGAGTAAAAGTAATAATACTAAATCTGTATCGGCCTTCTCACTAACCTGTGATAGTATAAAATGATATTTACCTAAACATTATATAAAAAAATGAAGAAAATCCTGTAAAATATTAAGAACCAAAAGCCAAATTTAACTAAAATTTTATATTTCTGTTTTACATTTGCACATAATAATAGAAGTTTTATAAATTATTAAAGTTTTATCAGTTTTATAGTCTAATCTTAAACTTTAATTTGCTGGCTATAGAGATTGTAGAAATAATGAAGAAAATATTGTAATAAATATTAAATATTTTATAAAAATTTATAGCAATTTTTGTAAATGTTATCTTTTTAATATGCATATTACAAAAAAAAGTATGTCTTGTTAAATTTTAAGAGAGTCATGAACAAATTTTCAGTATTTTCTTTATATTTTATTTTTCTGTTTTATATACTAGAACGTTAATGATGACAATTTTGCAAAAGATTAAAATTTAACACATTTCAGATTTTTTTTATCTCTGAATGTTATAATATATGCTACCTTTCAAATATTCAATAAAATACTGAAAAAGCTTCAATTTTATCTATAAACTATTAATTGATATTAAAGATCTATTATATTTTTTGGAATAACTCTTTCGTTTGATATTCTAAACTATAATATAATATATCTGCCTTCTTTACGTCCATCATAAAAGAAATTCTATTTTTATTTCAGGTTCAAGAACTATATGGCTACCACATTCCCGTGATCTATCTTTCACATGAAGATTAGGAAAAGAAAATGGGAAGCAACACCGGAAAACGTATCCAGAAATCACACTAACCCACTCCAGATTGTTCAAACGCCTTTTCCCCAAGAGTTCTGAAAATCCCGACAGTGGCAAGTGCATTTTGTGTGTGGTGCTAATCCAGGACTTCTCATGCCCAATCGAGTTACTCTAGTCTTTTGTTTCACTTATCCTCAAGCGGAGGGATTTAATTCCCTACCTTCACTTCATGTACAGCTGCTATCTTGAAAATGCACAAGAGACTATTATTAACACAGGGAAATTGATACCTAGTCAAGACATCGTATTCTCTTGTAAATATTGTGTATAAGAAAAACATAAACTAAACTACATGATATAAATATTTGAATGCGCATATAATTCTAAACAGGACGGGTTTAAGAAGACATTAAGGAAACTTTCTAATGTAAAATTGAATCATGAAGTGTAATGGAACTTAAAAAAAGAACTCAAAAATATCATTTTATGAAAACTATTTTGGCTTTTAATACATTCTATTACGAAGCTATTTGTATAAAGATGTGCTACTAAAAAATCAAAGTTACAATTTGCAAAAACAAAACAATGAAATTATTTAAGTAAAGCGTATAATTAAGATTACAGCTACGATTTTAAATGTCAAGTTTATCTGTGAATTTTTCAATAGCTTTTCAAAATTTGGTTAAGTGTTTATATTGTGCTTATCAAATGACTACAGAAAATAGATCTACAGAAAATAAACTGATATCACATACTTATAAAAATACTTAAATTAATAATTTGCCACCAATTTATTATAATATAAGCAAATACTAAACAGCTAAGAAACATTTTTGTTCAACTATTTTTTTAATTTGTTAAAAAAATTTTTGTTTTTATTCGAATTTGTTAAAAAAAAATGTATTTCAAAATTAATGCTACGTTAATAAATGGTATATTTGATACCACCATTTCACGATTACAAGTTCATTTAATGTACTGCATATGAAAACGATATGATACTAATCTAAATAAATGAATATCAGAATTTGAAAAAGAGATACAACAAAACTTTCCTCATTCCTACTTCTTTTGTATGGAAATTAATATAAAATAAAATTAAATAACATAAAATAATTTCGATATTAAAGCAAGCATTTCTAACAAAAATAAAACAATTATTTTTTAAATGCTGTATATTAAAGTTTAAATGCATTTGTATAATAAAAAAAAATAAATCAAATATGAATATTGCTTAAGAAAAATTATAAAAATATGACAATATAAAATTTGCTTGTACTTTTACATGTACTTTTAGCAAAGAAATTTTTAAAATAATTTAATTTTTAGTATTCAATTTAATTTTTTTTAATTTGTGATAAATATATAAATTCGATGTTAAATGAATATTAAAGTGTTTGCATTCATTTGTATAATTATAAAATATAAATAAAAAAATGAATAAATAAAATATATAAATATTTATTTTAAAAAAAATATAAAAATATGACAATGGCGATAGAATTTATAACATGTATTTTGTACATCTTTTTGAATTCAGCTAATAATCTCATACATATTTAATTTTTATTTAAAAAATGTTGCTTTTTCTGATATATTATGCATAAGAATATCTTTGTACTTAGTTTTTTTATTGGGTATTCTATATCATACTGCATAACACTTTATTTTGTTTCGTAGTAAAAATATATGTGTATCAAATTTTATTAACTATAGCACATTTTAAAGCAAATTTCATACATATGTATAAAAGTACTGGGGATGCGTTGGCGTTGAAAATAATGTGACACTTTGTGAACATATGAAAAACACAGCTGGTGCTAGAATTTGATTATATAACTTTACGTATTCAAGCAGGGAGTTTAAATGCGTAATGAAAACTGTTAGTATATATTTAGACGATGATATATCAAGCGTATGAAAATATATAATCAACAAGTACTGTATCTCGTTTCACTCATCTGAATTAATTGTTGATTAAATACTGGATTCCAACTCGGAAACAAGCATTACTAACCCCTTTTCCAGAGAAGCCTTTCTAACTGAAACATTATCTTATATCATCTAATAAAACAACATATGTGAACATTGTATTTGTACAGTACGCAATTTTAAAGTATGATCACTTGTTGCCAAGCAACATCAATCATGTTCTTTATAATATAAAAAAAAAACTTTATGCAAGTGAGAGTGAATATTTGATTTTTTAGCGGTAATTTGTTTTCACAATCCATAATCAAGTTTTGTAAAAAAAAAATGGGAAAAAATTAAGAAAATATACATTGTGTGTTCTTGTAAATTATTTAAAGATTTACTTTTCAATAAAATCATAACTGTGTTTTGTTCGAGTATTTTCTTATGTTTGCAAGTTTAGTTTTATGTACAATCAACATTTCTGTATTTTGAATTTTCAACTAATTTTAATGTTTTGATTAATGAGTCATATTTTTATATTTAATTATTTTTAAATTAAAAATGTTTATTAAATATTAAGAAATATTTTTCAGCAAAAAATTTGAGTTTACAAAATGTTTAACGTTTAGTGGATATTTATGTTTCGTCTAAGAGAAATAAGGAAATATGTCCCTCAAAAAAGAAATTTCAATCTTAAATTTTGAATATTTATTTATTAAATTTAATATTTTGAATTAATATCTTTACATACACTTATTCACAAAAGTATGTATGTAAAATGCATGTGATGATGTCCTACAAAAGAAAACAGACTTACAATATTAGTTTTCAAATTAGCGATCTATTTTTATTGCAGTAAAATCAAGCTTAGTTACAAAATGAAAAATATTTAAAAAATACAAGTACTTAATTAGCAATATGAGCTTAACTTAAAATGGGATATAATTTACATCATAAAAGTAAGTAGGCAAACAAAAACAAAGAAATTAATATTGCAAATTTTACAATTTTTCAAAAAAATTAGTAATTTGTTGCCTAGCTTTTGGCCTTTATAACAGCTGTCAATCTATATGGCACTGATTTTACTAAATTTTAAGTGACAGAAGATGGTATTTTCTGCCACTGCTCCAAAAGGGCTTTATTCGATAATTCATAATTTTGATCTCTTTCTTTCTAATTTCGCGATCGAGATATTCCCACAAATGTTCAGTGGGATTAAGATCAGGTGACTGCGGTGGGATTCTTAGTTTTTTTCGCACGTTATATAGAAGCCATTCCCTAACAACCCGAGCAGTATGTTTGGGATCATTATCTTGTTGGAAAGTGAATGATCCATTGAGTCCCGATTTAGAAGCACTTTGGCTTAGATTATTCTTTAAAACATTCAAATAGCTATAGTAATTCATTATTCCGTCGATTGTAACTAAATTTTCTACTCCAGTTGCTGCCATGCACAACCCCAAACCATAATCAAACCACCCCCGTATTTTCCATTTTTTCTCATGTTCTTTGGCTCTAGAACTGCATTTGCTTTCCTACAAACTTTTTCATGTCCATATAACCCTTGGATGTTAAATTTACTTTCACTTAAAAATATCATTGAATTCCAAGAATTCCTGTTCTGCTTTACATTTCTTTAAGAAAATCTATTCTATTTCTGCGATTCACTTCGCTAACAAATGGTATTCTTCGCATATTTCGACCATGGTATCACGCCTTCCGTAACACACAGCGAATTGTTTCAGGATTGCATGACTTTGCAAAATTGTTTTTCACATCAATTGTCAATTTTGGCGCAATGATCTTCAGATTTTACTGTCACATTTCCAACAATAATTCGTCTTTCTCGATTCGTGAAAATGGGTGGTGTTTTTGTTCTTGGCTTGTTTAGAGTATTTCCCTCATCCTGGAACTTTTCAATGATTTTTTTGCACTGTTGCAGGAATTTTGCCCATGATTTTACCGATTTGTTTTTTGTACTTACTTTTCTTATAGGGCGTTATTATTGCATCCTTTAGATCTTTTGATAATTCTTTTCCACGTAGAGGCATTAGGAAATGTTGATGTACTTAAAGCTTAAATTTACAAGCTTTAGCTCAAGCTGTAGTAGAACTTCTAAACGAAATACGAAAAATCACTCGAAAAGTTTCATTCAGACTACTTAAAAGTCAAAAATTCAGAGTGAATATATACTTTTGTGATTTAAATTTCTACTGGTAATTAACAAAATGACTTTTAAAGTTTTTTTTTAAATACATGTAAATGTATAATAATTTGGTTTATTTTTCCTTACTTAATGACTTGAAACAGAAGCTTTAAGCAACACTTCCCAAAATAATATTTTTCTTATATTTTTTGAGAACAATATCTTTTTCACTTAAGATATGAGTTGCCTTCTTACTTTTGTGAGCAAGTGTATGTAGAATATATTATTAAAATAAAAATATAAACTTTGAACTATAATACATAATTACAAATACACACTTAAACATAACTATACATATATAAATATGTGTGTACATAGATACGTCTATATGTGTGCATTTATATATTCATAATAAATGTAATTTCAAAATTTAAAATACATGCAGAGGAAGTGATTACAATAAATAAAAGAATATATGCAGTAATAAATTTTAGAACTGAATTTTATAATGACGTGACACGCATAATTCTCGATATAACAATAATTCTTGATAAAGTCTTGCAAAGTATGTCTGTAATATCTGTTGAAGAATAGCAGTCCATCCACTTTGAATAAATTGATGTTCATTTTTTGTCTACACGTTGATGACAACCAATGCAAATGACGTACAAACACTTCCTAAAAGCTTTTAATTGATGAGAAATTGAAGGGGGCAGGAGGTTAAGAAAACACCCGAGCAACATGAAGAGTATGTTCTCTGATTTGTACAGTGTATGGTTTGGTATTATTTTTGCAGATAAATGTCATTTAGCATTATAGAAAACTAATGTTACCCAAAAAAACACATCGTTTACGCATCGAATAGTCGCTATGTTGCCACAATGTACAATAATACTGATCTGCAACCATATCTGAATATCTTCTAATAATGAGGATACGTTATCTCAAGATTTGGAGTTTTCGGTTTTGACAGGATTGATCTCAAACTATCAAGAGAACCCCAGAAGACTTGTACACAGTGGTTGTCAATGCTTAAACAAAACCTTTGCTCATCTAAAAATACTATATCATGCCATTTCGCGATGTTTGAGCCTTTAATTGATTCCAATGAAAATGAATCACTTGTGCTGTTTACTCAACAGCAAACTTCTATACGGATATAAAGAATGTTAGCAAATAAAATGAAATGCTAATTGCTGAATAAAGTCTTTGCTTCATATGGAAGCATTAAAAGTTTTTATCAGGCAAAAGAAACATCCCGATTTTACTAAGAATTAAGTTTCCTTCATGAAATACTATAATTTTGCTTTAAATTGAAGGTGCCTAGTGATAGATTAGCACTTCTTAGAGAGGAAGTTCATTGTTCAATCCAACCTCAGTTGAAAAACAGGTGATGCATATATTGCTTCTGCCTGTTGTTGTTATTGGTTACTTATCCCCCTGTATGGAAAGCCTACACCAATTTCAAAAGTCCCCGACGCACAAGTTCCTGCTTAACCCACAGCTGCCTCCAAGATGTCCCTTGCCAATTTGGCTTAAAGTAATTTACAGCTTCATTTTGGAGAGAGACCACGAGGACAGATGACTAGCTTGATCTCTGAAATCTCCACCAGTCATTAGCTGAGCAAAAAGGGATGACCTTCATGACTTGGGTGACCCTAAAATGAGATAAATCTCCAAGAGTACTTCACTCGTTCCCTTCATGTGCACTTTCTCGGCACTTGGAAACTGACTGCAAGACTTGAGATGGTGCTTCTGTTTTGTTCATGTATGCTGAGGAACATACTTAAAATGTTTGGGTTCCTTTCCTTTCAAACGCATGTGTGTATTCAATTTTCTCAGAAAAATCCTTATTTAGGTGAATATTAATTTGCCATAGGTTGTTATGTTTTCCATTATTTTGCCTAAGCAAAAAATGCTGTATTCTAGCCCAGCTACTTTGCTTTTGACTGCTAGAGTTGGTTGCATGGTTGCAATTTAATACTAAAACCTAAATAGCACCAATCACATCTTGATATTATTTTGACAATTCTGCAACCAAGAAAGAGCTATACAATTTTTTCCAACTTTCATTATCACAGACCATACACAGTGGAGGCGTATAACTCCTTATCTCCATTAACATAAGACCTGATGTATTCAGTACGAAGCAGTTTCCTATTCTTACATATGATAAATATTTTCCTCCTGGCATTATCAATAATGAATATTTACTCAATGATAAAGAATTATTTTCCAAAAGACATATCTACCCGAATTATCAAGCAACAGAAATATTGTCATTCAATGTTTTCTTCTTTTTTTATGTCGTTTCATCAGTTTCAGACTGCAATATACTTCAAATCATTAGCATGAAAGTTTCAACTCACTCAACGTGCCCTGCGATGTACCCATTTCTCCCATTGTATGTCCGTAGTATCTTCACTGCATTATTTAAAATTATATTACAATATTAATTTAAAAACAAAGGCAAAGGATGGGAGAATATATTTGTTTTGAAATATAGATTTTATTCGGTAAGTATAGCTTGTCAATCTCCAATTTAAATTATTTCAGGCAAATGTAACTTTTAAGGTCACCCATTATTTATTAATTTTATTCCTGAAATTTGCCATTATGCTTCTTTTAATGTATTGTGATTATTACTTAAATGCATTGTAATATTATTAAACTCTTTGGATAAGATGAAAATCTCCAGTGATTACAAAATTTTAATATCTGCCATTACATTGTTACCTAGTGTTATATAAAACACATTATACCACAACTTTTAAATTAATTCATATCATCACATATTTATAGTTTATAAGATTCAGATATCAAATGCTATTTAAAAAATAATTTTTAATATGGCTTTAAGCATTCTGGTAAAAATAGTTTACATTAACGTTATAAGAATTAATTTATATAATCAGTTTACTTCCGTATATACATATAAGAGTAATATCTAAACAAATATAACTATTAATTGTAATGCCCAACGTCGCTTAGGCCTTTGCCTTATTCAACTTTATTATGGGCAAAGTGATGGCATCTTATATAATGGCCAACTAGTGTGATTGTGCTATCGTCTCTCTGAAAGTTAAGTGATAAAAAAAAGACAAATACAAAGAGAGAAAGTAACATCCATGCTCGAACCAGGATTCGAATCCTTGACCTACCGCTTGGAAATTATAAACGCTAACTTCTCCGTCACTTGATGGCCATAGATTATACTTACAGGTGTTATATAAATTTTTTACAAATTCTATTGGGGAAAAATTTCTTTATATTCTGTTTTAAACTCATTTCTAATCAAAAAACTTAATAATTAATTTATAATCATTGAAATTAAGACGCAATCGATTGATTTTAAATTTTTGAAACTAAATTTATGTGTATTTTGAAGGCCATACAAAATTCGTCGATATAGTTAATATATATACATATAAGCAATTTATCTCCTTTTGAAACGTGATAACCCAAGTAAAACAAAATTCAATATCATTAAGTTCATTTACTTTACATTTTTATTTACATAAATGTTTTAATCACAATGGAATATATTTAACAAAATTGTTAGAGTTGATATCTTTATCAAGTGCAAATTTTCTAATTGCATAATTCATAACAAATAGACATGGTAATCCTTGTGTACTCATAATCAATATGCTAAATCCCCAAATTATATAAACACACACAAATAAATATATATATATATATATATATATATATATATATATATATATATATATATATATATATATATATATATATATAAATATATATAAATAAATATATATATATATATATATATATATATATATATATATATATATATATATATATATATATATATATATATATATGAATTACAGTTTAATAAAGGAAACTTGAAAACTTGATAAAATAAATACAATTAAAAATTAAACTCAAAAAATAAATTTAAGTTTTATTTTACAAGAGTAACTTGTTTTTAGAAAATCGTTATATTTATTTATTTATATTTTCTATCACTAAAAGACGTTTAGTAATTAAAAAGTAATTATACAAATAAATATTCATGTTCATTAATGAACATATATTAGAATAATATATAACATGTAATAGATTTGGAGCACAAGTTGCTTTTTACTTGAGTTTGCTTAAAGAACACAAAACAAGAAATTGCACTCAAGAAGAAAATTTTACAAAAAAGAAGTTTCACTCAAATTAAACAAGAGGCGGTCTGTTTCCTTCAAGGCAATTAATAACACAGCCTGACATCACAGGTTTTAAGCCTGGAAATTAATTAATTTTTAATTGGCTGTCAGTTTAAATTTAAAGATTAATCCTTTTCATTATTCATGAAGAAGATAAGTAAAATAACGGCCACTATCAAAAATTTAGTTATATATTCATACACTAAATTTTCTTTCTCTTTCAGGGCAAACTTTTTTAATTCTTTTTTTTTCATAAAAGTTTAGGCGCTTATATGTACATTCATAGGTAATCTTCCGCACTAAAGAACAAAAATTCATTAATGAAACTTTCATATTTTAAGTTTACCAATCTGTAATTTATAGTTTTTGTAAAAAGTTCGAATAAATGTAAGCAAATACATCACACTAAGTCAATATACCTTAATGAAGAAATATAAGTTTATTTATAATAAGTATATAAGTATATTTGAGAAAATAATTATTTCAAGAAATTAATGTTCAATAATATGCAAAAGTATGGTTCCTCTTATAGTTTTAATGTATTACATTAATTGTAATAGATGGCAGAATGTAATAGTGTGATTAAAAGTACTCGAAAACAAAAGGTATTGATTCGATCAATACTTTTGGTTGGTCAAACTTTAATACGCAAGCAATATAACATCAAGGATCTCTTCACAATATTCTACGGACTTCAATACGTTTCTTTCTGAAAATAATTTATTAAAACGCAAAATGAATACCGTTCAGAGTTCTTAGCATTTTTTTTCCAGATTAATGGACACAAAACGGTTACCAAGGAGAGGCTTTAATAAGCACAGAAATATGAAATAATTCATACGGTTTCATACAAAAAAAATTCAGTGCTTGTGAAAGAAAATATGGTTATAAGTTTTGACAAGCATTTTGATAAATATTAGTCGCAGTATGGATGGTGCATATGCAAAACAAGCAGATATTCTCACCCCATTTAAGGGTATCTACCACAAAATATTTAATGTAAACATTTAATCTTTAATGAATAAGTAATTTTTATTTAGTTATCTCCTGCACAGAGGAGTTCTGCTGGATGCGAGGCATCTCTTCAACTGCAATTCTGTTGTCTCGACCCTCTTCAACATCGACCCCAATTGCTGCCATGACGCCCTTTATACGGAAAAATCTGAAGATGTGGCCAGGGCAGTGATCCATGCATCTGATCCCATATAACTTGTCTTTTTTTTCATTTTGCACTAGCCACAAGACAAAAACCACAACATTTAGTTAAATAAAATAATCTAGATTTTATAATTCCTAAATTCAGTATTCTTTAATTGTTATGGATTCCGTAGGATTTTGCGAACACTAACAAACTTTACTGTGATTTTCTCGTTTTTCAGTGGGATTGTTTTAATGTAGATTACTGCGAAAACTAATGAAAGCAGATGGCATTGTGTTATTTTAAGAGACTTTGGTGTTGTCTTCCGGATTTGCTTATTTTTTTTTTTTTTTTTTTTTTTTTTTTCAAAAACCGTTCTCATCATTATTTAGTTTTCTTTTACTCAAAAGGATAGATACAAATTTCGTCACAGATAACAATGTGTTTTAAGAAGGATTTGATTCGTGAAAGCATTTTTTGGCCACAGGAACATGTTATTGCTTTTGGAACAGAATAAAAGTTTTTACACATTCCGAGATACGACACGTCCCATCCTTAAATGTTCCTTTAAAATTACTTAACAGGAACTAAATGATGTAAAAACATACTAAGTAATGTCTTTAATTTTAAAAGAACAATCATTAATTATTAAGAGTTTGACGTGAATTAGATATTAATCATTAAACAAAATACATTATCTACTAGGTCGCTGATTTTCTGAAACATTTCCTTTCAAATCTTTGATCGCACAGCAATCAAATCTTGCACTCTTGAATAAGCCAATCTTAAGTCAATTTAAGTATTATAAGTATATATATCAATTTAAGTATCTCTCATAAGAGCTATTCTTAAACCATTCTTAAGTTATTTATAAGCCAACCATTCCTTGCACTTTTTCTTAAGCAATTTGCAATAATTCCAATGCGTTTGTGGCATATTGTGAAAAGAAAACTTAATATGTATTCTTTGCTTGATAACATTCTCTAGCAGAAAATCAAGAAAAGACAATTTTCCTTTCACTAAAAAGTTGTTTGTTTTCCGAAGGTAAAATGTAATACTTGCTTGGTCGTTATCAAAGATTTACAAAAGTTCTGTTGTTGATGAGGTCTTATGCCAGCTAGGCTGGCAATATAGAGTGCGTTACTCCATTTTTGCAACTGAACAGTAATTTGGTGAACTGTCCGTGACATAGATAGCCGCTCATTGGGTAAGAAACCACTCGCAACCCATTCCTACAAGAAGGAGACAAAGACAGTAGAGAGAGAGAGAGAGAGAGAAAAGACGTACATGCCCAAACCGGAATTTGAAATCAGGATCTCTTCATCCACAGTCAGGCACGGTGACCACTAAGCAGGATGGCTGGTTTACAATAAGTCCCAAGTTATGTAATGAAAAATTGAAAAATATTTCGGCTATTGGTGAATTTTAAATGAAGCATTATGTTTTTACAAAAGTAACATCTCCTTAAATGAATTTAAAATTTTATTATTTCATGTTTCAACAAAACGAGGAAGAGATTATAATTTAAGCAGCTAGAGCTTTTAATATTGGAAATTTTTTTTTATCAAAACTAGAATAATGCTCTTGCATTCTTCAAGAGACTTTAAATAATCGTTAAAGACTCATAATATTATTATTATTTATATAAATTGTTGAACATTATTTTAACTTCCTATTTCCTTTTGCACACTATGCTTACAAATTCCAAACCACTTTCATTCTTTCGTATATTCTCGCTTAATTATTCGGAATATTTTTCTTTGTATACCGCTTGAAAACCGGATTCTGGTACTATTTTTTTTCTGTGGTTAGTTAAATTTAATGTAAAATAATTTTCCCAATAACAAAATTCGCGTGACACTTGTTTGGAATTTGTAATCACTCTCCAAAAATTGCAATGCTTTTGTAGGAGAAATTTGCTTGTGAAAAGAGAATTTAATAAGTATTCTTTGCTCGATAATATTCTCTGCCAAAAAATTATTAAAAACTAGTAAGACTTTTCTAAGATAAAATATATCACTTTCTACGTCGTTTTCAAATGCTTAATATAGCTCAAAAATAATTTTATAAAAAAATTTAAACATATTTCTGCATTTTTGAATTTCCAAAGAACCATTATTTTTCTTACAGCTGTAACATCTTTTTACATGAATCTAAAACTTGATTATTTTAGGTTTCAACAAAACAAAAAATAGAATATAATTTAGACTGCTAGAACTTTTAATGTTGGAAATTTTTGATGAAAACCATAATAATGTTCTTGCATTCCCTAAGAGAAAACATGTAATCTTCAAGAATTTATAAAAATTACTATAACATTTATAAGGTCTTCAAAATTATTTAACTCCATATTTCCTTTTGTATACTCCAGCTCAATTATTCGGAAGTTTTTTCGTTGCATACTGCATAAAAACCAGGTTCTGGTGTTTTATTTTATCGCTAGTTAAATTTAATGCAAAATAATTTCTCCACTAATAAAATCCGTGTGACACTGGTTTGGATTTTGAACAAAATGAATGGTATGATCCCGATTACCTCTAGCTGTAGACGATGATTCTGTCTCTATTGTATTCCCAAAATTGCTGATAAGATTCCTTCTTATGCCATTTTACATAATTCAATGAAGCCTTTGACTTTCCAAAGTTCTTTCAGAATAAGAAATCTACTGTAAATCACTTTTGGTATGCAGTATTTCAGATGTCCTTGGTCCATTCTGCATACTTTAAATGGACTGCAAATGCAACTGCTTTGGAATCATTTAGATATTGAAACCTTTTTTTAAATCATTTTCACTTTTTCCAAATGATTCCATCCTACAAGTATTATAGCAATAACAATTATAAGTTAAGTTAAAGGGAAAAATTACGTTTCATAAAAAACAAGCAGTATGATAAGATTAAGTGCCTTCAATATTTTGGAATATTTTAAACTCATTTGAATTATGAATTGTGAACTTATTCTACTCTAGTATTTGCTATTTATTAAAATCATAAATTATAAAAAAATATGTTCTAAGAAATAAAAGTATTTGTTGCCTTATAATCTTATTATTAATTAAGTTTGCAGAGCCGGCCAATTTGTCTAGTGGTCAGTGTGCCTGACTACGGGCAGGGAGGTCTTGGGTTTGAATCCCGGTTCAGGCAGGGATGTACTTTCTCTCTCTCTATCTTGTCTTTGTCTTTCCTTGTGTGAATGAGGTGTGAATGGGTGCCTACATGTGTGCGTACTGAAGAAGTCAGATTCCACACCAAATACGGTTCAGTTGGAAAAGTGGAGCAGAGCACTCCAATTTGCCGGCCTAGCTGGCACACGAGAACAACAACATTATGTTTGCAGTAGAACGCAAATTTAATAACTATTGACTTGTGATAACTAAATATCTGCAAATCATTATAGAATCTTACATACTTAATTTACTTCTTATACTATTTTACAAATTAACTAATATGGTATATGAAATTTAATAAAATTTTTAACGTTATTTTGTGAGGAAGAATTTAAATGTCTTTTTTTCATGCGAAATAAAAATAAACAAATTTTATATAAATTTTAAACAGCATAGTAAAATTCATATAATAAAATCTTTTACTATGCTGCTACTATGATAGTAAATAAAGCAATACCTGTACATTTATATTTCAAGAATGCATTTAGTGAAAATTAATTAAATCATTATGTTTCTACAATTATAATTAATTTTCATAAAATTGGCTTGCAATTTCGAAATGTATATCTCATGCTATAATAATCGCAGGTTAATATGAATTATATTTTAACCAAAATCTTCGAATAAAATATGAATTTTAATGTTTCGTGTATCGTACTTTCTTTTCTTTATCATGTCTAACACTTGCGAGATCTTCATATTTGTCAGCAATTTGTTAGATATTATCAGTCATTTTTCGGAGACCGTTTAAGATTCAATCTGAATTTTGAAAGCAATAAATTTATATCTTCCAAGCAGGTCATTTTGTAAAACAATCATCTGCAGTGGAGGGAATAGATCAACGTTTTATAAGATTGAAATTAAAATAAATATTATTATTAATATAGGCCATGAGTAATTGTAAATAATTTTTAAACTATTTGCAAAAACTGTTTTACAACAAAATTAAATCAACAATGCTTTTATTTGAGTAATATATATTTCGCATATACTTTAATTTGATATAGTTATCTTTGCACAGAAAAGTGAGGAAAGTTGTTATTGCATGCCCCATAGGTCAGCAGCGCTACACCAGGTCCATGAGCGTCTACACCTTCAAAAATTAGAGCACCATAAGTGGATTCTCCATCAGATATATCTTCCATCATCAGATCTCCCGGAAAGACCAAGGTATTGAAGAATATGTTCAGGAGAGGCTTGTTCATTTAGACACTTGGTGCAAGTTTCGATTTTCTTCGTATCCTCGACGAATTTCAAGTTACCAAGCTGGCATTTCCGAAATGGGCAATAGCTGTTGTTTCTTACTATTAAGACCAGTAGACAGAGAAGCACCTGGACGAACACAGCGGTACCAATGATGCTTAGGTGGGACAATCCAAGTGGTTTTGTTCTCGTGTTTAATCTTTGAGTGAATCTCCTGAAATGTGAGAGGTGCCGACAGCACACCGTCATCAATCACACCAGCTTTGGCCAAAGTGTCCGCAAACTGATTCCCCTCGAGATCCACGTGGGAAGGAATCCACTGTAGGTGAATATGAGGCGATACGGACATCCGTTTTAACATTTGAAGTATTGAAACCCCAGTCCTGTCTCTCACTTGTTGCCATCTGGCCGAATGCTGTATCCCACTTTTACTATCAGATAAAATCCAAATCTCAGTCCATGAGGAAGTGAATTCCTGGATTCTCTGGTAGGGTAACGTAAGGCGTGAAGGCTACTCCAATTTGCTCATGTAAAGCCTGGAGCTTAGTCAGTCCTTCTTCTTTGGACGCTCCAGTCGTGTGGATTTACGGAGACAGCAACCCTTCCCCATTTATGAATAGTGAGAATGGTATATGATTGTATCTGTTGAAAGACTAAATAATACAATTCATAATTTAAACTTCATGCTACTGATTCTTTATAATAGACTCGTAATCTTTCTATCATTAAATTCATCTAAATATTCTTTCTAAAACTCTCATATACACAGTAATCTCTTAAAACATGATACTCTTATAACGCGCTTCCATATTACTCAATTTCATGCTCATGGTATAACATGTGTTTTCCCCCGTGTTACACATTGATACCTCTGCGAAATTTATACGGATTTGTAAAGTTCACAATCAATTTCTAGTACATTTTAACTTTTTGTGTTATAAAGTTAAATTAAACGGTGGAACTTTATCTCAAATAGCTCCATCAGCGAATAAACAAGTGATAAAACTGCTTTTTGGAATTATTTGGATCTAATTGAAATCGACTGTTTTTTTAGTTACATTATATATATATATATATATATATATATATATATATATTATATATATATATATATATATATATATATATATATATATTAAAATATTTGGTTTCAATAAAACGTGAATCATTTGTGCATACGAGGTAATACGAGCATGCTCGTACAGCATGTTTTTTTTTAATAAAGTGGAACTAATACACCTTAATATAAGGGAATTACTGTGCTCATAAATTGTATATGCTAACTGATGGCTGAGTGGTTTGCCTACCTGACTCATGAGCTGTGGGTCTCTGGTTCGAATCCTGATTCTTTAATATATGTTGCTTTCTCTCTGTGTTTCTATGTCCTTTCTTCTGTGATGATGTATGAATGTGGCCCACCCTATAAACATGTTTGTGATGGTATGTCACTGGTAATGCTACTCGCCTCCGTGACTTGGTTCACAGGTGCAAGCTGGGTAACGACAAATGAATTTCTGGCCTTGTTGTAGCAAAGGGTTTGACAACCAGTGCCTGCCGTAGAAAAAAAAATAAATTGTATTTAAAAATCAGTAAAAATGTAATATGCTAGCTTTAGTAGCGCAAACTGAATTTATGAAATCATGTATACAGAAGAAAATATATTTGGATTTACATCAATTTCTATTTATTATGCACAATACATTCATGCTGAAAGCAATTAGTTCTCTTGCTTACTGAAAGACGTGACATTGGGCTCGTGGTGACCTAATGATTGGACAGCTTTTTTCAATCGAAAAATAACACCTATTGATTACAGCCACTGATGAATAATGGAAAATCGATGATGTGTTCCTGGTTTCTGTGTGTGGTGGGTGCTTGGGAGTTTTAAGAGTATCTCCCTTGCGATCGTGAGAACAGTCCACTATTTGTGAAAACACTAGGCTGAAGGTCCTTTACATGATTGGCATTAAAATGCCATCCAATATTTTCCAGCCATTCTTGAACTCAATAACAGAAAACGGATAGAATAATATGATTTTATCCTCAGGGAGATCATTCGAAAATTCCGAAAGACAAATATTCCTTACACAATAAAGAAAAAAATTTTCCAAACAGGTTTTACAATTTTTTTAAAACTGGATGTAAAAAATATTAGCATTAGCCTTGTTCTAAAAACCAATAGAGAAATTGTGTTCTACGAAAATCATTTTTAACTATCTTAAAGATGATAAATCATCTCTTTTCATTGTAAAGATAATACAGAACATTGGACATTTTAAATATTTGCAACACTTTAAACAAAACAAAATTAAACACACATTGTTCTGTTTATTTTTAATTATATGCCATAAATTAAAGCGCTTTGTATAAGTTTATTTTTTACTTTTAATTTGTTAACAATTCTGTCTTGGTGATTTTCATTGTTTTAGCATGTAAATAAATATATATGGTAATTTTATGTGTTCATGATTTTTGGATTTTTATTCTGCCACTGTTTTATTTACTTTTTTCTTTCATCCCTTTAATATTTTTCTCTTATTTTGACAATGTAGCTCCAAAATTCTATTCATTTTACTTTCAATTCTTATTGGTTTTGATTTATCATTCTTTAATCTTTTTTATGTGAATATTTAATTTAATTTAATTATTTTCTTCAACATTGTGATCAATCAACTTTCTTTATAAACTTAATTTTTTTTTCATGTATTATATTATATGGCAATTTGAATAATAATTTAAAATTTTATCTCATATATTATTTTTTATCAGTGATTATAAATTTAAAATGTATCTATACATGCTGTAAACAGCATTTCTCTTTACATTTAGATTATTATAAAATGTAAAACGAATAATTTCAGTTCAAGTGTTATAAAACATGTAGATACTTAGGGACTTTAGATTAATTATATATAATAAGATGGGTTTTTTTTTATTTATTTGTTTTTTATTGACATTTATTTCAAAGTCTATTTCAAGCATTAAAGATTTTTGTAAGTAGTTTTTTATTAAAGTTAATATATATATAATATAAATATATATATATATATAAAATATATATATATATATATATGTATATATATATATATATATATATATATATATATATATATATATATATATATATATAATATAAATATATATATATATATATATATATGTGTGTGTGTGTGTGTGTGTATGTGTGTGTGTGTATTTACGTATATATGCAAATATATAAAGCATTAATTAGAAATATTATAAGCATAAATTCAATAAATACAAGAGTACAAAAATTATACGCCTAGCATTAAATTCATCATGAAAAGATTTTAAATAGAATTACTAAAATGTAATTATATTCGTAAATTTTTCATAAATTTAATGAAATGCCAAAGAAAGAATAATAAAGTTTAAGTACGAAGTATAGTAAACATAAGAGACATATATTCACTAGATAGTTCAGAATTTTTAAAAGAAACATACAATAAAAGGAAACGAATTACCTATATGACCGGCTTCTTTTGGAGTGCTGACCACAATGTGGTCTTTCTTTGTCGATCTTTATTATCAATCTTTCTTTGACCACAGTATAGTCAACATCTCCTGAAAAAGCTGGCCATATTCGTAATTCGTTCATTTTCTATTTATTCTATGTTTCTTATCAATTTTGACATATCTATTGAATATATGCTTCATATGTTTTCTATATTTGTTGTTTCACTTTATTATTCCTCATTTGGGCAGTTGATTAATTTCATAAAACATTTACTATTATACATATATATGTGTATCATTGAAATAAATATTACTAAGCATTTAAATTTTAGAGGTTTTAAAGAAATTAAAGACAATAAATATTAATTTTATTTTTAAGTGATTTCTATTTTGATGTGAAAATTAAATTCTACATTTAGGAAAATAAAATTTTAAGTCAAAAAGTTAAATTAAAATTTTAAATTACAAGATCTAGTTTTTGGATTTAATGATATCTTTTTAATCAAATACGTCTGAGGAAGTCTTTTAAAATAAATTTTGTTTACAAATATATATTTATAATAATTAATTAGAGATCATATTTAACAAAATACCTAATATGAAGTTTAAAGTATATTGTAGTTAAAAAAATATTAAATTTTGTACGTATCTAGATTTTTAATAAAAATACTATAAGTCGAGTAAACGACTTGTTCCCTTAAAAAATATTTATCATGAATTCTATATTTAATGACAAAACGAAATCCGAATATTCTTTAAGAAAACTGATATTCAAATCTTCCGATCTAGATACAATGACGGTAAATTTTTATATATGAGAAATTGGAAATGTCTCATTAAGAATTCAGACAGAAAAGGATGCCTGCTAAATCTTTTGCAATACTTTTAAATTCGATGCGATGAATTTGTGGAAAGCTGGTTGGGGAGTTTTATGTAAGCAGAAGACTTACTTTTCTAAGAGATTGACCATTTCGCATGCGGCAACTGAGTCGAACAAAAGGCTTCGATATCAAGAAAATGTATTCACGTAACATGCTTTCGAATACCCGGAGAACAAAAGAGCCCAAAGTTGTTTTCTGAGATGATTTTAAAGCTTGAAAGGAAGCCAAACTTTTGGGTAAAGAGCCTTAAACATGACCGGATATAACGTATAAAAGAACAAGCAAAAGGCCATTCTTCATTTTTCTAAGCAGTGCGTCCGAAAAAGACAAAAAACAAACTCATGAAAAAGCATAATCTACTCAAAATGAAAACAAAAACTTCAAAGTTCTTGTTCCCGCGTGGCAACAGCGGTTTCAAATGATTTCTTCCCGAAAACCAAAATCTAATAAAAGCCCTCCCACAATTTTTCTTTCCTTGAGATAAAAGCCCTGAAAAACTGTTATTTTTTTTTCTTTCCCGGCAGACTTTAGAATATTGAAAAATAATACTTGAGGTTGAAAGAAGAATTAAGAACAAGAAAAGAGAACACACTCGCATGATGCATCGTCAGTTTTCTTTGTTACAAAAATCTCCAGGAGTTATTAACAAGCTGATCATTTTAAATTTATCTAATATAAATATTCCTAACAGAATATGCAGTCTTTGAAGATTAAAATGAAATATGAATAGTTGGTCTTCGTATCTGCATTTTCCATGGTATCCAATAGCTTCTTGAAGAATGACTTCTGTTCTGTTTACTTAATAGGCAGCTATTATAAGCAAATTTAATGGGTTTCTCTTTTATAAGCAGATTTACAAATCATTCCAATTTTATTAAAATTGGTAGTTTCATTATATGAGTTAAAGTAATATTACTAGATGAAGAAGGAAAAAAATATAATAAATATATAGCATTCACTTTAAAGTATAGTTGTTCATATTTCGTTTCTCTAACAAATACTAATCTTAATTTCAAAACAATAAACTATCAAAATTAAAATAAGTAAACTAAAATAATATTTAAAACGTGATGTGTATTGGCAAAATACTTTTAATATATTATTTTAATAATATATATATATATATAAATATATAAATATATATGTATATATATATATATATATATAAATATAAATATATATATATATATATATATATATATATATATATATATATATATATATATATATATATATATATATATATATATATATATTTATATATATATATATATATATATGTGTGTGTGTGTGTGGTAAAGATTGATCTCCCAAAGACTCATCTTAATTTGAAAATAATATTCAGCATTTATAAAATATATCATGAGGAAATAAAATATCATTTAAAAATATATTATATAAAGATATATTATTTGTTGTGTGACATATATATATATGTGTTTTTAAAAAGAATGTGTTATATAATCGGACGTTATTCATTATGTTTCTATTTCTTGCAATGTATTTTATCTTTCAGATAAGGATTAAATTACATGTTTTATTGTGTCATTACCATTAATACATAATAATGATATGGCTATACAAACAAAATTAAAGAGTGATTTAAAAAATTCATGAGCTTGATTTTAATTTAAAATATTATATCAATATTTATATAGTATACTGTAGATAAACTAAAATAATATTTTACATAATTTAATCAAAATACATAACGAATAATGGAAAATTATTTAATTTGATTTTTATTTTCCGTAAACCTAGATATCGAATGCCAGTAGTAATATTTCTGAGCATGGAACTAAGTCACGTTATTTTATATTTTTGAAACATAAAAAGGAAAGCAAATTGCATATATTTAATGTAATTTTATTTTAAACAAGTTGATTTAGATTCATATTCCTAAAATATAATGTAATATTCTGAAAATTGGTGACATAATTTTTTTATATTCTCTTATATTTTGGATTATTTTGAGGTAATACAGATTTTTAATAGACAATGAAAAACAATTCAGCTTTCATGTTTTTGCAAAATGGAGTAATTTTGTAAGGTATATTTTTATTGATATGGTATATTTTTATTTAAATAATCTTTCATAATTGAAGATTCTTATATGATATTAACTAACTTGTTTATAATAAATATCGAATAATTAAAACAAATCAAATAATTTTAATTTTGAATAAGAACTTGTGGCACAATAATATATTAATTCCAATCATCGATTTAAAATATGTTATTATATCATTGGTTTTAAACAAAGATGAAGTAATACAATAAGCGTACATTTTTAACTATGCTTATATAAATTGATATCTTTAAGATAGTTGTTCCATTCTTTCAAGTATAAATGATAAGAACAGTGAATCTGAAACATCTGTCATATTTTTAATATGTTCAAATCTCTTATTAAATATATGAATTTTAATGGAAAGTTTAAAGTGAAGTTTTTAATACTCTACAGAAGTATTTTAAATATGTAAGATAAAAACATGCGACCTATATTTATTGAAAGGAAATATAATAAAAAATCTAAATTTTTACTAAGCTATTTTATTAACTATGTAATAAATACTGATGGATATAAATAACTCAATATAAGAAACTTAGAATGCAAGTTTTAATATTAAATAAAGAAATGTATATTAAAAATGAATAAAACATGTTTATATTAGTATTAAATGCTGCTTTTCTACTATATCAATATTAAAAATAGTATTAATTTATGAATCGATTAATAAAAATGTCTAATAAATATTTCTCCTTGATGATCAGGACAGTATTGCTAATATCCTCTTCCATCAAATTACACAATTATAATATTAATTTGTGGAATTTATATTCATGCAAGCTCACTTTCGTGCATGGAATAGCGAATTAAAGGTATAATATACGACGTGATTCACACATATTCAGAAATGCAAAGGTTCTCAATGCCCACCATTTGGAGCAGACACTACGCCAGTAGCGTGAAGCAAACTGATCCTCCTGATATCGGAACAGAATGTTAAGTACATGCTTCATGCGATTAATATTGCGGAATTGTTTCAATACCAATGAATCAGCAGTGCTCCTGCACTGATAAAGGATGCCTATTGTTCCTCTAGGAATTCAAAATAGTGTAATTAGTTACTACAAGTGATTCCAACATGAGTTGATAATGTGCACTTATATGCATTTGAGAAGGAAATCTTATCAATTGTTCGGGAGTTACATAATTATAGCACAACTATCGTACTAATGAAAAGTTCTGGTTATGAGATACATAGGCAATATTTTTTTTTAAATAGTGTATTCAAATTTGGAAGGAAAAATGAAGAATATTCAATTTTAATGCTTGTAAAAAATTTAATATGAAACGTATATCTGATTGTAAAACTGAATAGATCATTCATTGTAATATTTATCGAATAAAGTAGCAAAACATTTCATGATAATGTGTCATTGTTTTTCAGATTATGATAGAAATAATGAAAATAATTTTACTCTGCATTCTCTAATACTATTTTTATGTATATACATATATAGATATATTAAATATATATATACACACATATATTAGTGCATATGACTCTCTTAGACTAGACAAGCTCGCAAGCCGACTGCTATGCGAAACAAAGATGCGTCTTTCGTTTAATCAAGCACCACGAAGGTGAAAGTACGTGTTTTTGCTAAGACTCCTCCGATACATGGTACCAGCAAGGGATCCATTCCATCAGTTTGGACTTTGATCTGAAGGAGGAGGAAATTTTCTCCACACCATTAAAACCAAGGTAATTACTCAATTATCCACGGCAAGACTTTTCGATTCCACGGATTTAACGATTAACGAGCATGTATATCAACGGAACTTTAGCCAGAATTGGGAATAGAACCCAGCCCTTTCCTTCTAGACGGAAGTCCGATGCCTTAACCACTGGGATGGGCTACCACTGTCCTTATATATAAATAAATATATATATATATATATATATATATATATATATATATATATATATATATATATATATATATATATATATATATATATATATATATATATAAATAAATATATATATATATATATAAAACTGTTTTTTGTACATTATGCATTATAACAGAGAGGATATGCTGCTGCAAAACAAAGTATTTCTACGGCCTTAATGCAGATTGTATGTTTTCTTATGAGACTTTTATTGGCCCCTCCTACGGTGTAAGCTCTTACATTTTGTTCACATTTAATACCATAGAGGTGGGATTATTCGTGAGTACCCTAAAATGTTCTATGCAGTTTAAACAAACCTTCTTTCAAAAACGCTGCCTTTATTTGGAAATAAAACACATAGTGAGTGAATTAGACATTTATAAATAAATAATCAATCCTACAAACTGTACCTAGTAGAGAAAATTAATTTAAATGCTTTACTTAGATTTGCTTTTATTAGTATTAGAGTTCTTTTCTTAAAATGTACATCATTCCCTAATCCCTTGTTCTAAATATCTGGTTAAGGAGTATTAAGCAGCTAGCATGTTATTTGATATGTAATATCCACATACTTCCATTACACATTCTTGCAATGTTTATATTAGGAATGCACTGTTGTTCTGAGTTAAATCCTGATAGTTGAATTTAACATAAATCAACAGCACTTCCTTCCATGATTGAATTAGTGATCGATGGACGACTATTGGAACAATTGCATTTCTAGCACTCTTGTTCTATTTTGGTGGAAATATTGAATGTAAGCAATATATTTGTGGACATTTTCTTGTTGCACTAGCGGTAACAGAATTTTTCCCCCTCAAGTCCGGCAGACTGCCTCACTGTGGCGAGAGGGTGGCACAGGGCGGAGTGAAAAATGTACGTCGGGAGTGTATTCTCCTGGTAGGGCCACCTAAGGCGTGAAGTCCAGCTATAGTCTGTAGGCCCCGGAGTCAATTCCGTCTTCTGTCTCCGTGTTCCAGCTCTCTGACCACAGAATCTGCCCATAACCCCATTCATGAATAATTCAAGCCTCACCTGGTCACATTTTATCTTGTTTTGGACTTATCAGGCAAAACTTGGCTCAAGACCTCCTATTAGTACTACATTTCTTCAGGTTGACTGAAGTTATGGTCCTGATTTTGCACTTCTGGTCACGGGAATAATAAGCAACAAAACACAACAAAATTCCTTTCCTGATTACTTGCCGCTAAATATGAAGCATGTTCATGAGTTCCTCATTCCTATAAAAAGTTTATATCATACATGCTATGAAACTTTTTGATAATGAATGCTTGATTAGATTTTCCAAGCAAGTGCTGAATTGGAACAGACTTCATTCCTGTTTTAACTATTCATCTTCTTTCAAATATTACATATTGCCGTACCAATTTTAATAGCGGTATCAAACGAATTTCTTTATTTATTATAAACTTTTAGCGTTACTAAATATCCCAATTGTAATAGTTACTTCTTTATTTTCATTGATAAAGCCTTGCTTACGATACCATGTTGTGGCGTACTTTTTACTTCTCGATGACAACTATCACCCCTCTGAACTTATTATCATATAAATATTATATTTTGTTTATGGATACTTTCTTTTCGTTAACTTAATTTTATAGTGGGATGAAATTTGAGAGGTTGGTTCTTATGCGTATCTATTTTCAACTCTGAATATTGTAAAGCATTTATTCTTAGTGTCCTCGCTAATCATTTCTTATATCAAGAAAAATTTGCGTGTTTTACTAACTTCTGAATTAAATTCCATTAAAAATGGCTAATATAATCCTAGCAATTTAAAAAGTGTTGAATATTAAAAAGCTCTAATTAAAACACAAATATGCATTGTTTTCAAATTTCATCTCTTTCACTTTATATTTATAGTTATATTTAATCAAAATAGTTAATAATAATAATTTGAGAGAACTGAACTAGGAAATAGAATAATATTTTTCACAAATAGCAATTGATTTGATGGTAAAATCTGAAAGGATTTCATAAGAAATAGTAAAAAATTTAAATTGATTTTAATCAATTTGATTATAGAAATGTTAAATAATGTCACGTAAATATATTTAGTTACATTGTTATAAAAATATATAATTGAAATAAACTATTAAGTAAATTAAAAAAAAAGCTTATTTAAGAATACTTTTGTCTATACGATTGGTTAATAGTGTTTATATTTGTAATTTAATTAATTATGAAATTTGTTTAATTAAATAGAATTTAAAACTGCATAAAAGTATTTCCTTTTTAAGTCTATACACTTTCTGTAAAAAGTGCATGAAAAATGTAGAAAGTAAACTGGAGTTTAAATATAACTTTGTTTAAATTTGTTGATTTCACTAAGCTGTGTAATTATTTTTGGAACAAAAGGAATTAAACATTAAGATTACACCTGAAGAATCATTCAGTATTTCACAGAAAATTAATTTTTTATTTTCTTACTAAAACCAGTCTTCAATTGGCTATTTAATTCTGCAGTTTATATAATCAAAAATATCAAAGACATAATTAATAAAAATATCATTTATAAGAATCAAACCTATCTTATAATTGAAATTTATTTAGAATTATTTAAAAAAGCACTAAGAAAGAAAATAAATATTTAATTTTCGTTACTAAACTAATAAAAGGAAAATATTTAACCCATAATATAATAATAGTCAAATTTAGAAGATACAGTAAATTAAATTATATCGGATAAGAAAATAAAAAAACATTTTAATTTGTTGTAAATGATTTCAGCTTTTTTTTAAAATAACTTCAGCCAACTTAGTATTTTAGATGTGATTGAATTGCTTATTAACCGTCGATACAGTGGTAATTATTAACAGGCAGCTTTTATAAAAATTTCCGAGCAATTATTTTGACCATGGAATTTTTCATTATATTTCTTGACATTAATATGAAAATGAAATAAACTATAATTGATTTTTAAAAATTCAAAACTAAAGTTTTTGCATTAAATCCTAGCAAAAACCTCGATAATTTGGAGACTTATTTCTAAAATAAAAATTTAGTTTACAAAGTTCAATTTTAGTTATGCGATCAAACTCACAACAAATAAAAGTACATTTTTACCCACACATAATTTTTACCACAAACTCAATGACAAGATTTCCATAAGGCATTCAATGTAACGGCTAAAAACATATTTAAATATTCAAATAAGTTTAATATTTGCGAAGTAAGATTGAAATTAATGTTAGATAAAGCTTTGAAAAATATAATATAATTCTGGGGCTTTCAAAAAGATATAATGTCATTTAAAGTCCTGTTAAATAAATAGCAGTTAGCATAAATATGGTGTCATCAAAATTTAAGTAAATTTGAGGCAAAATTCCTTTGCATCATTTATGTAAAAAATTAAGGTTTGGTGATTTTGTTAATACATCGATTTAGTATTAAGAATTTGAACCTAAAATAGGATTTGCAATATTCTAGCTGTGATAGACTTTAAAGTGGTCGAAATTTGTATACATATATAAAAATAATTTAAATCAACTTATAAAAATATAACCAGGCCGTACTGTTTTATAAAATGAGTGAACATTTAAAATTAGTTTGGCTGTTTACTCCATAAATGCCTATTATTTGAGGATTTAGCGAAATGTTTCTTTTTCTATTAATTAATGAAGGGTCAACAGGTGAAAATGTAAGCACCGAAAAATATTTTTTCTTAATTTCATCATCATACTACAATGAACAATTATTATTTATTATTATTTTCACTAATTATGTAGAATTATTATAGTATCTTTGATTTCTCCATTAAAAAATTCGTGTTTTTATTGATATATTAGCATTTAATTTATCAACTTTAATTATTTTTCAAATACCTTTAAGCTCGTAATTTTACATATGAAATTAAGTTAATTAACCTGTTTTAAGGGAAAAACCAAATGAATGCAAATAAATTTAGTTTTTCTTGAACACAGTATGAATTTAAAAAAGGAAGTTTTAGAAAATCAGTAAGAAAATAATAAAATGTCTTAAAAAGTTTTCCAATTAAATTTATCTTCTGCATTTTAGTTAATCACACAATGGCATTTAAATTTTTCAAAAACATCTTATGAAGTTCAATATGAGGAACTTCTTAAGTTATTCTTGTTTTTCTTAATATTTTTTTATTTTAAAAATACAATATCATAAGAAATGTTAAACTACACAAGAATTGTCACAAAATAAAGCCTTTATCATTGAATGCTAGATTATTAAATGAAATCTTTGTTTAATAAATAGGAAATTCTAGAAAAATTAATTTTAACTAAAGAAATTTAACTTACTGCATTTTCATCAACATCGAGTTTTGTATGTGAAACAAAACTTTTATTCTTAGGCATGTTTAGATCATTTTAAAATCGGATTCAAATAAACGTTTCAGATATGCAGTTTGTTTTAAATTGAATACAATACGATCTTTTTGTAAAAATGCAATTTTGAAGCAAATACAATGCATGCAAAGTTTGACTTCATTTGTAAGTATGCCTGTATATAATTGTGAAGTCTCAGTTAATTAAGATCATTTTTCGGTTACTTAAGTAAATGATGTAAGTACAATTGATTCCTAAATTTAATTGTCAATTGAGCTAGTAGCTTCAAGTTTCTTTGAATGCAATCTGTTTGTATATATATATATATATATATATATATATATATATATATATATATATATATATATATATATATATATATATATATATATGTGTGTGTGTGTGTGTGTGTGTGTATTTATGCAGTTCACGCTATTTTTGGCAAATGCAATAATGATATGGTGTTGCTAATTGTATGCCTAAAGAAAGAATTTTCGAAAACATTTTCGTTATTTTAGTATAGAAAAATACAACTAAGTAACAATTCCAAAAAGAATCAACGATCGCTATCAAAATATTTTTTGTATATTACTACATCCGAAGAATAATATTCTTGAAGATATCAGCTGTATCAAGAACTAAGTTAAATAAGCATGTTTTTCGCATTGCTTTTTTTTTTTCTTACTTTCTTATGTTTTGTGCCCCCACTCTCAAGCCAGAAATATATTTCAACCAAAGATCGCTATGTGATTTCCTATTCTTTAAGATGTACATACAAAGCCAAGATTAAAATTACTCTGTACTAGAATAAAAATAAATCAATATTTAACCCTAGAGAACTTGCTGTTGTATATGGTTTGAATTCTGGGCATTACATAAAGAATCGTTTCTTGAGCTTCGAAAGAAAAAGGAGTTTTCGACAAATTTGGAAAAACATTCTTAGAATCGTTTATAATCATGAAATGTATAAAAATAATGGCTAAGTTTGCATCCAAAAAGTCGCAACGGAATGTCTCTTTAGGTTGTTGATCTATATATATATTCATATATGATGAAAAGTTTCCTACAAAATATTAACTTTACAATTTAGATGGGAAAATGGTGAAAGATCTGGTTAAATAAAGCATCTGGTTAAATAAAGTAGAAAAAAACCCGCCAACAACAGAATTAAATATATTGAAAACAATAGCACTGAATCGAACTAAGTAACTGGCAAGATTACCGTGGCCTGTTAATTTCTATTATGTTAGTGCAAAAGAAAGAGGTTCACTCCATACCTCCTGAAATTTATCAACCATTTCGTTAAAACATGTACCTTGCCATTCAGTTGGTCTAGTCTTTAGAATGTCTGACAACAGATTGGGAGGTTAATGGTTCGAATCCCAGTTAGGGGATAGACTTACTTTCTTTCTCTGTATCCTGTTTTGTCCATTCTTTGGATGTGATGGGTTGCCTACCCTATAAACAGGTATCTGTGGTATGTGTGCACTGAGGAAGTCGAAATCCTCACCAAAATATAGTTCAGTTGAAAGAGTGAAGTAGCGCACCACATAATGCCAAATACATTTTGTAATATAAATAATTTCATTCCCAGCAAATAAATTTTTATTTTGGTTAAGTAATTTAGATTATAATAAAATTGACGCAGAGTAGATATGAATATATCGAGAAAAAAATGATTGTGTTACTAATTTTTATATTTTTGGACTCCATCAAGGAAAGTGCGTTCAACTTCTTTTATTATTTCAAAATAAGAGCCATCTTTTTCACTGTATTCACATGAATTACAAATTTAACTGAAACCATAGTTTTCTTCATGATGGAGAATGCATAAATTTACAATGCTGAAACATGTATCTCGTAAATGAAAATAGCTAATTGATGATAATCTTTTTATCAATTAATTAATGCAGAAGGAATTTACACAGGGTCACATGAAATACGTAAAAATAATCTATAGGAATCGTAGATTAAAAATAGTTTAATGGTGTTTCCTCATAATTTAACTGAGCACCGAAAGAGATACCTGTCTGAACCAGGAATGATTATTTAAGATATTTAGAGTTTGTGACCATCGTATTACTTTTTGAATTGTAAGTAGTTCTGAATTGTATATAATATATTTTAAAGTTGCCACAGCAACTTAAAATATATTTTTTGGAAGAAAAGCCCACACCATCTACCTTTAAAACACCATGCTTTATGAGAAAAGTAGTGCATACCGCACGCTTTACAAATGTGGTACTAGTCGAAACCAGCAAATCGTCAGGGCAGAGGAAAGTCTATTATAACTGATACACTTCTAAATGTTATCTAGAAATTATGCAAGAAGTAGAGACGTAGTCCTCTAGAAATCGAAATTTCTAATTCTACTTGAATGACAATCACGTTTTTTAAGCAAATCGCTCAATTAGGTATTATTTAGCAAATGTCATATATTTAGTTATTTTTTAGAAGTATCAACATTATTGTGAAATATTCCTGAAATGTCTACAAAATGCTTCTCTTAATAAAAGGGCAAAATGAATGGCGATCATATGTAAATTATCACATTATTTATGATTGAATTACTGATCAATAGTTTTATTATTTAGTATAATATCAATAATTACTGTTATGCCGATTGGCATAGCTATCAGCAAGGTATTTTAATGACATTTTATGCAGCATAAGTAATTTATTCACAAAGGCAATCAAATTGTTTCAAAGAAATATAAATTTAATGTGACTGATGAAGCACAGTGAATATCTCGTAAAAATAATTTGAATAAACATCATGTGTTTTACCTAAAAATTTCCTAATAAAAATGATGTATATTAGAAAAGTTAAAACTACATAACTTTGTAACTATTTTGCAGTACATTAATTAAGGATTTCTTAGCAAATTGTTATTTTAGAAAAAATTTAAAACATTTTCTCAGAACAATAGATTTGTTTTTATAAATAAACAGTAATAGTTACAAAAAATTTAGTATTGTGGAAACATTTGTGTTGGCTTATATTTAAAAAAAAAAAAAAAAAAAAAAAAAAAACTTTAAGGAATTTTTTCAGTTTTTCTATTACTCTAAACAAAATATATAACTGTTAACGTCGTATCTCTTATTTAGCTTCAATACTAAGTAATTATTTACTTAATCAATTAAAATATATCTAATTAAATTCTAAGAAAAATATCTCTGTATAAAGGTTTATGTACAAATTCAATAAAAGTCTTCAAAAAAGGAAAATTAAGGATAGATATCTTTAAATGTATTACTTTTAGTTGTTTAGTTGTATGAATATTTTTCACAATTAAAAAGTATTAAAAAATTAAAAAAGTTACAAAGGAAATAATAGGTAAACATTAGACTGCATATATATATATATATATATATATATATATTATATATATATATATTTTCATATATATATATATATATATATATATATATATATATATATATATATATATATATATATATATATATATATATATATATATATATATACATATATATATATATATTTATATATTTATGTATTTTCATATATATATATATATAATATATATATATATATATATATTATATATATATATATATATTTTTTCATATAGATATATATATATATATATACACACACAGACACACGTGTATTATTAGCAGTCTATTGTAATATATTGCGAAATTACTTAAAATAGTTTTTTTAAAAATAAATATTAACAATATCTATTCTATATCAATATCTATACCTGATATTATATTCGATTCGTTTGAAGTAATTTGGAGAGTCCATGACATTTAAAATTCAAGTTTAGATTGTTTATATTACATTGTAAAATTATTAGTGTATGAAGAGCTGTATACATGTCGAAGGTCAAGTTAAAAATGAGTTTCAACCACATATCGCATATGCGATTTCCTACTGTCTAAATATTGCCAGAATTACAAATAAGCCAAAAACTAATTATTCAATATTAGAACAAAACTAAACTTACATAAGAATTATGAGACTCTTTATTCTCTGTGGAAATGTATGCTAAACAGTGGATGAGGTAGATGAAGAACGTTCCTTGAGTTTCAAAAGAATAATTTTGATAAAATGTTTGAGACAAATTAGGTAAATTTGACCATTTTACCATGGTTACCATGGTCAAAATTGATCATTTTGACCATGGTAGCCTAATCCTTAGAGCATCGGCCGTCAGTCCGGAAAGAAGGGATTCAATTCCCAATGCCGCCAAAGACACACCGAGAACATACGATCTACATTCTCGTTAAATCTGTGGAATCGAATGTCCTGGGGTCGAGCGTTGTGCAGTTTGCCATGCCTACAAGGTTTTAAAGAAATTTTCCTAACAATTCAAAATTGATGGAGTGATTCCTTTGATGGTTCCATCTATCGAAGGAGTTTAGAGCAAAGTCGTACTTTCACCTGCACGATGTTCTGGTTAAACGAAAGATGCACCCTTCTGACTTAAACTATCATTGCATACGGCATAGATACATTGCTTGGACAAGTCAAGTTTGACTTGTCCAAGATTCATAAGTAACTATAACAACACAAAATCACTTACAAAATCGCTTATAATTTATTATATATGGATATACAGGATGTCCCAAAACGACCACATAAATTCTGCACAGATAGATTCCTCGCTGGGAATACATAAAAACTGCTCAAAGAAGCATTCCTCTACTGTCCATAGTTTATGAAAAAATGCGAAAATCAAAGTATGACATCACTTCCGGTGCCAGAAAAAACACTTTATTAAGAATATCAACAGCAGTATATGCAGCGGATATCGATGAGCATACTCCCTTGCGTTCGTAAGGCATTTCCATAAAATCAGCCGTATATCAAGTACATGTCGCAGTAGTCACGAACGGAATACGTGGCCACCATCGGAAGACAACCGGTAGCTGCAGGATGCAGCCTTTCAAATACCAGTTCACCGGCTGCTTAACGTCATTCCATGGCAGATATGCGCGCTGAACGTTTTAAACATTATCGTCAGGACAGATATGCAAATACTGTATGAACATGTCCAATAAAGTGTTTTTTCCCTTGCACCGACAGTGATGTCATACATTGTTTTTTTATTTATAGATTTTTTATTATTATTTCAGGATAAAGTTACGATGTGTCTGTCAGTAAGGTGACTACTAACAGCATTATAACGAATATATTTCTGTATAATTAAATTTGAAGCAAATATAAAACAGAAAACAGTCAATCGGAATTATCTTTTAATATCAACAGGTTTCTAGAATTAGTTTCTATGATTGAGATTTACAAAAATTACACACACACATTATCGATATATTATTCATACAAATACTGTCAATACTTAATTTCATTTAAGGGAGCTATGAAAATACTGATAAGTGAATTAATTTTCAGGACAATAATAAAATAGATTATTTTAGAGTATGAAAAACTTGATAAAGTTTATAAAACACATTACATATAGAGAGAAAGAGATGCATTTAAAATGTTACATATATTTTACTTACAATTATGTTATTCTAGAACACGAATATACAAAAGTATAAGAAAAGGCATTCAAATATTATATTAATATTTATTTTAAAGGAAAAAAAAACTTACTCTAACCAGTATTAAAAATAAATTTCAATGCTTTAAAATTTTTATCATAAATTTTGTTTTACATAAAGCAACTGTTATATTCAATAACTTAATCTAACATTAGCTTAATTGAACTCGTTATATTAGGATTTTCATTCTCTTTTAATTAAAATAACTTGCCCTTGCAAATTCATTAGTGTTTAAAATCAATTAATGTAAATGAATTTATGGCATGGATGTAACAAACAATAATTTCAGATGCCTGATTAGTTTAAATAAAAGACGAGAATAATTACGTAATTACTTTAATCACACATATTAATGAAGTACACAAATTAATATATAATCTCTCTATAATCTCTCTCTACATATATATATATATATATATATATATATATATATATATATATATATATAATTTACTATTAGCCCTTAAGTTTTGCATAAGTGCTTAGATTTGTGTACAATATTCTTCCATTATGTTCATTATGTATAAAACTCTTTATGTTAATCATTAATTTAAAAATATTTGTTTAGTGTATTGCAGTATTTATATTATTAGAATAAGCTTATAGTGTATTTTTCTGTAGTTTAATTTTAGTTAATTATTTTCCTTAATCATCCTGCAGAAACTTCAGACGATATTAAAAAATTCAATTCATGCGAAATTTAATAACATATGTTACGATCTAAAATATTCTTATTGTTGCGTAAGTTATTGCTTGTGTTATACAGTATATCCGTTCGGGCGTGCTATCTTTCAGTATAAAGAATGCATATTCTAATATTTTTTATTTTAAAATAAAAAAACTGAGAACAATTTTATTATATTAAATGGGTATATCAATAATAGATTAATCAAATATAAGTTGTTTATTTTTTTTTTTAATTCTGACGAAGTTTTTTCTAAAAATTGAATTAAAAGAATAGGTATTAAATATTGTTAATTGTCATAATATTAAAAGTGATATTTTTGAAACTAAAATGTAAGCTAATGTTCTCTTTTAAATTAAAAATTATTTTTAATGTTATATATCTTCTTACTAAATAACACTATAAGCAGTTGAAAAGATTTACTTTGTGAGTAGAATATTTTCATAGGTCTCACGGTTTTGTCACTGATTTTCTTTATCAATAGCATTCGAGTTTAGTTTTGAAAATATTGTTGGTCTATCATAGTAGTGAATTTGGCACAGATGTCTTATAATCCAGGATGCCAAATTCTGAGTGTGGTGATTTTTATGGCAGATTTTCTTATGTATCTAGCAACCTGGTTTCTATTATATCATAGATATGGAGACCTAGAAGAATTATGCAGAAAATTTCATTTTGGCATCCCTAGTATTTACGTCATTTTCTACATCACTATACGTCCTCTTGGCAACATTTTTTTCCTGCCAAGATAATTCAAAATTCAGCATTCTGGATTATACAGCATCTGTACAGTGAATTTTTTTGCAGAAATGAAAACTGAGAAATATTTTAATTTCCCCATAATCCATCCTAATATTATTTATTTTTTAATAAGATAATAGCATACACCCTATTTTTAAAACAGAATATTATAATTATAATTACTTAACCATAATAGTCATAGTTTTCATTATGAACCTTATTAATTAAGGATCATAATGAAAACATAAATACTCTATTAATCTCTGTACCGTCAATTTTTTTAATTATTTTTAATCCTCATTTTTACAGTATGGACCTAAAATATAACTGTTATGAAACGTATTTCAACAGATTAGTTGCAGATACAAAAAATTAGTTTAAATCTTGTTCAATCACTTCCGTTGTATTCAATTGCTCTTTATATTGTGAAATACGAAAAGTTTATGTGATATTATGTGCTTGTTTTTCTTCTGATATTAACATTCAATCCTATAAATAAAATATCGAAATGGTATCTAATCAACTATTAATTGGGAATAAATTTTTAGTTATAAAGTAGAATTTCCTGAAAAAATTCAATCACATGAATGTGATGTCTGGGTTACGTCATCCTCTTCCCCTGATTATTCAAAAACGGTGCTTTACCTCTCTCTTGCTCCTCACCTCTCTTTTTTTTTTTAAAAAAAAAGAGAGATGAGGAGGAGGAGGAGCAGGAAACGGAGAAGGCTGTAAACACTTGATCCTTACGATAGGGTTGTAAATAATTGTTGATAGTGTAAATATATGCACATATTTAGCTGTGTATTATATGTGTTTAAAATAAATGTGTCTGGAAAAGACAACATGCCTTTCATTTTTCTGGTTTGTTTGTCGCTCAACGGTCAATTTTTGCACATGAGGGCTAATTAGACCGGGACCTACGGTTTAAAGTGGATTCCGAACCACTACAAACATGCATACCTAAGGTGGGATTCAAACCCACGAACTGTTGAACCGAAGGCAAGAGCGCTAACTATTCGGCTCATTTCTGCTGATGTGAGAATAGAGAGGAAAAGTATGTAGGGATGACCAATTGTATCACACACTCCATTTCGAGAACCAGAGGAAAAGTCTCATCCATTTTCTCCAAGATTTAAAAATTAATTTAGAAAAGGCAGCAGAGCAGACATCTCTCACAGCTGAAATAAAGCAAAATGTTTATACTAAATATGTAAATCGCAGAGCAATGTATCAGAAATTTCGCACGCGCACAACCAGGTAATCATGTGTACTTATCAATTACAGACTCTAATAATAAATTATATGCTTGAGGGACAGGACCAGCTGAAGTAATGGCACGTTGTAATTCGGATTCTTATGAAATGAAACTTACTAACGGGAATGTTAAAAATGTGCACGTAAATAAAATCAGGAAATTTCTACCTAGAATGTCAGTGGTAGGTGTCCTATTCGAAAATGAAAAAGAGTTAAGAAACGTCCTTTCCACTTTAGGTGTTAGAAACGACTCGAATAATTTTAGTTCAGAACAAGTTGATTGGAATCATTATGAAGATGTTAGGAAAAATGGGTTTTTAAGTTTGTTGTCAAAATATTAGGAATTGTGTATGAGTAAAGTCAAAATAAGCGGATTAAGTGTGCATAAGATTGGGTTAAACAAAACAGAAAGAAAAAAGCCCTATATTTATCAAGTACCGGAAACATTAAACCCGGAGTTACATAAACAAGTTGGAAAATTATTTGATTGGGGTTGAAAGAGGAAAGTGATGCAGAAATTGCATGTATCTAGTAGTCTGTTAAATGAAAAAGGATGGCGCGTTAAGCTTATGTGTTGACTTTAGGGAGATAAATGCAGTTACAAATAATAATGATTTTTCTACGCAGACTCCCACCGAACACTTATTCCGTATCGGGTAATGAAACATTATTACTACAACTGATTTAGTGAAGAGCTATTGTTCAATATTAATGGCGAAAGAGAGCCAGTATTTGGCATATTTCAGAACACTTAAGGCGTATTCTCTTACTAAACATAAACATTTTTTTTATCCTACGTCAGTCATTGGCATTATCTGCCATAAGACCTCTGGCGGCCCAATAAAATTTAGCCTTGGTAAAGTTGACAGAGTCAAAAGTAATAAAAGCAAGTGCAGTGCAAGTTGTCAAATGATTAAAGTCTATAATTTCACCCGACAAACAAAGGGGGCAGGTATCTACAGCAACTACACCAATGCGGTGTAGATGTTTATACAAAAAGTCATGTCTAGTCAAAAGACGAAAATTTGCAGTAAAAACTGCACGAGGCAAATCCATCGGGACGGGAAACTTCATAAGAACTTTCCACTTTTTATCTGCCGAAAGTACTGTATAAATTTGCTCTAGGTGTTGGTCAATTTTCCCCCTAGCCTCAGAACTAAACTGATGGGCAGTTATTGGAAACAGATGCTGAGTCAGCTTACAAACATTTTTAGCCAACACATCTGCTTTTTCATTTCCAGGCACCCCACAATGGCTAGGGATCCATTGAAAAACTGTCTCCCAGCCAGAGGCAATAGCATTGGAAACAAGTCTCTTAGTCTCTTCAACAAGTGAGCAATCGCTAAGTGTGTAGGAGGCGGCAGCCAAGATTGCAGCCTGGGAGTCAATAAAAATAACTGCCTTGCCAAGGTTAGTATCAAGAACAATGAGATTTAGGATTGCTATATTCATGGCGAAAATCTCTGCATCAAAGTTTGAGTTTTTTAGTGCAACAGCACAGGATTACTCAAAAAAGCCCTCACAGAACAGTCTAGCACCAGTATTTCCATCACAGGCAGAACCATCAGTATAAATGTGGATCCATTCACAGCTAGGATACTTTGTAGCTATAATTTCTAAGGAAATAGCTTTAAGAGCATCAGGAATTTCATCACATTTCTGTACAGAAATGTGATGAAATTCCTAAATGTGATGAAATTCCTGATGCTTTTAAAGCTAAACCTACAACAAAGCTAAACAAGCTTTGTTGTACAATAATACTTAAAGCTAAACATAAACATACAACAAAGAAGATCTCTGAAGAGTTATGTTTGTTGTCAGAACATGACAGAGCTTTCAACGAATTAAGAAGACGTCTAGTTGAAGCACCCAGCTACATTACACTGGTGGTTAAATTGCCTTTCAAGTACAATGTGATGCATCTTCCAGAGGCAGCCGAGTACGTCTGTTTGAACGAAAAAACAATCTTGTCTTTCCAATCAGCTATGAAAGCCAAAAACTGACCACATCTCAGTAGTCTTGGACAACTATTGAAAGAGAGGCATATGCACTCATTTAAAGTTCGAAAAAGTTCAAAATGTTAATATTCCGATCCCCTGTGGAATTGATAATAGATTATAATCCATTGACTTTTATCACGAATAACGCTACACAGTCATTCTCACTATCCAAGCTCAAGAATGACAACTGCCTTAAAATTGTCGAGGATAGAAAAAAAGTTGTTATCGAAAAAAAAATTTTGTTTTGTTCTAATGGTGAACTTTATTTTAATATTACTATGATATTTGTGTAATTTCATACGTTATTCCCAAATAACTGTGGTGTTATTCTACTAATTAATATTCTCCAATTAACTTGTTATACAAGAAATTACTTTTTGAAATTGATGTTACTCAAATAATTACGTTTTTTTTTTATTTTGTATAGTGCAGTTAGAAGTTTAAGTGTATGAGTTTCAGTATTGTTAAATCTGTTAAAGTGTTCGTTGTTAAGTTATACAGTTACAATTTTTGTATTATTTTATACTTTTATTATTGTACTGTTATATGGTTAGTAGTGTTTTATGACGTCACCAGACGACATTTCATATTAGAAGTTGGTGGACACCCTTCCTCCGATCTTCTAGGCGACGTCACCCTCCTTCCCCGCTCATTTGGGGACAGTGCTTGTTTGTTTTGTTTGGAGAGAGAGGAGGAGAAGCAGGCAAAGGAGAAGGTAACAAACTGTTGATTCTTACGATAAGGTAGTTGATAGTGTGAATATATGCATATATCTGGTTATTTATAATATGTACTTGTAATACATGTGCCTGTGAAAAACAACGTGTCTCTCATGATTGCCGATTGAGAACAGAGAGGAAAAGGATATAAGAGTGATCAACTGTATCGCAATGGAATAAAACTTTTTAAAACAAAAGAAAGCAGAAAATTTACTGAGACCTTAGCTTAAAAAAAAATAATTTTTATCTGATTTTTCAGTTCTACCTTTCAGTTAGATGTCAAAATGTTATAAGTAATTGGAAAATATTTCAAGATTAAAAGTTTTATTAAAATTCAAGCCATCAGTAAAAAATATTTAATAATTTACAAAATATTTTACAAATGAAATTGAAGATTTTAATTTTGAGTAAGTTTTTCTGCCCCCTCAACCCTCATCTTTTGCTAACTAGAAGTAATTATATAGGATCTTACAGATCAAATTGAAATCCAAATCATTAGAATCATACAAACCTGAAGTAAAAATTGAAGTCTTAAACTTTTGAACTGAAGGCTATACTGTTTATCATTCCGCTATCAGCTCGATTAATCATAAAAACAAACCAATGATGCATAGTTGAATAACAATGAATGATGTTTTCAAAAGGGAAATGTATAGATGCTTAGGACTTACAAATTTAAAATAAATTTCTCAGTTTAAGGGGATTCTAAACTATTACAAATTTCCGAGTCTAAAATTTGAAATCGAAAGCATAGACTCTTGAACTGCTCAAATCATTCGAGTATCAGTCGAATATTTACAAAAAAGAGACGTGTGATACGTAGTTATGTTTTAAACAACAGCGAACAATGTTTCTCAGAGGAAAATACATAGATATTTATGAGGTCTTATGATAATGGTTCTGTGAATATGGAATTAATTAAGTAATTATGTGTGATTAATCTAAAACAAACTTTATATTGTCTCTCCTTTCATAAATAACACTATAAATGGAAACTTTAGAGCTTAGTGTACACAATGGTGAGGAATATAATAATATTTACACATTTTTTAAGTACTCCTATTTACTTAAACCTTATTATTTTCCAGAAATTCATTTAACAGTTATTTAATTTGGTGAGACTTTCTAAGCACCCAGAGATATCGAGCCGTCTGAATTTTAAACGTACTTTTCCAAAATCCCGTGAGAAATAACAAGTGTATGTCGTTCAACTGAAAAGAGTTGACTGTAATTAACATCCGGGCATTTCGAGAGCAGACAGTACTCTCAGTATCTCCAGATACTACCCCACACCCTCAGACCCCTCCTGTAGTGTCCCTGAAGTGTCACAGGCAGAGATTACAGAGAGCATCATCTCGTCAAGTGGCTCAGCCGAGGGAACTTGAAAATACTCGCCGAATTTCATTAACTGGTACGCGAGTATTAGTATCTGGGAAATATCAAGAAGACGCACAGTAGAGAGAGAAATCACCGTACAATTACAGTTAATGAGCCGTGAAATCTTGAAGCCAGTGGGTATCGAAAGGAGGAACGGAGGGCAAGAAGCAAGATCCTCCAAACTTCTGGGCAATTAAATGCAAAATGCAAATTGGGAGATGCCTTTCCAGTAGTGGTTTGTGTAACAGTGATATTATGTTCAAAGATGACAACGTTCCATTCGTTTAGATGCCCTTATTGCTTTCTTTCAAGCATGCAGTTCTAATTGCACACAGCGTAACTTTAAATTTATGCAGATGAAACACTCTCTCCTTTCCAGAATGTAAATTTTAGGATATCTCTACATGAAATTAAATTGAAATCCACTAAATTATTCCCAAATTTGGGACTAAAGATACCTGAGTTTGAAACTACGGCGGAAATTAATTAAGTAATGATTTTATCACGAAACCTATTAATTTAATGAATAGACACTGAATTAGTATTTTGTGGTTGTAACTCATATTAACTTTGTTTTAAATACTATGCATTTGAGATAATTATATTTTGTCTTCCTCTTGTTTGTGAATGATGATTTTAAATATTATTTAATGTCAGATTTGAATAACTAAAGGAATATAAAAGAGAAACTGGATAAGAGTTTTAGCACATAATACAAAGTATGTATTACTTAAATATAAATATATATATTAAATATATATATATATTTACATTACGGTAAATTAATTATGTAAATTTCATTTGTAGGAATAATTATCATTCCTATAAATATGTAGATACCATACTTTTTTGAAATACATAGGATTTTCATCTATAAAAAACACATAACCATTATAGTTTCAACTTCCAAATTTGCATTTAAAAATAACTTTTTTCAAAAAAAATTGCCATAATAACAATTTGGAAATTTTTGATAGATTACTATAATATAGTAATCTATCAAAAATTTCCGACATAATTCATTGTTTGAAAAGCATGAGATACTGAACTGTATATGCTACATTGTTGACTACGAAAATAAATATAATTTCAAAGGAAAAAGAAAAATATTGTAATGAGGGTGAAGACACAATGCGTGTAATTAAGAATAAATTAAACGTTTGCGCTGTTTACACTCTACACGCGTCATATCTGATTTCAGATCCAGAGCTTCATTTTTAGATTTTTAGAATAAACAGTATACCTTTGATTAAACATTTTAGTAACTTCTATGCACCAATAAATTATACTGGCAAATTTCATTTATTCAAATCAAATTTATACGATTCAGCCCGTTATTTGTTAATAAATAGCGCATTTCTTATAAATTTTAATATTCCACTAAAGAGAATATTTGAATAATTTTTTTTCAAATAACTTCAATCAATATACATTTTCAAAATACTTAGCAGATACAAAAGGCATACTATTATGAATTTAAGCTACGTAAAATGGCAGCATATCAACTATATTTATATATATATATATATATATATATATATATATATATATATATATATATATATATATATATATATCTGTGTGTGTGTGTTATGAAATGTAAATCTGTGATAAGGTAAATAAAATTTTTAGACTGCTTATTTAACATAAAAAAATATTTCTCAATAGAATATATATTATACATAGACAGGAAAACAGTGAGATACATATGAATCACAATTCATCAGAATTTTACCTGAAACAACTAAGAACTTATTTTCTACATGTGTCTCACTGACTTTTCAATATTTAAAATGCTACGACAAAGTTACATAGCTTTTTGATACAAATAGGTTTGCTAAATTGGTAGTGCAAGTAGAGAATTTTATGGGTAGAATAAGAGTGAAAGAAACAGACATTTTTAACAAAACCTTAAACCTAGAACTATGGTCTGGGTCAAAATGAACTCAATTAATAAAAACCCATGTTGTTATGCTAAAAGTAAGCTGTAATTAATTACTTGATGATGATATTTATTTATTTTTAACATTAAATTTTTATATTGATATAAATTAAAAATTTATAAAAATAATACCATTGTAAAATATACAGACAAATTTTATAGAAATATTTAGTTTCTTACGAATCAAGATTTTTTACACCGCTTATGCACATTTTGGGCAACTTCTTTTTATTTTATCCATTACGTCGGCAATGTCGACCCCAAATTTGGTTGAGTTATAACATGACATTTGTAAGGAAGCTTTTTTTTGGGTGATTATAGTCAAGTGTAGGATGAAATGAACTAATGTTACATTTTTGCTGGTATTCCCCTTATAAACTGTCAAAATTATATCATTATGCTCCAGTAACAATGTATCGTATAACGGTAACTTTACTTTTTCCACAAATTCAAGTACTTATTTCCGATCAGATTTCATCGTTCCAGCTTAGATAGTCTTCCTCGCCTTTAAAATTTGAGACATAATGGTTGTAGTTATAAATTTATCGTCATAACATTTCTACCTTTATTTTCGAAATCCTCTATCAAACGCAAAACGACATATTTGGAGAGATATAGGTTTTCAAGACGGTCCTCATCTTTACCGAAATATGGAATTATAACGGATGGGGAGGGGAGTCTGCAATACTGACTAGTACAACTACAACAAAATTTCCAGCTGCTTTCTGTAATCAGTAACTGTCTATTGACCTTGAAATATTGATATGCTTACATCTGGAACAGAAATCGTTGAATTGCAAATTTAGTGATTGTAATTATAATGAGGTCAGAAGGACCCATTCCATGGTATATATATATATATAAGCATTAAAAAAAGGGGTAAGTGTTTAACGGATCGTATTTTCTCTGATTTTTATTGGTATAAAAATAGGAAAAGTCAAGAATTTTTTTTCTTCACACTTTCTTTAGTAACATCTTGAGAAAATCGGAAACAAAACTACGATACACGGTTCTAGCGTTAAGGATCATAAATAAAACAACTAATATAATTAATGTAATATTTCCATTAGTTGTTTATTAGAAACGAAAGATTGATGATTTTGAAAGAATGAAGAAAATATATCCTTGAATGAGAGCGTCCCTTATTTAAATTCAATACATAATAAATACATATGGCAGTTATTTGAATATTTTGAAACAGTGTTTATACAATTAATTAATAAGAAAAATTTAAACGCTGTGTCTTACTAAAGTATAAAATCTGAGACACATACAAATTGTATTGTCAGCCAAAAATAAAATAGTTTTAACTCATTATTTAGTTGTTTACTTAAAGTTATAAGAACTTCTTTTATAATATAACCTTTAAAGTGTTATTTAAGTTGGAAAGACAGTAAGTGTCATCTAAAGTTACTAAAAAGAATTCTAAGTAAATGTACGTTTCATCTTTTGAAAATTCTTTTCCTCCAGCAACAAGTGGATAACTTTAACGGTAATTTTACTTTACTTTCTATGAAAATGTTTTTATAGTAAAGTATAAAGACGCATCCACCTTCAACAAATAAATAAATATGCGAAGTTAATGCAAAAATTTTAACCTGTTTCTATTTTTAAAAAATTTAAGTTTTGAAGCTGATTTTCTATTCTTTAGTTTGAGTTGATGCTTCATACATTCTTTGTTAAGACTAAAGGAAAACTTTTCTCTTGTTTCAAAAAACATCACGAAGGACAACGTTTTTCAAACAAAAACAAAAGAATGAAATGGAGACAGCTTTGTAATCAAATACTATATTTATATAAAATTATTTTCAACTAAACATTTTTTCTGGGGTTTAAATGAAGTTGGAAGAATGGAATGGAATTAAACTAATATCTGGAAGTTGGTCTCTCTCTGGATGTGTTAAGACAAAGGCATAATTTTATTGTGAAATTTTTGTTATAATATTTCTAATTAGTTTTAACAATAAAAAATTCTAACTACAACGCAATGCAAAATTACATGTAAAACAATGTAGTTAAGTTTGGTGGTATTGTTTTGGAACTACACTTGTTTCAAAAAGGAAGATTTGTCATTCTTTCTTTCCTTCTAAAATTTTTATCGATATAAGAAAAAATATAGAGAGAGCTTTATATGCCTTTTCTTTTTTATACATTATTACTCCTTATTACATTATTTACTGCGTTTCTAAATCGATACTAGTTTTTTCTAATCTTGAGAAACTTGTCATTTTGTTCATTCCTTCGAACTTGTTAACGGTTTTTCTAATGCACTGCCAATAGGAAATGTCCTGGAAAGCAGATTTAAGGAGATTCCGCTTAAGACTTCAATAATCTTTAACTAAAAGATAATTTCGAGCTCCCACGAACACGCTTGATTGACTTCAACTGATGTATACATTAACCTCCTTCCACAATGGAACATTGCGTTTCTAACAAAGTTAATTAAATGTCATAATTTTCCTAAATTAAAATTTTTCGACCAAGTATTGGAATACATTTTACACCGAAAATTAAGCAAAACAATAATTAATGAGATTTGCGTTAACACACAAAACTACATACATATGGACAGAGACAACAGTTCTTTGATATATAGCAAATATTAGTTGTTATCTGAGTGATTTCGAAATAAACTACTTTGTATTGTTGTTGTCCTCCAAATGCCTGAAGAAGGCCCTTCAGACCGCTGACCCTAAGGAAATCAAGGACAAGAATATATCCCCTCTGGAAAGTCCCAAACAGTTCAGGATGGGATTCTGGGTCAAAGAAGTCATAAGGAGAAGGTGAGATGCAGCTCCTGTTGATCCTGAGATCCGAGCACTATAAAGGTAGAAAAACTGTTTTAAATAACGAGTATGATATTGCAAATAAATCATTACTGCAAAATTTGCAATAAATATGAAGCCAGTTTTCAAATTTGCATAATTTCCTGGCCACTCCTTTTTCACTTTCAATATCGTATAGTGTACATAGATATGGAAACAGTAAAATATAAATAAATCTCAACTCATCAGTATTTTTTTAATACTGTGCCATTGGAATTGCAATCGCCACCAGTTTAAATCAGCTTATCTGTTTTTTTTTTTTTTTTTTTTTTTTTTTTGTATAATGAATATAAGTTTCTTTAATACCATACTTTTTTTTCAAATAATATTATATACTTTGATTGAAATCTGATGCAGGATTTGAAATTTTGCTTAGAAATGAATAAGTAACAAATTCCTAATGTAAAAAAAAAAATCAATTTATTTCGGAAAAATTATTTATAATAGTCAAATATTTTCGAAATAAATATTTAAAAGAATACAACCAAAACTTTAAAATGTGAGCAGTTTCATTTTAAAAAATTCAAATTAACCTTAAACCTTAAAGTCAGTGTCACGTTCTGCTCCGGTTAGGTAATATTTTAACCCCTTATTTTCAAGTAGCTGTTCCAGAAAAGTGTTACGAGCGCGTATTCTACTCATCGAGTTGTACGTTTTCCACGATGGCGTTCTTCAAAAGTCCAGTCACATAACACTGGATGTCCAATCCATCATCGGCGGGCCTTCCCCCCTCCTCCCGCTCCTGCTCTCTCTCCCGGGGTAGTTTCCTTTTTATTTGGCGTCTTCTTGTTTGCCAAAAAGAAAGGAAGCCATGCATCATCCGGGCTTGCGTGCTCTCCATGGGCACTGCTTTGATATTCCGAACCCCACCTGATGGTTTTTTAATGCTTTGTAGATTCGCTTCTTATCAGATTTTTAAATGCAAGCCTATGGAACGCAAAATATTCTCTATCCACGACCTGGAACAGCTCGAAACCACTGGTTATCAAATATGAATTCGGATGGCGTTCTTCTAGAGCAAATTTTAGAACATAGTTAAGTGTTGAATATTTTTGTTTTTGACAAGAATGATTTATTTCAATGAGTGCGAAAAAATGAAATATTAAGTTTTCATAAGTGCAGTGAATAAAATTAAATGGACGCTGAAAATTAATTATAAATGTACGTATAAATATAATGCGCACGCAAATTCTCACGAATATATACACATACACATGCATATATATGTGTGTGTTATCTATGTGTACATTTGATGTATATCATATTTTTTAAAGATTAGTTTGGCATGTAACATTCTCTTTACTAATATTAATTACCACATAGAAGTTATATTTTATACATCAAATTTTACTTTTCCAATTCTGACTTGCATTTTTAAAAATATTTGCCGTTAGATACAGTATTAAGTCTAATTGAAAGTCATGACATCTTAAAGATATTTTATTAACACTTCTTAAATTATCTTAAATTAATTAAATTATAAGTAATTTAATAATATTTAAATAATTTAATACAAATAATTACAAAATAATAATATATAATATATATAAATAATAAAAATATATAGAATATAAATGATTTAATAAGAAATAATTAAAATAACCTTAAATTATTTTATTTCTATTTTTCGCTTATCATTGAATGAATTTATTTTCGTGAATCACCTTTTTTTACTTTACACAAAAATATTTTTAAAAATTTTCATTGAATATTTACTAAAGCGGATGTGGTTTCCTTGTCGCTCATCTTTCATCTTTTGCGCACAAAGCTAGTCAGATTGGGAAATGCATTTTTAAAGTTGATTCCGGACCACTACAAATATCCATAACAGAAGTCGAATCAACGATTTCCTTGTCTAAAGAAAAGCAAAAATTAATTTACTACAATTGTGATCTTTATATGTTTAAAATCGTATCTATAGCCCCTCATGCACTCAGAAATGTATAGCAATAAGGCAACAGCAATTTGTTAAGGAATTTGATAGACATATGCTATGAGTATATAAATGCGGATTATTATTAATATGTGTTTGTAACTATATTTTATGATGAATATTTTTCTTTTCGTGCTTTATTTATGATTATATTATATAGGTTGGATTAAATTATTACTGTTATGATATGCTTTTTTTTTAGTTTACATTTATAAAATTTGAATTTTATATCATTTTTGGTTCCGAAAATCTTACACTTACCTTACATTTCTGACAATCTTATTTTTAATTATTTATGATATTCAGAGATAGGACTCTTTTTATGAAACGCATGAGTAATGTGAGAAAATGCTATGGGTATTACAAAAAATAACATTGAAATATGAATGTGCTTTAAAAAATTTTTAAATCTTAAAACTATTATTATAAAATCGTGTGGTATTATATTCTTAACAAGGAAAAAAATTAACACTACATTCCTTTTCACAGATGATTCAGAGAAAAATTGTTAAGACTTCTTAAATCAATCACTATTCCCTGCAATTGCTCACTTCTAGATGATATATTCTGCACAATTTCGTAAATATTGCTACTACTTTTTAACCATGAAGAGGTTGTTTTTTTCGTTCCTGTTGAGATCCTGAAAATACTACTTTACTACGATTCTTATTGGTTTAAAATATCCATACGCCATATAATGCTTCATTTATCCTACATCGTACTAAGACGGAGTTGTAAGTCCGACTTTTCGATACATTTGCTGCCTGTCTTCAAACCACATGATTCGAGTGGCAGCAAACAGGACGAAGTTCACCCTCCAATGTCTAAGAATAGTGTCGAAATTAATTTTGTTAATAAAACGATTTCTTATTAAGACCAAAGTATTGGTTTGAGAAGCCATTTTCCATATATACAAGCCCTTAACACATGCACAATAGAACAGCTGAAAAAGAAAAATGAAATGAAAGTGACTAGACAAAACATATTTTATGGTTAATTTTTACCAGAGCACATATCCTTAGAGTAAATGATTTTGGTTGGCGATAATAATTATGGCTTGTGCCCATCTTGATAACCCTACTTCGATACACTAGATATAATAAACCAAATTATTTCTGGAATTTTCTTCTGGCTTGGCACTTTTTTTCAGTTTATTTTCAAGGGAGTAGGTTCTCCTAGGATTATACCATTTTTACAAATTTTATTAATTAATAGAGTCCTAAACTAATAATAGCAATATTTGTAAGTTCTCTCTTTTGAATTTAGACTTTTGTCTTACTTATACCAGCATTAATAACTTTATATTAATTAATATTGCTGAAATAATAAAAAAAAATAGATTTTTTAAACATAAGCTCAAAAAAAGTTCGTCGAATTTTTTATACATTTTTTAAATTATTTTTCGATAATCTTTAAAATTTGCAGTTTCTTTGATACGATAATTACAGTGCAAAGACAATGATATTAACTTGTGATATCCAGCTTCAAAGTGCTGTATCCTGAAAACACGGAAAATTACCACAGCAGCAAATGAGAAATATAAATATTTTAAAATGCAGTCAAATATTAAAAAATACTATTCAGAAGGTATTCAAAATTATAAAATAATATAGAAAAATATTTCGTTATATGAAATAAGTATCAGAATGTGTCGACTAAATACTACTTTGAATTGTTTTTATACTATAAAAATTTGACAGTTACTGATTTCATTTAGAAATTCATATTAGTTCCAAGTGATCTGAAGTTCCTTATTCCAAAATTTAAAAGCCTAGTGTTTTTTATACTTAAGTGCTTACATGGTAAGAAATTATTGCCATCATCCTGTGGCTTCAAATATACAAAAAAATACAGCATCTTTCTTTAGTTTTTCACTTTATTGTTTCAAATTATTAGTAGTAAATAATTCAAAGAGTGCTTCTACAATAAATATTTAACTTAACTATAAAACTGTATTTTCGGAATTTTGTATTATATAACAAACCAAACATCATTACCACATTTCATGTGTCAACGTTAATGAAATACATTATTAATTTCATTTGATTCTATATTGATCGCTTTTTATCTGCCCATGATTGCTAATTACTGTGTTACAAACATTAAATATGACTATTCGAATGTATATTTCCCTAATAATAATTAGTAAGACATCGTCACTTGTATTTCATTAATAATTCGTTGCCATATACTTGTAAATCAAACGTGACAATTAAGTACAAATTTTAACAATGCATTTACAACGAAGAATTATAAAAATTTTAATTTTATGATCACAACAGAAATATTTACGTTAGAATTCCAACAATTTTACCCTAGTTGGGGTATCAATTGAAGTTAAGTTTGCATACTATATTTCCTGGTAAATGATGGCCTGTAATTATTTTTAGAAAGTAAATAATCTAAATCTACCGTATGATCTCTAATGGTTACCCAGTTTTAAAATTTGAAATGCATTTTTATGACCTCACCAAATTTATGTGTAAGCGTATGTACACAAGTTATCAATCTAATATAACTCTTTAGTGATCAAATAGTGTTTTAATCTGAGAATCATTACAATAACATTTATAATATGCCTATGACTCTATATATTTATTTAGTAAATGTAACACCATGAGATTGTAATATATCAGTTACTATGCGTGATTATGTGAATTCTCGATAGAGGACATGCAATTGGCTAGATTTATAACAATTACTTCAGCACTTTTACCTCGTTTCAGTTTAACAGAATCTGAAATTTGTCAAATTTGCAGGCCTGCAATGACATAGATCATACATTATTTCACTATATTTAATATAAAATCCAAAGAAAAAGTGCCCAGAAGCGAACTTTATTGTTTATAACCTGACTTTCAAGGAAAGATAGAAAACGATAGTAAATGATCGGACAAATATAAGAAGATTTTCAAGATTGCTTTCCTCGGTAAACTAATTTTGAATAGAAGTTAAATTTCTGGAATAATGGAGACAATAGACTCTAATGCCACTGAATGTCTCAATGTACATCAATTCAATAAATCAATCATTATTTATATTTATTTCCAATGCAGTTGGCGAGAAGGAACACGGTTCTATCGCCAGATGTGGATACTGAGAGAACAAAAAGTGATAGGAACGTATATACAAAGTTCAGGGCGGAAGTCTCTCGCCTCCCAATAACGGGAGTAGATAGGTGGTCTGAAGTCATCACCTGACCCCTGCTGCAAAGGGGGGTGATGTTACTCGCGTCCGTAGCAATCTTTAAGCTACACGTGTTCCCCGGGAAGTGCAAAACGTGTAATGGCGCCGCAGCTCTTCGGATCAACATTTATAACCAAAATGCATTTTCATCATAAATATCATCCTGTTAAAAATCTATGGAAATTGTTAGAAACAATAATTGTGGCACTTGTGTAGGACTACGAAGTTCATTGCTTTAAACTAGAACAAAGAGTTTTATTTTTCAAGAATATAATATGTATTCCATCAATTCAACTGAAAATGATTTCCTAACTAAATAAATTATGTTATTTTGCTCTCAAATGATATGTTAGAATAAAATATAAAACTAAGCTACCATTCGCACTCTTAAAAACACATTTAAAATTTTATTTACATCAAATTAAATATACTTATAGTATATACAAATTATTTTACATTTATCTTTATCCTATTCTCAACGATTCATAATATAAGATACCATTTTTTTTTTTTTTGAAAAAAGCTATTAGAAATAAGGTTTAAGGCTTTCAAAATAGATTTCCTATTTCTGAATATTAAATTGAATCAGTTCGTCAAAAAATGGCTTCACACAGAAAATGTTATCAAAAGTCTACCGCTTGCGCTCTTTATTGCATTTCACTTAGCTCCATTCCAAACCTTTATAAAATGGTATTCAATAAATTGCTTTCAAAGAGAACATCAAACAGGTGGCGTAAACGAGGGGGGAGGAACTACAACCGCCGCCACCCCATCTTCACGCCTAGCAATGTTATTCATATACATCAAGGGTATATTACCTGCCTAGTTGAACAGCTTTTAAAGATAAAAAAGAGCGTCACAGCCTTACCTCCACTATCCACCCAAAAGTTTTTACAACCTGTGTAAATCTTCTTAAAGGACCCTGAGCAAAATCGATGGATACTTGGGGAAGGTTTAGGGATGTGCAAGGGATGGCCAATCCCGTTGAAACAGTTCTAAAAGGATTTCGCTGTTGTAAGTGTCCCTCGATCTTTCTGGTGGGAGGCAAAGAAGCCTCGGCGATAATTTTCAGAGTATTTTGGTTTCGAATGGTTTCGAAATGGATTCTTTGTGCTCTGGCATTGTCTTTCTCCCAGGGCGGCTGCTGAATTCTTTTTTGCTCGTGATAGATGGCGAAGTTGCTATGAAGTTGAATAGCCAAGTAGTTCTCTCACTTGTCGCATCGCAAAAGTAAAAAATCAAAGCAGTTTATTTAGGATTTCATGACACGAAAATAAAATCGGTTTTCTAAATGATAGCAAAGACAGTATTTATTTTATATTAGATTTTGAGCATACTAAGTTGAAATACTGGAAGAGGAATTTCAAATGAAATTTAAATAGATTTGAGGCACTAAAAAGTAAGTAGCTAAAACTAATATTAATATATTTAATGAGAAAATACATTTTAATGTTTAGTTATCAATTATGTTCGAAACTTCCAATAAGCATTTGTGATACCATAAAAAATATCCGCCAAAATAAATGGTAAATTGAATAATTCCTTAAATCATGAAATAACTTATTGAGACAGAAGAATTACATTAATCAAACTATGTAATAAAACTCAAGCAGAGTTTTGTACAGATGAAACAGCAGAATAAGTTTTAAATAGTTTAGGGCTTTTCTTAAAGCTTGTTAAAAAAAACATTTGAATTACTCATTTCACAAGTATTCATGGTACATATACTAAACATAGAATTATCAAAAATAACTACAAATTGAAAATTACAAATTTTCAAACTTAAAGTGCTTAAACAAAATACTTATTTTATGTGGGGAAAATCAACAAAAGAAACATATAAAGTATTGAAAAAACTAGCAACGGTATTTAGTAAATTTTAAGTGAAAATCAAATTTAAAACAGAAAGCAAAATAAAATTATGAAATTAATTACTGATGAAATTGGCCATGTTGGTACTTGAGGATCGTACTATTCACAATCTTCTATTAAAGATAGTTTTATGGTGTAACTTAATTTTAAGCATTGATTAATAAACTTATCCATAAACGAAAAAGCAGTTTTGCAAATCTTATATATGAATTAAAATGGTATCCCTAAATTAAATACTGATGAAGCTGACCATGTTGATTACTGACCAGGAAGCGGAATGTCGACAACCCTTTATGAGGCTGACAATTATGGATCCTAAATTTAAATTCCCTAATCATAACTTTTATAAATAGGAAAAGAAAATAAATGTTTCTAAGTATTTATTTACTAAACTGAAATAAAATATTCAATTTTTAAAATGGAAGCATCAATATTTTAATTTCTTATATTCATCCTAATAAAACAACAAATATTATTTGGAGATAATCTGAAAATTGTAACACACAATAATCTCAAATTGGTCAATGTGTCTTCAAAGTAATTCTAATACATTATAATTGCTCAGAAGAAAGTATTCAATGTAAATAAATCCTACAGGAATTTATCTTAAAACTATGCATCTTATGATTCTACTGTTGGAAGCTCAAGATGTTCCTTCATTCAAATAATAAGAATGTTGGAGAATGTTTATTTTTTAAACGCTTCAATGAATCGTTTCTACAGAATTTCTGATGTTGCGTCTAACCGTCACAGATCATTAAGCTTCAAAAGATTTTTCTTACTTGCTTTTCGATTTGGAATGGACAATTTTATTTTTTTGTCGATCGTAAACATGGAAAAAAAAGAAAAAAGAAAAAAAAAAAAAAACTCTGTTTCTGGTAACATAGAGCAGGAAATGAATGACGTAATAAATGGCTGTGTCACGTGTTGCCCATTAGCGTGAACAGCAAAATATACAGAGTGCGATACGCGGAAATGAAAATTTGCGGATGTGAAGACTGTGCCCCTAAAATCCATTTCGACCATCCTCCCATTTCCTTGAGAATGGGAGGATTTTTATTAAATCGTTTGAAAGGGATACGCGATACTTATAAATAGCCCGTGTATGTGTTTTTGTACTTTGTATTTATTTATCCGGAAAAGAGAAGATTTTTGTATATAACGTACAGCGTATGTCGTATTTGAAATTGATCATAATTTTGATAATAAAGCCATAATAATATCAGCTTAAAAGAAATAAAGAATGTCTTTACACATTTCTTCATTCTACGATATTGGATTTCTATTGATAACAAAAAATTAAAATTGATTTAATTGTCACGTGATAATCAACAATTTAAGTTGAATTTAAATGGAATCTATATTGAGTTGATTATCAACTCAATTTAAGTTATTAAATTAATTTTGAATTGTGTCTTCGAAATTAATTGGTAAAATGGCTGAAGCTTAATTTAAGACACTGTATGTGCAACAAATTTTGGGCAAATTTCTCAATATTTTCCACATTTATTCTTTATCGATATATAATTAAGTTTTTGAGAATAGAAATTTGATACATTTTTTTTCTTTACAATTTCACCAAAGTTCACAAAATTTGATAATTTATTTTTTTTATTTTTTAAACCTTTTTTATTGCGCAAGAAAAAAATTGTCTTTTTAAATGATGAAATCATAATTAGTACAAGAAATGACTAACACAGTATTTTCTAGCTTGGCAAGATTCATTCTTTATATGATGTAAATAAGTATACCAAATTTCCATATTATTTCCATATACATGTATAAATTTTCAAATTATGATATAAATAAGTATAAAAATAAGCATACTTGATATTTCTATTATTATAAGAAAAAATTCTGTCTACGGTGTCTTTAAACTATTTACACTATCCATTGTATGTAGTAAATAATGATATGTGAAAATTATGATACCGACATATTGTAAATAAGATGAATGTTATGGGGTAATTGATAGGAATTATATTAACATGTATGCCGTGAAATTAAATGCATCTATTTTGAATATTACTATAATTTCTACTAGATTACATTCGTTAATCACAATGATAACATTTTACTTTTATATGAAAGTCACAACATTACTGTAACCTTTAATATCAACATTGAAATTTTATAGTTGTAGATAAAGCAGTCAGTTGGTGCTTGAAGACTTAAAAAGCATTTAGATTATTTATTGTTTATGTCTTAAAAGCTTGAAATCATTTAAATCATTACAGAATGAAATCCAAAAGTTTTTAGATATTAAAATGATGATTTTATTGTACTTCTCACTATTTTGTGATAAATTCATCCTACAATTATTCTTTTGTTTGTTCTTTGGTGTATTTTGTTAAACAAAATGTTTCATAAGTGTTTTATGTATTTTTGATGATACTTCTGCAAAAAGTTTATTTTTCAAAAACTTTTCCTTAATTATTGAGAATTATGACTATTGAATTAATAATTTATTGAAAGCATAAACCTTTAATAATGCAATGATAATTGCAATGATTATGCTTGTAGCTTTCTTTCCATATCAGAAAAGACATATTTTGTTTATTTGAATATAAAGATACACCGGATCTTCATATGTAAATTTTAAAAAAAATGAGATTTTTTTTTTTTAATTTGCCTGATTTGATGAAGTGAGAGGTTTCTCTTTTTAAATTGAAGATAAAGATAGAACTAAAAGTTTAATTAATGTGATAGTTCTTAAGTTAACGATTCGTTGACTGAAAATAACTTATATCAATTAATAATAAATATTAATTGAAAATAATTGCTAAAACAGAATATTTAAGTTTCACTGTGTGAGGATCACCAATTGATCTTTAGAAAAATTTTTCATAAGTGAACTCCTAGGCACTCGATTTGTCTTAATGGAAAAAGTTTACACAAAAAAATTACATGCTTTACAATTTTTCATGTCTATTCAAAAAGTAGCAATCTATACAAACTGATATATTTCATTCAAAAAGATAATACACATTGCTTTTTATATATGATACTTTTTTTGTGTACTATTTTAGTATAAGCTTTAGCATGCAATGTTTAAGAAGTAAATGAGAAGTAAACCAAACTTAAGATTTCATTATTCTCTGAGATAAAACTGAAACTACGTTTTTGTCATATATAATCGTGTTATGGAGTAAAATGCCAGCTACTTTCTTCCTTACTAATAGTTTAATTAACACTTCTAATTATTTGAAACTAAATGTTATCCACTATATTTTTTTCTATTATTATTATTTTCCAATATATTATTTTTCTAGGTTATAATTATCAAAATATATGACAAGAAATTTTAGTTATTTACAGAGATTATTTAATTAAAATAATTTATACATAACTGAAATCAAGCAAATATGAAGTTGTACGAAAATGAACATGTATAATGAGGATACAAAGTTTGAAATGTGTAAGTTACAGTTATTTGCTGAACTTTTATTAAGTTTATTTATTTTTAAATTTTCCTTTACCAATCAAAGTATAAAGCCCATTGGTCCAATAAAACTCGCTTAAAATTTTACTTCAAGCATTTTAAATATGAAATACCAATTAATTAAGACAACTGCCACTTGCGTATGTCCATATTCTAATTAGTTACAAAATTCTACTGAAAAAAAAAAAGACATCAAATCTGATAGACATCAACTTAATAAATTGCTTATAGATTTCTTGTTGATTTTAATCTTGTAAGCAATTTCACTCTTGATAATTTTTTTACTCAATTTCTATTCAAACCATCTTAAAAATTCTAAGACATCGTCTCAAAAATTAAACAAGAGTTCCACCATTTAGTATCACTCCTTATCGATTTCTACTACAAAGTCAGCAAAGCCCAGTCAAAGAATTAGAAAACCCTCGCCAAGACAGCTGTAGTCAAGTTGTAAAGAGTAATTGCGTAAGCGACCGATCGAAACAAATTCAATTCTTTCCCTGGTATATAACCTCAGTCACAGAATTTAAACGGATTTATTTATCGCTCTTTTTTAAAAGGTCCGGTACCTCTCAAGAAAGCTGACTTCGCTTTTTTTAGAAACAAAACGCTCCAAAGTTCATTGTGAAGCGAATCGGGATTCAATGTGTCATTTCGGATCGTTCTTCTTTAACTGATTGAATTGACTACGCATTCAAAGACTTAGCGATAATCGCTGGTATGGAGGGATGGAAAAAGTTTTTTTGTTTCTTTTCTGGAGCAAAACTATCATTATTTAATTTCTTTTGGTTCATTGTATGTATAATGTAGTTATTACTCGTTAAGAGCACTCTGTATTAACGAGGAGCTTAACATATGTTTGCTGTTTCGAAAAGCATTCTTTATTTTCAACTAAGGAAGAAACGGTTACAAGAGACTAAGAAATTTAACAGTAATGTGATTAAAATAATTTTTTGAATTGTTATGAGGAATTATTTTAAATTTGCTTCTAGTTCCTATTTTCTGTGAAAAATTCCGTGCAATGGATATTGCAAGAATATTTCAAAAAATTTGTTTCCCAATGGTATTGTAGACAGTTGCAACTGCAGTTTATTATGTGTTATTTAAAAATAAATAAATAAATAAACAAATACTTTGATTGAAAATTTGTAAAATTTTAATGTTTTGAAGCTGAGTTTAGTTTTCAGTAAAACAATAATATTTTCCAAATAAAATATGTTACATATCCTTCGAAATTATTATACCTTCAGAAATGTTTTAACTACAAACTATTTTTAATGTTCTTTAAACCTTGTTGTTTCTGATAACACTTGGATTAGCCAAGATCGTTACGCCGTTCGTGATGCAAATTTAAGTTAGTAGGATGCATCTTTTGTCAAACCATATTACCACGAAGGTGAAACTGCGACTTTGCTCTAAGATTCCTCCGATAGATGGCACAATCAGAGGATCCACTCCTTGATTTTGACATCGATCTGGAGGAAGAGGAAATTTTCTCCAGACCATTACACCCAAAGTAACTACTCAAAGACCAACTAAAGGATTTTCTGTTCCACAGTTTAAGGAGCACGTATATCGCATGTACTCACTAACATTGGGAACCTCACTCTTCCGTCCGGAAGGCAGATGCCCTAGCCACTAGGTTACCATCGCACTACTTACTTATTAATATTCAATTAACCTAGAGAAACAATTATCTGGTAAATATTAAAAATACAATTGAAATTTCAACGTTTATTCAAACTACTATAACATTTTGTTGCAGAAGAAAAATTTTAACAGTTTCAATAAATAAACAATAATTATAATTTGAGATAAAATATATGAGTACATTTGCGATGAGGCATGTAATACTATTAGTAAATGATTTATCTTTTAAAATTTGCTGAAGAAACTTATAAAAGAAATGTTTGCTCAAATTAAGGTTACTTTTGACTTCTTAATAGTAAAATTAAAATGAATAATTATTGGATCAATTCAGTGAAAAACATATTGGTTCATCCATTTTAATACTTATTACATTTTTAGAAGTTTCATAGTAATTAAATTTATTCATTATTAGAAAATTCATATTATCGTAACAAATGTTGTAAAAAATTATATTCTTACTGTGTAAAATGTAATTATAGAACAATATGAATAGCGGCGGTGCACATGATCTGCAGAATTTTTTTAAACCAATTTTATTATAAAAATAAAATATATATATCGATTTTTACGCCTTAATTTTTGATAACCAGTGTATATTAAATAAAAATGTCTCAACTGTCTGCCCCACAAAGCTGATATTTATTATTAGCTATTACATATATATTTTCTAATAAAACAAAAAATTATTAATTTCTACAAAATATAAATATATTTGAGGAGCGATATTTTTAATTTTGAATATTTGCTCATTTTAAACTGAATCTATAAAATTTTTTGTATGATTAAATTATTAAAAATGAAAAGTAAACTGAAATTTTCATTGAATGCAAAATTTAATTTTATTAAAAATTCAAACTCTTTAAATATGAGAATTCCTAATATTTATTCAAATGCTATATTTACAAAGCTGAGCTAATTAAATTTTTTAGTATGTGAAATGTTATTTCATGCCTAGATTAATTCAAAAAATCTCACATAAGCTGTGAGTTTCATTTAGTTACATATTTATTATTAATTATAGAAATTGATACAACATCAGTATTTAATATGTATATATATATATATAATTATTAATATAGAAATATAAATATAATAAAGTCATATTTTTTGTACGCACAGATAACTATTTTAAAACTACTTTTAGATAAAAGTGACCCCTTTCTTGAACCGAGAAAAACTCCTTAAGCTTTATTCATCGTGGCATAGGGGATTTTACAGTAAAACCAAATTAAGAATTTATGATTTAATTAATATTGAAACCTGCAATTGAAAGTTTAATGTTCATTTACGTCTCAAGTTAGCAAGAGAGCAAAATAGTAATACGAGTTCCATCAAGCTCTTTGCAGCAGTTCATGATTCAGATAGGGACAAAAATTCTGCAAAATGAGAATACATGCGTATTTATTGGTGCAGGTGAGCTCTTGACTGTAGCTTTAACGTAACGGGCTTGGAATACTCGCCCATCACCAAGTGCCTCGTAATTTCAAACCATGATCAGGTGATGAAACACACCTAAGATAGCTCCCTTCTGCACTTACGCCGTACCATGCGAAGGACTTTGGACGTCACATATTAACGTTGATACTTCGCCAACCCACAGAACGGCAGCAACCAAGTGAAAAAGAGAACGGTGCGGTCACCCTCCTAACCATTTTCCGCGGCAAATGGCAAAATGAGAATATAAATAAATAAAAAATATGTATTTTTGTAAATATGTATATTAGTACTCGTAAAGATATAGAAATCCAACCCTGCATTTAAAATGTTCACATTTTACTTAAAAAGAAAAATTTTTGAAATCTCTTTTAATCCCCAATTACTCACTTTATCATATTTGGCAATCGAATCTACTTCAAGCAAACTAAAAAATACTTTCTTTTTTCTCAAACCATAATGAAATATGACGACCTGTAAAGATAAAATGTCAATAAGTTTTCAAAAAAATAAAGGTAAAAAAAAAAAAAATCGAAATAAGTTTCTGTGAATTATATTTTCAGAAGCGCATTTCTTTCGTTCCATTTGAGGGAGTAAAGTAAAAGCAGGTTTTATAAGCGTCCCGAGGAGAAATTAGTCCACTCGAGCCATCTGTTCTCAAACTTTAAAAGCTCATCACGAGAAAGCAGTCTAAATGAGGCTCATACTTGTGCGCCAAAAACGTGTAGGGAGGACAAATCTATTCTTTCTTAAATGGTCATAATCTCTTTTACTCAAGCTATGGATTCTCGATAACATCACTTTTGCGTGTATTCTTTGTATTCCTTCCCCCTTTTTTCCCCATTATGACGTTGTTTGTCTCTAAAGAATAAAGAGATAAACATGAAATAAAAAAGTAAAACTGACGGAAAGAGATGGGACAAAGAAAAGTGAAAAAATAATGCCATATATATTTCCACTTCATTTTCTTCGTGTTGTTCTGTACTCGATAGTGACACTACACTTGACAGTGAAAAAATGGTTTCTGTCGTGCCTGAGCTTCTGAAGTGTTTTTTGAGGATTTTTCATGTTACAGCGAGCACATGATTTCTTTTTGTTATTGCATTAGATTTTTATCAATAAATACATTTGCATGTTTTCCCATAGCTATTTTAAGATACAATGTACTTTTTCTTAATCGCTTTCCTAGTTGTAGTGTATATCGTTGATATTTTCTTGAAATAAAATATTTAAAAAAATAGAAGTAATATTGTAATTTGTGCAACAATAAATTTTCAAACAAAATCAATTTTAACTATTGATTTATTTACATAGAAATATACTATTTATAAAAATGGAATTTTGGAAGCTAACATTTTGTGTGTGTGTGAATTTTAGAATATCAACATCATAAAAATATTTACTTTCAGTTTTGGTTGTATTGAGATAGAATATAAGTATAATTAAACGTCTAGCTCAGAATGTCAATAAATTGGATGGATGATTATGCATAAAAACATACAAGATAAACACATATATTAATTTGAATATACATAATTTATAAGTTATATGTATGTATGTATATATATATATATATATATATATATATATTTATATATAATATTTATATATATTATATATAATATACATATAACATTTGCTTTATAAATATATAAACACACACTATGAGTAAAATTAAACTTTCACTATTCAAGGGATCCTGGAGGCCTTTCTACTAGTCGAAACAGAAAAATAATTGGGGAAATACCCATTAATTTAATTATATGGGGACACTTCGGACGATTCGATAAAGATTTTTGATGTAAAAATAGGTAAAATTATCGCCCCTAGATGGCGTTACGAGTTAAAGTATGAAAAAAAGGACAAACTGAGATCCGAAAACAATGTACAACCAGTGGTCTTACAGAAAAAGCAAGCAATAAGGAGGATACACAATTACAATATTTCACTTGCAGTTATTAAACAAAAAGAACTTATCTAATTGACATTACTAAACTCGCAAGTCAGTGCCTTAAAACGCTTTCAATACCATCAAACATCCTGTTCGACAACACACTTTATTCTGAAAATCACGCTTTCTATTTCTGACAGAAGGGAGTCAACATAGACGTTTTGAACATGACGGCGAATACTGCTCTTCAAATCGGACGCAGTTGTCAAAGATTCCCGATATACGTTGTTTTTCAAAATTCACCATAGCCAGAAGTCGCAAAGCTTTAGATCGGATGATCGTGGAGACCACGTTATTGCACCAGTTCGTCCTTAAATTTTCAACAATTGCAACTTCAACAATTGTTGGACTTGCGTTTTGATGTGTGTTGGGGCTTTTCATCTTGCATGAATACGGTTTCTTGTAAGCAGCCTTGTTGCTGGTGAGTAGGTATTACGTAGGTCTCAAACAAGTTATGATATTGTAGCCTATTTACATGGTGGGTCCTTGAGGGGCCAATTGTTTAAAAAAATATTTAATTCGATAATGAAGGAAGTAGTGAACCAGCACTATGAGGTCATTTTCGCATCATGCAAGGGTTTGGTGGGCACCGCGTGGGGGTTATCTGTCGCCAGATGCGACAATTATGAGTATTCACATGTCCATTATGATGGAAGTGGGCTGCGTCTGCCCACAGAGTGTTCCTCGGCCAGGAATCATCAACTGACGTTCTCGCGTAAAATTATAGCTTTAACATTTTGCGAATCTCCTTGTCGTGCCGTTCTAATTGATGAACTACTTCAACCTTATACGGGTAAAAGTTTAGAATTGTACGAGTAATATGTTGTACAGTCGGGTAGGGCATATCAAGGGTACGTGAGATCGTGGATACTCTGACACTACCGTGAAGCAACATCCTCTACGACCGCACTGTTAACCTTTTTCCTTCCTCTTCCTGACAGAACGCCAGGCTGTACGCTCAAACTTCACCATCATGTTTCTGAGAGCACGATCCGACATCAGTCCACGTCGTTGTTTTTACAGGCGGGGAACTCTCTGACCTCTCTCTCTGCATTCTCACCATTGCAGTCGTAAAGTTTGACTAGAAGTGCTCTCTCTACCAATGTTGGCAGTCTGCAATTCTCATCTAATTGTAGCACAAACAGCATATTCCTTTTTTTGTGCATAACATTCGCATATGTTGCTGTAAAATGTCAGTCCGCACGGTCATATAGTGGCGATATTTTAAATTATTGTTTTTATTTCATAAATTTTGAACGCATTCTCAGAAGTGTCTGTCGTTCATAGATTTTTCTGTTTCCACTAGTAGAATGGATAGAATAGATACTAAGGTCCCTTGAGTAGAGGAAGTTTAATTTCGCTAATCCTGTATGTGTATACATATATATATACAGGATTAGCGAAATTAAACTTCCTCTACCCAAGGGACCTTAGTAGGACCTTATATATATATATATATATATATAGAGAGAGAGAGAGAGAGAGTTTAGTTTAATTATATATATATATATATATAATTAAACTAAACTCTATGTTAAGACACACCTTGTGGGCCAAGGTCTGCTGCGCACAACTCTGTTTTCTTGACCTACAGGCACTGGAGTGAGAAACACATGTCCTGATTAGGTGGTCAACCTAACGCAAAATGCCCAGTGTTTAGTTCCCAAACATGCTTGGTACTCAGTTTACTGATTCACTGAAGTGATGAAAGGGTGAGTCAACTTAGTCCAGGCCGAGGATCGAACCTCAGACCTGTGACTTTTGAGCTTGAAAAGGAACCACCAAGCCACTTCATATATATATATATATATATATATATATATATATATATATATATATATATATATATATATATATCTATAGATAGATAGATAGATAGATAGATAGATAGATAGATAGATATAGATGTAATAAGAATACATAGTACTTTAGATTGAAGTTGAAGTTGTTGCAGAGAAATAAATAAAAATTATTATTCAAAGGAGAATAAATGCTTCCTGGCAAATTGAATTGATATTCAATTAAAAGTAAATAGTAAACACAAGAACTTTATTTTAAAAATATCTTATGTTGGTATTACTTATATGTTTCAATGTTTGTTTAATTCTCAACTTGAGTCATATAGAGCAAGATAACCTCTAAAATCATATCTTGAAAGCATTGATAAATAGAGTTTTAATTAATTTTGGCATCGATATTTTTACTAATTGTTAAAATTAGTTAGAAGCAATACAGGTAGGTGATTGTGTGTATCATAGTTCAAGTGAGCAATAAAAGAATTTATTAATAAATTCAAGGAACAACGTTTGACTTAAAGTGCTTTTAAATGTGTTCTAGAGCACTTTAATATGAAATTCAAAAAGCGTCTGGTACACAATACAGATTTCTTGATAAAAAAGTATTAAATTTTTTACCCATTATCAACATCTGTAGTTTGAAATGAAATTGCTTATGAAATGTGTTTATTAATGATATATTCATGATATATTATATGATATATTCTACTATCAATTAACTTTTTTGGAATCATTAATCTTTTTTGATTAAGATTTTTTAATATTCTGTACTTGAATAAAATTTATTTTTAAATATTTTGTACTTGAATGAAATTTATTTTTAAATGTATAACAGGAAAAATGAAATAATATTGAAACTATAGTTATTATTAGACTTCTGAATTTGAATATTAGTAGGAGAAAAAATATTATAATCGAAGCAAACTTAAAAAAATTTTTTAAATCAAGATATTAAACATATATATTTAGGAATGATTCAGCATTTAAATAAACACTAATAATTGACTAAATCTCATAACTTAAATTTAGCTATCACTATAAAAATTAATAGGATTTTTTCTTTAATATAAATACATATCTTTCCTGCAAATATTGAAAATGTATTGTTATAGTTTTAATGCAAATTATAATTAATTCAAAAAGCTTGTTTTTGAAGTATGAATTAAATTACTACTTCGGAATATGAATATTTAAAATATAAAACATTTATTTGTTTAACATGAAATTTTTAAATAATATTAATTTTACCATTGTAACAAAAATATAGGTAAGTAATAATTAAACTAAACATTGAGAATTTAATTATAAAATCACAAATGAGTGATTAGACTAAATTTTTAATAATTATATTTGATAGGATATATTCATTATTTTATTTCTTAATTATAACTGTTTTATCTTTCTGTCTATAAATAAATATATATATATATATATATATATATATATATATATATATATATATATATATATATATATATATATATATATATATATATATATATATATATATATATATATATATATATATATATATATATATATATATATATATATATATATATATATATATATATATAAATATGTTATTAAATTAAACTAACATGATACACACACAGAGAATGGACATTAATCATAAAATTATTTCTTCATTGTTTGTCTATCTCATTATATTTAATCGCTCATTTTATGAGACAGAAAACATTTATTTTTAAAATAGAATTATTTTGCTTTCTTTACAGAATATATTAAATAGTTTCAATATTAAAAATATATACTTAAAATACTTGACAAGTCATCTCAAATTACATTACATTTATCTGCAAAAAAAATATAAATAAATGATAATATGGCACATGTTATTGTTTCATTAGATGCAGTTACGTTCAAATAAACAGAACTGAAACGAAGAAATCAAATGCAAAATAATACACACAAGACGACAGACGAGATTACATCGTTTAAATAAATTATTTTTTTACTCCAAGAAGAAACTTTTTTCTAAATGTAAAATAAAAGTGACTACGAACATGAAATTTTCTTTTATGAATGTTTATTTTTTTTCTGTCGGAAGAAAACTATTTTACAATAGTATTTCTAATAGTTACTGTGCAGAAATCACATAAAATTAAACTTTTTCTAAGTTGTTTTAAACTTGCTTCCTTTTTTAAACTGATAGACATGTCGTAGTTAGCAAAAAACATTATATTAAAAAGGTTAGCAATAATACGAGAAAAAAAATATCATTAAAACAAAAAATTTGCTCTTGATGTATAAATGAAAGCTGATATTGTTTAATTAAAAAAGACATAAATATTTACTTTAATATATATTATGATGCATTTCTATTAAAAGTGTTAAAACTCATCTTTAATTGACTTTTGTAATATTTTTATTACTATATTAAATTTTTATATCATTTGTGTAAAATATAATTATTTTTTATAATTTAATATGTTCTATAGAATCTTTACATGTGAATCAAATCTTTTCAAAAAAATTTCACTCATTTTTAAATTTAATATTTTTTTTATTTATTATTTTATTTTAAATAATGAAACTTTCTTGGAATTTCATCAGAATTGATTCAGAAATAACATTTTACGAGTAATTTATGGTTTAAATTATTATAGAGTTATAAAACTAATTTTGTTGTAAATCATAATTTAGATTTCAATACTTTTAACAAAACATAATTAAAAATGGAACAAAAAATCAAATACTGAAATAGGTTTACACTAAATGAAACATGAGTTCTAGAAAATTAGAGGGTCTCATATATGTTGTATTAAGTATGATATTTGCACAAGCAAAATTTGCAATACCATTGGCTATGCGAATTGAGGACAGTAAGGTACGTCTTTTGTCTTAAACAGAGCAACACGAAGATGAAATTACGACTTTGCTCTACAATCCTCCGATAGATGGCGCGACCAGAGTATCCACTCTCTCAATTTTGACATTGATTTGGAAGAAATTTGATCGAGACCATTACACACATAGTAACTGCTCAACGACAGACGACAGGTCTTTCGATTCCACATATTGAACGAGCACGTATATCTCATGTACTCGGTGGGTCTTCACTTGTATTAGGGATCGAACCCCACACTTCCGGTTGGAAGGCTGATGCCCAAGCCACTAAGCTGCCACTCCCCGTTCTCATATATTAAAAGATTGAATAAGGTTAAATATTTGTAGATTCAAAATATTGCTGTAGTCATCTAAAATTATCAATAACAATACTTTTTGAATATTAGAAAACATACATTAAAATACCAGCTTAATTTTTTTTTTCATGTGCGTGTTCGACATTTGATTCTGAAGTATAAGAATATATAATTTCGATATCCTAAAAGTTGTTGGATCTGCTTTTTACGAAATAGTTGCCTTCAAGTGTCTGCTACTAAGTAATTTGATGAAGGTTGGTGATAGAGCTGGAAGATTAATATTGAATGTGATCTATAGGTTCTGAAAAAATTTCGGGATTAATTCTTCATTTTCAGTTCATCCCATCACGCCGGTTTTAAGGAAAAAGTGATTGCTGATTCGCTGGCTAAGACTGCTTCTTTGGAATCTTCAGAACCTGATTTTCCATCCGTCTATTATAATAAGGTTTTCGTTGAGAGGAAAGAAAAAAACGCTTATGGATGTCTGGATAGTTCCACCTACTCATAATTAGCATCCTAGAAAGCGCTCTGGTAGCGCCTTTGCTTTTGAGGGAACCAGAGCACAACAGACTTGTATTTATCGTTTCGCCAGTTGTCACTTAAGGGGTCTCAAATATGTGCAGGATCAAAAGACTTTAAGTGTGTGTCCAAAATGTAAAGCTGAACAGGCATTTCCTGAGTGGCTTGAATTTTGACTTGGAAGAAGATTTTTCAAAGCATCTTATGTTCTGAAATTTCCTGGTTTTTTGTGAACTTTTAGCGTTGGTCTAGTACTGGAATTGGAGCATCTGGGGATTAGCAACAACAAATCTTTGTTATCTTTAATGACTTTCTCAATTTACATGGGATCATACTAAAAATTACTTCTACTTTTATCATGATGCTGAAAATAAATAAAAACAATTAGAAACATTTTTATTGGCAGGTAATTTCTTTTTAAAATTTGTGAAAAACATTATATTTTATTCAGTCATAAATAGAAAATAAAACAGAAACTTCTTATCTTTAATGACTTTCTCAATTTACATGGGATCATACTAAAAATTACTTCTACTTTTATCATGATGCTGAAAATAAATAAAAACAATCAGAAACATTTTTATTGGCAGGTAATTTCTTTTTAAAATTTGTGAAAAATATTATATTTTATTCAGTCATAAATAGAAAATAAAACAGAAAATTAATACCTTTTTGCTAAGTATGAAGGGCTTTAAATTGAGGAATGACTGTAGCATCTATTAAGTTTACTGATTTTTCCAAGTTAAGAATCAGTAAATATTAATATATATATATATATATATATATATATATTTATATATACATACACACAAATCAAAATACTGATCAAACATATCAAATTAAACTTATCAATATCAACACATTAATGCATTAATCAATGTATATAGAAATCCAAGTTTTCGGATTTCTATACTTTAATGCAAAATCATTGTTTTTGTTTCCATGTAACACTCGCATTGCAATAAGAAAATCTTAAACTAAAATGCAGGTATAAATCGCAGCATTTTGAATGGGTTAATTTGATCTCACAAATGAGTCAAGTCATTGACATCAGATGGCATTGCACAAAGATGGTCTATTATGATTTCATGAAGGCCAAGTCATCGATCACAGTTGGTATGCATGTCAGTCATCAAAATGAGAAAAAGTAAATGAAATAATTGATAGCAGTTTGACTATGATTATTTTTCATGGAAATGCTATGACACACATTATGCATATAATTAAATGGTAAAACAATTGGAAATATTTATATCATTCTCCACTCTGATCATATTTAGCTCTCTCTGACATTCACTTCTGCTCAATGTGAGCAGAATTTTAAGTACATATACTAATTATAATATATTTTTAGGTGAATTTAATTCATATAAAGCTATAATTAAATTTTTTATGAATTTTTTGTCTTACCACTTTTAGGGTTTTATACTAGTGGTAAGAATAATATTTCACCAGGAGCGGCGACGTTTTTAGACAAAATGGATGACACTTGATGAATACAACAGTTCAGCATAATATGCATATTTCCAATAACATTTCATCCTCAAACACCTTATATAACAAGGCTTCCACTAAATAAATCCCTTCAACATATCCTTTTAATTTTCAGGGACAAGTAATGACACAATATCTTTGTCCTTTAAATTTCATCTTAAAGTTCAAATCACAAAATCATATAATGCTGACCAATTTTTTTTAACCTTTGTAACCTAAATGTGGACTAGGGTGTGATCATAAGAATACCTTGCATTATAAAATGATTGACAGGACTTAAGATGCTGATTACAGTGTGAAATGCTGATTACAGTGCGCAGTATTTAATTTTGAAAATTATTCTGAGAGGGAATTAAAGTCAAGTTACATACTTTAAGTTGTTCCTGAATAAGAAACTATGTGAATTATTCTTCAATAGATTGTTTATTTTTATGTAAATGTTATTTTTATGTATGTTCAATAGATTGTTTATTTTTATGTATGTTGAAAATCCCGGATGCACTGTCATTATGAAATATCAATGCCATTTCTAAACTGTAACACAAAAGTTATCATTATGTTTGCTATATACACCGTCAATTCACATAAGAATAAGTAATAAAGATTCATTTTGTGTATCAAATTTTTATTTAATATAAATATTATTATCAAAATAGATATATAAATTTCGAGAAAATAATTTTTACAATCTTTTATTTTATATAAATTAATATATTAAAGATTTACATAATAGTGAATTATTCCTTATTTTTAACTATTTCACGAATGTAAGAAGGATTAAATTTATTTATAAATTAAAAAATAATATAAAATTTCTATAAAAAAGAATTACTTTAAATTTATACATGTGTCTATAAAATTTATATTTCTCACAAACTATAACTAATAATTTAATACATATATTATTGCTCAAAAGAAAAATATTATTGAAAATATCACAGTATAATGATTGTGAAGACTTTTCATTGAAAATTATTTTACCACTATAATTAAAATTTGTCATTTTTCTTAAAAAATTGTAATTTATATTTACAAAGCGTAAATAGTATTTTATCTACTTAATACGTTTTATAAAGATATACAAATGGTTAAAAACTAGTGATTTTTTGAAACTTGAAATAAGAAATAAGAAAGGTAGAAAAAATTACTAATGAAATTTGTTTTTTAAAATCAATCTAGTTATCTTACAATTGAAAATCCCGGATGCACTCGAAGAAACCAATAAATAAAATGCATAATCCCGTCTTCTGGAAAAAAATCAAGAAAATAAAGTTGCCTCATAAAATTCAAGATAAAGAACATTAGCATATTTATCTTCTTGCCCTCGTGAAAAATTTATGCATGAAACGGAAGATTAAAATTCTCTTCATTCTCAAGCGAAATGAATTTTTATTAAAACTGCGAAAGAATTTCCATTTCATTTCAGTTATGCAACGATTTATATCTGTTCATTTAATCCACTCGTTCATTTACTTGTGTGTGCAACACAAATTTAAACAATATACAAAGATGTAAAATATTTAAATAAGCCTGGATAAAGTTTATTGAAAAACAAAAATTGTTTATTTTTCAATGAATCTTAGAGACATCAAATATTAAGGCCAGAATATCTTACAATCTCTTTTGGCTAGCATACATTTGAACCTTTGGTTTATTTAAATTCTATCATCACAATAATTTAAACTGTCATTTAATGCACAGCAAACACAGATTAAATACATTTTCAATAAATTATTTTAGACTGACTTAAAAAATAATGCAATGAAAACGTGTAATATTATTTTTAGAAAAATAATCATTATGCGCATTCATTATTATAAGGTTTGAAATTGAATTATAGTTTCCTAAAATGTTTATCCATTCATATTTTTCTGGTAGATTAGCAGAGGATATTTAGAAAAATTCTGTCATCCAACGCAAAAATTTTCAACTTAATCAAATAATTCCTGTTTTTGTTATTTAGTAATGTAGATTATTACTTGTATGGAAATATTAAAGTGATCTTACTAAAATTCACCAAAATAGGATAAAAATATATTATCACTCATTTCTATTATTTTTATTAGTATTAATAGAGAAAAGAGTATATTAAAACACATTATAATTAAGTCCCAGAATTAATTTTTCATATATTTAAGTAGTCTTGTAAGCAATAATACTTTCAGCGAAGCTTGTAACGCTCATTGGTATTTAATACACAATTGTGTTACCTAACTATCCATTTATTACCCTCAGTAATTAATTTCCATTAAATTATTATTTTTGGTACCTAACTTCCCATCGGCATAGCCGGAAGAATTAATTTCCAATATATTGCTATTTTTGGTACCCAACTAGTCTAGTTAGCAATGATATTTCCAGTGGAATTCGGATTTTATTTCTATTGGATTCATTTTTTGATATCTAATTGGTTCCGAGACATTAGTATAATCAGTGAAAGATGGAATTTATTTCCTTTGGATTTAAGTTTTTGGTATTTAACTAGCCTTGTAGGTATTATTAGTATATGCAAGATTTAGAATTCAAGAGATGAACCATTGACTCATGAGAATCATTTGTTTGTGTTGGATTTGAAATACAAGACTTGGTTGGTTGGGTTTAGCCGAGCAAGTTCCAAGAAAGAATAAGCTGCACCAAAACTAGGATTTCAAAACTATAATGCCAAAAGCCAAACACCATTAAAATTTTAAAACACAAAAATTTTTGTATATGATATAATTAAAAACTATACACACATAAAATTAATAAATATATATATTTACAAAATTTTAAAGCATTTAAGAAATAAACTAAGAAATCTATTGCTCTTAAAAAAGCAAATAGGCTGTTTCTATGCGGTGGATACTTCAATAAATCAAACAATGTTAAAATGTCTGTTTAAAAAAATGTTAATGGTTAAAATCATGACATGAAATTAAAATATGTTATACTATATAAGATTCATCACACATTTCGCACCACGAATCTAATTCTCTCAGAAACAAATATCTGTATGTGAAACGGGTGTACCGAATACGAAGGCTAGTCAAACGGATATCAGCACTTTGTAACGGTAAAACTGGCAATGGAATTATGGGAAGAAATAAGGCATGTAACTTGTTGCTGATCTAAAGGTTCTATGATTACTCTCTTAAAGTATGTATTAGTTTTTTGACACACTTTCTCACACCAGACAAGGGAACAGATGGCAGAAGTGGTCTGGATGCGGCCTTAGCAGCTGCAACAACCTTTTCATTACCATCAAGGTTCACATGAAAAGTGAAGCAGAACAATATTTTACAACTCTTACCAACAAGGGAATCCAATTCTTTGAAAATTCTAGATACAACTGTATGACATGTGAAATTACTGTTCCTCAACGTTTCTTAAGCACTCAAACTGTTAGTGTACACCCAATGTTTAAGTGAACCTGGGTGTACTTAACACCCAATGTTAAGTACACCCAAGTTCACCTACTGAAGAGAATAATATATTGCTGTTGCTTCAGCAGTGAAGGTGGAGCATGGTCTAGGGAGGATATAGCTAAATATATAGAAGACATGGTTTATTTTGGTTTATTTATCCCTCAACGGTCATTTTTTGCACACAAGGGCTAATTAGAATGAATCAACTTGACTCATCATCTTCATTTATAAGAGAAACATCTATCATATAATAAATGTACAACAAGATGTCAACAAAACTTTAATCAAAATTAATTGTATCCAAATAGCCAATTATAAAGTAGCAGAATTTATCCATAGAACTTGAACCAGTCACAATACCTCTTTAAAAGGTATTGTAAATTGTACAATCAGCTCTTACATAAAAAAAATATTCAAATATTCAATGGGTTTGGTTATTTTGGCATAGTGTTCATTTGAAGTCAACTCAAATCATTCCAAGTGCCGAAATCACAACCTTGGCAATACATATTCAATTTCCAATGTGTTATTGCTAAATGAGTTTCGCATTGCAGGAATACATACATAGCGGTGCAGATGAGCCATTGACTGTACTATTAGTATAATGGGTTTGAAATACTTGCCTATCACCAAGTGCCTCATAATTTTGAGCCCTCTCTGTTTTGGCGACCTCTTCTCCACATCGACGCCAAACCAGCGAAAGGACTTTGGATGTCACATATTAGCCTGGACACATCTCCAACCCACTGAGCTCCAGCAACCTAGTGAGGGAGGTTACGTGTTCACCCTCCCAATCATTGCAGGTGGCAAATGATGCTTCACTTTGCTGACCATAACGGGTAGCAGCGTGAAGTGACTGAGTCACTGGAAATCATTTCGCAGGACAAGTAGCAAACCAGTTTCTTCTCATCTAAATGCACATCCGTAATCAATGGTCAGAAAGAACCGGAATCCATCGTTGCAAAACGAATCCCATTAATATCTGCTTCGATCATTTTGACCTTTCCGTCATGATAAATTGATTCTTTTGTTCACACAAGAAAACAGGGAGCAAATACCATACGTATTGAAAAAAAAAGAACATTTCTCAATAAATGTTCAATTAAGTTACATTTGAAACTATATTTTTGACCACCAGTAGCTGTATAGATGTCGCAAAGGAGATACAAATCTTTAGAATATGTGTTATACTTTACTGTAAAGGACAGATTGTGGCAGCTATTGGCTCTTTTCTTCATTTTTTTAGTTTCTAGTCATTAAAGATCGAAACAATAAATATTTTGATTGCTCTATTAATACAAGAAATAGTATTGTATTTTAATTAAATACATTCAGAAAAAAGCTGTAAACTTCTAGTGTTTCTAATGAGTAAAATAATAAAAATATGTGTAATGAATATATATATAAATAAATAATTTTATATATTATACGTATAATAAATATCCACATTAAAAATATACAAAATTCTGATATGCATTCAATCGAAAGAAACTATTTAAAATAACCCATTAATAACGTTTTACGTATTGCATATATATTTAATATATAATGTATGAAGAATATACAAATGTAATTAAGTTTCGTTAATTATGTATATTGAGGATCACTTTTAATTATTTTGCTTTGCAGTTTAAAACGAAATGTTCTAATTTAAACACTCTTTGGAAATAATGCCAAACTATATTATGTATGCCTATTTAAATACGCCTTTCACATTGCATTCCAAAATAAAGACATATTTACTAGAACACACTCCTGCAGTTTTAAATTGAGAGTCAAGAACTCATGAAGCCTTATCTCTTTGAACATAAATTCGTAACTATGTGGAATTCCAGATATAAGATCTTCAATTCTAACTCTGAATAAATCTATAAATCCAAATAAGTGTCAAGTCATATCTAGCCAAAGCTTTTTTTCCACGAAAATATGAGCCATTGGGATATAAAGAAATGTCATATTTGAGAGGCAGAATCTACTCTAAATGGATTTTCTATCCAGTGGGCTAAATCCTTTGGAAAACTTATTTTTCGATTCTGTTCAACTAAAATGTAAACGGGTTAAGAGAGGGACACACTGAATGTTTGGAATGTTGTTTTTTTTTTATTTCTTCTTTTATTTTGCAATATTGCTTCGGAAGCTCTCGCATGAGACAAGAAGGAAGAGAATAAAAGACTTAAGAATAGAACTTAATGCAGAAATTGCAGGTAATGACGCACGGAGGAAGTTCTGAATAAAATATCCATCGGAATTCTTAATATGCACTGCATGGAAGGGAGGAATTATGTTTATATTTTTGTCACTTCAGTTCGTTTTAAGCTGTGAGTTCGAATATTCAATTTATACATTTTATATATATAACAAATTGATTTTTATTTAGTTATCTCTTCTATCCAGAGAATGCTTTTCGAATATTAAGAAAAATGAGCTCTTAATCAAAGAAGGAGAGTGGTTATGTGTAATAATTTTTTATTAATTATGAAGAAAATATTTTCTGTGTATTATCAATAAGATTTTATATTCTGTTCGAATATTCAATTTATACCTAAGAAATAAATTATGTTAATTTTTTATTGAATCGGGAGAATTTTGAGAACAGCATGCCTTTTGGAAATTATTTAGAAGTTTAAATTAATTGTTGTTTTGATTTAAAGGATTTCTTTGTTCATTTTAATTCGAAAATTCAATGAGCTCGAATACTGAATATGCATATTTTTATGTATGAAGTAAATTGATTATAATTATTTATTTCATTTTGAGAATAATTTTTGGATTTTAAGAAATTAACATTTAAAGTGCACAGGAAATTAACTATGATTTTAAGCATGGTCAGTCATTTGATAAAATCCTTTTCTGATTTTATCTGTAATAATAGTCCCTATATTGAATATATATATATATATATATATATATATATATATATATATATATATATATATATATATATATATATATATATATATATATATATATATATATATATATATATATATATATATATATATATATATATATATATATATATTTCCATTTACTTTATAGTCGTAATAAAATGATTTTATATAATTTTTAAATTTTTAACTGTATCTTGAGAGTTTTGAGAACAACATGCCTTTTGGAAATTATTTAGAAATTTTCATTTGCTATTGTTTTGAATAAACTGTTTTCAAATTTTTAATGTTCACTTTAATTTGAAAATTCAGTTAGTTCAATTCGAATACTAAGTTTATATATTTTTGTATATGAAGTAAATATAATTTTATATCTTACGTGAAATTATTTACCTAGTTCTAATTTTTCTGTATGTAAAATTTAAGAAGTATGATCTTTATTTGGAAATTATTAGTATATATATATATTTTTTGTCTTATAAAGGATTTTTTTTTATTATTTGCAGAAAATATATATATTTTAATTTCTCTAAATTTCTCTCCTTAAACACATGTTATTTATTTCCTTTCCAGAATACGTTTTGAACATTAAGAAATTAACATTTGCACAGGAAATTAATAATGGTTTTAAACGTGTATTTACTTAATTATTTCTGGACTTGTCTATAATAATTCATATATTAAAAGTATGCCATCCAACTTGCCTGGTGATCAGCGTGCATGACTGCGGATGAGGAAGTTCGTGTGTTAAAATCCCGGGTTGGGCATGGATGTACTTTCTCTCTCTGTCTACCCTGTCATTGTCCTTTCCTTGTACAAATGGGGTGGGATTGACTTCCTACCCTATAAACGGATACCTAAGGCATGTGTGTATTGAGGAAGTCGGACTACAAACCTAAATATGGATCAGTTAGACTAATAGGGCAGCCCATCCCGTAATCCCAGACAAGCTGGCACATAACTACAAGATTGAAAATATTTACATACATTTTATACTCGTAATCAGTTGATTTTATTCACTTATTTTATTTTAAAAATTAGTTTCCAATATCAAAGACATACATAAAGTGCTCATAAATTCAAATTCTTGAATATTTTTGTCAGTTATGTGTATTTTTTGTAGTATTTCCTGTAATTGTACAAAAACCTTGTGTTTAGTATTTTATGTTCAATTTGAACATTTAATTTATACATTTCATATGTAAAACAAAACAGTTTCATTAATTTATTTCACCTTGATACTAAAATCGAATATTAGAAAAATATGCTTTGAAACATACAAAATAATCAATAATAATTTTAACTTGCTATCAATTATTTTAATTAAAGTAATTTCTAGATTTATCAATATTTTTAATGAATATAAGTATATTTTTTTGAGCGAAACAAATTGATTTTTATTTACTACCTACAAAGTGGTTGTTTCTATAGTTACAGTTGAAATCCTAAGCACGCCACCTCATTTCGATTATTATTGGTTTAAAATATCCATGACATCAGATAAATTTTCATTCACGTCACATCCTATTAAGACGGCATTGTCAATCCGACTTTTCTACGAATGTACTTCTTGCTTTAAAATGACATTCTTCGAGCGGCAGCAAACAAGGCGAAGTTTACCATCGAATGTCTCAGAATACTGTAGAATTTCATTTTGTTAATAAAAAGATTTCTTCTACGAGGATCACTCTGAAATATGTTTGAGATACAACTATTTTTTTAAGTTATACTCTCTCTCTCTCTCTCTTAAATTTAATTTTTTAAAGTTATACTTAATAAAAATTTTAAGCGTGTTCAAGTAGTCTCCTCCAGCATCAATGCACAATTGTAGACGAATTTTTTAAAAATTAAATGACTCAAGCCATTCATTTCTTGGAATAGATTAAAAAATGCATTTATAGCCACATTAGTCTCTTCTTCTGATTAAAAACGACGTCCGAAGTTCTTTTTTAGATTAAAGAATAACCAAAAGTCACGCATAGCTAGATCAGGTGAATTCGAGGGATGTTCGATCACTTTAGTTTGTTTTTGCTTAAGAAACTCAACTGTTAATCCGGCTGTATGTGACGATGCATTGTCATTGAGAAGCATTAGTCTCCTAACATTCAGTTCTTGTAGAATTTCTGGAAGACATTTAGAGGTGTACCAGTTTGCTGTTACTGTCTTCTTCCCTTCCAACTTGATTGATTTGATCAATCCCGTACTTCTGAAGAAAACGGCATGCATCACTTTTTTCAGTTCTCGTTGTTTATTCACCATTGTCGGCGTGGAATCATCTTCAAAGACCCATACTTTGTTTTCTTGACGTGTTGGAACGTCAAAAAACGGTATGTTCGTTTCATCACCTGTTACAATTTTAGAAATGATGCGGTGGCCACCATCATTTAGAAATTTAAGAATTTATTTACTGATTCTGACACGCTTCTCTTTTTGGTGCTCAGTTAGGTTGTATGAACCCAACGGCAAATTACATTTTTCATGTGCACTTCTTCCTGAATGATTTTGTGTATGGCTGCGGATCCAATGTTATAAGTTCCTCCTGTATTATTTGATAGGTACAGGGATTATCATCCGTTAATATTTTTCGTATGGCAGTCACATTATCCGGGATTACTGCCGATGGCGGCCTTCCTGTGTGTTCTTCATCCTGAAGAAAATTGCGACCTCTTCTAAATTCTCTAAGCCATCTGAATACAGTAGTACTGGAAATTCATCACCAAATGCTAATTGTAACCGTTGAACGCATTCTTCTTGATATAATCCTGCTTTAAAATCGTAGAAAATCATAGCGCGAAAATGTCCTCGCGTCAACTCCATTTTTTCTTCTGCTCAAAATTTATTCTACTCTAAACAAGGTGAAGTAAGTCAGTAAAAAATCGTCTTCAGTGTTAAAATACTTTGTATTTTAAAATTAAACCGTTATTTTTATTTTGTAAACACTTGTCTGCGCGTATCTCAAAAATTTCAGAGTAACCCTCGTATAAGGAGCAGAATATGGGTTTGGCGACTTGTTTTCCATTGATTCAAGCCCTCAACACATGGACTATAGAATATCAGAAAAAGCAAATTGAAAAAGACAAAACAAAGCATCCACTATTTGGTTAATTACAATCGGTAAGGATGATTTAAATATTTTTTTAATTTTATTAATTAATAAAATTTTAAATTATTAATTACATATTAATTACAATTTTAAATTTATATTTGCAAATAATCTTTTCTAAATCTAATTTCTCGCTTAAGTCAACGTTAAGTTTTTGTTAGTTAAGTTGGCACCCCTATAGTTTAAAGATTTTTCGTTCTGAACTTTTAAATTGACATTTTACGTTGAGTTCGGATTTTCAATTCATGTATTTGTTTATGAAAGCAACATATCAAATTTATTTGCTTATATCCTTTACCATAAAACAATACCTTTGGAAAATTAAATATTTTTTTGGTTTTCAAACACTATATGAAAGTATTCTGAAGCTTATATTTATTATTAATGAATCTATTCTTTTGATAAAAACACTTTTAGTCTTGTATTTAATATTTGAATGAAACTCGAATACTCAATTCTTGTATTTGATTTTAGAAACAAATTCCTTTTAAATCTTGATATGCTTAATATAAATAGGTAATAAAGTAATTGTTTTTTTAAATGAGCAAAGAAAAATGCTAATGAATGGTTTAATAATGTATTAACTCTACTAAAATAGTTTGTAAAAGTGTTTTATATTATATTTAATTATGAAATATTAAAAATTAGAACACAAGTAATATAATTTATAGTAAATATGTTAATAAATTTTTATTGTTTTGAGGGCTTTTTGTTATTTTTGTCCGAATCAAATCACATTTATATATTCTTCCAATGACATTCAATTAAGATTTCAACTAAACTCCGAATATTAAAAAAAAGTCTCTTAGTTTTTAATACAATGTAATTTCCGAAATTATTGAATTGAAAAATTAAAAAAAAAATTGAATTAAATATAATTTGATGTTTTTCAATACTTTTTTTTTCTTTTAATTTCCTAGAAACAAAAACTACATTTAGAAAATCATGATTATAAACAATTATCTTTAGAATGAATTGCGAAATTTAAAAATTTCGTGTGAATACAATAAAGGTTGTTAATAATAGTTTACAGGTTTTTCCATAGATGTCATTCAAACTTAAATACTTTTCAATCAATCCAAGCAAGCAATATTTAATTTAATTAAAAATATATAAGTGGGTTTCAAAATCCTTATAAAATATTATAAACGTATAAAAATTTCATAAGTTTTAAGAGAAGTAATCGCAATTAATTTGGTAAAAAAATAATAAAACTTGTTTGCATTAACTTTATTACAAATCTAATAACAGTTTAAATTTACGCAAATTTTATATATTTATTTTTAACTGATAAGTAAATTGATTTATTCTAATTAAATTAAAGAATAACTAAATCTAATATAATCCCTTAATATAAGAGACTAATGTAATTTATTGTTTTAAAAAGAATGTATAAATATAGTATATTTTAAGAACAATTATTAAATTAAAATGTTTGTTTCTGAAATAATAACTTCATAGTTTATTAGTGTAGTTTATAAGTGTTATAATTTTTATTTTCAATAACATGTCTTATGTTATTCAAAATAAAAATTTATTTTTTACTTATATTTCAACATATTATTATGGTAATTAATTAAATAATTTAAAATGCCGTGCAATTTATGAAAATATATTAAAAATTTCACCATTTATTGGAAAATAATTATTATTCTAATGAAATTAAATTCATGTTTACATTTTCTTGATCCTACTCTAACAGTTTTGATTTATATGAATTTTTTAAAATTATTATGTAACTCTAGAATTAAATTAAACAACAATTAAAATCGGCTTACGTAAATACATTAGAATGCTTATTTATTTGAATAATTGTTTGGTAAAGTATATAACTTTTATGCAACAGCCGCAAGTGCTATTGGATAAAGCAAAGAAAAAAATATTATTTTCAACAATAGGTAATTATTATAATTTGAATAGAAACGATGATTTAAAAAATATTTTAACCATTTTGATTTACCATTTTAAAGAAGATAATAATTTCCTTAAAATGACTAATATTTAAAAAGTATCTTCAACGAAATTTCTCTGTTCTTTTTAAAAAAAAAAAACTAAAAAAGAAAAAAAAAGCATTAAATCATTTTTGCCGATTGAAACTTACCATTAAGTGGATGTTTTGTCTTTTCTTCTGTTCTATTGTCAAAGTGTTAATTGACTTCAATCAAATGGAAAGCAGCTTCTAAACTGGTGCTTTAGTCCTTATACACGAAATCGTTTTGTTAATAAAATGAACTTCAATACTATTCTCAGATATTCGATGGTAAACTTCGTCTTGTTCGTTTGTTGCCGCTTGAAGAATGCAATTTGAAACAGGTAGCAAATTCGTTGACAAGTCGGATTCACGACGCTTTTTCAGTACGATTTGATGTCGATGATACTTAACTTACGTCATTCATATTTTAAACCAATGAGAAGTGTAATAAAGTAGTGGCATAGTCATGCTCTCAACTGGAAAGAAAAAACAAACACTTTATGGATACTTTAGTATCTAAGAAATGCTTGTACATTACTTACAAATTTTTAAAAGAATTGATCTTAATGATTATTAAGAATAAGTTTTAAATATTAAGTTAAATAGCATTTTTAATCGTATTCTCCATTTATAATGATATTTGTTACAAATAGTAATTTCTGTTTTTTGAAATTATAATAATCTCCCTAGAATTGTGTGTGTGTGTTTAAAAAATTTCAAGAAATAAGTAATTTACCTAAAGCTTTTGATTTCATGTTTTGCTTTACGGTAAGAAAGATGTTCTCAAAATATATAAAAATCATTGAACTACGACTTCTTTGTAAGTCTTCTTTTTTTGAGAAAAAATATGAACATTTACCATATGAAACAGTTAATGGTATTTTTGTTCTAAAGTTGCAACAATGCATTTGTCGAATGACTGGTTTTACATTATTTTTAAAACGTTTATAATGAAATATTTATCAGTTCAGCAACAATTCTTAATTTGAGCAGTTAGCTAAATTAGTGTACTGGCCTTCAGTTCAAAATTTCAACGATTCAAATCCCTCTTTCTGCAAGGAAAATTGTAGTGATTCAGATTCCACTAACAGTTGGTCCTGGTCTAATTAGACCTTATGTGATTGTCTAATTTGCCTTTATGTGATTTGTTGTGTATTTAATTACCATTATTATGCAGCTATTAGAAATAATATTTAAAATTTAAATAATGTATTATTTTTCAAACATTGCGTAAAGTATTAATTATTTTTTTGTTTTATACCAAGATCTAAACCTGAAAAATAGAAGCAGAAACTGGTTTTGTGTTTTGTTATTAAAAATTTCTTTTAATTCAATCATAAAGTTACAAATCTATTTACACACTTACAAATTCAGTTGCTTATATTATTTCAGACCTTTAAACTTTACTAACAACATGGTTAAGCACTCACGTGGAGTTCATAGTTTACACTAGATATCAAGGTCATAGTTTAATGCTATAAAATAGGTGATATCACACTAAGAAAAAACAACTGGCTGATAAAGGAAATTTAAAAAAAATCATTAACTTACAGAGGAAAATTTCAGGAACTAGGCTGGCCTATTTAGAGGGCTTCGAAAACCCAGTAGATCATTTATTCAGTGAGTTTTCCTCCATGTGAACTCGTATTACAGAAGGGTTCATTTGGACTCATATTACAGAAGTATATTTTTTTTTCTTCCGTCTAAAAACTCGTTGGATTTTATTATTTCGAATTTTCAATATTATTGTTTACAGATTCCATTAAAGCGTCATACTTGAATAACCAACAGGGTCCTTTTTAGAGGCGATGTGCTGCAGCCTTTTGTTCTAACTCCTTTTGCTGACACCTGACTTCTGCCTTCTCTCAACTGAAAAACCGGTTTCCTTAAAGTCCTACGTTAAGTCACCTCACTTCCTCAAAATGGAGGGTAGGAAATGGAATTAAATAAAAAAAAGCATTTCCAAACAGAAAAATAATAGTAGTAGTAGTTTAATTAATTTATAAAAATAATCCAGCCAGTAAATACAACAGATTGTTGAATTATCCCTTATATGATTATCTAATTTGCCCTTATGTGATTGTCTAATTTGTCTTTACAGATTTTCTAATTAGCCCTTATGTGTGTGCTTGATAAGCTCATGAAACCCTTATGTGAAATCTTTATGTCTAATTAACCCATATGTGAATTAGCCCTTAAGTGACCGTTAAGTGACTATAAAATTACTTCTTTTCCATCTGTCCCTAAATGTGAGTATAAGAAATTATATGGCTGGCTTAGATATGTAAGTTAGCAGTATAGCTCCGTAAGGAGTTATATAATATGAGTGAATCAAAATATTATGAGAAATTGTACATGCGCTATAAAACTTCAAAAAGTGTTTTATCAATAACTGATTTTTATTGTTATACCTCAGCGTGTAATTTTCGTTAAGAATAATTCTGCATCGCAAACTATATCAACACAAAACAAAACTCAATTTCTAAAAATTCTACATCTCACAGTTGTAGCTTCCATTATAAAATATGAATGGAAAAAGATTGTTGATACAGGTCTAATTAGTCCTTATGTGATTGCTATTTATCCCAAATTTGATTATCTAATTTGCCCTAATGCCATTGTCTAATAATCCTTTACTTGTGTGTCTAATTAGCCCTTATGTGAAGCCCTTATCTCTATTATGTGAATTAGCCCTTAAGTGACAGTTAAGTGACTATGGGATTACTACTTTTCTATCTGCTCTTAAATATTTGCTTAAGAAATTATCTGGCTTAGATATGTAAGTTCGCAACATAACTTTCAAAGAAGTTATATAGTATGAATGAAATGTAATATAATTAGTAAATCTCTACAAAACCACAAAACTTCAAAAGATAGAGAAGCTTATAATAACCTCTGTTTATTGTTACATTTCAGCGTGTTTTTTCACTAAGAATAATTCTGCATCACAAACTTTATCAACAAAAAACTAAACTCAATTTCTAGAAATTCTGTATCTCACAGTTATAGCTTCCATCATAAAATATGAATGAAAAAAGGAAACTGCTGAAATGGCAAGGATAAAAACATTGGAAATACAAATAAAGCGCATGAAAGTTTACCACCGATAAGCAATATAACTTTTTGGAAAGTAAAAAAAAAAAAAAATAAAAAAATAAAAAGTCAAAACTCATAAAAAGAAAGCCTACTAAATCTTGCGTCAGTTCATCAAGCAAATTAAAAAATAATACTTTCAGAACGACTTTGGAAAACTGTCCTCACGTTCGAGCATTAGACCATAAAAGCAGATGAAAATATCTCTTTATTTACTTGCAAGTTTCCCCTTTTTTGATTTCATTTTACTTTTTTTTACCTCCAGAAACCATAATCAAAAGTACGAACTTGAAGAGAGTTGCATCTGTACACGGGGAAAAGCTTTAAGTAAATACTGAAAACAGAGAAAGAGAGTGTTTTTTTCTTCCGCTTTTATATATAGACTTGCTTTATTTCTAACTCTCACTTTTCCGTAGTTTCTTTCTTTGCTCTTTTGTTTCAAATTTCTTTATTTGTGATAGACTTAAGGAAATAAAAAAATACCAAGAGAAATATATAGATTTTGCTTTTGGTGCCATTTTATCTTTGTATAACCAATGAGGACCTCTTCTTCTTTCTTTTCCTGCCTACCCTGACAGTTTATATCTGGAGTGATTGATTTCAGGTGTTGCATCCACAATGCATAATGCTCGTTTTCAAATAAAAAAGAAACTTCTGAGAATAAAACGCATTTTATGATTATTAAGGGGTGTTTTTGTAGCTGGTTTTATTTTTTATTCCTTTTTTTTCAACAATGGAAACATGCAGTCCAAAGAAAAGAAGAGAGTAAATTGTTTCCATATTTATCTCGCCTTGAGTAAGGAAAAACGACGCACCAAGAAAATATTTATGGATAAATTTTGTATATTGATTCTCCTTAAGCTTATTTTAGCTTTTTATCATAATTTCAATAAAATCAAATAAATATATTAAATCATTAAATGTATATTTACTAAATTGTGTGTGTTTTTAAGCTGTAGTTTTCTTGTGTTTTTTTATGATGTAGGCAAAATACCTTATGCAATTGATACTTAACAATTAATAAAATAATATACAGACCAGTCGCAATATTAATTACATTGATGGCTTGAAATATAAAAGAATTTTACTGGCTTTGTCCTTAAACTTTCAAGTGTGTGTCCTTCACTAAACATAGAAAATGAAGTGAATATGTGATTTCCCGTTCGATACGGTCAAACAAACTTATACTTCAAAAATATATTATAGACATTATATTTGAATTTACCATAAGTTAGTAAATAAGATAACGCTCTTGAAAACTAAAGTTCCTGAGATAAATCCCAGCTACCGTTAAATACTGAGATATGGAATTTAACTTCAGTATAGCCTTCTTTCAACTGAAGAACTCTCCTCAGTTTAAATTATTCAACACAAGTATGACAATAGTTTTGATAAAAATAATGCTACACAAATCAATATTTTAATACACATACAAATAAACTTGAGTTTCTAAGAACGGCAAAATTTACCGACGTAAATTTTTACATGTTTTGATTCTTTGTATTCATTGTTCATAATTGTATTTACTTGATTGTTCAAGAAAGGCACGATAGATAATATCTTTATTTTATAATATCTATTAGTAGTTACTTCTTTTTAGTAGTTACTTTATGTTCTTTTTATTACTATAACTTTTCTATAATTTTTTATTAATGTACCAGGATATCAAAAATATTGTGCAGCCTTCCTATAAAAATGTTTTCCAGATTAAGATTTTTAAATTCTTAAAAAAAGAAAAAAAAAAGAAAAAAAGAAAAAAAAAACTTTAAAATTTTTAGATACTCTTCGCGAATAAATTTTCATAAATCTTTCATTTGAATGTTTTCCTAGTATTCCTACTCAAAATTCATTTGTTACCAGCATTTCTAATGCCATTCATCTTGGCTTTTATCAATGTTAAAACAATAATTTCATTGAAGGCGTAAATTGATTTGTAATTCAGGATATCATATTATTAAATAATTGTTATATATACATATTTTTAAAAATGTTAACATTCCTTTTGAAAATTAAAAAAAAGCATTGATAATATTTGAAGATAATTATATTATTTTGCGAAAAAAGAAAATTACGTCAACTAATGTAGAGTGTTTTTACGCAAAGGTAGATATTTTCTCAGTTTTCTTCCCTCGAAATAAGTTATGAAAGGACATACAACATTATTACAAATGTAAAAACTATGAATGCAACATTTTTATGTGAAATTTTTAATCCTGTTATTTTACATTGGTAGGCTACGTTGTGTTCTGTTCAAAATATTCTGGTACTATTCATATCTAATTAATTTGTGTGTCATAAATGATAATATATAATGAAAACTTTGGACTTAGACCTATCAAAATATAAAATATATCAAACTATCAAAAATAACTTTAAAAATCATAAAATGTTCTAGGAAAAACTATCAATGATTTTAAAGTCTGAAAAATATATAACTTCATGTAAGTATTTTTGACAAACTTTATTACATGTAATTAAAAAATTATGCGTATAATGACTCTCATAATTTGATTTAGTTTCCCAGTACATGAATTACATTTGATAAAGTTTAAACATTTCTCTATTTATATTGGCAAGTATAATTTATCACAATTATTAGCTCAGTTTTTAAGCAAATTGAGAAATTTATCCAAAAGTAGAAACAACGCGGGAAAAAAAATTGAATATTTTATATAAGCTGGAAAGTTTTTATCGATACCTCTAGATGCATTATTAAAATCACAACCATCTAACACGGAGGCATTAAAATGGAAGGCAGTACTTGTACACTCAATTAAGCAATCTATTAAGCGAAACACTATTCTAACAAAGTAAAAATGTTAAATGGAATTAATTAAATTAAGTTGCATTTCTAAATTAAGACACCCACTATATTGATTGTGACTTCAAATAATGAAATAATGGAATAAACTTTTTGAAGGCTTAAGACACACAAGGCCGTGTCAACACAGTGACACAGACGAATATCGACAGTTTAAAAATGTTGTAAGACATGTAAAGGCGTTACAACTTTCAGTTTTGGTGAATAATAAGCTGCTATGCATCGGGAAGAATGCAAATTGTGGAGCTGTCGCCGAATGGCGAGAAGAAGAATCCTTTTCATGATCGGCAATTAGCCTTTCCATCATGGAAGAGAAGTCATCCACAGCTGCAAGAGAACGAGCTGTGCTTTTTCTATCTGTTTTAGAATACATCAAACATGCAAATGAGGTGGTGGCTCGAAGCCGATATTTTTCTGAAAGAGGGAGAACACGTGTAAGAGAGCAAACTAATTTCCTTCCGGAGGAAGGCGAAAAAAGCAGAAAAATTAGACAACAAAGCCTCCTTTCTGATTAACGCATTGGAGGTTGTTTCTCCATTGGGTGTCATTGTGTCTTTTTAATGGCAGAACGAAAACTGATTGCCAACTAATTTTATTGAGCGCACTATTGGAAAATATGGGGGACAATATAACTGCTGTCTCATTTCTTTTTGAGCAAATCTTCATTAAGGAATGTAACCAATGGTTGTATCCAACATTCATGCCTTATAACACTGGATTAAAAAAATAATAATGCGTTTATACTTAACATGTAGGAAAAAGAGGATGGATTGTTAAATTGACATAATGCGTGGTTTTTAAAGAAAAGGCACCCAAGCATGGATTACAAAAATCCTGAAAACACTACACTTTCACTTTAAACCTCTTTAAAAATAATGTCAATTTAAATCTCTTTTATCTTAATTTAACCTTATAAATCTCTTTAAATATCATTTAACATAAAATATCTTTAAACACAATTTAATTTTATATTTATTGCATGTTTCTTACTATCTTAAATATATGAGTTTCTTTTATCTCGGCAACAATATTTATATCGCAATTTTAAGCTTAATTTGACAATTTTTTCTATATTAAAATATTTAAATATGTCCTGGTTTTCTGATATAGATGTTTTGACACTATATCTGCAGTTTCTTCTACTGGGGGTTCGTTTGTTTTCTTTCACCGATAATTTTATGTTAATTTTGGAAATAAATATTATTATGCTTCTGTCTCTCTCTATGTATGTATGTATATATATATATACATATATTTATATATATATATATATATATATATATATATATATATATATATATATATATATATATACGGTTGCATGCATTCTGCAGTTAGAGAAAGAGAGAAAGATACAGCAAACACAAACATAAAAATGATACAAAATAAGTAATAAGTCTAACATTTTGTCTTTTTTCACCATTTTAACCATTTGTAAAATGTTTTGAATTTTAACCATTTAACCATTTTTTAATATTATAAACTTGTATTTGATTAAAGTTGAAAGATACTTTAAATATATTTTGCTACATATTCTTGATAATAACAGAAAATCTCTAACATGCATAATGTTTCAATTTATATACTAATTGTATTTCTTGATGATTTACTCTAAATTGCTGTTTAAATAATATCAGTACTATCAAGATTTTCGTGCACCACCACAGTACAGGTGTTGTTGGCGATTATTTGGCGAAATTTATGTCCCAGGTCTTTTTTTTCTCCGATTCAGCCTCAAAGTTAATGTTGCGAGAAAAGTAAAGTGATTCATCAGTGTCAACCGCATACTAAAGATAATCAGACGTAACCATTTTAGTACTCGAAGAAATATCAAGAATTTCCGCACGTAACCTTCAGGATACAAGGAAAAGAAATCATGTAGTTTGATATTTGAACCCGTGCGCAAAAGTTCTCAGAAATTTCACCAAGTTTCATGTCATGCAAATATGATATGTATTGCGTGCTACAGTATATTAGAAGAAGATTCTTATCTTACATAGAATACAGTCGTAATATACTAGAAACTGTAAATAATATATTTCATTGAGACAACATGTCAGTAAAAACCATGCGTTTATAAAAAAGAAATTAGTGTGTGGTTGTGCAGTGGATTCAAAAGGCTTAATGCAAAATACAAAATTATAAATTTTTTAATAATCATGAAATAATATTTTGTAATATACAGTTTCAAAATCTGAACGAGAATTTTATTTAGCTAATAATAGTGAAAATAAAAAATAAATCCCAGTCAAATAAACTTATTCCAATAATTAATGATTATTGATGGTCTGTTTCTATTTGTGGATTGAAAATAAGATATATTGATAACTATTTTAAGCTCTTTTAAAAGGTACAAAATTAATTTAAAGGGAAAAGTCTGATGATCTTTTTATTAAGAAACTTTGTTAATGAGAAAATAATTATTTATTTTATTCTACAAAACAATTTTTTAATTGGTATACTATAAATGAATTTTTCATCCGTTGCATTTTTTATAGAATTCTTCCCTTCAGCTGAAATGTCCATAATTTGATATTTCCTACTATTGAGCGTAAAATTTACGTTTAACTTTCGTTCATTGCACTTATTGATAAGTTTCTTATTAGTGTAACTTTTTGGAAGTTTAATAATTTCTTCACATATGTCAAGTAATTAAAGCTCATTTTCTGGTAAATATGCTTTGGAAATTAATGACCTATACTTTAAGAGCTTACAATAGATTTTTGTAATTAATCTAACTTATATCAGATATTATAACAATGAAAATTTATAACATTGACATATAATTAATACATTGAATTTTTAAAAGTATAAAATATATTTATGAATTCCATTTAAAATATTTTATGTGAATCTCAGAATTCTGTTTCTATTCCTTATAACACAAAAATTCTATTTTGAAAAGAATTATACATTGATATTCTTATAGAACTTGTTATAATAGTTAAATCGACACCACACAACCATTTAATGTACTTCTTAAAGCAACTTTAAATTAATTTCGTCATTAATTTCAATTTATATTTTAGAGACTATGCAACAATCTTACTTTTACAACCAAATGGATAAAATATACTTACTTGTACCTGATATTAGAGATGATACATCATTAACTGATATGCTTTGCCATGGAATATATACAATGTCAAACATCATAAGAGTAATCCCATAGAATCGATAATTATATTCAAGTATTTGCATATTCACTCTCAAGAGTATAATAAGGGTAGGTTTGTTGTAAGGCAATAGAATACCATTAATTGCTAAAGTCTGATATTATGAAATGTGTATTGAAATTGAATTTATGTTTATTACACTTGAACAGTTAGGAAAAGGGATTCCAATTAATTTTTAAATTCCTTGATCTGGTATGTTTTAAATGGACTTATGTGAGCCATGTCACTATTTACTGATTAACAATTGATAGTCATAAGAGAAGTTAACTGATATGTTAAATAATATATATATGCATACATAACATACATAAATATATATATATATATATATATATATATATATATGAATAATAATAATATATATATTTATATATATATATATATATATATATATATATATGATCTAAATGAATAAGTAAAATATAAAAGTAGCTTTAATAATAATATAATTATCCGTTAAATAATACATATTTCAATGTTAATAACATAATATATTCATGATTTCATTTTGAAAAACAGATGTGAAATCTTGAGAGTGGAAAAGTAATATATATACACACATAGACACACACACACAGACACACACACACAGACACACACACACACACACACACACACACACACATATATATATATATATATATACATATATACATATATATACATGCATTCATATATACATACATATATATATATATATATATATACATATATACATACATATATATATATATAACATATATTTCTAAAATATCGGATAATAGCATATATATATATATATATGTATGTATGTATGTATATATATATATATATATATATATATATATATATATATATATATATATATATATATATATATATATATATATATATATATATATATATATATATATATATATATATATATATGCTGTTATCCGATATTTTAGAAATATACAATAAACACCATCATTTAAGCATCAGAAATAATCAAAAGTGAGTTCTAAATATCATATCACTTTAAAAGAATTATTCCTTCAATTCTCTTCCTTTGAAGCATATTAAACATGTTCGATTTTATCACATCAATTAAGTAATGATAAATATTTAATCATTAAAAATTCTGATAATTTGTATCACGTAAATGCATTTCGACTATGTTCAATCATGTGACGTCACTCTCTATTCTTAATTAGTCCTAGATTCCTTCTTTCATAAACTTCGTGTTTTCAAATAACGGCAGCAGAGGGCCATAGTAGGCTTGTGGTTAGAGCATATGCCTACCGTCGGAAAGGGCGGGATTTGATTCTCAATGCCATAAAATACCCACCGAGTGTATGCTATATACATTCGCGTCAAACCTTTAGAATCGAAAGTCATGGGGTCGGTAGTTGAGCGGATACTAACCATGTAATGGTACGAAAAAAAGTTTCTTCCCTTCAGATCAACGTCCAAATTGAACGAGTGGATTCTATGGTGGTGCAATCTGTCGGAGGATTTTGGAGTAAAGTCATGCTTTCGTTTTAGAATTATTCTGGTTAAACGAAAGATTCACCCTACTGACTTAAATTCTTTTAACCAACGGCGTAGCGATCTTCGCTTGTACAAGTGTCATGAGTAATAACAAGAACACATGGTCACTTATCATAAAAATATGAGTAGCATTTTAAATTGTAGCTCAGTGATTAGTGTATTCGATATCCTCACACGATTGATAATTTAAAGTAATTTACAATACATTTTAAGCTGTAGTTAACTGTTGAATTAGTCGTATTAGTAAATAGCTGTTCCGAATGTAATTTAATATATAGTCCTCTGTTGAATTAGGTTTATAATGCAAAAAAGTAATCGTTGAAGGATGTTTAAACTAGATTCTATTTGTATTAATAACATAATCTTTCTGATTAATTTACTTTTTTCTTTTTTCATTGTTCACTTAAGAACGTCTGGAGAAAAATCTCGCTCAAATTTGTAATTAACAAAAAAGGAGAACAATTAATGTAAGCATTTTAAAAAATATTTAAACTAATAGATATATTTGGTTAATTTTTTAAATTCATTTATTTAGTTTTAAACTTCTGTTTTAAATGAACAGTTCTTTAAAAAGATAAATAGCTATTTCCAAAAAGTAAAGATGCTTTCATTTTGTCTAGGCATGCAAAAATCGTTCCCATTATTATAAATATGTTTTTACTTCTTTGAAATTTCCTGGTTTATGTAGTAGATTCGGTTGAATCGAAATCAAAACAAAATCTCGCATGCATTACTTTTCTGAAAATGTTATTTTCCAGATTTAGAGAAATAAAGGAAAAATTATGAGGAATTATTTTGAATAGTTTATAAGGAAATTTAAAAAAGAAAAATAAAGTATTATTTCTTTTTTTCATTTGTAGAAAAAGATTCTCCAATTTCTGAATAATTTTTTTAGTATGCAGCATTTGTACAGTAAGAGTTTAAATTCCCCTTTTTCTAGAAAACTTTAAATTTCATAAATAAGCAAATTTTATGTAAGATAAAATTATATTATTTTCATGAGAAATTAATAAATTTATAAACAAAAAGATTTTTTTAAATATATATGTACTCGATTAGTGAAACATGGATTATATAAAAAAATCTTTTAAAATTAAATTTTATTGAAAATTTGCAATTTAGTTGCTCTTATTCGTTAAACAAAACATTTTTAAAAGTTTTTAAATAATGTTTCTTTAATTTAGTTATTTTTTTATAATGTAAAACAGCAGAAAATTATTATTAAAATGAATAAGATCATGACTCAACTATGGTAGAGTTATTGTCAAGTTTTGCAAAAAATACTGTGATTTATTTAGTTCTCATAACCATGAACGGGCAAGGACGCGGGATTTTTATTTTAAAATAAAGAGACATTTTTTTGCGTTTAAATAGGCATTTTATTATAAGGCCGAATTATTCATATAAAGTGTCAGATAATTAAAAATTGCAAAGTTATTCTTTAATTGTGAGATACAAATGCCACGTTTTTAGTGATAGTATGTTAAAATAAACATATAATCATGAGCAAATGTTATAAAACTTTATTTACAATTCATTGCACGGGTAGGCTAGTTATTTGTTCATCTGAATGCCGTCTGAAAGAGAGTTGTTCGATTCCCAACGCTGCCAAAGACCCGCCAAGTGCATGCGATACACGTGCTCGTACAATCTGTGAAATCTGAAGTCCTGTGGTCAGTCGTTGAGCTGTTACCAGGGATATAATAGTCTAGAGAAAATTTCCTCCCTCTCCAAATGAGAAAAAAATGTCAAAATTTTATATTTACATAAAATCTCCAAAAAAATGTCAAAATTAAGGTATTTGATCATCTTGTGGTGCCATGTAACGGAGAAGTTTAAAGCAATGTCATACTCTCTTATTTGTGATCCTCTGGTTAAATGAAATACGCACTCTAATGACTTAAATTCACTTTACCGTAGGCAGAGTGAGTTTGGCTTGTCCAAGTATCATTAGTAACAGCAACAACAGTTGTAATAGACCATAACATGTTTTATAACTTGGTGCTTACCTGTCATTTATAAGTGCTTAATGGTGCTTACTTTTGCTTTATTAAATAATCTAATAATTAATTCAGTTCCTAAAATATAACACATATGCTAGGAAATACTCATTAATAATTTTTCAAATGATCCAATTTTTAAATCAAACATATGTTTTTTGCAATCTCACGTATGTTTTAAAAATTCAATGTTATCTCATTCAGATATATAGAACAGTTCGTGAGATTTTATATTTATAAGCATACAAAACTACACATTTAAAATTCAATATTATCACGTATATTGAATTCTAAATGTATCAGTTTATTTTTATTCTACTCTCATGAATATAAATAAACAGATTTTCATCATTCATGAAACTTAACATTTCATATCATAGTTTATTCTTGTACAGTTTAGCTAGAATAATTCTCTAAATAATAATAGATTGCAGAATAATCTAAATAAATTGGACGATTCACAGTTTCAAAGTGTAATATTTCAATTAATTTCATGAATTTAAGATAATTTTCACATATTCACATCACATACTTTTTAAGATATATATATGTATATACATACATATATATATATGTGTGTGTGTGTGCTTGTGTATTCTTTTATGGCTTATTACGAATCACATAGAAATATCAAGCCAGGGGGTTTAGTGGTAGCGTTTCTACCACTCAAGGCACACATCCGCTGTTCGATCCACGGTCTGTGGAAGGTTGACTCAGCCATACATCCTTTCAGTGGGTCGATAAATTGAATACCAAGCATACTTGGGAAACAAACGCTGTGGGTTTCGCTCTAAGCTGACAACTTAATCAAGACAAATGCTTCATACCCCAGGGCCTTTCAGTCAGGAAAATAAAAATGGGTATTATACACCTTGGCTTGCATGGGCTGTCCACAGAATTTAGACTTATATAGAAGTACTTTTATAAATCAAACAAAATTTTTCTCTTAAAAATAAATAGCTTTTAACTATTCACTTTTTATTAGTAGTATACGGAAATGCTATAGATAATATACAGAGTATTTGCTCCTTATAATTGTTATTAATGAAAGAATAACACATTCTTAGTTTAATTCATAATAGAGAAATCATCAAATAATATTTGAGTATTCATTAATTATATCATGATTTCTTGATTAATAAAAAGCGTATTTTATGAAATGTTATATTTTTTCTGAATCAATTATATATGTATTCATTTTTAGTTGCAGTTTTGGGAATCAAAGGAATTTTTGGCGAGAGTAATGGTATGACAACTTAATAGTTTATACTCGACCAAACATTTCAAAATATTTTCCTTTCACTACTTCAAGGTGAAAGTATGTGGCCAACAAGAATTCACGTTAACATGCGGGTTCAGTTGCAGAGTTGGTACGTGACAAAGTTTTGGATTACAGTCACGGTAGCATTCACTGCAATAATGCAACTATAAATGCAAATACTGCTCTGCCTTTCTTCGTTTAGGTAATGCAATGACTGCTGCAAAAGTAAAATATCCAGAAATACATAAATAGAACTTTCGCAATTGGGAAAAATGCACATTATATAATAACTCTTAAAGAAATAAACTCAAAAGAAAACTGTTTTAACCTTGATTGGAAAAATGCTTTTATCCAATCATAAATATACTTTTCTAGTTATTTGTTTGGCATTTTTTGTATTTAGTCTGAAAAATTGTTGAAAATTTTGTGATTAATCTTTGGTTATGAAATCAGAGATGTTTAAAGTGAAAGCTTTAGAAACTTATTAAAATACATTGCTGATCAAAAATGTATTTGTATTTTTTTCCTTTCTCATCCGCAGTAATCATAAAATTTTAATGGGGTAGGAAAGAAATTTCCGAAGGGATATATTAAGCTTTTCTTTGTCGAATGGAGAATTTTGTTGAAAAAAAATCAAAAAATTCATGAGGAAATAAAAGTGCACACGCATTCTTGGTATATTGATTTTATAAGAAATATTTATTCTCAAACTTGTAGCTTTAAAAAATAATTTTTTTTTTTAAATATTGATTGCATTTTTAAAATATTAAATATCGAAATGTGTGATAAAGACTAAATATCATTTAATTAAATGTTTATATTAGGATTCAATGTTATATTTTCTTTCTAGAAAATCCAATCCTGATACACTTGAAATTTTAAGAGTACATCACGCGGTGTAGCATGTCAAATTTTGGACCTTGCGCCATAAAACCCAACCAACCATATATATATATATATATATATATATATATATATATATATATATATATATATATATATATATATATATATATGGTTTTCATGATGAAAATATGAACCACTTTTATAATTAGTAAATTATTTTTAACGTGAGGACACAGTAATGAAAAATGATGTAGTTTTGATGGTAGCAAATTATAAGAAAAATATTTTGAGAAGTATCAAATGTTTTACTAATGAATGTTAAATCAGCGAATATTATTAATAATATTATAATTATTATTTTTTATTCGTATTAAGCTGAGAATCACAGAATCTTGGTTTTGTGAATTATTTACAGGTTAATATAATTTTTTTTTTTTTTTTTGAAAACCATATTTTTGGAGTAGAATGCACTTTTGCTCAAAAATAAAATGCTTAACCATGTACAAAGAATATCATATAAAATTAAGGTATATATAAATTAAAATTATTAATGTATATATAATTTTGTTATAAAATTTACTTTTTTGAATATATGACCAGAGATTGCTCATACATTATCATATAAATAGGTGGATTTATAAAATTGTTAGAACTACTATATTTGCGTGTTCTTAAGCAATATTTTACACTGTATTACACATGTGTCAAAGATAAATTACTCTTAACATAACACACAGATAATTGTAATAACTTAACATCTTTGCCATTTTTAAACATACTGCAAAATTGTATACCCTGATGTTAAATTGTATATACTGTAATTTCTATTGTGCAAATTATAAATTATTTATTGCAATGTATCTTGTTTTGATATTCCATAAACTTGTCAACTGGGGACAGCCAGAGGCAGCTGAGTGGTGCTCTTCCAGATGTGTCTGGAGCTGCTGGACATGTGTGGTGGCGGCCCCGGTTGTGCCCCTTTCTTTTCTTCTTTCTAGCAACTTCCATCTAAACTGGTAGAACACTTCTTGGGTTAGGTACAAGAGAGTTGGCTGACGTATACAGAACATTGAGCCGTCGATCATTTCCACAGATGAATCATGAATACTCTTACAGATGATTTCCCATGCAAACAATTTTCGCCCATTTTGCATCAAAACAATTTTGTAGTTTACATTATGAAGATATGGTCTTTATTCCAATATTTGCTTTTAGAAGAAGATTGAAATGGCACAGATGCCATACAATGCATGATGCCAAATTCTGAGATTGAAAATTTTTTGGGGGATATTCTTATGTATCTGGCAACCTCGTTTTTATTGCGTCATAGATATGGAGACCTATAAGAATTATGCAGAAAATTTTATTCTGGTAACCCTAGTATTTACGTCATCGCGCGCGTCACGAAACGTCATGTAGGCAACATTACTTCATTGCCAAAAAAATTCAGAATTTGGAATCATGGATTATACTGCACCTGTGCCGATCCAAACATGTAAAAATTTTTTAATGATTTGTGTTAATTATAAGAAATCAAGATATTTAAATTATGCAAGTATAGAACGTATTCAAATGTACTTGCTTGAATGAAATATAAATGTTTTGCGTTTTATTGAATGAAAGACATGTAATAAATTGTTAGCGTACGATATAAGAATGTTTAATGAATTTCTAGAATTTGAAAAACTACAATTTTAAATACATAATTTACGATTTTTATGAAACATAAAAAATTGCGTTTAATTCATATTCTACAATTCATTTAATAATATTAAAGTTATTAAACAAATAGTTAAATGAAATTTAATAATAGAAATCTCAATAGTTTCAAAATAAATTCCAGAATTGTTGTATATATTGCTGTTGTTTTGTGGCAGTTAGGATGGTGCAATTTGGGGTGCACTGCTTCACTGAAATTATTTTACTAATTTAATAAATTTGGCTTTACAAGCTATTTTTTGTTTATTATTTCAAAACTCAATAAATTCTTATTATTTAACACGTCAGCATTTCAGCTTACATATCCATATACGTGTTTCTTGAATTACAATCTTTTGTACTTAAACCATTTTGACAAAATTGTAAGTGGAATTGATAAAGTTTGGTATAATTTTCTGATTATAAACATTAAATGAAACATTGTGTATAATTTCAAAAATTTTTCATATAAAAAGTGCATTAAAATGATCAACACAGCAATAATTTAATCGTGCTAAAGATTAAAATTAAACATTTTCCTTACCACATATTCCATAAAATATTATTCCAATTATGAGTTAGCGTTTCTAATCTAATCAAAAACTATATTCCGTTGACTTCTAGAAGAGCTCAAACCCTTGGAAAGAATGATTTTAGTGGGCGATAATTGTGGCTTGCGTCAATCTTGATAAACCTATTTTGATAGACTAGATATGGTAAACAAAATTATTCTTGGAATTTTGTTCAGGCTTGGCACTTTTTTCAGTTTTACTCCAAGGGTGTGAGCTTTTCAAGGATTTTACCATAAGATTCTCCAGTTAAAGGAAATAAATTTCTTCATTTTACTTTTTGACAGATAACCTTGACAAAATTAAACATAATTTTATTTTCATGAACTATATCGTTTACCTTAAAGAAGTATAACCTCAACTAAAAATATATTATTTGTTATTATAGTAACATTTATTTATATTATATGGTTAAGTATAAATATATTGTTTAGTTTGGTGTAATTTGAAATTGGTAGTATTTTGGTTTAATACTATCAAGGCATTTTGTCTTGCACTTACAAAAGAATTCTAAAACAAAAAGCTGCCCTCTGTTATTAAAACTTTTCTTTAATTTGTAATATTTTATATAGTTATTTTCAAATTATTGTATTTTATTTCAACAGATTTTGACAGACATGCTATTGAGAAAAGTGATTTAAAAATATAAATATTTATAAAGCATTACTTCAATATATATATATATATATATATATATATATATATATATATATATATATATATATATATATATATATATATATATATATATATATATATATATATATATATATATATATATATATATATATATATATATATATATATATATATATATATATATATATATATATATATATATATATATATATATATATATATATATATATATATATATATATATATATATATATATATATATATATATATATATATATATATATATATATATATATATATATATATATATATATATATATATATATATATATATATATATATATATATATATATATATATATATATATATATATATATATATATAAAAGTGATACTGTGAAATCTACATCAGAAATGATATATAAGATATATAGCATAAAATTTCCTTCCATTTTAACAACGACTTTGTTTTTCCTAGAAAAGGATAAAACCTCTCAATACATCAATTTTCTTCAAAGATTTTTTAAGGTTCTCACTCATCACGCTTAGCTACATAAAGAAAATAAACTATCAAGAAAATGACATATTTAACTTTTAGCTCAAGATATGTCAGCTGCTTAAAACTGTCAGAAACTTCACCTTTGCGAAAAATCTTTCAAAGAAAAGATTTCGCAGCGAGACAGCCGGAGCAGAAAGCGAAATGCATTTGAGACTGGAAAAATGAAACGAAAGGTAAAGAAAAAATGAGCTCTATTTTCATATTTCGTATAGTTAGAAACGATGAGCAAAGCCAAAGTCTTAATGAGTAACTTCTCTAAAGTTACAGCATAAATTAGCTTTGTAACTGTGCTATATTTTCCTTAGAAACAACGATCCTCTTCTTTCAACAATAACATGTGATGTCGTTATTTCTTTCATTAATTTTGGCGGGGGATTTTTACAAATGTAATAAGGAGTGGAAAGAACTTCCTCTTAAGTGTAGATGAATCTCCCTTGAAATATGTAAGTTCTGTCTACACTGTGAGGCAAGATAAATAATTTAAAACAACACATTACCCTATCCTTTACAAAAGATTTTTGACACGTCTATACTCAGCCAAGCAAAACTTAATTAGATGGATGGATTTAGGTGGAAATGATTGCATCGAAAATGCTTTAAAAACCTTTAATAAATTAAATAAAGTTCTTATAGGAAACTTACATAACTCAAAATAATTTTTAATTTGAAAATTTGGATGTGAAAGTATATTTTTATGGAAAGGAAAATGAACAGTTGAATAGAATTTGGTTAGTGATTTTATTCTTTTACTTAAATCATACTTTCAAAAGAAAAATTAAAATATAGTTTGATACAATTTACTATTTAAATTTGCATTTACTGTCAGAAATGGCCATTCATAATTTAAATATTATATGTTGAGTTCCAAAATAGCAAATATCTTGCGCATTCTATGTTTAGATTTGTGTTTGTACCCTTAATCAGTCTCAACATCCGATTTTACATTTGACGAGAAGTACTTATGTTTAATGAAAAACTAATTAACATTTTGAACAGAAAATAGTATATATTATTTGTCAAAGAAGAATAAACTGTAAGTAAAATCATAAATATTTTCAGTATGATATCCTTGTCATTTTCAAAAATCTGACTTTATGACTGTTTAGTTAAACTGCACCAATGTGCATTGCTTGAATAGTTGAACACATTCTAACATTTCTGTTATATGAAAATTATTATATTTTATTTGTTTGATTTATTACACCTTAAGTATCGAAACATTCTATACATACATATGTATATCTTTATATACACACTTATATACATATACACTTATATACATATATAGTTGTAAAAACTAAAACCCCATAGAAAAGTATGCAAATCGAACAAAATTTATAAAAAATGTTAAATGAAGTTAACTTTTACAAAAAATAGATGCAATCCTACCAACAAATTACGAAGATTATATGTGGCGACTTCACCAATATGAGATAGATACAATCTGGGATTGTGGTAGCCTAGTGGTCAGGGCACTGGCCATCTGTCTGTCTGGGAGTGCAGGATTCAATTCCCAATACCTACCAAGACTCACCAAATACATGCGATATACGTGCTCGTTAAATCTGTTGAATCAAAAGTTATGTGGTTGGTCATTAAGCAGTTACCATGAGTGCAATGGTCTCAAGAAAATTTCTTCCTCCTTCAAATCAATATCAAAATTGATGAAGTGAATCCTCTAGTGGTGCCATCTACGGAAGATTTAAAGAACAGAGTCGTACTTTCACCTTCATGTGCTCTGATTAAATGATCAAATGAAGTGCTCTCCCTATTGACTTAAATTCGCATAGCCAAGGTATAGCGAGTTTGGTTTGTCTAAGTATCATAAGTAACAACAACAGGATTTCATTGAATGCGTATAACGTTTCTTCAAATGCTTATAATTTAGATAGATATAATTTTAAGGAGCCAGGATAGGCCAGTAGTTAAGGCATCGGCCTTCCGTCTGGATGGGTGGGGTTTGATTCCCAGTGCCTCCAAAGACCCATCAAGTGCATGTGACATATGTGCTCGTTAAATCTGGGGAATCGAAAGTCCTGTGGTTGGTCATTTAGCAGTTGTCATGTGTGCATTGGTCTGGGGAAAACTTCCTGCCTCTTCAAATCAAATTAGAGGATGAGTATCCTCTAGTGGAGCCATCTATCGAAGGTCTCCGAAGTGCAAAGTCTTACTTTCATCTTCTTGGTGCTCTAACTAAATGAAAGTCACTTTCTGCTAACTTAAATTTTGCATAGGCAAGGCATAGCGAACTTGGCTTGTCCAAGTGTTATAAGTACAAACAAAAACAACCGATATAACCTGCAAGCAGTGTACTGCCGTTTCTTCGATGCCGCTGCAGAAATGGGTAGAAGAAGAAAAAACAAATGGACAACCTGGCTGCGCAGCATATAATATCACCTTGTTCACAACAGTACACGATGACAGACATCTTATCTGGATACCATAATCGTACCTTCTAAAGCCTTCCCTTCAGTTTTCACAAGGTCGAAGCACAGCTACATGTATTTTGTTACTCGGCAGCGCAGTTTATCACCGTGTTCTTACCGTATCAATTGCGACCAAAGTTTATTCTATGACGAATTCTACCGTTGCTGTTTCACATGCACCTCCGATACAAATGGGATCAGCAATACATTTTATGGTCAAACCAGTGGCAACATGATTTTTTCCAGTGAATCTCGGTATAATTTGGAGCATAATGGTAGAAGAATGCCCGACAGACGTGACGAATTGGAATATCTGCTCTCCCATAGTATTATTCAGTGATCATTGGATGCAAGAGGATACGATGGACCGACATGTTCTACTTCTGTGCACCACATCCAACTCAGTGCACCACTTGGCACGATGACAAGCAAACTGTGCGCATGGCGCTCACTCAGGCACAGCAAAAACCATTCATAGCACATTCAGTCAATAACGCATCATCCAGTGTCTGCGCGTACCATTCGAAGACATTTACCAGAGAGTGTTCTGTCTTCAAGGGGTATATTGCTCCGTCTACCCTTGACGCAAAACCGCAGACAACTCCGAAGCCAATAGTGTGATGAAAAAAGGGAGTTAACAGCATAATGGAATTAAATTGTATTTACTGATGAGTCATGCTTCTGTCTGCAAACCATCAACACTACAATGGTTGCATTCGAGTCTGAAGACACAGTGGAGAGAGAATGATTAACAGCTGTAATATGAGCCACCTCTACACCGATTATTATGGTATGAGGAGGTATTGGATATCATTCTCATATTTGTTTCGTATGTATTGCCGGTACTTTAAACAGCCAAAGCTACTCTCAGAAGTATTGGAGCCAGTTGTCTTTCCTTACTTTTAAAGGTTGTCTGAAGTTAATGTGCAACAAAACGTGGCATGCATTATCAAAGAGCTCTTTGTCAATCGCCAGATTGAACTGCTTCCTTAGACTGCTCGCTCTCCGATCTTTTACCGATAGAAAACATGTGGTTCATGCTTGATCAATGATTGACCCAGATTACATCCCCAGCTGCCACATCATATCAACTTTGGTAAATTATGGAAGCTTCATGATCTACTGTACCGCAATAACACTTCCAAAGTTTCTTTGAATCAGTGCCGAAGCGTGTGTCAGCGGTGATCTTCAATAATGGAGACTACACTGGCTACTGATTTTGGCAGGAATCACATTCCACAGAAGTCTATAAATTTAATTATTTGATAATTGGCCAACGTGTTATCTACAAAGTAAATTTTGCTATGATATCTCTTGTCTTTTCCAGTTTTATAATTTGGGTAGCATGTAATATCAAAAAAAATGAAAAAGAGCTTTGCTCTGACTTCTAATGATTTTCCCTTTGATTGTCACGCTTGCTTGGTCATTTGGCTTGTTAGTTGGTTGGTAGGTTGGTGTCGTATCCATTTGAAGTCAAGTGAAGATTCCAAGTTTAACTCCAAGTGCCAAATTCACGACCTTCCCAATGTGTACAATTTTGTCATTATAGAGAATTTTATCATTATATAAACTTCTTGAGTTCTCATGGAAAAATGTGTGCCATTGACTCGGGGAGGCTGGTACTCCACCTATTGCTCTACTGAAGGTATTTTATTTCCTTTCTACCATTACTCACTGAAGAACAAGTGGAAGTATTTTCCGATCCACCACCTGCTTCTGCATTTCTAAATGTATATAGAATTATGTTAAAAAACTATATTTTTAGAACTTTGTCCAAAAAACAAAATTTTCAACAATTTCTGTCTAAAATAATATAAAAGGTTTTAATATTGGTAGTATTTATTTATCAAAATTAAATATATATTTTTAAAAAGGCTGTATATATTTGATAAAAAAAATGATAATTTCTCGTTTTGATCAGTGCTATCATCTGTTTCTTCCACTATTTATATGCATTTTTTACGAATATTTTGTTCTCTTTTAGTGACCATTTCTTTTTCACTTTTTAAGCAATTGGGGGGCATAGTTAAGACACATTATTTTCCATTTATTATAGGTCTAAAGGTGGCATTGCAGTAAATAACTTAAAATGTATGCATACTTTCATAACCGAAGAATGTTTCTCATTTTGAAGTTATTTACATAAATAATACATTAAAAAATTTAACAATAATTCAATATTTGCATTTTTAAAAAAAAATGCTGTTAAGATTGATATGTAGCAAACTAGCTCATCTAATAATGGCGTAAATGCAAATTTATAGTGCTAATAAAATTATAGATAATAAAAATGCCATATAACATAAAATCACAATTGCATTTTAAGAGCAATTTTGTTCCATCTAATAAAAAATACCCTTTATTATACAGAAACTCTGCTACACACATCAACAGGTTTCATAGGCTGTATATAAGCATACACCAACTTTCCTTTTTCATCAACAAGTATTCATTTATCATACTTAGGGCCGCTGTTGTTGTTGCATCAGTCGACTTCCCTATACCTACCCCTGGGTTGTGCTTTACCAGTTAATATAAGTAGCCAGACAGAGGCTTCGTGAATTTAGGGACGAAGCAGAAGACCCCAATACTTGGCCTGCCACCCCACGGGTATCATTTCACTTGAAGGACATCGTGACCACACCTAGTTTTAATGTAATCAAGCCGTCATAAGGAACACGTTGGATCTTCGGTTTAGCCGAGATTCGAATTCACTACCTTCTGATAAAGAGAACGATGCCCTAGCAATCAGGCCACCCCAGCCTCTCCTAATTGCCGTAGTAGCCTAGTGGTTAGAGCATCAGTATTCCTTCCTGAAGTGTAGGCTTCCATTCTTGATGCCGCTAAGGAACAACAGAGTACATGCGATATACGTGCTCTAACGATCACGAGAATCGAAAGTCCTGTAGTCGTTCGTTGAGATTTAAGCATGGAGATAATGGTCTGGAAAATATTTTCTCCACATCCAGATCAATGTCATAATTGAGGAAGTGGATTCTCTGGTGGGGCCATCTACTGGAGGAGTTTAGAGCAAAGTCGTACTTCCATCTTCGTGGTGCTCTGGTTAAACCAAAGATGAACCCCCTGACTTTCATTCGCATATCCAACGGCAGAGCGAACTTGACTTGTCCAAAAGCCATAAGTAACAACACTTATCATAATTTGCATAGTCACAAAAAAATGGCAAGAATATAGTATATTTACATGCTGACACCAGATATTTCAATTTGGTAAAACAATCCAAAACCTCACAGTTGCTACAAGGTTTGCAAGAAATGATTTTCCAGCCAGACATCCGGAGAAGTAAGCAAAATTTATTCATGAATAAAAAATGAAGAGAAAGGTAAAAAAAAAAAAAACATAATTTTCATATTTCTTTTATTTAAAAATGAAGTGAAAAGTCAAGTTTTAATGAGTAACTTCTCTCAAAGCTACCGTATAAATTAGAACTGTACATGGCAGCACGCCATATTTTCCTTAGAAACCAAGCTCCATTTCTTACAACAACAAATGCAAAGTTGTTACTTCTTTCATTAATTTTGTAGGAAGAATCTTACGTACGTAATAATGAGTGGAATACCTTTTCTCAAGCAGGAATAAACATCACATGAAATATATTAGTTTCTGTCTATATTGTAATGGAAGTTAAATAATTACAGCAATACATTCTTCTTACCGGTATAAAAGACTCGTCTAGACTGATCCAAGCAAAAATTAAATAGATGAATGGTTTATAGTTATAAACTCTACTAGATAAAAAAAGCATTTTTTAAAATATTAGCAAATATAATTAAGCTTTTATATGGAATTTAAGTAGCTGTATTTACGTAACACAAGTAAGATAATAATTTGAAGATTTGAATGTTTACATAGAGATCATGTATCTTATAAACGTAAAGATTTTTTTTATAAAATGCAGTACTGTATAAAATATGTTTTGTAAATTTTCACAAATATTGATAAATTTTACACACAAAAAATCAAAGAGAGAAAATTTTTATTTATTTTTTACTTGTATTTATCACAATTTATCATTTGTAATTCTTATGCCCTTTATACCTATATATTGACAACATTTATAGCTTAAATTCCATTTACTTTGCATAATTTTAAGAAATATTTACTCTTACACCCACCCACCCACACACACTTATATATATATATATACATATATATATATATATATATATATATATATATATATATATATATATATATATATATATATATATATATATATATATATATATATATATATATATACAAACACACACAATTAGCTTTATTAAATAGTTTTGCTTGTATTTATCATGATTTGTCAATTGTAATTCTTATGCCCTATATGTTGATAACATTTATAATTTAAAGTCCATTTATTTTACTTAATAATAAGAAATGCTTACTTTTATATACAATTAACTTAAAAGTGACTCCTATTATAATAATTAAATATTTTTGTTTTTGGAAACAAAACCATTTTACATTTTTAAATGTGTCAGTAAATTTTCTTATAACTGATAACATGTGTTTTAAGTTTCTTCCGATTCCTTAAATTTATGAAAACTTAAACCTATTACTAAATGATTGCCATTTAGAAAGTAACTTAATGCGCAAAATTGTTGCTTTTAATGTTGAAAATAAATACAACAACAATGCGAATGTAAATAAAATATAAGAGTACCTACAGATTGCAATATGCTAATGATTGTATTTATTATTCAAAAGTATGTATTTAGTTCATGCATTCATGGTTGTTTATGAATCCAGGGAAATGTCGGAAAACTATTTGCTTACACATGCAGAACAGCTATATTTTATTAATATCAATCCTTTCAGTTAAGGTGAAAAGAAAAATATGAAAAAATATCGCCTCTATAATACAAAGATATGTTAGAAAAAGGAAACGCTAAGCAATGCTTAGTAATGTTATAAATGTATGCCTTTGGAAATCAAAAGAAGAGAGGCAAAACTTTGAGAGCATGCCATTCATGGTTACGATAATACCTACGTTTTATATAGCTATATTAATTTATATTATGGCCATCGTAGCCTAGTTGTTAGAGCCTAGGACTTCCGTCCGTAAAGGTGAGGTTAGATTCCCAATATCACTAAAGTCCCAACGATTATCTGCGATATACACGCTCGTTAAACCTGTGGAATCCAAAGTCCTGTGGTCGGTCAATCGAATGGTCATGATTGTCTTCTCTTAAGTGTCAACCTTTAGCCGCCCATTCCATTTTGTTCGAGGAAAATGTTGAGAAAAGTTATATTTACACGCTTTGGCAGCAATTATGGAATATGCAAGTCATTGGCAATTTCCTTGCCTTAACTTCATCTTTCATTTCATTTCCAGTTTTAACTTTGCGAAGAGCGGATATTAAACTCACCCATTTTTGTGTCAGACAAAGATATTTCACTAATAAATATTTGATTTTAAACATGTTAAAACAATTATGTGAAGTGTGTGATGAACCATAGACTGTCTGTCATGTTTTAATTTCATGTTCTGATTTTAACAGTCATCGTTTTAAATGTTTCAAGATTGATCTTTTAATGACGTCAGATTTGCTGGGCAATCCCCCACATCAAGATATTTTTGCATTTTTAAGAGGCATTGGTTTTATAGATTTTATATAATTTTAGATGCAAATATTATTTAATTATAGATTTATATCATTTTTTGATTTAGTTTAATTTTTGTTTTAGCAGTTTTAATTGTAATTTATTTGTGTTGTATATTAGCCATTTATCTATTTATATTTCATAAATATTGCTTCTAATTTAAATGATTTTTAAAAGTTGACTTTTTAAAAAAAGAATTAAAATATATAAAAAAAATTAAAAATATAAAAAGATTTGTTTTTGGCCCAGCTTGTCCTTTTCTGGACCTTGGGCCACAAAACCCTACCAATCAACCTACATGTCAATCATGGATGTGAATTTGTCGTAATATTGATGGCCATGTCATGTTGGTATCATTTCTTTTGCTACACCAATCATAATATTGGAAAGAAGGATTGCTATAAGGAAAAGTATCGAAAAAGTTTAGCTAGTCAGATCTTATGATGCAAATTTTGTTTCTTGCAGGAGACAGGATTTTACGGGATTATAATTAACCTATCCACTCAACGGGAGTCTTCATAACTGTATTAATGAACACGAAGATGAAGCTAAAGATCTACCTTGACCCATACTTTCATCCAATCTCAATATAATCGACCTGCCAAAATTCTTTTTTTATATAGCACTCTGAAGGAAGTCTATATTTTCTACTGACATATCTCCCATAATTTACACAATATCTCGAAGGAAAATGGTATAATAATCCTTCAAACAGAGTATTCAACATTTCTATAAATTGGTTTCTAAGTAAATCCAAGATGTATTACTTGCATAAGTTGGTTCTCATATATTTAAATTATTTCGATTATTTTAATAAACCCAGTATACAAACATTTATTTATAAATTTCATAAAAATACTGAAGTTTTGCATGACTTAATATTACAATTTTTCATCATCATATTTTGTTTTAAAAAATGAAATGATTACATCGAGTATCATAAAATGAATATTATGATGAAATGCTTTACTTTAATAGAAATAAAAGTTTATTTGAAATACTTTCTTATTTTTTTAATTTCCATCAAACTTATATGAATGATAAAATCCAGAAATCAATAAAATAAATTATTAATCCCAGTGTACAATTTGTGCTGCCTTACTTATTTTCTGCCAACTGTAAGTTTTTTCCTCCTGTTTCTTCTAAAATTCAACAAATTCTTCCAATTTTAAGATACTTTCAAAGATAAAGAAATATTAAATGGATATTATGATGGAATGTTTTGCTTTAACAAAAATAAAAGTCGATTTAATTTTTTTTTTCTTTTTTTTTTTAATTTGCCCCAATCTTATTTGAATGTTGAATCTCGAACGTCAATAACAAATTATAATGCCTAGTGCACAATTTGTGCTTACTTACTTATTTTCTGCAAATTGTAAGTTTTATTCCTCGGTCTGCAAAATTTAACAATTCTTCCAACTTCCAGATACTTTCTAAAATAAAGAAATATTAAAAGTTTCATAGAAATATTTATGTGCGACATTTTTAAACATGTATTTTTGGATTTATTTATAACACATATTTTTCAAAGATTTAATGATAGTTAAGCAAGATTAATAGGTTATCGCAAGCTCAGCAAGGAATTTCTGTCTCTTCCTGGTGATACTTATTTGAGATGTCTTACAGAGAAATTTTTTTTCCAAAATAATAAATTAGTAATACAAGCTAACATTTTGAATTTTTTATTCATAGCATATTTTTCACAAAAGTACAGTTTCCATGAGTTCTTCCTCTTAGAAAAACGCTTGGGAAAGGAGTGTTGAAGGAAAATTAATGTCCATTCAGAAGTTGTTAGTATGTTTCCGTGGCAGAACGAGCTTTAAAACGTTAGAGAAATCCAGCATGGGAATTATTTGGAAGAAGCATCGTCCTTGTGATGCTGTCCAGTGGATATCAAGATAAGAAGGAGTATATAGCGCGTGTCATAAATTATATTAGGAAATATATAAATTGGCTCTGCAGTTAAAGTTTGATACATATTATGGCACAAAATAGATATCAAGGTAGAAATATTTACAATATTTATATCAAAGTAGAAATATTTTCAAGGTAGAAAATGGGCTACAACATTATTTTTCATGACAGTAAACCATTAATTTGATAAAATATTTTTAACCATAAAGTGGTTGTTTTTTTTCGTTCCAATTGAGATCATAGCTATATCACTTTATTATAATTCTCATTGGCTTAAAATTTTCATGACGTCCGATAATGCTTTATCTAGTCACACGCAATTAATGACGAAAGCGTATTGAAAAGGCGTTGTAAATCTGAATTGTCGATAAATTTGCTGTCTGCCTTCAAATCGCATTCTTCAAGCGGCAGCAAACAAGGCGAAGTTCACTATCTAAAATCTGAGAATAGGGTTCGAGTTCATTTTGTTAATAAAACGATTTCTTATATAAAGACCGAATCAACGGTTTGAGAAGCCATTTGACAATAGAAAAAAATAGCAAAATGAAAAAGACTAGACAAAATATACACTTTATGGTTAGTTTAAATCGGCACAAAGATGATTTAATTTTTAAAAATTTCACTAATTAATAGAATTCTAAATTGATAATTAAAATATTTGTAAACAATCATTTTTAAGTCTTAAGACCAATGCCTTGCTTACTCCAACAATAAGTTTTTTAGTATTATTTTTCTGTTTATTTAACTTATTATAGGTAAATGATATTTATTTATATTTTACAATATAAATAATTTATTTATATTTTAAGCTATACATTATAAAAGTACTCTGATGTTATTTATAAATTTACTCTATATTGAAAAATGTACTGCTTATATTTCTAATGGTATTTACAAACCCTAGGAAAACAGTTGCACTTAAGATTTGCTGTTTTGAAACCATAGATTTTAACTGCAGTTTATTTAATTGCCTTTAAACACTTACATATACCATTACTTATATAGCAATCAAAATATAATTGCATTTACAATAATTACTTATCTATTAATTAAACAAGCAACAATAAGTATTATTTTTTTAAAAAAAAATCATAATAATATTTGACATTTTATATAATAATATATTTTAAAAATGTCTGTAATGAAACCAAATGATATAATAACTTCATTAATCAGCATAAGAAAATAATATAAATCTATACAAGATCTTTGTAGCTTTTTATAATGTTACCTGATATGTCTTCAGATATTAGGCATACATTTTATTGTAAAATTTGCTATAATGTTTTTTCTTTATAAAAATTACTTTGATTTATTTCAAAATTTTATACTTTCGATTAATTTGTATTTTTACTCTATATACATTATTTTTTTAAAATACCTTTTACACTTTCATGTTAATGGTAGTATTACATTAAAAAAGATATTTTAAGCAAAATGACCATACTATGGATTATATATATATAAATATTTAACTTGAATAATATTAATATTATTTATAATACTTATTATATTTCCCGTTTTATTTTAAAAGAATTTATTCAAGAATATAGTTATTTCGATCGTGTATGACTTATTTTATACTGAACACAAGAACTCGTAATATGAAAAAATGAGTACCTAACTATGTTAAATAAAAATACTCCTGTTTTACATATTTAAAGAAATTGCTATTTTTATTTATATATTATCATTATTATTTCACATAATCCTTAAGAATTTTAATTAAATAAATGAAGTTAGATAATAACATAACTTTTCAAAGGATTGCCAATATTTTCAATAAGTTCGTTTTATTGAAATTACATTGATTTAAAATATTTTTCTAAAACTAAAAGAAATTCAACTTCTAAATAATTGCATTCTAGTATTAAATTAGATCAAAACATTTTAAATTCTTACCAACATATAATTTTAAATATTCCTAGTTTCAGAAATTTGTTGCATAGTACATTTTTTGGAAAAGTTTAAACTAATAATTCTTTTCAATTTGAGTTTAACTTTAAAAATCAAAAAGAATTTTATCATATAATGTTTCGTATAAGATACATGTATTTTCATAAAATTTACATGTTTTCTTTTTGAAAATTGTTTTAACAAATTTAAAAGTTTTAAAATTTTTAGTCACTTGCATTTTAATTAGCCGCAATTCATTTATTTTTCTTTAATAACATAGAAAATTTTATTCTCATAAAATGGATCTTGTAAAACATATAACTATATATCAAACATAATAAAAAAATCTGTTAATAATTTATTTTCTATTACAGTACTGTATTTTTCATAACACTAATAACGCTTGTGCTTCAATTTTAAATAAAATCCCATGCAAAAAGCAACTCAAAACTCAAATCTAGCAAAATTTTGCAATTCAATCAAATTATATAAAAATTCTGATCCTTCGTTTTCTTGATTTAAAATGTTTCTAAGAAATGTACTAATAATATTTTCATTTAATACATACATAATTAGCAGAATCTTTAGACAAAAAAATTTAATGCGAAATACATTGTGAATGCGCGTAGTATTGATTAATAATACCAACATCTTTAAATAGAATTATGCTAAATTTAATAAGTTCCTTTTAAACATAAAACTCATTACGTTATATTATATACAAGTGTAAAACTAAAGAAATTCTTGAACTTCCAACATTATTTTAGTTTAATATAAAATTAAGTTTGGAATTTTTAATCTTTAATCATTAATATTAAATTGCTATCATTTATATACATATTGTTAATATTTATTTCATTTAAATTATAGGTCTTCAGCTTTATTTTAAACACTCATAGTTTTAAAATGTATTTTATTGCATCTCACAAATGCGAAGAGATGAGTCTAAGTTTTCTAATTAAGTTTATGGATTTTGAAATCAATATGAGTGTTATTGGCTCCCTTTATGGACCGACTCAGTCACCTAACATCAAGTGTACACAGGCCAGGATCACTATTTACACACGCTTCCTCTCACTGGTATCGCTACAGAAACGCTACGTTTGCAAATTTCCTCACTCCTGTGTCGCTGAATCAGTTTAAACGGTCTTTATCCCCTCCACAAACGCGAGTAATCTGAATGGACAATAGGCCACCACTTAAGATAGTCCTCAGAACACTTGTGGAACAATGATGGGTTCACCTGACGATGCATGGATAAATACCGTGGAATCTTATCTGCTGGATACACAGCTTCAAACAGTTCATTGGTCAAAGATTTTGAGATCCGGCACTCGGTTTACTTGTTGGCTTTTGCATTAGAATTTGCTGAAAGATGTCATCACTTTTGTCTACATTGATGAAGTTGCGTTTGTTGTTAGATTTGAACCGTTTTCAATCTGTGTCTTGTTACAAAATTACATTAGAAATAATGAAATATTTTTATTTGTTTAAGTAAAAAGTTTTATTATTTTCGCATAAAATATTAATTTTTAAATCAAGAAATTGTAAACATTTGTTCATAATATTATTCGGATATTTCTTTTATAACTTTTATTTAAAGATTTCTAAATTGCTTAGATAAAATTATTTCCTTCTTATTTAAACAAATTATTATTTATAAAAATTGAGCGCACATTTAAAATTAAATTTCTTTCCTGTTACCGGACTTTTTGTATTTTTTGTATTTCAATATATAAATGATATTTCAATATCATTTATGTATTGAAATACAAAAAAATACAATCCGAAGCATTAAGTATTGGAATTTTTTAAATAATTTATCAAAATTTTTCAGGGTGAGATTATTAAGGCCTCTTTATTTATTCATTAATGATTTTTAGGCATCTTAAAAATAAGATGAAGAATATTTTTATGACAAATTTATTTCATTACATTTTTTATCTATTCTTCTTCATATATCATGAGAGTAATTTTACAACATATACTTAATTAATTATAAAAATAACCACAAATTAATTTATCATAATATTTACTTCTATAACTATCGAATTGATAAAAATTTAATTTCTGACTGCATTAAAAATAAATTGTCTCTAAAATTTGCTACTAATTTCTAATTATGTTTTTAGATTCCTTGATTGCAATAATATTGGTTTATCGGAGGCATAAATTGATTTCTGCAAAATCTTTACTATAATTCAATTCCTTATCTCACTTCCTTAAAAGGGTCTCTGATGGTCACGCAAGGATGTGTTGATTGTTAGCATCATTACGCACTGATACGTTTATTTCAAAAACCCACATGAGTTTTCATCGCAAGTATTATACATTTTTTTGATAAATATGTATTCAAAGTCATATGCTTTAATAATTCTTTGCATACTTACAATATTAGCCAGGAATCTTTATAATATTAAACAATGGTGATAAAATAGAAAAATAAATTTCTTCGGCCAGTGATTGGCAACTAAACAATAATTCGGCACATATGTTGGCATGTGATTGGGCCTTTAACATAATGTCAAATCACTTGTTCTTGCTCCAAACAAGTTAAAAATAATGAAAAACATAATCATTCTTAATTAATTATGAATCGTTAATTCTAGTATTTGTGGGAAATTTATATGGTTTACAATGGAGATGTGTAAGTGATTTTGCGAGAAAATCATGATATGTGATGATATTTTCATCTAAAATAGGTCTCTATCGCTTTTAATGGGTTAGCAAATTAAACTATAAAAATCATAAATGAAAAATATCGTTTATTACAAATGATATTTTTCATATATACCAATATTTTTACTGCCATAATTGTTGTCCTTATAATGCAAAATACATTTCTATGAATAATAATTTTCTTTTCGTAATTACCTCAATAATGGAATTATGTATCAATAATCATCATATTATTCCAAAATATTCTTCTTTATGCTATTCGGTTAATATGAAGACACAGTTGACAAGAAGTAATTAACAATAATATTTTATCCATATTTATAAAAAAATATTGGGATTGATTCCTCATTTACGTAACGACTTCCGGTGAATAAATTCAGCGGCCCGCTTAACTTTTGATATTAAATGAAATGATACATGCACGAACAGTCACTTATTTCAACAAATGAGACATATTTAGAACTACAAAAATGATTTTTGTTATTCATTGCTTTTATGACAAAATAATTATTTTCGCAGATATCTATTTACGGCAGGTATAATTGTTTGCATACTCCTGATTGTCCTAATGTAGATTAGAATATTATTCTCAATTTAAGATTTCTTCATTAAAAGTTTATATCTGACTAAATAATCAAACTTTGTATGACACATACTGACCATATAAAATATGTTTTTAACATAAAATTTAATAAGTTGTTTCAAAACAACACACCATTTAAATGAATTGCTTGCTTTTAAAGCAATAATAATTGTTAATATTTATATACCTAATTTTATCTATCTATCTATCTATCTATATATATATATATATATATATAGATAGATAGATAGATAGATAGATAGATAAAATTAGGTATATAAATATTAAAAATTATTATTGCTTTAAAAGCAAGCAATTCATTTAAATGGTGTGTTGTTTTGAAACAACTTATTAAATTTTATGTTAAAAACATATTTTATATGGTATATATATGCTATATCTATCTATCTATCTATCTATCTATCTATCTATCTATCTATCTATATATATATATATATATATATATATATATATATATATATATATATATATATATATATATATATATATATATATATAATAAAAATGCACATAAAATTTTTGAAATGTAATCACTAAGTAATGTGCATCACTAACAAACAGGGAATGCATCTATTTGGTGGAATAGTTGGAGAATATTGTTTTTAAAACTATCCATGCATATGAAATCATATGTAGTCTAAATCAGCATACATATGTAATGAAATAAAATATTCAATATAATAGGAGTTACATAAATTTTTTAGAGTAAATGATTTAATATATTTTACAAGTCATGTAATACAAAATTAAAATCTTGCTTCCTAAATTTTAATATGATTTATAGATAATAACATTATAAATTGTGTTTTGCAATTTATAAATTTCCATTTTTAAACTAGTAATCTAGAATAATATATTACAAGAATGTTTCCTGTATGTAAGGTTTGAAAGAAATATCTTACTTGATTTTAAAGAAATGTCTTACTTGATTTTAAAGGAATGTCTTACTTGATTTTAAAGAAATGTCTTACTTGATTTTGATTTTAACATCATTTCATTTAATGTGCTTTAACATTAAATGAAATGTTAGAAAATATTCAAATTAGTGTCTAATGTGGATGAGACAGCAGTTTGTCGAGAATAGGAAGATAATCCGTATTTCTTATTCAAATTTTAGTTTATTATTGTATCATATTTTCAAAGCTTCCTTTGCCTCTTCATCCTTTTTATCTGTGGGCCATGGTAGTCTAGTGGTTAGGGCATCAACTTTTTTTCCGAAAGGGTGGGGTTTGATTCCCAACGTCTACAAAGGCCTACCGAGTACATACGATATACGTGCTAGTTATGTATGTGGAAACGAAAGCCCTGTGGTCAGTCGTTGAGCAATTACCATGGGTGTAATGGTCGAGAGAAAATTGCCTGCCCCGTCAGCTCAATGTCAAATTTGAAGGAATAGATCCTCTGGTGGTGCCATCTGTCGGGTTATTTGAAGAGCAAAGTCGTACTTGCTCTTCAAATAATCCGATTTCTCCATACTCTGATTAAGCAAAAGACGCACCTTACTGACTTAAATTCGTATAACGGACTTGGTTTTTCAAGTGCCATTTGTAACAACACACTCTTTTGTTTTCCTTTTATTCAAACAATAGCATATTTATCAGTAAAAAGTAAATATTCAAACAAATTTACATTTTTTTCAAAAGCTTTTGAAAGATGTGTATATGTTACGCTTACATGTGAAATCCGTTATTGCACGGAATAATTAGGTATTTAATGAGTTTTATATATATGTCAGTTAATGTATGTGAAATGTTTGGTTTCTAAAACTTAACTAAATATTCCATTGGGTAAATATTGTACTTGATTGCTGATGAATGAAATTCGATTCTCCAATAACTTTCGAGGATTTATACCATTGCTTTTAGACGTTGTATTTAGGTCAGCTTTTCTACATTTCGAATTATTCACAAGTATATCTGACACCTGTTTTCAAGTAGTCTTCGGTGAAAACGGAAACCATGTTATAAGTAAGAAATTTTTCAGAGAAGGAAGATTTAAATTTTTATTAATTAGGCGTAAGACAAAAGCAAATAGCTTTGCACTTACGAGAAAAAAAATTTATTTTGATAGCAAATGTAAAAATATCAAAGAAAAAATAACACGGGACAACTAGCTATACTACATTATATACTTCATTCATTATTAATTAATTTATACACAAAATAACTTTGAGATCTTTTAGTTTTTCCTTCAAAGATTTATCATTATTTATTTCACGTGTGGAATAGCTAGCTAAAGTCTGATATTTTCTATACTTTTACTTGTCTAGTTATTTTATAAAATTCTTATTTTTGTATGAAGTAGCAGAACTAACATATGTAAATTAATATTACTTTATCGTGCTAAAATAATTCAAATAAGTAACATTATAATAAAAATGTATATAGCATATTATCTATCGTGAAAAACGAATTACAAATTAATGTAATAATCGATTTGCAGTGTAATGCAATTATCGTCATTTGATTGTACGATGCTCCCAAGGCAATTATATTTCGTTTTGTTACTTCTTCCTATTTATGATTTCCAATATATACATACATGCACATATATATATATATATATATATATATAGTATATATATATATATATATATATATATATATATATATATATATATATATATATATATATATATATATATATATATATATATATATATATATATATATATATATATATATATATATATATAATATATATATATATATTATATATATATATATATACATATATATATATATATATATATATAAATGGATACATATATATGCAGTCAAAGAATGATGTATAAATATTACACAATAACTTTTAAATTTGATCAGAGTTTAGAGAACAGTATTTTATCATATAAAAGTACATTTTTTGTCATTTTAATAATTTGTAATTATATTTGTACAGTTGTACCTGAATATAATTATCCTTTGTCTTATTTGTGATTATATTTTGCTTATCTAGATAAAAACACAAAATGTAAGTCTTCAAAATTTTATATTGACTTATTTTATATTGAATATATAAGTTGTATTTATGTTTTAAAAATGAATTTGATATTTCCTTTTTTTAAGGGCAATCATCTATATTTCAGAGGTTTAACATTTCCACCTCTTTCTTTGAGAAGAAACTTCTGATTCACAAAATATAATAATAAACTTGATAGCTTCAGGGATCAGCATAGAACGTCTGTCTTTCTGCACTCTTGCTAGACAATAAGCGCTCAAAGAAACCCAGTCCTTCTTCCTTGGCTTATGAGAAGTGACTATTTTTCAAAGAAGTGGAACCACTGTCCTTAAAGCCCACATCTTTCTTCATGCTTGCTCCAGAGCGTATATATTTCTAAACTGAACTCTGAACCAGGGTGCGAAAAAGTCAAATATTCTGGAATTCACTACATAGATGGCACTTGAGACAATACATATGAAAATGTACACCGATGGTAAGGGTCGCTGGTGATGTATCTGGGAGTGGAGTACATACCGAGGCACCTAATAACGAAATTGATCTTAAGTTAAGAAATACTAATGACTGTTTCGTCTTTAGGTCTGAATTTATGGGAATTTACAGACTACATTTTATATACATGACCTTTGAACTTGTCTTCAAGGATATTTGGATTTTATTGGACAGTTTTGTCTCTATGCAGCACCTCTCTCATTGTATGACTGTTGGGGATATGAACAGACTGGACTAGAAATTTTGAATTGACTTGCTCTATACACTTTCAATGGGTCCCCTCCCATGTTGGATTGAATGGTAATGAGATTGCAGATAATTTGGCCAAAGTTGCTACTGTTGATAACCTGCATGACAAAGCTTAATTAACCTATTCTGAAATTTTCTCAATCGAAAGGAAGTAAAATAAATACACTTTGGAGAGTTCCTTCTGCTCACCCGTGGTACTTTAATAAAAGACCTCATATCGAGAAAACATCAAACGCTTTCTGAGCGGCCATATCAAACCACTTAGCTTTAACCAGGTAGGACGTGCTTTTCAGAGTGTCATTAGTGTGGGATTGTTCAAGCCTCTCTGGATCATATTCTTATTTGTATAAATTTTAAAGTTTTTGAAATTTTAAGGGATTAGATTATATTTTTGGACCTGGGCATTTTTGGTTTTATGGAGATGGTTTAGCTTAGCATCATCTAGGAATTTACAACGATAACAGAGATGTACCAAAAACTATTTAACTCAGTGCATCAAGATTCAATTTGGAAATTTGAATGATTCTCTTGCAGAAATGGAACAAATATTTCTGAGCTAGTGACAGGTAGGACTAGTGCACACTCTACTAACCTTGATTTTATTCCCACAAGAATTTAAAATGTTATCCATTAATTATTTATCTGAAAAAATGAACATATTGGAAACTGATATGTAGAACAATGTTCAAATATAAATTTGATAATACATAGTCAAAACATTTTTTCAAGTAAGTTATATTATATATGTTCAATGTTTCTCTTCCAAAAAAATAATTATCTAAATAATTTTGAGATTTTTCAAGTATTGCTCTCTAATTTTACTAAGTGCCGTCTTTATATAGTATCCATGGTGAATTTTTACACTGCATTTAAAAAGAATGAGCGTTTTATGAAGACATCTTTATGTTCGCTATTTCATGATGCATTACATTCGTAAAAATATTCGTCTTCATTTGTTTAGCAGTAAATTATTTCTTAACTCATTTATGTACCAGACAAGTACATTACATTTCTTTGACCATAAATGTTCTATTAACTGTATATATCAAACATTTCAAGGTTTTTAACTAGTGAGAAGTTCAGCTTTTGTCTATCTATGTTTATTGATAGCCTAATTTATCATTTGCAGCAGACTTTAAACATCATATTTCTCACTGGTATGTAAATGAAATAATTAGTATAGTCTATTTTTTACAGTTACATTGATTCTATTAAGCTTTAGGAATCTATCTTAATATACTTTCTTAGCAGTGCATTATCAATCATACAGATGAAGGATTATCACTCTAGATCTGAATATAAAAGTTAAAATTTTCAAATCTCATTTTGGGTTTTATTTCTGTAGTTTTTCAGAGTTGACTTTGAATTGTTGCTTTTGAATTGACTAAAAGTTTTGCATTTCGGTTTTCGTATGCAAATTCATTTTGCTTTTTTCCACACTTCCTTACTAAGAATGCAAAGAGTGTTGTGTTGCAACTTATCCATCATGGTAGACAGCAACATCATACCAGGTCCATGAGTCCGAATGCCTTCAAACAATGGACCACAGCCTCAGGGATCGAGAATAGCTGGCCTTTATTTAAACCAATTGAGATCAAAATGTATCCAGCAGCAGCTTGAGTCGCATTGCAATAGGGATATAGGGGATACACTTTGTGGCTCATCGTATGACATTGTACACGAGTGTGTCCACTTCAAAATCTTCCAAGAGTTGTCTGATAGCTGTTGCTAACTTCAATCAGAACAACACCAGAGCAACATTCCTCATACCATTCATGCATTGGGGCTCTCATCCCAGAACTTGCCTGACCCAGAGGGCGATCTCTGAAAATGTGAATCCGTCACCATGAGCAGAATCGTTACGGCTGCCCTCCCTGGACAGACCATTAGCAATTTCACTACCGTACTCATCCACATGCGATGGAACTCACTGGATGGTGATCTTGACATTGGCAATCAAGTGATTCAAAAGCCGGATGATGCTCCTAGTCTGGTCCCCATGCCTCCACCATTCAGATAAAAGAATGCAAACAGTTTATAAATTTTGTCTTTTAATTTCAATGTATTAAAAATTAGTTGCTCATGAGATCTGTAAGTAGATTGGAGCAAGTTCTGAAGAATTAATTAAAGTAAATTAGATCATTGTACGAGTTAATATTTGCAAATTATAATGCAAGAAACAAAAATATTTATAAGCAACAATTTTGAAAGGTATATAAGAGAAATCAGTTTTTACTATAGTGAAAATATGAGTATAAAAAAGGCATATTAAATTATTTTCGGGTATTTAAATACAGTAAAATAAATTCCTACATTATCCCTTTTTGAATGTAGATTTGATAAATGTCATTAAAAAATCAGTAAGTGGAAGAAAATTTACTGCTTTGTTTGTTGGTTTTTTTTTGAACACCTTTTAATTCATTACGGAAGTAATTATGTACCTATTTGCATAGAAAACATTTTTATAGCCTTACAATTATTTTGCAGTGGTAGGATGCCATACATAATGAAAGTTTTAATGTAAATTTCTAATGCATCTTTTGATAACTTATAAATCAAACCGTATGAAAAATATAGTATACTGTTGTATATAAATACCTATATGTAACGTTTAAAAAGCAGTGCATAGCGTATAGAACTTAAAAATAAACATCATTTAATCGATCCTACGCAAAGCATTTTATTTTGCAAACCGGAATATAATTTTACACTAACTCTGTTGTTCTCACTTATTAAAGATATTTGATTACTTGTCGTAATAATATGCAAATAATTGTAAAATTATACTTTTTTCTACAAATTTGAAAATAGCAATCTGTAATTTAAAATTAGAAAAACATAGTAATGCTTCTATTAAGATAAATAATACAATAGACCACACATATTAAAAATTTTAAATTTTGTTAAAAATACACAATCGTTTTACAGAGTTTAAAAACACGTATAATTTGATAACTATTGATCTCACAATTTTTATTTTATAATATTTTTTCTTCAGTTATATATTTCAAACAAGTAAGGTAATTGGCATTTTAAATAACATCTTCACTTTTATAACGACTTTGATTACTCCAGATTAGAGATAAAACACCTGTATCCTAGTACTTTTCCTTCATTAAATTTTAAAACTCTCACCCATCACATTTAACTGAATAATGAATAAAAGCAGATAAAGATATTTAAGTTTTAGATCCAGATATATGTCAACTTGGCAAAAATGTCGAAAACTTCTCCTTGGCGGAAAGTTTTGGAAGAAAAGATTTCTAAACTAGACAGACGGAGTATAAAACAAGAGAGATTCGAGAATGGAAAGAGAAACGAAATAATGAAAAAAAAAAAAACATTTTCGTATTTTGTACACTTTAGAAATGATGAGAAAAGCCAAAGTCTTAATGAGTAACTTCTCTCAAAGTTACCGCATAAATTAGCTTTGTACACGCTAACATGCGATATTTTTCTCAGAAACAAAGCTCCACTTCTTTCAACAATAACATGCGAAGTCATTATTTCTTTCATTATTTTTGGGGAAAGACTTTTACACGAACGTAATAAGGAGTGGAGTACCTCCTCTCAAGCATGGATAAATCTCGCCTGAAATATGTTTCATTCTGTCTGTATAGGATGCAAAGTAAATAATTTAAAACGATACACATTCTTCTTTCTCTCGCAAAAAAAAAAAAAAAAAAAAAAATCGACGTGTCTAGACTCGTCCAAGCAAAATTTAATTAGATGGATGGGTTTTGTTGAAAAGATTTAGATTAAAAACACTTCCCTAAAACATTAGTACCTATACTTGTCATCTTGTTTTGAGCGGATGTAAATGAAGTTAATAAAGTTATCTCATTTTTGTATGTTAATAATAAATATATTAATAATTGTTATACTATAAAATAACTAAGAATTAATTTCTAAAAGCTTAAACTTTTATAAAAAATTTAAATCTGTGGAAAAGTATTAAAAATCATATCTCACTAAAGTTTTGTTTTATGTACAAAAGTTTATTTATAATAGTTAATTTGTAAGTTGAAACTACTATCCATAAAAATGAAACTGATATACTTCATTTTCTATCTTAAATAAATTTATAAATATATTGTCAAAAATAACTTATTGATTGAATGTAAAGAATTCATGTTGAAGGTGGAATTTAAAAGAAGTTTATTTCAATTTTCTAAATTTTTATTATTTTGATTATGTAATTGTCTGATATATATATATATATATATATATATATATATATATATATATATATATATATATATATATATATATATATATATATATATATATATATATATATATATATATATACTACGTAAAAAAGTAGAAGGACACTTGTTTTCGTAACAGTAACCGAAAAATTTTTTTTAGAAACATTTAACAAATATTTTAAAAATACAATTTTAACATTAGTTTTAGGATATTCAAACATAAAATATTAATAGAAACAAAAATAGTTTCTCTTTGTAAAAAAAAGTAGAAGGACAGCATTATAATGAATGAAAAAATAGTGATTTTAATAATAAATGTTCTTACCATTGGCCTTTATAACTTCAAGTATCCCGTTTGGAAGTGAATTCTATAGTGATTGAATTTCTGTTTGACAAAATTGTCCCACGAGTCATTCAATGCTTCTCGAAGCTGAGTTAGCGAATCATACTGCCTTCCATCAGCATAAATTCGATAAACTCGCATTACCCAGATGTTTTACACTATATTAAGGTCAGGACATTTGGCAAGCTATGGTAAAAACATTCACATTATTTGTTAGAAACCACTGTTTGACTCCAGTCGCGTTGTGAACGGAAACTCCGTCTTGCCGAAATTTTCACATTTCATCCCTCAAGACAGAGGTATGAGGTAGAAGTTTGGAATTCAGCAATTGAATGTAGTCTGTATGTTTTTGTCTACCATTTAAGAAAACCAGACTTGTCCTTTCGTATCCAACCGCCAACCAAACCATTAAACTCCCTTCTCCCATTTGTCGTATTGAATAATATTCGTCTTCATTCCCCAGACAATGTCAGTAGTGCTGATATCCATCTGGACTGTCTAAGTTAAATTTCCCTTCATCGGAAAATATCACAGAAGTCCATTCTGTTGTCCAGGATATGTGCTCCTTAGCCCATGCTAGACAGTTATCAATGAGAGCTTGTGTCCACTTAGGACGATGTTTCCAATTTTGGAAAATTAATTTTTGAGATATTTTAATGCAATTGTAAACTGTTTGTTTCGTCACATGATTAAGTCCTGCTTGATTTCTTAGCTTTCAAACACTTCCTTTGTTCTTCTTAATTATACGAGCAACTTTTCTTTCTTCACGAAGTGTTCACTTTTTCAGCCAATCAGTCTCCTTTTTCTTTCCCTTTTTATAATAATTTCTCATAAAGTTTGAAACTGTATTGGAGCTTCCTTGCAACAATCGAGCAATCTCTCTGACATCTTTACCATCATTTTGATATACGGAAATTTTGCCTTTTTAAAAATCGTTCAAGTGTATTCCTTTAGGCATTTCTGAGAACGGAGAAACAGCGTAACTTTTAAAGAAATCAGATTTTTTGACAGAAAAGGATACAATAAACTACAAAATTACTAATTAACTAAAGAACAACTCACTAAATTAAATATATTAGCAAGTGTACTTCAATTTTTTCACGCATCGGAAATCATATATACTAATCTTATTATTAATATTAGACGGTAGATTTTTAATTTTTGCCTAAAATGAAAAGAAAATGGTCATTTAACTAAATTTGAGTAAATATATGGAAATTTGGATAAAATAATATATTATATATATATATATATATATATATATATATATATATATATATATATATAGATATATATATATATAAATTTTAACAATATGGCAAAAAAACGCTGTCTTTTACTATTTTTATTGTAGTGTATATATGTATATATATATGTATATACATACATATATATATGTATATATACATACATATATATATATATATATATATATATATATATATATATATATATATATATATATATATATATATATATATATATATATATATAAATATATATATATATAATTTATAGAGAGGGAGAGAGATGTTATTTACAATGTGTGAATATATTACTTTGAAAAATATACGTAACTGTTACTTTTATTTATTATGCTTACATGCTTACATTTTTATTATAAATTTTAACAATATATATTTCATTCGACATAATCTGCACTTTTAATTGAATAATAACTACTTATTACAATATAAAAATAGTTGCTTTTATACAAAATTTATTTTATTTCAAAAAGAATCCTTGTGCATGAAAACGAAAATAAATGTGCAGGGAATCAAGTTATCTTAAACATGCACTTTATATATATATAGATGTACATATATATATATATATATATATATATATATATATATATATATATATATATATATATATATATATATATATATATATATATATATATATATATATATATATATATATATATATATATATATATATATATATAAACATTCTTTTCTGGAAAAACAAATCTCGAATGAAAAATATACATTGCTTTGAACGGAAATCATTTCAAAGAATTTCAAAATATCTTTCGAAATTCTTCATATAAAACTTGTTTATGAAAAATGTATTTTTTAAAACGAGATTTTGTTTATCTAATGTTATTGTAGAGGTATTACTCTTTGCCAAACTTTCATACAATCTACATTAGTATTTTATTTTTAATTTTAATTTTTTAATTTTTATTTACTTATTTATTTTTTTGAAATTTTGCCAAACTTTCATACAATCTACATTAGTAATGTAGGACTAAGAATCAAATATAAAAAGTGCTTATACTTAATCGACATAATATTTCTTATTAGAACAAACAATATTAGAACACGTAAAAGCCAACGACATTTAAATTAAATATCACGCTCTTAAATATGATAATCCAAATCAATTTAGTTTCAAAATTTTAAATTATAAAATGAAATCCATCTATATAGAGATACTAGTTTAAAACACTAGTATCTCTTCTTTTCTGTTATGATCTATTAAACTAATTATTTTTACTTTGGGGTGTGTATTCTGGTTTTATAAGAAAAAATTTAATACAATTTGCTCAATAATGCCTGAATCATACATGACAATTAATCGTTTTATATTAACTGAGGTATATTTCATTTTAATTTTTTATTTTATTTTAGCAAATGAAATATTTACATATTAAAATTTTTTATTTGATTCTATTTAAATAGATATTATGATTGTAGTTTTGATTTTTATATGAATTATCAAATGAAATTTCAAAATTTATTACCATAATTTAAGGAGATAAATTGTTATGTTTCATTTAAAAAAATTTTATTATTAAAATACTTCCTAAGTCAGGAACTTATAGAAATTCTCTACTTTCAGAATCAATAAAAAATAATCTCCATCTTGTTCTTTATTTTACAGATACCCTTAATTCTAATTTTAGGGATGAAATTGAAAACAAATAGAATTGAAAATAAACAGATAACACATCCCTTACACGTTTTTGCTTTAATCATGCTTTGAAATTTGTAGAAATTCCTTTTACAAATCAATTAATAAACGTCTTAATTCAGGAAATTTTTGGAAATAAAACGATAGTAAGAAAATATTATTCTGACAAAAAATGTCTCATAAAGACATATTTTTGAAAATTTTGTTACTTGCAGACTGTTTTCTAAAGCATTTTCTAAGAATTTCATCAAGAGATTAAAAATATTTAATCTTTTGTTATAAGATAATAAGAGATTGTTAAAATAGAGATAATAAAATTCTTTCAACCTTTCTGGTGATATTTATTTGCAACGTCTTTCGGTAAGGAATATTATTCTAAAATAATGAATTAATAAAACAATGTTTCAGACAGTTTTTCAGAGTAACTTTTAAGAATTTCAAGAGATTAAAAAATATTTAGTCTTTTGTTTAAAGAGAAGTTGACATTGCTAAGAAAGATGTAATAAAATTATCTTAATCATTCTGGTTAAATCCATTTGAACGTATTTCGGAATGGAATATTTTATTATAAAATAATGCATAAATAAAACAGGGTAGCCTTTTGTTACAGTTTTTTAGAGCAGTTTCTAAAAGAAATTTATTAAGAGATTAAAAATATTTAATCTTTTACTATGAGTGAAGATGATATCACTAAAAAGAAGATGATAAAATTCTTTTAATCTTTCTGGTGATATTTATTTGCAACGTCTTTGGGAAAGGAATATTTTTATTCTAAAACAATAAAAAACTAAAACAATATATTCGACTTTTGAATATTTTAGAACATAGTCTCTGTTTTTTTCAGTCCTCTCGTATTCCTCACTAAAATATGGTTTCCATGAGTTCTTTTTCTGTCTACACCCATACGTGGAAGGATTTGGAGGGAAATTGATGTCATGTCAAACGTAGTTGTAGCAGTTTCTACGTTAGACGCGCGCGCGCGGAGCTTTAACCATTTTGATGCATGCAAATCATTAAAAGTAGCATACGCGTCTCGTGACAGTTGTCCAGTGGGTGTAAAAATAATTAGAAGACTATTACACAATTCATAAGTATTTATGATAAACTATTAATTGGTACTTAGGATTAAATTTGGAGCACATGAAATTTATAAGATAGGAAATGAGTTTCAAAATAACTATCAAACTCTATGGCATATAATAAAATTGTTTCTTTTTGATACTTTTATAGAATTTAATCTAAGTTATAGAGATATTGAGTTTTTATTCTATCCATCAGGAAACATTTATCAAAAAATTTCTGCTTTAATGCATTCCTGTGTTTATGCCAAGCTAAGAAACATGAGGTTCTATTCTACGAGATTTACTTTAAATATTTGCTAAGTTTTATGTATAAATTGACTGTGGTTCAATAACATATACTTTGATTATCCTAGAAATTCAATATAGAGCTTAAATTAAATTTAAAGCTTAAATGCAATAAAATTATGAATTTAAAATGTGTGTGTGCAACTGGATAAAAACAAATGAAATGTGTTTCTAGTAATGATTTGATTAGTAAGTTCATGATTAGATACACAATTTTTTCTTTAAGCATGAAAAATATAAATTTGCAATTTTTAATAATTCTTTTTGATAGAAATGCATTTCTTATTAAGTTAAAGTTTGATAATTATTTTGACCTTTTTACAAAATATATATTTCTTAATAATTTAATTTAAGCATCAATTTTGATATCATTAAATTATTTGACACTAATTATTATTTTAGATATTATTTTAAATAAAATTTACAAAAAACTGATATTTTTGATATGTTGACTACAATTTTATTCATTATTTAAAAAAAAGTACTTCTGAAATACATTTATTTTATCATATAATTCTAATTAATAAAAGAGAAAAATTGAACTTTAATTTATATTTTATCACATTCCCGTTCTCTTAACTAATTGTTAAATTAATTCTAGGTATATTTTTATTCAATATAGCATTAATTTATTTCTTGAGCGCTTCTTTGCTTAATTAAATATCTTAATTAGTTTAAGATAACATAATCCTCAAAAGGGATTAGTATAAGTTTGCATAAATACAAGATTTGTATTTAATTTATATTTTTAGTCTTGCCGTACATTTAAACAATATTTGCTTTGGTTTTATTTTTTATTGTTTCTGATTGCTTCCATTATGTTTCCTAAACTTGTAAATATCATTATAAAGTGTAAGCACTACATATATTTTGAAATCCGCCATAAAGTTTTAATTATCTTAAAGATAATTTTTTGAAGTATAAATGGAATAGATAATCAATAAAAAAGTAAATAATAAATTACTTGAACTAAGTTAAATATTTATTAAGTTAATTCATTGTAAAATATTATAAAAAGTTTTTATAAGATGAAGGATTTGCAGCCATAGAAAGTGAGATTAATTTTCCGCATATTTCTGTTCTTATCTTATAAACTTAATTAATGTCAAACAGTAAACTAAAAATCAATTCATATTTTATTTAACAATTTATGATCAACGCTATTTTGTACTTCTTTTTCTGGACTCAATGGACATAAAGTTCAAGACTTTTGTATCTTACAAATAATTCACATGTAACAAATTGTCTCAGTATTTTGAAGCTCTGTGTGAAACATAAACGAAACCCAACAACTTGAGCCAAGAAACATTTTTTCCAGCTGATTGTAAACGATGAATTCATGGAAACAATACTTTTTTAAATATCAAGAATTAAAATAAAAGAAGATATTGTTCTAAAATATTTAAAAGTTGGTTATTTATTTCTTTGAATTTGAAATAAATATTTTCTATTACAAAAACATTCTTAAATAAGTGTAGGGAATGAGATCAGATAAACATTTCTCAGCAATTTCCTCTAGACTTATCACAAATACTCATGCATTTCTTAATATTTGAAGGAAAAGTTTGTTAGAAACTTTTCTAATGAACAATGTTCAAGAATTAAAAGTTTCAGAAATTTTTATTGAATTTTTTTAATATTATTTTATTTCAGAAAATATGTTAAGCTCTAAAGTTATTCGTGAATTTTAGAAGAAAAGCTCTATATGTTGGAGGTAAGGAATAAAGCACAAAAAATATGTACTAGTCGGAATTAAGCTTCTATTTATTCATTTTAAGCTTCTACTACTCATTTTAATAATTTATCTCATGATAAGTCACTAAAATAAGTTTGGAGGCAGATTGGAAGTTAAGAAAATAAATCTAAACTCTCTTTTACTTCCTCGACGTGTAAGTAATTTCTCTATTATGATTGTTTATGACATTGTGAGATAGTATTTTAATAAAAATATAGTAACCATTTTTAAGAACTTTTCAATTGGAAAATTATAATTTTCAGATACATAACTTAAATAATAACTCAAAATTGATTTATAATTATAATTCTGAATACACACACACACACACCCACATATATATATATATATATATATATATATATATATATATATATATATATATATATATATATATATATATATATATATATATATATATATTTATATTATGGTTTATAGTTGGAAATCAATAATCGAATTAATTAAAAAAATGATGGCAAAATCTCTCTCAAATTTTGTATCAGAAAAAATATTAACAGCAAGATAAATAATTTTAAAAACAAAGAAAGATAATTAAATTAATAATTAAAATAGAAAACGCTAAGTAGGAGAATTGCGAATGTATATATATAATATATATATATATATATGTGTGTGTGTGTGTGTGTGTGTGTGTGTGTGTGTGTGTGTGTGTGTGTGTGTGTGTGTGTGTGTGTGTGTGTGTGTGTGTGTGTGTGTGTGTGTGTGTGTGTGTGTGTGTGTGTCTGTATCGCTCCCAAGGCGCAGTTCCGATGTTCAATCCTCGGGGGCTGCGCAAGGTCCACTCAACCTTTGATTCCTTCAGTGGGTCGATAAACTGAGCACCAAGGATATACGGGAGAACTAAATACGGGGTCTTTCACGTTATACTGACCATCTAATTGGGACATGGGATTCGCCTCGGTCAGAAGAACAGAGATGGGCACTGTAGGACTTGGCACACATACCTGTCCTGCCATTAGAGTTTAGTTACACACACACACACACACACATATATATATACATACTTACATACATATATATATATATATACATATACATATATATACATATTTAAATGTATACATATATACATACATGCATATATATATATTTATTTGTATACATATATACATACATGCATACGTATACATATAAATAGAGTTGTATAGATTTTCCTGCTGAAGAAATCTCACAAACCGTTTTAAGAAGAGGACTTCAATGCTTATTATTGAAAAGAATTCTGTTATTCTTTAAGAAAAATCTCTTATTAGTTGACTAAAAACAAATAACTTACATTGAATGCCATAACAGATATTGAAATATATTAAGCGGTAAAAATAAATAACTGATATAAAATAGTTGCATATGATATTATAGGAGAAAAGAAACTTATAAAAAAGAAAGATAGCGTGAGGAATTCGTTAAATTGAAAATTGAATGATAGTAATTTTATTAGAAATTGCACACACAAAAACAGGAAATAAGAAGTTACGAAGTATATTGCATCATTCTTCTTTTAAAAATTTTTCTTGGACTTAGAATCTAATTAAATGGTTTTAAATTCACTAATATATCCTCTTCAGTACACTTTTTTGAAGAAATCTTTCACTTTATAACGTCTCTAACATCTAAACATTATCATTAATCTAATTTTAATTTATTGAAATTCCATCTAAAAGCTTAGATACATATGCTACTTTTAAAAATAAGTTCTTAATCTAATCATTCCTATTTAAAATAATCTATCTACTTAAGTTTACCTGGGTGAATCTAGATATGTTACAAATTTCTTATTATGCAAAGAAGATAGTTTTAAATTATTTATTTTGCTTCACAATGTAGACATAAGCTATTATATTTCATGTGAAATTTATCCATGTTTAAGAGGAAATACTACTCGACTTATTATTACGTTCGTAAAAATTCCCACCCCAAAACTAATTTAGGAAATGAAGGCTTTGCCTGCTACTATTAAAAGAAAAGGAGCTTTGGTTTCCATCGGAAATACCGTGCGCTGGCGCTAACAACGCTAATTGATGCAGGAACTCTGTGAGAAGTTACTGATCTCAACTTGGCATCTCTTTCTCGATTTTTAAAATAAATGAAACATAAAAACAACGTTTATTTTTTATCTTATTGTTTCGTCTTCCATTCTAGAATGTATCTTGTGTTTTGGTAGCAAAATAGTTTCTTCCAAAATATTCCAGAACGGAGACATTTCAGATTGTTTTACTAAATTGTAATACCTGGAGGTAACACTTAAATATGATATCTTCATGATGGTTTTACCTTATTCATCTAATTTTCCAAAATCCTCCTTGTGTCAACTCTTTCCCTCTCTCTAACACATACACAAATACTTACATGCACGCACACACACATACACACACACATACACACACATATATATATATATATATATATATATATATATATATATATATATATATATATATATATATATATATATATATATATATATATATATATATATACCAGTTACCATGGGTGTAATGATCTAGAAAAAATTTCATCCCACTCCACTTCCAATCAAAATCTGAGAAGTGGATCCTTTGTGTTCGTACTCTTGTTCACGAAGTTGAATTCGTGGTACTCTGATGAAGCGAAAAATGCACCCTTCTGACTTAATTGCATGTAGATTTCTGACTAGCAGTCTAGGACTTTCCAACAGTCAGAAACAGGTATTATCATATATATATATATATATATATATATATATATATATATATATATATATATATATAAATAAATATATATATTTATTTATGCGATTGGAGAATGTCGACATTCACCGGCGATTGTACTATATCACTGGTGTGTGTCGACAATCAAGGATATATTCTGATAGAAGTCGCAAAGAGAGAAGACGATGTCTACTAAGAAGCGACTGGCAGTCATTGTGGGAGTCTGACAGCTTTGTCAGTCTTATGCAAAGTTTGATAATCTAAGCTACGTTTTCTTCATTTTTTTTCCGATACCCGAATTTATACTGAATGTATAGTGCTTTGAATCTTGATGTTTTCTTTGAAAGTGAAGTGCATTAATTGTGTGCAATAGAGAAAACAATTGTTTACATTTTTCTTAATTAAAATACTCTGAAATACTTTCTGAAATTGTTTCTGCTAAAATTAAGTGCAACCCACATTTGAGTTACAAACGATAAACAAATTTTGGCGTTTTAAAATTTAATGAAGAAGATATGTTAACTGTAGCATTGAAGTCAAGCGAAACGAATATACAGTATTATTTTACCAATGAAAATGCTATTGAGCAGATGCCCATTAAGAAGAAAAAGAAGATTTTTCTTACCAATGAGGATTCGTTTTTATAATATGTTAAAATCACATCAGAATTAGCAGAAATACGTGGGTTTAAAGAATCGCAAGTTAAATACAAAAATATTACATATGAAATTTCTTTAAATTTAAGCAGACAGTGTCGAATAAAGCCCAATGTGTCTAGGCATGGTATTCTTGTGAAACTGATGGTGAATTCTGAGTTAAACTCAAGATGTCAAATTGATCGGATAGATCTTCAGTTAAAGAGAGACATTGAATATAAGTTCATAAGGATGTATCAAGATCATTCAACCAAGTTTGTCCATCAACAAATTTTGAACACTAAAAATGCTGAAGAAGTAGCGTATCACGTTCTTCCAATATTTTTACCATTTTTTAACACTAACCAATATTGCTACACCAGAAATATTGGTATCAGATAATGATAGACAATTCAGTAATCAGGTCATATCTGAAATATGTGCTATGTGGAAAGATGTTAAGATAGTTCATGGGAAGCCTTGTTTTTTAAACCAAGGCTCTTTTGAAAGGGCCAATCAGGATATACAGACTATGCTAACTTCAACGATAATGATAAAAATATATGATCAGATAGTTTAATCTTTGTTCAGTTTCCAAGAACACTACATCCCATGAAGGAATATGCAAAAGTCCTGATGAAGCCATATTATGAAGTTAAAGCAAAAAAGGCATATCATTGCCTTTTTGTCCAGTGAATAAATCACAAATTGAAATCAAAGAACATCTGGAACATTTTGCTAATTCATTTGAAACCGAAATCACACAGAAGCAGTTACAAGAAACAGTTTTCCACGAAACAGTTAAAACTTCTGAAAAATATTTGACTGGCATTCCTTCTGAAAACTATATATAATCCAGAGAAAAACATTAAAAAGAAAATTTTAATCGAAACATTTGAGTTCCAAAAAATTAGCTTATTTACTTTAAAAATTAAAATCATTAGTTTTATCAAAAATGTCAGTGCACGTATAGTTATCTTTTACTGTAATCAAAAAATACAAAAACTAAATTTTTAAATTATTGCTCGATTGGTTTTAATTAATTTTAATTCTTAAATTTTGGATATTTTAGATATTTCAACTAAAATTCATAAAAATGGTATTTTCAATCAACTTGATAGAATTTATAATATTTGTAATAATTTTAACAGTTTCAATAAGCAAAGAAAATGACTAGAAAATATTTTAACTAATAATAACACTCTCTCTCTCCAATTAACTTCATTAAATACTATATTTGGCTAGTAGAGCATAGCTTATAAGAGTGAAATTAGGCATAGTTATAAACTACAGAATGGTCACCCATGCTTTGATGTTTCTAAGAAGCTTGAATTTCCTATAGTCCACTTAGTCTTTAAACTTATGTATTTGGTTTACACTTAGTATTTATTTGCTGTTCTTGCGGTTTGGATCTGTGGATTTGATGACGATAAATTTAGTTGTTTATTTTGGCAACTTTGGATTTAATATTATATTTTGCTTATATTTTGGCTTGTCATTTTATTTCCTGTATTTCAGTTTGACACATTTAGTGTGGTTTTGGGGTGCATTAGCTTTATTAAACTAAAGATGATTAGCTTTATTAAAAAACAGTCTGGAATCAATGCAGAAAAATCATACTTTATGCCAATATGATTAACACTCGCTAAAAATTCTGGTCATGTTGTTACTTTTTTTCTATTTTCCTTTTTTTTTTTTTTTTTTTTTTTTTTAAAATTTTAAACTTTAAACTATTTGTTGAATATATGATCCAACTGTTTACAGTATTTCGTATTTTAACTTTACTATTCTCCATTTAGTATTTGATTAACTTTATTTATTTGATTAATTTTAATATATTTATAAAAATTTAATATAAAATATATATATATATATATATATATATTATATTATATATTATATATATATATATATATATATATATATATATATTATATTATATATATATATATTATATATATATATATATAATATATATATATATATATATATATATATATATATATATATATATATATATATATATATATATATATATATATATATATATATATATATATATATGTATGTATGTATGTATACACTAAACCATTTAAAAAAATTATAAAAACTGATTTACATAAAAAATAACTCTAATGACAATTTTATTTTGTTTTTGAAAGCTTCAAAAATTTTTCAAATTACTTATTGTATTAAATTCAGATGTATTATAATTTAAAAAATAAATTTTCTAACCTCAATTGCACCAAAATTTTGAAATTACAAAAATCGTGGAGAAAGACATAAATACAAAATATGGTCATTAAGAAAGTTTGCTTACGTTGAAAATAATTTTGATAGTAAAAATTCTTATGACATAATAAAGAATACATGGCATGGTATAACAAAGTGTGTTTAATTATGAGAGAACTAAGATCAATAACTCTATTAAACTATACAAAATTATTCCCATATCTTATTTTAAATTAAAATGTTCGTTTGAAAATTATTTCAAAGCTATAGTATTTATTAGAATTAGAATAATATTTTATATAAAATGTTGTCATATTTTTATTTAACACAAATACTAATTTTTTTATGTTTAAATATAATAAAAAGCAAGTTTTCCAAAATAAATTTTCTAAGTCAAACTTCTAACAGAAAGCACTAAAATTGTATTCTCGTTAGCTTTATGTAATCTTCCTGTCAGGACCAATTATGATTCATCTTAGACACGTGTTCTCTTGTTCGTTTCTGCTAAAGAATGGATGAAAATTGTATTTCGTTTATTTTGTGAGGTAATCTATTTGTTTGTTCAAGGGGCATTCATCCGGGTCATATGTCCAGCATAGTAAATTTCTGTTACTTACAGACAAAAATTTGTACTTAGGTTGGTTTATTAAATTTTACTTTTTCTGTGAACAGAAACGCAAGAAATAAACGATACAGATAATAAATAAAACGCAAATATTAAATTTAAAATATATTTTATTAAATTTAGAATGCTTTATATATAACAAAAACATTTTTTGGAGTAAAATTCCTTGAATTTAAATTTTAAATTCATCAAAAAATGTAAAATTAAATCGTCCTTATTGATTTAAACTAACCATAAAAATGGATGTATAGCCTTTTCTTTTACATTTTGCTGCAATTAGAAGGTAAGTAGAAAGACAAGTTGGATTTATGGCACCGTGTGACGTCGATGAAACATTACGTGATGTCATGGATATATTAAAGCAACGAAAATTGCAACGAAGTGGCGGCGTTATCATGACCTTAGCTGGAACAAAAGAAACAACCATTTTACGGTTGAAAACCCCTATCTGTTCTATCATTTGTAAACATAAAAATACGCTGATGATAGCATCATTTTTTTCAATAATTTATTTTATAATTACAAAGTTATATACTTATCAATATTATTAATTTAAAATACTATATTATATATATATATATATATATATATATATATATATATATATATATATATATATATATATATATATATATATATATATATATATAATTAAACATATAAATCAATTAATAATTAAACACAATCTACAGTTCATTAAAAAGACCTAATTATATATTACATTCTAAATAATAAAGGGGACTTTAAAATTACTATTCAATAGAATTAGATTTCTTATGAATTTTTCTTCAGATAATTAACTGCTTAATCCTATTTTGCAATGTTTTGAATAAATTTTCATTTGATTTTAAATTTGTAAGTTCGAAAATTCCATTCATAAACTGATTTTGTATCAAGTGCAATACAGTGGATTATGTTTTCCTAAAGTTTAAATCATATTATTCTTTCAGAAAAGAAACATTTCAAAGTTTCTTTTTGAAGGAATTTTATTTTGACTATCCCTTTCTGTTTCATTCTTTCTATCTCTTATCACATATTACCACATTTAATATACTTTCACATTGCTTTTTTACACAGCTGCCAAAAAACACATTTAAAGTGGCAAGTATATGAATAACAGTTATTTCAGGAAACCAATATTAGTAGCAAGAGTACGTTTTTATTTCCCCCTGAATTTCTGTTTCATCTCTTCTCGCAAAACCATCTAAACCGTCAAAAGAATGCTAAATGTATTTCGATGGCATTTTTTGTCTATTCCACTAAAAACAGTATGATTGCTCAGGATAAAAGCAGAATAAACGGAAATAAACTTTAAGGTATTAATATGATTTTAAAAAAAAAGTTTAAGAACATTTCTTTTTATTCATATTTTATTTAATAAACAAAAAATTTCAATATTTCTTACCCCAACTCATCATACTATTCTTCTTCATAAGTAACAAAGAATGAGTAGAAAAAGTACAGAGGCAAACATTTTTTTGACTTTCGAACAAAATAAATGGATTTATTAATGATGAGAGTGCAATTTAAATCTGTTATATAAAAAGAACTTTTTTCTTCTTACAGTTGTTTATTAACAGTTTCTCAACATTTTCCTCTTATATCAGTCCTTTCTTCAAGTAATCCCAACAAGGACTATAACCGTATCTATATGATAATTTCAAATTATCCGTATCCGTGACTTTTGCATTAGAATTTGGAGATAAAAATATTTTAAAAGTAAAATGCAATTTAGCTCTTCAATGTGTACTTTCTTCAAAATATGTCCTTTTGTCACTGTTGTTAAAAGAAAAAAAGTGAAAAATAGTATATCGCGTTTGTTTTAATTTAATTAATTGTAATGAAAACTCTATGGAATAATCCATGAAAATTTTTTATATTGCAGGAAAATCTGATAAAGGGAAGTTACAGGCTGTTTTACGTCGCTTCGAAAACTCAATATATCCAATAAATGCAATTCTAAGGATTGAACTTCGGACTTGTGCACCCAATGCACAAGTCCGAGGTTCAATTTTTAGAACGAGTTAAAACGACTCAACCTTTCATCCTTTAGAGGGACCTTAAACTGAAAAATTAAAACTGGAAATTTAACGTTAGGCTGACCTTATCAAGCCTGGACATATGATTCGCACTCCAGAATTCTAGGTCTGGAAAACAGATAAGGATATTTTAAGCCTTGGACCAATTATCTGAACTCATATTAGATTGTTTCCGGGAATATTGTTGGGTTGTAAAATTTTGTTTCACATAAAGCACAGAACTATTCTTTACTCTAATCAGTCAGTATTCTGAAAGCAAAATATATTATACATTTAAAGAATTTCTTTATTTATTCATTATTCAAGGAAAATTTCCAGCAAAATATTCCTACGTGAACAATATTTTAAAACAGTAGTGACATTCAAAATGTAGGTCTAATTAAAATTTTGCAACAGTTAAAAATGAGAAATATATATAAACTTTAAAATATGCTTATAACTGTTAGTCTCTAATATGAATCATTAGATTCGATATTTTTGTAAAATAATTTACAGCATCCATGCGTCTAAAAATAATCAAATTAACATAACAAAAAATTCTCTTCCAAATAAATTATTAAATTGTGCTAGATAGTTGAGGATATATATAGTTAAAGTTAAGTACCTGAAAAATACATTTTTAAGATATAAAAGTGTTAAGTAACTCACCAGCAAAACTTAACAATGTCTCTGAAATAGTATTGTATCTTCTTTTTTGGTAAACCACTAAATTCCTATTTGTCATATTTATAGAATTCCCTCATCACTTTGTGAAGTGCATTTCCAATGGATTCTTTCGCCCGTTGACCTATGCGGAAATGAAATGAGTGACGTTCTGGCGATGGAAGGTTCTGAAGAAACTTTACCTGTTTCTAATTCACTGACATGTCTTTATTTATATGCCATTAGAAGACATGCTGACAGGCAAATTTGGTTCATTCCCCGAGTCATCCCTGATACCAAGCTGATTGTCCTGGAAAATATTTTGCTATTGGTTGTGATAGATACATTCAGACTACACTTTTCCGTTTCTTCAATGGACACCTGAAGAGACTTACTTTAGAGGGATTTCAAAATTTATCCAAATTTTCCTAAATGCCAAAATGAAATGGTATCAACGGTATATATTTTTGAGTGCTTGCGGTTGTCTCTTGAAAACATATACAGGAATCCTTCGTTTGCTTTTGATTTTCTGAAAGTGAGTGGTCTCGCGAATCTCTTCTTATATATTCTTAAGCCTCTTTCACACTAGATGACATTTATCATATGATAAAAAGTCGCCCAATATTTTATCGTGAAAAGTTATTAAAAAAAACCACTCAATAGATTGGTCCCCTTTAAAATATCGTTTCTCAGTGTGAAAGAGAACAGTCTATTGTGTGGTTTTACCATTTTAATCGTAATAAAATATCGGAGTGAGTAATAAATATCGGACGACACTGAGTAATAAATATACCATGACTTTTTATCGAACGATAAAAGTCGTCTAGTGTGATAGAGGACTTAGACATGCAGATTCATAACAACATTAAATTCCTACAAACGTTTTGAAGAAACTTGTACTAAGGTTACATTTTTCTAAGTCTATTTCTCCTGCAAGATTCTGAAAAAAAAACTTCAGAACTACTTAAAAATAGCTGTGTTTCAAATTCATATGTATTTAAAAACAACATGGTTATAAACAAAGTTTCATCTTATACGATAATTTGGATAGATGACCTGTTTTACTACCATGGATATTATCAATGAATATGTATTACTACTATTACACATTTGAGATATAAATAGTAATTTGTAAATAGCTATAAAAATAGATTGAGATATAAATAGTATTGAAATTTATTTTCAATATATACTTACTAATTATTTGATTTTCAAATGGAATACCTATTTTAATGCAATAAAAGCATTTGTATATATTGAGATCACTAATCACGAATGGTAGTCGTTTATAATTAATTTAAATGATAAATGTTTCTTTCAAAGCCACTTCACAAAAATTTATAAAAGTAATTATTGATGAACTACTAGGAGAAGTGTAGGTAAAATATTTTGGATTACTTCTATTGTTTTGTCTAGTTGTTTTGTCTTCTCAATCACTTTCAGTGAAGATGAGGGGCTTAACAAGTACATTTTTAGGTATTTTGATTATAAAAATTAGCTTCGGCTATCACTTCAAAATGTTTTGGCGCTTCATAGGTCATTCACCACCTCTCATATGGTCACAGTAGAACCAAAGGTAATTATTTCCATTTCGTTAGAAGAATATATTAATATCTTGAGAAACTAATTAAAACCATTGATACACAAAACGTCAATAACAAGTGAAGTGTCTAGAATTTGTTCATACTTTTATATGAAATTCTATTTCGACGTAAGAAAAAATTAATTTTCATGGAAGTTTTATTTCTGTATCATCTGATATTAGAAATATTTATTCACATTCAAAATGGAGTTTTTTTTTTAAAAAAAAAAGCTCTGAGGAGTATGACACGTGTTAATTCTTACGGAAAAAAATCTTTCTCATTATTTATTTTAGTAACATTGTAAAAGATACAGTTTTGGATATACCAAGTCACGTTAGAAAATATTGTAAACGTAAATAAAATATTCAGTAAAGTTTGACTCCTAATAGAAAAAAGTCTTCAGGATAATTATTCAATGATAAAACACGCGCAATTTTATTAATATAGTAAAGATCTAAGATCTTTAATGCTGAAAGAAAACTCTGCGAATCAAATGTCTGTGTTTCAACTATATATTACAAGCTATGTTTCAACTATAAAAAATTACTAATTTGAATATTAATAAAACTTAAGATACCATGTTCATCATCTTTTTCAATGTTTCATCTATGAATGGATTTTATTTATTTATTTATTACACTCAAATTTGCAAATTAAATACGGAAGGAAAAATTTTATTGACATAAAAAATGTATTATAAATATATTATTGACATAAAATATTTTATAAACATATGATAATTTAAACCGACAGATGGCGGAGCGGTTAACTTCCATAATTTTGAAACTGTAGTCCCGGGATGAATCCTGGTTCAGGCATGTTTCTTTCTATCTCTGTGTTAGTCTTTGTTTATCCCTTCAAATTCGGGACCAAGATGGCTGACCCACTGGGCGCTCCACTGTATGAGAGGCTATCACTTCACCCATAATAGTTAAATAGGTATATCCTAAGGACAGCCGAGCACTAGAAAAAAACATTTCATAAATTATTATTTTAAATAGAAGTTATTGTGATCATTAAGAAATTCAATTGTTTCTAAGAAATGTAACTTTTTAATTAAAAACAAATTTCGTTATTTACTAATATGTTACAAAAATATTATAAGAAATAATAGCTGCTCAAAATGAAAAAAAATGTAGCTGGTTTTATACATCATTCTCTTTCACAATAAAATGAGAGGGTTCGTGAGACTCTTAAAGTTAAAATTTCGTGGCATAAATTTTGACCATGAACAACATTTGTTATTCATAACAGTAAATATTTTCAACCTTTATTAAATAAGCAGCCCTTAAAGAATAAGCTTACTAAATTAGTTTATTATCTCTCATTACGTAAAGAATTGGGCGTTATCTTTTTGAAATAATTTAATAAAATATTTGCATAACTTATTTAATAAAACTTCCGTTAATTTGATAAACGAGAGAGTAAAATAAAGGAGAAAAATAAATGAAACATAATTTGATTAATAAAAAAATTAATTATTGTAATTACTAGATTAGAGTGTTATTGGATACTGGTGTTGCTTGCACGTTGTAAATAAAATGAAAAAGTATTTAAAATATATGTTGAATTCCAACTATTTTTTCTTAATTATGATTTTTATAATTTAATTTACCCCTTTACTTTTTAATTTTCTGTAGCAATTATTTACGATACAACATTAATATCCATGAAATGGTAGTACGTTTAGTTCAGATACAGTAATATGGATACAGTGCCTTATTACTGTATCCATATAATATAAATACGATGTCTACATTATAAAACGTTATTTAGTTTCTCATAGTTTTCAGTATTTTATTTAGTTATGATGACAATTTTAAAATGTCGATGACTTAATATGTTTGCCATCCTGGCTTACTTCTATTATTATGCTTTAGATTATTAATGTCCGTGGTAACATTCGTGAAATTTATAAGTGATATTTCCGATACTTTGCATTTAATTGGATTAAAAGGGAAACAATTAATGTATTTTGATTAAGGAATAAAGATATTTTGTGCATTGATAAAATATAAGTTTTGAATTAAAAAGTAATTATTAAAACTAAGCGAAAACTGATTTAAATGTAATGAAGAATCTTCTCGATTAGTCTATTGGTAAATCATAAAATGTGGTTTCTGAATTTTGAAGAAACTCAGCTTGGTCATAGTCTAAAATCACTGCATGATCAAACTTCTCCTGTAGTATACGTTATTGCATGTTAAATTCTTTAGTGATATTGCTTTAAAAATTCCTTGGTTTTTATGTTTACCAGCTACCTTGGTGTCATTTCATGTTCATTTTCTCACACTATATTTTACAAGATCAAATATGTTGTAAGCAGTTATTATAAAGGCAATGTCGTAATCAAATGGTTCGCACATTTGAATTGGAACATATGATCAGCTGGAAAAATAGTTACTGCTTTTTCATGTGCCGTTTAATTCAACTTTTCTATTCTTATCAATGATTGGGATTCAAATCTTAAAATTTCTGAGATAAGGATTTAGAAATTTCTTCTGAAATTTATTTTTTCCTTAATTGAGTCCATTCATTTCCAGTTTTCTAGCTCGAATCTCAGGATTACCAGTTTTCGTAATATCATTTCCTGTTCATTTTTCGTCCATACTTTTTATAAAATAAAATATATAATAATAATAATCTAAATAAATAATACCAAATAATAATAAATAAAACAGAGGGATCAATGATTTCTTAGCAATAACACAGATGATTAGGTGGGAAAATATATTAGTTTTTAACACTACTAATAGATCATGCTATACCACTCAGCCTAAGCATAATCCTGGTCCTTGAGTTATATATATATATATATATATATATATATATATATATATATATATATATATATATATATATATATATATATATATAATTTGACTTTGAATAGAGAAAACTGCCTAGTTAATTCTGACCATCTTCGATTGAGCCAAATAGTTTACACAATTTACACGTAGTAATTTTCCAGCCAGTTGTGCAAAATCATGTATACAGGTCTCTTAAGCATCAGTATTAACTAAACTGAAGGACCAGGATTATGCTTAGGATGAGTGGTATAGCATAATCTATTAGTATATATATATATATAAATATATATATACACACACACACACACACACACACACATATATATATATATATATATATATATATATATATATATATATATATATATATATATATATATATATATAAATTTTGAGAATGCTATTGAGGATATTTATATTACTATATTACATATTACACTGCTGACCACCCAATTTGTGACATCAAGAAGAACAAGAGACATCAGAATAAAATTTATTTTGTAGATAACATGTTCACTAGATATCACATAATTAAAATTGTAGACTTATGTGAAGTGTACTTCCTGCAAAAATCAGTAACCAGAGTACCCGCCAATGCTGGAGATCACCACTGCCACATGCCTCAGCATTCATTTCAAGGGACTTTGGATGTGTTGTTCGTAGGGTACAGCAGACCAAGTAGCTTTCACATTTTGCCAAAGTCGATCTGTACTGGTATCTGGGGAAGTAATCTGGGTCAATCATTGAGTAACCATGGACACCATATTTTCTATAAGTGAAATATTCGAAAAGCGATCTTCCAAGGAAGCAATTCAACCAGACGGTTGACGAAGTGCCCGTAGAAAATGTGTGCCACGTGTAGTCACGCATTAACATGATTAAATATGGCTGTGGGCAAGACCTGAAACTAAGGAAGGACAATTGGCTCCAATACTTCGGACATGTAGCGCTGGTTATTTAAAACACAGACAATACGTACTAAGCGAGTTTGTGAGTGATATCCAATACTGCCCCATACCATAATAATCGGTGCAGGACCAGTATAGAGATTAATAACGCAGCTGTTCAGCATCCTCTCTTCACGGTGTCTCAAGAGACGAAGGCAACCATGGTGGTGTTGCAGACAAAAGCGTGACTCGTTTGTAAAGGCAATTTCCTTCCATTCTGACATCTACATCTTTCTTTCCCTGCATCAATGGTGGTGGAGATGTCTGTGGTTTTGCGTCAAGTGTCGACAAAGCAATGGACGTCTTGCGGACAGACCACCCTGCTGTAAGCGGAGTTGAATGGTACGCTCAGATACTGGATGATGCGTTTCAGACTGAATTTGTGGTGCTATGGTTTATGATGTGGCCGAGTGATCCGTCACTTTCATCACGTGAATGATGTACTGAGGTGAATGTGATCGGGCACGTCATTCCGTCATATCCTCCTGCATCCAACGATCACACATCCGCATTATAGTTGTTTGGTTTCATCCTACCGATTTCCCTGAAAGATAATCTACAATCTCGTTAGGCCACTGTCCTTCCTCTGTCGAACTGGATACTTGATCAAAAACTGATCGCTGTTTTCTACAAGGCATACTTAATCTGGATATCTTTTAAAACCACAAGGAAACCTTTATTACTGAATTTATAATTGTTGAAATCTCCAACCCTTAAATAGCGCCTTGAAGTGGCACCACAAACATGCGTGATGCGAGTCTTCGTTGAAAATTTAATCATTTTCATCTCTCACCTCCACTAATGTATGCTGTAAATTATATGTTATTTACCTGCTTTCTTCAGGGTGTTGCATTTATGGTGGCCAGAAAAGTAAATTACTGCATATGTTTTAAGAATATCTTGGAACATTTCATCACTAATTTTGAAAACTATTATTATCAACAAGAACGTGATCAGTTACTTCGACAACATAATTTAACACAAAAAATGTTTTTTATTATTTTTAAACAGTTGTACGACCGTGGGAAAAAATTATACATTAAAATCACCATTTTTGATTTTAAAGTGCTCATCAATAAAAGGAAACACAATGCTGATTTAATTAATAATATAAAAATAATTTATAAAATTGTAGTACTAAAAAGAGTCTTTTGTGGGAATCTTTATGAGGATATAGCATCATCATTTAAATCACCAAAATCTAGTAACAATTTCCTGTTTTTCTGGTAACAACTATTTCATTTCCTTCATCCTTTTTTCGTAATATATAAATATATGCATATACATATATATACATGTAGGTAGATAGAGGGATATATATATATATATATATATATATATATATATATATATATATATATATATATATATATATATATATATATATATATATATAATAAAGGTAGCTGTGTCTATTGTATGACAAATTAAAATTAATTGGTATTGCATTTTATAAATAAATAAATTTTTGAATTTTAATGAATTCAACATCATGACTTTTCTATCATGAGAATATGAAGATTGCATGAAAAAATATTATAATAATATGATAAGTAAGTTAATTAGTATTAATAGTTGCTTAAAAAAGCGCGTAGCAATAGTTTAGAAAATAGTACAAAATACTGCGATGAACTATAAATATGAAATGTTTATTTTTCCTCAAGGAAGAAATATACAATGACATTATTTGAGAAAAAATAATTTCCAATATTTAATTTTTAACTTTTTTTCTTTCCCTGTACTTAAAAGAATAAGCTTACTTCTCAAATATGTAACTAATAATTAATATTTAAATCGAATTTATAAAAACAAATGAAATTTAATACATACATAAATTTATTGAGAATAAAATTGCTTAATATAAAAATAACTTTGCAATACTAAAAAATAATCATGAGCATAAAGTTTAAAAATAATACTGATAAAAATATTTTAAATAATTTGAGATTTAAAAGTAAATACACTTTTAAAGGTAACATAATTAATACTTACAACTATTTAATATATATTTCTAAGAAATAATTAATGAAATCACTTTCTTAATTTTGGGTTAAAGATTCTTTGTTATTTTTACTTTTATTTTAAATGAACATATACACTTCAAATTTACTAATCTACAAGACTAGATTGGTTATATGCAGAAACGTTGATATCGAACTGCAAACTCCAGCACGAAATCCACCAAGCAAATTGAGTGCCATATATCAAGATCTTTGAGCAATGAACTGTTTGAGGCTGTGTATCCAGCAGATAAGCTTCCACGGTATTTATCCGTGCATCGTCAGGTGAACCCATCAATGTTCCACAAGTGTTCTGAGGACTATCTTAAGCTAAAGCATATTGTCTATTCAGATTACACGCGTTTGTGGAGGGGATAAAGACCGTTCAAACTGATTCAGCGACACAGGAGTGAGGAAATTTGCAAACGTAGCGTTTCTGTAGCGATAGCAGTGAGAGGAAGCGTGTGTAAATAGTGATCCTGGCCTGTGTACACTTGATGTTAGGTGACTGAGTTTGTCCATAAAGGGAGCCAATAACACTCTTATTGATTTGTGATTCCAAACACAAAATTATGAAACTTTGATTTTTCCTTTAGTTTATGATATTGTTAGATTTTGAAAATAAATAACAATAAATTAAAAATAGTATCTTTTAAAATTTTATTAATTATTAAAAATATAAGACTAAATGTTCAATATGTAATCTTAAAGAATAAAATGTTAGAAATTTTAAACCTCATTTCTTTTTAAATTAAAACAATACTGATATTAAGTATTTTAATTGATTTCAAATACATACTCGAATTTAAGATAGATAATATTATGAGTTATAATTTTAAAGCAGGAAATTATTGAAATTAATTTAATTCCTATTAAGGATTCTGGTATTATTAAAAAAATCTTTACTTATTTAATCCAAACAATGTGTTAATAATAAATATATCCCAGAATATAATATAATTTAAATTATTTAGTATCAAAACTGCTTTCAGTCATGAATTAGAAGTGAAGAAATTAACAGGAATGACAATATACTTTCAATTAGTCTAATTAAAAAAGCGATACATTATTTTGTAACATATTACAAATTATTATCAAGTAACTATAATGATTATTTGGCTTACGAAATCCATTTTATGGGAATATAATAATCTTCAAGAAGTATTTTTTGTTCCTAATCCCCGGCTATACCCTTAGGATATACCAATTCAGCACTGTAATGGACGAAGGTGATAGCATCTTATACATAGTGGGTGTGTCATTTTTGACTCGAAAGTAAAGGGATAAAGAAAGACTAACACTGTCATAGAAAGAAATATCCATGCCTGAACTAAGATTCGAGCCTGGGGCCTACTGTTTCCAAGTTAGAGACTCTAATCTCACCCCCATTGGCCGGCATATCTTATGAAACTGTAAGTATTAAAAACCATAAAATTGCAGATCGTAAGAACGTCAATTAATGAAAGTTATAAAATTTTTAAATAAAAGGAAATAAATTTTACAAATAAAATCAACTGTAAAAATATTATAAAATATCCTTATATGTTGTGTGTGTGTGTAAAAGTAAAACCCTTATTCATAAGATAATATAATAACTAATTAAAAAATTAAACAATATCATTTAATTTTAATCCATCAGATTTTATAAAGCATAACTTTTTTGTTAAAATTTTAATATTAATAAAATATTGCCTTCAAAACATATCTATAATTAAAATTTCTGTTTCTACATAAATTATGTAAAAATATTTTACATTACTTGAAATTATGTTAACTATATTTAAAGGGACAAAATGTATCACAAATAATGTTGTTTTCTCACAGTATGTCAAAAAATATAAAAATTTATTTCGCTATGAACCTAAATTTATAATTACCTAATAAGCAATTTTTGCAACATATTTATCATTAGTAAAACTTAAATAAAATATTATTAAGTTAAATGACTTGAAAAATAAATAAAAAAAAACTTTCCTCGGGTAAACAGTTGCAGTCTCGGAAATTGGGTTTCATTTAAACGCGCGCACGCACACACACACAAACACACACATTCCATTTTTATAATCTTTATATGCGTCAATCTTTAACCATACTTTGAATATCTTATTTTATCAAAACATTTATAAGTTGCCCAAAAAATATCATCTTTCTTAATTTTATACCCAATAGACAGCTATCACAAAACTATTACTCTTATTCAAATGAATTCTCAAGTTTCCATACTTTTTACATTTTTAAAACTCTGTAAACAGTACCAACTTTTGCCAATGGCATCAATTCTTCTTCAACTCCTTTTGTATGCATTGTTTATGAAATAAGAATTCATACAAACCATATTCTTGTGAGAAACATGTATGGAATAAAAAAGATCCTCTTTTAAAATATTCAAAAAGTTGCCGCTTTATTTATTTATTATTTTTTTATTTTGAAATATTTTTTTTCCAAAAAACATCTTAAATATCATCAAAACTAATACATAACATATTAGCATCATCTCGCAATTTGCTTTTCTGTCGTCACACTTTCTTAATCTCTGAAGAAATGTATTAGAAAGAAAACTAAAACATAATATTCAAAAATATATTTGTCTAAAAAATATTTTATTGTTTGAAACAATTTATTATTATTTTATTTCTAAAATATTATTAAAAACTTCCAAGATATTGAAGAATTTTGTTGAAGAAGGTCTACGAGTTACAGAAATTAAACACAACAAAATATATACACAACTTCATTTTGTATATATTTTGTTGTTTTCATGTTCTTCAAGATACTTTTTTGAAATGGGGTTGAAAGTACATTACAAGTTAACAGAAAATTAAAAAAAACATTTTTCCCTGCTTCTATAAAAGCAGAGAATCTCATTATAATGCTGCTTTGGTGACATTCAGGAAGAAGGTTATGAATTTAAATTTAATTAACAAATTAAGATACTGAAAAATGAAAAAATTTGTTCAAGATAAATGTCTTGAATATCAAAAATATGTTATTGTGTTGTTACTTATGACATTTGGACAAGCTAAGCTAGTGAATTTAGGCCAGAAGGGTGCGTCTTCCGTTGAACCAGAGCACCAAAAAGGTGAAAATACGAATTTGCTCTAAGCACCTACGATAGATGACACCAGCAGACAATAGACTCCCTCAAGTTTGATATTGAATTGAAGGGAACACTGATTTGATATAACTATAGAAAACAAACATTTTCTCCCAATGCCCTTTATCAGCAGGACAACTTCCGACTGCACATTGCTTGCGTCAGACAACATGCCCTGCAAGGTGTGCAGCTACTTACCTGATCATCATGGTCACCAGATCTCTCACCAATCGAACACGTTTGGGATACTTGGAGACCCTACCACTGTCTCCTTCAGACTATGCACTTTGGTAAATGGGAATGAAGAGCCATTCTTCAGAATGCCATCTGTACTCTCATTGATTCCGTGCCTAGACTTATTGCTTCGTGTTAAATCGTCAACGATGGTCCTAAAACCTACTGACCCGACCCTGTTCTCTCTCTGTATTATGCATATCATTTGTAAATACACATCACTTATAGTTCGTTGATGTCTCTCTCTCTATTTGCGTTACGTCACTTTCTGGAAACTCTTTCTTGGTGTTACATTTTTAATGCCTGACAAAGTAATATAAACTGGTAGTATATTTTCCAGCATAAAAGTACTATTAGATCTGAAGAATAAAAATAACAATTGCACTGACACGCTGCATGAATTAATTTATTGTGTAGCACAGAGTCATTGCAATATAAAAAGTTCAAAAAAATATATTTTTGTAAAATAAAGCTGCATATAAAGTATCTTAAAAATGATACTAATACTTTTAAGATAAATTATTCATATACAGAAGATCAAAATAGGTCTTCATTTTATAGAAACAAAGACATTTTTCTTTTTTTCTACACTATTATTGAATTTTTCAAATAAAAAATATTTAAATTAAAAATTTATTTAAAATAAAAGCGAATAAAAATACAAAGTGCTTCAATTTTAAATGGCAATCTTTTAAGCTATAAAATAATTGGTAATTAATTAAGTCAAATCTTCTTTAAATTTTCTATTATTTTTCTTCGATATTCATTTAATGGAAGAAAAATGTTAAAAATTTTAAAAAATTTCAATGTCCCAAATAAATTTTGTCCCCTTTTATGTTTTATGTGAAACATTCTAGCCTTATAAAATATTTACCTATTGTGAGCGTCCAAAATTTGGTATTTCTGTGTTTTTTACCTGCGTTTAAATTATATTAAATCTATATGAATGCCTCCATACTTATATCAATTTTTTGCATGAATGTTTTTAATGAAGTGTTCCTTAACACTCCATTCTTAACAAAATGCCTCCATTTATTTAAATATTTCTGGGTCAATGTCTAGGCACTCAAAACTCTTTCGTGAAGATACGAAGAAGTGTATTATTTTAAATTATTTCATTTGCATCGCAACACATACAAAAAATAACACGTTTCATGAAAGGTTTATCCATAATTCAGAAGAATTATTCCTGTCCTCATTGTGTTAAAAAGATCCTCCCTAAAAAATAAATAAACAAAGCTCCTCTTCTTTCAACACTTTTATTTCTATGCAAAATACGGCTTCTGCAAGGCTACTTTATGCGTTAATTTTCTGAACAGTTACTCTTATAGATTTTAGCTTCTGTCCTCATTTCAAGGGTATAAAAAGAAGTGTGTTTGTTTGATTTTTCATTTAATTTTCCCTTTATCGAATGAGTTTTGTTTTCAGCTACAAGTTTCCGATTGGAGAAATTTTTATACAAATGTTCTTTGACATGAAGAATATATATATATATATATATATCATCTTGATCCATCATATCTGATGTGTTATATGTTAATCGTATTTTGGAATTTTTTTTTCAAAACTACAAAATACTTTAATATTTTTAGGATTACAAATATAAATCATACAGCAATCAAGCAATTTTTTATTGTTTATTATGAAAGTGAAATATTACATTTTAAATAAAGGAATAAAACCTTAAAATTGTTTGTAAATAAAATGGGATTGCAAATATGTTTTTCTTAAAATGAAAATAGTTGGCTCGCATTTTAGAATATTTGAAAATTTACAATTCTTATCCGATTAATCCCAAAAAGGAAATTTGAACTTTAATTATAAAATTTTATTTGTTAATATATTAGACAGAAGTTCAAAATGCTTAAAGTTCTATTTATTTCAAAAATACTAATAGTTGGATACAATGATCTTTCAAGAATGTCACATTAAACGCATTTCTAATCTTACAGAAGGAATTTGAGATTTTGATCTTACATATTTTAATGTTGCTTTACGCAGTTTTTAAAAGCAAAATTCTGAAAAAAACATATAACACCTCTTTAGAAAATCAATATGAAAGGCAAGTGCACATTTTCATTTCCAAATTCATTCTTTTTCTTTTATCAAATCATCGAATACCACAAATAAAAGCTTAATGCATTTCATTTGGAGATTTTTTTTCATATATCGTTAAAAACTGTTCTCTGAAACATTAAAAAAATGCAAATAAACTTTAGCACGTTAATATGAGTTTAAGAGTTCGAAGAACACTTTTTTTCATTCTTTTCTTTCGTTCATATTAAAAGAAAAAACTCCAAATTCTTTTTTTTCCATCTTAAGTAATAAAAAGTACCAGAAACGAGTACTTAAAGTAAAAATAAAAACATTCGCTTCACTTTAAGATAAAGCTGAAATGGTTTTATTTTGTTTGAGAGCGTTCTTTATAAGATGTATTACATTATATGTATTTTAGATGTGGTTTTATTTATATTATTCTGGACTTTTTTCTCTTTATTCTAGTCAATTCTTCCCATAGACCCAGAAAGCACAACAATATTTGCATTTAAAGTTGCATTACTACAGTGAATACCATCGTGACTGGAATCCAGAAATTTTGTCACGTGCTAACACTGTAACTGTATCCGCATGTTAAGTTGATTTCTACCTACTTTGGTATTTTTTTCTTAAAGTGGTTAAAGAAAAATATTTTGGAAAGTTTGGAGCAATGTAATTTATTTATTTTTCCTAATATTGTTATTATTAGAAAAAAAAAGGAATTTCTTTCTGGAAACTTAAAAATAACAAGAGAATTGAAAAGTACTCATTCATTTTACTTTTCTAAAATTCATTTAATATTTGTTAATAATAATATAATGCATGAAAGCATGCTATACATTAAATTTATAATAAAAAAGGCATTAAGATAGCTAAAATTAAAATTATTTATTTATTTTAAGTGTAAAATTATTTTAAAATATTTAATAACTTTCTACAAAACTAATAAAATGTTATATCGTGTTTCTTAAACAGTGAATTTATGACACTAAGTATGGGATGCAATCTTTCAACTTATTCCAAATTTTTAAATATATCATTCAATTTTATTCCGGGCCATTTAAAATATTTTTCAAAATTTAAACTTAATAAAATATTATCTCAGAATGCTGTTTATATAACAAACTTTGTGTAGTTAACATCTAATGTAAAATTATATTAAAATATAAATAACTGTATCACATAAATCTCCAAGTTAAGGTCAAAGTTGTTTCCTTACAACTCTAAATATGATTAAAAATGTAAGATGTTTGTTTCTAAAATTTAGAATAGCTTATAACTAATAACATTATAAGCAATATATTTAATGTGTTTCTTGTAAGTAAAACAAAATTAAGATATTTTTCATTCAAATTAGATAAATTACTATAAAAATAGCAATAATATTATTTTCCGGTTAAAAAAAATAAAAATTATATTATGAAAACATGAAATACATATAGGATTTATATATTTCCTATTATGTAAACTTCGTAAGTGTTGAGACACATCTTAAGTGTCACTATTTATGTTATATTAAACAATATATGATTCACGATATATTTTCAACTATACTTTTAAAATCTTCTGAGAAACCACCACAAGAACATTGTTTCTTCGAAATACTTCATGATTTTGAAATATTTCATTGATTCTTCAAAGATTTAAAATTATGGGAAAAAATTGTGTCAATTTTTTCCCACAGTTTTAAATCTTTGTCTGGCATAGAAACTTGTAATTAACAACTAAACACCAATTTTTCCTCACATCTTTCTGTATAGATTGTCACTAAGAACGATGTACTTATGGAAATTGCTTTTGCGTAATATGGTAAGAATAAATAAATAAATAAAATGTCCTTAAATATTTAAAATACTCACTTGTTTTACTTATTTATAATTCTAGAATAAAAATAGCCCTTTTGCGCAACACATCGCAAATATATATCACCAGAAAGAGTGACACCAATTCCTCTTCTCTCCTACACTTGCTTAAATATTTCTAATCTCTTGAGAAATTTCTTAGAAACATCTCTGAAGAACGATATTCAAGAAGTGAAAGTTTCGAAATATTTTTATGGTTTGACATTTCTTAGCAGTATTTTATTTCAGGAAACATTTTGAGTTTCAAAGTTATGGATGCATTTCAGAAAAAGAATTCTACAAGTAGAATAGGATAAATAAAGCAACACATTGTGGACTAAGCGGCATCGAATTTTTATTTATCATGAGATACGTCATTACAATAAGTTTGAAAGCAGATTGGAATCTTAGAAAACAACAATAAATTTTATGCTTTTTTGAATATCAAGGAATTTCTACATAATGGTATTTGAGGATTGATTATATATATATATATATATATTCTGAAATGTAAATGACTGATTAAATATAATTAAGGAATATCAAACTGACCGATGATGCTACTTCTTGCCACTATTTTTAACCAATGAGAGACCAGTATGTCGTACCCTTGTGAGGTTATGTCATACTGGTCTCTCATTGGTTTTCTCAAAGTTTTCTCGAGACCGGCATTTTTAGGTTGAGGTCTCTGATCAAATAAAGAGCTACAGGTGTCCTGTTTGGTCGTCACACAAAGAAATGATCATGTATAAACTTATTCATTACCAAGACAAGGAGATAGCCACGTGATACATTATATATATATGCATATATATCTATTTATATATATATATACATATATATATATATATATATATATATATATATATATATATATATATATATATATATATATATATATATATATATATATATACACAAATTAAACACTAGAAGAAGTGTAAAAATAAATACATTATTTTTCGCTTAAAATTAAGCTTGATTTCTGTAGTAAATGACTTATATAATTCTAAATAATCATTTTATTATTTAATCAAATAATTGTCTGGATATCCTCATCTTGTAAAATAATTTATTCTTCTTACTAAATAGGAGTCATACGCATTATCTGACGTATCACGTTCATACAGTGCATAAACTTTAAATATATAGAATAAATATAATATTATTCTTGTAGCATATAAATTTTAAATTATTGCAAGCTGAATTGTTAATTATCGTCAAATATCTCAGTATAATTGAAAGAGAGATACGCTGAATGGCATGTTGATTGAACAACTATATAGAAGTAATTCAAATAATATGATTTTCGAAAATATTTGAACAATTTCTATAGTAAAACATGAAGTGAAAAAAACGAACAAGTAATTGTTTAGATTTGAGATATGTGTCGCATGTCATAATGTTTTACAAAATGACACTGCTGTTTGTAAATATGTAAATTGTAATTCGCATTTTTTATTTAAATATGTTATCTTTAATAAATTTAAAATCCTAGTATGATAATACTAGAATCATTAAAAGCATTAAAAATATCATATTGTACACAATTTTTAAAATTAGAAATATAATTTCACTTTAATTTTTTTTTCGTTTTTTATTCTATTATTTGTAGTTAATAGCTAAACTTTCATTGCAGATAATTCAGAAAACAGTTTTAAAAAATGAATTTCTTTCAGCAAAATGCATGCGACGCAGTTACAAATTCAGTTTAAAAGATAAATTTCAGCTAAATAGGACTTAGAAAATTAGTTTTATTACCTGATAAATACGATTCTTAGTGTAACAAAATAAAAGCGTAATACATAAAAGAGTAGCAATGTTATTTTATAGTGGATTTTGTAAAAAATTATGACAAATGTTTCGATTCTTACACTGATTAATTAAGAGATATTTTTTAAAAAAAATTCAAATTAATTTCTTGAAGGTTTTACTTTTGGTTTCGTACACAAGAAAATTTCTTCATGTTGTTTATACCTAGAATATTTCCGATATAATTAAATTTGTGGGAATGCACAAATTATTGACAGCAATTTGCTGAGAAAAACTGCAGAATTTGTAGCAATTATGATCAGCATTAGGTAATTCACAAATATATGGAATTGGTAAAAGAAACTATTTTGATTTCGATTCAAATTCTATGCAATTTTAGAAATCTATAATATTTTAATGCAATAGTGTTAAATCAAATACAGACGTAGTCAACAATGAAAGAGAATTTATTGGAAATAAGTAGTCACTATGATGTTGCATTATAATTATATATATATATATATATATATATATATATATATATATATATATATATATATATATATATATATATTATATTATATATATATATATATATATTCATGCATACTGTTGCTATGTCTGAAACTATTGCCTGCCAAAACTGAATTTAAATATAAATATAACCAAGTGTATATATTTTACGGCAAAAATTTTCGCACTGATTTTCAGAGAATTTTTTTTAACTTCAATAGCGATCATGAGACATACTTTTTTTTTTTTTTTTTTTTTTTTTTTTTTAAATTAGAGCACGTATTAAATAACTGCATTGCAAACACTCCTAAATTGTCATAAAATCTTAATTTATAGACATTTATTATTTAATTATTTCCATTTATATAAATTTCCGTAGAATAATATAAGGTCTTATAGATTTTTATAATTTACTATTTGTGTGTTATTTTCGTAAAACTTCACTGAATAATCGTTAGCTAATTTACTGCTAAAAACAATCATTTCTTATATTATTGGAAGATAACTGTGTGTGTGTTTTGTGTTCATTTGACTTCAAATTATAAACATGTTTTATATTTATTTTCGTTTTAATACTACATTTAAATGTGTTTATATTTAGCATCATACAATTTTAACTGGTCCTTTAAATCAACATTTATGTTCAATTAAATTGTTCGCAGATTCTTTTCCCAATTCACAAATAAATATCATCAAAATCTACTTTAAATTGTCTCGAATAAAAATGAAAATAAACGAACAATATAAAGTTTTGGAGAAGAATAAATAAAAGAGTTTCAATATTTGGTTACAATTTTTAAATCCACTTTATAGGAAATAAAAACTTCAATACGATATCAAGCAATAATAGAGTAAAATTTAAAGTGATATTAACTTCACCAAAATACCATATGTTAATATATATATATACTAAAAAATTTCTTTTTTTAAAAAAAATATTAATTTAATAAAAAAAATTGAGTTGGATGTTTTATTTAGACAGACATGACAAAAAATTTCAAAGCATAAATTATCTTTTGGACAATAATATTCATTTTAATGATCGTAAACATATTTTCTTCATCTTCTTTTTTTTATAACTGCGGGCACTGGGTGATTCACGACAGAAAGAACTGAAACTGTTTCTGATTTGTCGTTACCCAGTAGCATCTGTAAACCAAGTTACGGAGGCGAGAAGCATTAACCACTCCTCACCACCACAAACCCGCTTATAGGGTGGGCCACATTTACATATAATCTCAGAAGAAAAGAATAGAGAGAAAGAAATATCTATGATCGAACTGGGATTTGAACCTGGGACGGTCAGCCCAGGAATCTTCTTCAATTCAAATATCTATTTAGGTTCAATTATATGTATTAGAAGAAACTTTCATGTCTTGCTATTTTTGAGCACATTTAAAAACGAAATGTTATTCAGAATGGTAACTCTGCTGGACATGACAAAAAAACTGCTTAGATACTTTATAAATATTTTCGCAGAATTTAAACTAAAAATCATCAAAATTTCAAATTTAAATTCTAATTTATTTATTTATTCATTCATTACTATTCTACGTTACAAATCTTTACAGTATATTTTTATAGATAGTAATTAATCTGCAAAATAATCTGTGACAACCGTCATTCATCACAATTTATTTCATACCCTACAAATTCAACTAAGCGCATACGATCTTTCACATAATATAAAACTGAATATGAAGAAATTTAAGCAAGATATTAACTTTTATAAGAAAATTTATTATTATACGAATTATATACATATCATCTTTTTTTATATTAGGAGGAGGTTTAAAATATATAGTTTTTATATTTTAACTATTTCAACATGCAAATATACCTAGGAATTACATTTGATGAAAAACTAACTTTGATTATTATTTTCCAAAATATTCAAAATATATTCAAGCAAAGATCCCTATACCCCCTCATCTATTATTGGAAACAAAGTGATCATCTACAAAGCATACCTCAGATCACTTCTGTCCTATGCTTGCCCCCTCTGAGGATATACCCAAGAGAGCAAAATTAAAAAATTTAAGCCCCTTAAATTAAAATCATTAGACACGCCGTTAAAGTACTCTCGTACTTTAGAAATAAGAAAAGATAGAGATTTACTTAAATTTCTCACTATTATTCAATACTTTGCAAACATTATGTTTAATATGCATAAAAATCTAAATAAAACTGAAAATGATAGCACCCAGAATCTGCACGGTCGCCCTTCACTTCATCGATTCTGCCCAAAGCTTCCTCACCAGCCACTACGATCTAAATTCATCAGCAATCCGTCCATTATTACGACTAGCCGGAAGCTGTTTTTGTTATTAACACATTTTATAAACTAGATTTATCATTATTTAAATAAATTTATCATTATTTATTTATTTATTATTTTATATCATAAATTTATCATTATTTAAATATAAAAATATATAAATAAAAAGAAAAAATAGATATGTTTTGTGTTTTTTAGAACGTAGAAAATAGATAGGCATTATGTTATTTTTTTATGTAACTTTTTCGCTCACATTGTATTTGACAAATGAGTTAAAGATCTTTCTAAACTAATCATTCTAACATTTTTGTAAATATTGCTTATGTGTTATAACTTCATTACATTCTAATTAAAAATTCTCAATTATGTAATTTAATTTATAAATATTTAAGTTTAAAAAATCATTTTTAAACTTAAATATTTATAAATTAAATTACATACCTCTACCTCTACTAAGTCCCGCCCACTTGAAAGTTTATTTTATATGCCAATCAGAATCGAGATATAGCCTGCCAGTAAAGCTATCCAAAGAGGGTTAAGGTTCGCCAGAACCAGATAACTCCTCAAACAGGCAACAACCATTTGAACTATCATTTTTTAGAATAAAAATTTAGATATACATAGAAAACATTATGAAACTAAGTTTTCATTCGGAAAAATGATTTACATAATATCTAAATTTGAAATAATCTTTTTTTTAATAATGAAACACGTTTAAATTTTACAAAATACAACTACTTATGAAGAGTCAAAATTTCCATATTGCTGCGTTAACCTAAATTTTGATAACTGAAGTTCTATTTAAAAACATACGTACATATATCAGTGTTAACACGAGTGTTTCAGTTTTTAGTATACTGTTCTCTAACGAAATATATCCATCTAATAAAATTTATTTGGATGAGTTTAAACACGTAGGAAACCTCTTGCGAAAGAAGGAGAATGCATTGTTTTAAATTATTTATCTTGCATCACAATATGGACAGAAGCTACGATATTTCACGCGAGGTTTATCCATGCTTCGAGACAATTACTCCACTCCTTATTACGCTCGTAAAAGATTCTCCTCAAAAATAATGGAAGAAATAACGACTTCACATGTTACTGTTAAAGAAAGAGTTTTGTTCTTAAGGAAAATAGGGTGTGCTGGCATCTGCAAAGCTAATTTATGCGGTAACTTTTAGAGAAGTTATTCATTAAGTCTTTGGCTTTTCTCACCGTTTCCAAAATATAGAAAAAGAAGGGTTTTTTTTTTCTTCAACTTTTCAATTATATTTTCCATTCTCAAGTGCACTTTGTTTTCATTTCAACTACCTGGTTTTAGAAACTTTTCTTCGAAACATTTTCGCCACGCCTAAGTGTTTGACAGTTTCACATAGTTAGAGCTAAGACTTAAATATGACATCTTTCACTAGTTTTTCTTTACTAAGTGTGATGAGCAACTAAATGTGATGAGGTAAAACTGTGTGAAGAATTTCTGTAAGTAAAAGCTACTAGTGTTTTGTGGTTTTGTGTATATTCTTGTTGAAATGAATCCATTATTTAAACTGAAATGAAAATATAAATCGTTTGTAATTTTTCGCAATAATTTATGTCACTAAAATTATATCTAAAAATAAAGTTTACATACATTCATCAAAAGTAATAAATTAGTTACAATAAATAACTGATCTTTGCAAAATTTGAAATATTTATTGTATATTGATAAAATATGTGGTGGAGATATTAATAAATCTAGTATTATGAAAATATCTCTAATATTTTTAATCACAGATGTCTCATTAATATTTTTAAATGCGTAGAAAAATATTTTACCATTATATTTGCGAGAAAAGGAAACATTTATAAATAAGATTATCCTACTCTTTGAGAATGAAAATAACTAATAGATAAGATTTTTGTACTATGAAGTAAGTTACCGTAAATGTTATGTTTACAGTTATCCTACCAGTTATTAGACGAAAGAAGGAAATATCGTGAATTATGTGATATAAAAGATTAGTAAAAGAATATCAATTATTTAAACACAGAATATACAACCAAGAGAGAAAAAAATGTTTGTTTTCTATAGTTATATCAAATCAAAATTGTTCTTTTTTCAAATGCTTATCATTTAGGCAGATAATATTGTTTTAAAGGGGCCGTAAAGTAAAGTAAAGTAAACACCAGCAGAGGTCCCTGTACCTAACCCTGAAATGGTTTTACCAGATTTTATGGACACGCTGGAAATTATTACTTTTACACAGTAAAGAGTGTATAACAGTATACTTTTTAATACAAATTGGATTCCAATTGAAAGTTAACACATGAACACGTATGAAGCATTCAAAATATGTATCAGACAAAATACGGGGCAGGATGTAGTAAAACAGGCTCATAAAATGCAAATCAAATTGCATGCATATCAGAAATAAAGAAAATAAATGGAAAAACTAAAAGAAATTAAAAATGATAAAACAGAATTGAATACATATACCTGCAATTACTGCAAATTAATGAGGTAATAATGATTAATGAATAATTATAGCATTTAGTATATGAATTTGATAGTTGGGTGTATCGGCTCAAAGTAAGTTAGGTCATATGAAATTCTAAGCTATATGTACAGAAAGTTTAGATAGGTTATACATAATGCATTAAAATAGGTCAATAAAACATGATGACAATAATTGTGATTAAGTAATTAAGTAAGAGCGCTGGAATGATGGTGATAAAATAGCAAACAAATAATAATGAACTATATACAAGGAGATGAAAAACAGGCTAAATGTTACAGGTAGAGAGGGAAATATCTAAATTTAGAAGATGAGAGAGATGGAGTATGCGTATTTTACGGCTCATCATCTTCCAGGTGAAGTTTATAACTGTCACGGGCATCATTATCCTCCTATTCCTCTGGTATTATTAAGTCCCTATATTCAAGGATAAAGTTTATAAGGTTAATAATTTATAACTTTGCAGCCTTGTTGTTGGTGATATTTGTTGCAACTATATGTCTATGTGTGGCGCTGTATACGAATGTTTGTTTACAAACAGAATAAGATTATGCGCCTAGTGAGGTAGCTGTTTGTTCTATGTCCTGTCTTGTTTGTTCTACGTCTTACTTGTTTGTATTGTCCCGTTTATGTGATATGTTTAATAAAGGAAAAAAACCTGCTCAAAGTAAGCTTATCTAGAATTTGAATTGATTTATTATTAAGATCATTTAATAAACATGATTAGAAATAAGAGAGTTAATAGAGAAATATTACATGGTGACAAAACCCGGGAAACAAGTATTAGGATTTAAATTATGAAATTTATTTTGTATTGGATGTAAATAAGTAACAGAATACAGCAGTATTTGGTTTTATTATTTGTTTTTGCTTGTATGAGAATATATTTAATTATTTTATTGTTTCTACAATATATTTGAAATTAAATATGTCAGTCGAATCAAACGAAATAGCGGTTGCTTTGAATCTTGATAAATTGAAAAGAAAACGCTCAACCATTAGAGGTTTGCTAACAAGAATATTAAATAAGGTTAATGAGCAGCTCGAATTAGAAATTGTTGATTAAGCAACTCTAAACGAACTCTTACCACAATTATGTGAAAAGTCAGAGCAAATTTATGAATTAGATCTACAAATTCAAAATTATATCGGTGATTTAGATCTGTTAGAAGCGGATATAATTTCGAGTCAGGAAATAAGAGAAAAAATAATTTCTGCTAAATCGAAAATAAATACCCTTTTGAAATCAGAACCGAAACTGTTAGAAGTAGCTAATGTACCCGTAACATCGAAAAACGAAATTAATGTGAGACTACTAAAATTATCTATAGAACCATTTTATGGTAAATACGAAAATTGGCACGAATTTTGAAGTCAATTTGAGGGATCGATACATGAAAATAAAAATTTATCGAATACGGATAAATTTAACTACTCAAAATCCTTTTTAAAAGGTGAAGCTTTGGTTTCGATTCAGGGTTTGACTTTAACAGAAAATAATTATTATACTGCTGTATAGTTACTTAAGAAAAGATATGGGCAAAAAAATGTTATTGTTAGAGCTCATATAAATGTATTATTAAATACGCGTCCTGTGAAATCATGCGGTCAGTTAAGAGAATTGCGTCAGTTATGCGATACATGTATGTTCAAGTTCGCTCACTTGAAGCCGCTGGAATTCAATTAAATAATTATGGTAGCTTATTATTTCCTATTTTATTAAAATTTTTGCCAGAAATTATAGTTTTAGAATATATTAGATATAATAAAAATAATGATTGGGATTGTTTAAAACTTTAAGAATTTTTAAGAAATGAAATCGAAAACAGGGAAAAAACAATGTTGTTTTGCAATACGAATGGAGTGAAAGACCAGTCGCACTCAAAGGGATATCCGAAGTATTTCCCTCTGAAAGGTCATAATTCTTTTCACTCCACACAAAAATACAAACAACAAAATGCGACTGCGCTGTCGTTAAATGTCGGAACCGCAGAAAGGGAGGGGGGAATGCGAATTTAGCGAGAGTGACACCCCAAATAAACACAGTAGTAAAGAATGTATTAAGTCTGTTCACGAGAGGAAAAATGCCTCAAAAGAGAAAGGAAAATGTTTTTTGTTTTAAAAGAAATCATACTGCGTACAACTGTTTTTCGAAAATGCGGTGTAATAGTTGTAAGGGGCAACATAATAGTTTATTGCATGAAAATATTAATAAAATTGATATGAAATCGGATACTACTGTCTCTTCTGTCTCAGAAGAAGACAAAATTAATATATTTTTTTGCAAACCGCAACTGTAAATATAGTAAGAAATAATAGAAAAACAAATTTCGATGTTTGATAGATAATGGTAGTTGTAGATCTTTCCTCCTTGAGCGGGTTTCTAAAGCGTTAAATTTAGAAATAATAGGACAAGAAGAATTGAAAATTTATACGTTTGGTTCTACTGAACCGATTATAGAAAAATGAAATAAAGTGAGAGTTGAAATAAATTGTCCCTTTAAGCGAAAACATTTAGTTATCGAAGCTTTAGAAACACCGAATATAAGCAGTGCTCATATAAGTGCACCTGCAAAAGATATCATTGTAGAATGTAAGAAAAACAATAAAAATAGCAGATCAAAGCTTCAATGTACGACATTTACAGCTTTCTTTGTTAATTGACGGTGATTACTACTAGAAAATTGTGACTGGTAAAGTTCGTAGATTGTCAGGAACTTTAGTTGCTTGTGAAACGATGTTAGGCTGGACAATTAACTGCTACATCAAATTGGAGGATCACACAGCAGTCTGTGAACATTATGAAAGTCGTTGTTCATACAATAGGAAGCAATCTAAATGTCGAATCTAACATGATATTACGCAAATTTTGGGAAATTTAATCAATTGGAATTAAAAACGAAAGTGATAATACTGATAAGGAAAACGAAATTTTAAACCAGTTTGAAAAATCCATTAGTCTTAAAGATAACCGTTATCAAGTTAAACTACCCTTTAACGAAAAAGTTGAGGAGTTAAAAGACAACTATCAAATAGCTTTTAGCAGACTAAATAGTTTAACTAGGAAATTTAAAAAAAATCAAGAATTCTTCAAAATATATCAAACAATTATCGATGGTTTCCTTGAAAGAGGAATAATAATAATAATAATAATAGCGGAAGAAGTTTCTGATAATCTCGAGAAAATATCAATTTACCTCCCACATCAAGGAGTACTTAAAAAAGATAAGGTTACAACAAAACTACGTGTGGTATTTGATGTCTCCGCTCATGCTACAAATTCCTTTTCATTAAATGAATGTTTAGATGCTGGACCAAATCTTAATCCAGAATTATTAAGAATATTAATTAACTTTCGATGACATAAAATTGCATTTACAGCAGATATCGGAGAAGCATTCTTTAGATCTTACTATCGCCTGAAGATCGAGATGCAGTTAGATTTTTTGGTTAAATAGGGAATTAGAAAAAGAATATAAAGTTCTCAGAATGACTCGAGTTATTTTTGGAGCAACTTGTAGCCCATTTTTGTTAGCAGCTACACTTAAGCATCAAGCTGAAAATTTCAGAAATAATTATCCAGTTGTTAGTGATTTAATTGAAAATTGTATGTATGTTGATGATTTAATAAGTGGCGTAGATAGTGAAAAGGAAGCCATAGAAATGAAACAAGACACGAAGAATGTTTTACAAAAGGCAAGTTTTAACATGAGAAAATGGAAAACAAACTATGTTTCCTTACAGCAAAAATGGGACGAAGAATAAAATCCTGGTCTGGTGCCATTAGCAGATTCTGGCAAGGTCTTAGGATATTATTGGGATAGTTGAAAAGATATTTTAAAGATTCCAGTACCAGAATTTACCATATTGAATCCAGATGAAGAAATTACAAAGAGATTTATATTAAAAACAATTGGTAAATTCTATGATCCCATGGGATTTATTAGACCATTTATTGTTACGAGTAAAATCCTTATGCAGGAATGCTGGATTACTGGATATGATTGGGATAAACCATTACAGTCAGATATTCAAAAAGATTTAAAAGGTGGTGTGAGGATTTAATTAATTTAAAGGAAATTCAAATCGAAAGACATTACTTTAAAAGTAACAGCATTAAGGGGATATCTGACATTCAATTGCATTGTTTCAGCGATAGTAGTATTAAAGCTTATGGTGCAGTCGTTTATATTAGGTTTATTGAGAATATGTCAAATGTAGTTTTTATTGAAATAAAAACTACATTTGTTTCATCAAAATCTAGAGTTGTTCCTTTGAAAAAGATGACTCTTCCACGTTTAGAGTTAATGGATGCTGTAATAGGTTGTAGGTTAACGAAATATATCTTGCATAAAATTAATTTGGAAATAAATAACTGCTTTTATTGGACTGATTCTACGGTAGTACTTCATTGGATGAAAGGAGATGCTAAAAGATGGAAACCATTTGTTTAAAACCGAATAATTGAAATTCAAGGCATCACTGATCCCTCATCATGGAACTACTGTCCAGGGGAAGAAAATCCTGCTGATGTTTTAACGAGGGGGGAAAATTCTTTAAGGCTGAAAGAGAATCAAGCATAATTCAATGGACCTTTTTGGCTTTCTGAGGGACGTAACCATTGGCCTACAGCGTATCCAGACCCAGAAATGAAGATAGCAGAAGAGGAAAAGAAGAAGAAAAAGTGCATAATTTTCAAGCTATTTGTATTGAGTCAAATACTTCGGACTTATTAGAGATTTGTAAAATTAACAATTTTACAAAATTACTTATAGTTACAGCGTGGATCAAAAGATTTATTTTTAACTTGAGAAATAAAGGGAATAAAAAAGAAGGACCACTGACAGCTGAGGAGTTAAATGATTCCGAAGTTTACTGGATAAAACGAACACAAGAGAAAGAATTTTCTGCAAGAAATTAAATGTTTAAATTTTAACCAAAAGTTACCAGTTTCTTCAAAAATAGCCTTGTACAAACCATTTCTTGATAATAATGGACTGATTAGAATAGGTAGGCGATTACAGTTTTTAGACTTGAGTTATGAACAGAAACATCCTTTGTTGCTTCCTGGTAAGGACCGGTTCACTGAGTTAATTATTCGCAAATGTCACGAAAACACTGGACACGCTGGGTTATCAGTGACACTATCAGATTTGAGAGAAAGGTTTTTCATCCCTAAAGGTAGGCAGAGAGTAAAATCTTTAACATTCAATTGCAATTTATGTAGGAAATTCAGAGCGAAGCCTGCTACCGAAGAGATGTCTTGTTTACCCCCAGATTGTGTGAGAGAAGCATTTACATTCGAAATAACTGAATTAGATTATTTAAATCTTCTGCACATATTTGAAAATTCAGAAATGAATAAATCATATATTTTTCTATTTACTTGCGCAGTAACACGTGCTATACATTTAGAACTGACAACTGATATGTGAGTACCGTCATTTTTGAGAGCATTTAAAAAATTTATATTCCGTCGAGGACTATGTAATACAATATATTCAGATAATGCAAAAAAACTTTCATCAAAGTGAAAAGATATGTTAATCTTTTAAATGAAACTTTAAGAAAAGAAGAATGCCGAAATCATTTTAATGAACGAAGAATAACGTAGAAAAGGCAGCTTGGTGGGAAGGATTTTGAGGGAGACTTGTTCGCTCTGTAAAGACATCCCGCCAGAAAATTTTAAGAAAAACATCTCTAAATTATTTGGAGCTAGAAACTACGGTCGTAGAAGTTGAAGCCATTTTGAACTCTAGACCACTAACTTATATAGATGAAAAAAATGAGTCAGTGATTCTCACGACTGCTCACTTCTTGATAGGTAGACGAATATTGTCGCTTTCTGGACAATCCGTTTTACCCCTTTCAACGAAAGATGTCCTCACCAGAAGATATAAGCATCAACAAAAAATAATGACTACCTTTGGAACAGATGGAAGAAATCGTATCTTTTAGAATTAAGGTCTGCTCATCAATCCACTTTGAGAAAGAAAAATCCTATCCCAATAAAGAAGGACTCTATTGTTCTAATTCACGAGGATAAAGTGCCAAAGCTTATGTGGAGGTGTGGTATCGTCCCAGACGTTCATATCGGCAGGGATGGAAAGACACGATCCTGTGCAGTGAGACTTCCGTCCGGAACTCATTTGAAACATCCAGTTCAATTGCTGTATCCAGTCGAACTTTATGAAAATTGAACTTTATGATACATTTAGTAACATTGTTTAACTTTATATTTTCTTTTTCTTTTACAGAATTGTAGTAGAACTGCTGCTGAAATAATGCGTACCTTTATAGTTACTGTAAGAAGTATATATATGTATGCATCTTTATTTAGGTTTGATTTTTTACGATGTTGAAATTAACTTTAGAAATTAATATCTAAAGCTGGTATATAATAATTTTACATTATTATGTTGTTACAAATGTATATGTTATTGTCACTAGAACGTAGAATTATTATGTGATTATTATTAAGTATTGAGAGAGAGAGAGAGAGAGATGTTATTGTTTTGAAAATCTGTGAAATAACTTAGTATTAATTTACACTCTACTCTTGATGAACTTTTGAAGTTCATCTGGGGGGAGGATGTTGCTACTATATGTCTATAGGTGGCGCTGTATACGAATATTTGTTTACAAACAGAATAAGATTATGCGCCTAACGAGGTAGCTGTTTGTTCTATGTCCTGTCTTGTTTTGTATTGTCCCGTTTATGTAGTACGTTTAATAAAGAAAAAACCAGCTCAAGGTAAGCTTATCTAGAATTTGTATTTATTTATTATTAAGATCATTTAATAAACATGATTAGAAATAAGAGAGTTAATAGAGAAATATTACAATGTTTTTGTGAGCCAGGTATTTTTCAGACTATCACTGGGGGTAGTAAAGTACCAGGATCTCGTGATGGGGCATGTTGTAGCGTAGTGAATAGGAGTACCTTCTTCTCCATATTCACAGCTGTCAGTGGGTTTCCTATTCTGTGCAGGTAACTTGGAAATGGGTCATGTCCCGTTACAAAAATCGTTATTTGTCTTGGCCAGCACTGTTGGTTCAAATTCACTTTTGGCAGGATGGAGTATAGTGGGCGTCCGTCTGATCCCACAGTGTTTGCCAATCCAGAATTAATGACATTTTCCTGATCCTTTTGATGTAAGACCGAGGAAAAGGGAGAGAGATTTCCGGTTCATCTGAAGAAGCAACAGTTTTTTCTAGGCGGTCTGCCATTTCGTTTCCTTCAAATCCTACGTAAGTCTTTATCCAACACAGGGAGATGTTTTGTTGTTAATTTTCTCTTGAATTTGCCTGGCTAAAGGTCTGATGGCATTCGGATTGCAAAGCGCATAAAGACTTGCTTTACTATCTTACCAGCGGAGGCAATTCTGTTCTTGGTTTCTGGTCCACTTAATAGCCTGCTTAATTGCGAAGAGTTCAGCCTGGAAGACTTTAAAGGGGCATCGGTAGACTAGTGGTTAAAGCATCGGCATTCCACCCAGGAATATGGCGTTCGATTATTAATGCCACTAAAGATCCGCCGACATACCTACTTGTTAAATCTGTGAAGTCGAAAGTCCAGCAGTTACCAAGGGTGTTGTGGTTTGGAGAAAATTACTCCCCCCCCCTCTTCGCTCCAGATTAATGTCAAAATTGAGGGAGGGGATCCTCTGGTGGTGCCGTCAATCAACGGAATCTTAGAGCAAAGTCATACTTTCACCTTCCTCGTGTTCTGGATACAATGAAAGACGCTCCCTACTGATTTAAATTTGTATAGCAGATGGCATAGCGAGCTTGGCTTGTTCAAGTGTCATAAGTAACAACATCACATTATTTTAATCACAAAAGATAACATCACTTATAACTATTGTTCTGATTTTTGAAAAGGCAAGATATCATTTCTATAATCGTGAAAAAAACTTTAAAAAAAGGAAGTTACAATAACAGTTATAAGGGAAAAAATTTAAAAATTGTTGAAAATCTTGAGTATCAAGAAATATATAAACTTTTCAAATCATTAATCTCTTGTGTAATATGTTTTCCAAAGTTGCATTCATAATTAAGTATTGTAGTTTAGTTCATTTTTTAGACTATTTGACTCAACTCAGTTGTAGTTCTTCAAATCTTATTCTTTTGTTGACATTAAAATAATTTTACAAATTTTTCGTCATCAAAACTTATATAGCTGTTTAATATTAATTAAAGTTATAGCTATTAAATACTATTTCACTGAACGCCGTGCCAAAGTGTGTTAGTTAATTTTCTGTTTATAATCTAAATACTCTAGCTATTTCATCAATATATCATTCAAATTTTGTTCCATTTAATCTAGAGAACATTTTTATTAATATGTAGATATATCTTAAAATTATAAGTTATCTGTTTGGGATGACTATCTCATATCTAGATAACAAAACGCACATATGAGCCAGGGTATATATAAATTAAAATAATACACTCGTATTTACACGCGTCTTTTATTTTTAAACTACACAATTTTTATCAACATATTTGGATTTATAAATGGTATATAATTATAAAGATCACACATGTTACACTTTCAATAAGAGATATAACTTAAAAATCATCGATGAATAAAAATTACATCACGCATTCGTTTTTAAAACTACAAAAAGTTCGTTCTTATTTTAGAATATTATGAATTGAAATATTACATTTTTTTTTAAATTGGGTAGCTTAGAAATTTTATCTATAAAATAATTATACATTCCATAGAGAGGGAAATTTAAAAGTTGATAAGCATTTGACAGTAATCTTTCTGAAAAAAATATGAAAAACGTATTTTAAATCTTACTTAAAATGATTTTAGTTTGAATTTATTTCACATTTTCTTCTTTAGTATTTGAAAATTGCTTACTTAAACAGTATCAAAAAATGCATCCTTCAAATATCAAATACAGGAATAACACTTTTTAAAAAATAATTATCAATATCACGTTCACATTTTCACTTACGTAAGAATTTTTATTGCCTTTCTTTTACCAAATCATCAAACTGAACAAATGAAATCTTTGCGCATTTTTTGGAGCTTTTGTTTTAAATTTGATTAAAAACTACATCGCTGCTCTGCGTAAGATTAAAAAATGTAAATAAACTATGGAACGTTAATAAGACTTTAAGAAATTTCTTTTTTATTAAATAAAAAACAACACCGAAATCATTTTATGCCATTTTTTAAGTCACTAAAACTTAGCAGAATGAGTATTTTATATGAATAAAGAGAATCCCTTTCTTTAAGATAAAGATTAAATGGTTTTATTTTTGTTAAAATAATTAATCTCTTAAGATTATAGTACTATATCATATGTAGTTTTATGAAACTGTGATTCTATTTACATTACTTTTTGGTTTTTTCTCTTTATTTTAGTCAATTTTTTTTACGTAAATCCAAAAAGCACCATAGAATTTTCATTTAAAGATGCATAACTGCACTACCGTGACAGAAATTTTGTCACGTGCTAACGCTGCAACCGTATCCACATGTTAATGAGATTCTTACCTTACTACATATATTCTCTTTGAAGAGAGGAATAATAAACTGAAAAGCTTGATAAAATATAAATTATTTAGCATTTATATAGCTGTTATTACCAAAAATAGTACTTATTCTAATTCCAAATCATAGCTATAGCTAAAATATCAAAACTATTTCATTCAATACATTTTTTCAAAATTAATTTTTCATTAAGTAAGTCATTTATTAATATTTCAAGATTTGCTATATTGACAGAAAATATTACATACAGAAAGGCCACATAAAAAGCTATTTTTGGTGTCAAAATATAGTACAAACTTCAATATATCTTGTTATGTTTATCGTAAATTACTTTCAGTAAACTATAATTACAAATAAAATATCCAATTATAAATATTTACTTTTGTCTTAAATTATTTAGTATTATAAACGAATAGTTTCTTCATTCCTGTAAATGAATATTAATATTCCAGTATATAAATTTCATTTTAGATTTGTTTTAAATTTTATATCCGTGTAAAAGATTCTGTGACGTCCAAACATATTGTAGTTTTACTTTTTCTCTTTACTAAAAAATCTATAATTTATTCAACTTCATTTTATCCATTATTCAATAAAAGGAAAATTGTGTGTTCAGCCTAATTGTTAAGCTGTTTAATTCCAGTGTTAGGAATGGATGGTAAGTCTTTTTGAAATATTCCTGAAATTTTGAAGTCTAAAATAATTTAGTTCTTAAATGTAAAAATTGACCAAGAGTAACAAATCAAACTAATGTAAGCTTTTCTGTATTATTCCTGATAAAAGGAAATAATTTAATAATTCTAGAAAATATGTTTTTCTTAATAGAGTATTTATAGCTAAAGTAAGTCATCAGTTTCGGTTTTGAATTCATTCAAAACCGAAAGTGATTGCTTTTGATTTCATTCAAATCCGAATTGGGACTAATGCGAACATCTGCCAGTAAAAATCTATTGAAGAAGTGGGAGGATGTCAAAACAAATTTCTTACGTAAACCAAACTGATATTAGTAAGGTTGGTGGTCTTTACAACGACGAAAAGAGAGAAAAGAAATCGACATTGGGCATATTCTTTAACGCCCCATAGGCAAAAACAGTAGAAGATTAAAATGATATGAAATGGTGTGTTGGTATTATTTCGTAAATAAGCTTAGAAATTATTCTTCCATTTTTTAAAATTTATTTTAGGATCTTCAAAGAAAATTATTCGATTTCACAAAAAAAATATATATAAATAAATAAATAAAATAAAAAAATAAATCTATGTAAATGGATAATTGGTTAACGAACAATTCGGATTGCGAACATAGTCTTGTAATAGATAAACTTTGTCATTTGATCACCCACTGAATTTTGATAATTCTTCTCTAAGTAAAAGAAACTTCAGTTTGTTTCTAAATTGGCTGGAATCGATAGTATTTCTGAAAAGATAGGTAATTATTTTGTAAATTTTATGTTTACAAACTCAATAAACTTTTTTCTACAAAACAAATAGTTATAATATTTATTTATTTATATCTGATAAATTATAGGGCAGTATAATATTAAATGACATGCATTGTATAGTAATATATACTGACGCAGTTAACAATTTGCATTTATTTACATAACAATACCCTCCATTATGGTAATTTTCATTTAAATTACATTATGGGACCTAAAAAATACTTCAAAGACTCCAACCATAAATTTTATTAAGCTTCATATTTTCATTTCTTATAATATTTTAACATAAAAAATTTCTTTGTTGAATATTTTATAACATATGTAAATAACTCTCATTGCACAACAAATGGCTGCATTTTATGTGAGAAAAATTTAAAATGCAAAATCTTTATTTTTTATTAATCCAAACTATCACTTATTTTCTACCAGGGAATTTAAATGAAAAACAAGTTGTTTTCTTTTAACATTTGTCTAAATGCTTAATATGTGCGACATCAGATTTCTTTATTTAAAAAGCAGCGCTGCTTCAAAGACAACGTTGTAATAATTCGCGAGAGTACCCCAGGATCCATTCTTTCTGCAAAGAGCTGATCCAACTAACCATGGCACAAGAATTATTTTCCTCCAATGGCTTCTTTTCAAAGAAGAATTTAAACAAGAACTCGGAGGGATTACAAGACTGAAAACCGAAATCCTTCTTCTGTAAAACCAAATAAATCAAATTAAAAAGAAAACTTCCCCTGCTAAGTTCTCGTCGGCGATTGTGGGGGAAATCGCTTTATCGCAGTTACTTGATGAGAGGAAAATGTTTTTCGTGAAAATAAATATAAAAGAAGAAAATGCTTTTTTGTTCTTTTACGTAAGTTCGAATTCGAAAGAAGGAGACTTTTAAAGGCTATTTTTAAAAGCTTTAAGGTTTACAGAAGAAGTAGTTTGAGCATGATTGCTTATCGTGGGCTTTATATGGCTTATAATATGTTTGAAAAGCACAATTTCTTAGTGAGATTTGGAATTTTTCAGAACAATTCTGAAATTGAAGTGAACTGTAAAAGATGTGCAACAGTATGTGTCATGTAAGGAGCAATGAAAATTGAATTGTTTGAGGCAAACAAAAAAAAAAAAAGCTAGTTTTGTCGAGTCATGGTAATTTTACATGGAATTCAAAGCATTTTTGAATTTTGTTTTACAAAAAGAATAATTTATAAACGCAGCTCTTTTTCAATTTTATTTTAAAATACAGATAAAGAATAAAAATATTGGATTGTATGTGTCAGAATGTTTTAAATATCTTTCCTTTGTTATATAAATATCTTATTTAGAATTCTATTGAAAATATCTGTTTTTCTTTCATAAGACGAATTATTACATAAGTCACAGTTATTCATGAATTTTTTTCTTAAAAACAAAATTGAAGTAACTATTTTAAGGAATTATACTGTTAAATATTTTTTCAATTAAATAAAATAATTTTACAATTTTTTTAAGAAATATGATAAAAAATTGAATTACTTATGTAATTTTTTTTTATTTAAGGAAAGCCGAACTGGCAACCGTATGTTAGTGCGCATGCGTGGTGGCTTTTTGGGAGTTTAATTTCCCTGTATGGCGTAGGCGTTATACTCCAAATCAACTTTAAGAATTTAGGTTCTCATCTAATTAAGTCGCAAGGGAAAATATGATTGTTGATTGAAAAACAAACTAATTCAACTGAATTAAAAAAATTATAACGAAAATTCTAAACAGTATAATCGTGTTCATGAACTATAGTATTAAAATAAAAATCACTTTTAAGTTGTAGTAATTCTGTAAGAAGCAAATAAATATAATTAAACATAAATTTGTAAATATTTTAATAACATGTCTCGAAAAGTTCAAGTTTAGAGTTTGAGAATAACAGTAATGTTTTACTATTACTGTAAAATTGAGAATATATGGAGAGGATTATACCCATTCAAAATTACCCTTTCCTATAAAATAACGCAAATACCCTCAAAGTAATTGACTTCTCAAAGTAATTCAAAAGAGTAGCATCAAAGTAATTCAAAAGGGGATAGAATATTCAAAGTTCTTTTCTAATGAAAAATTTGTTGAGAATTACTTTGTATGGTAATGAATCATACGAGTTATCATTGAACAGGACATAATCCCAATTTTTATATGTTCTAGAATGGTGTTCATGGCAAAAAGATAGATTGGATTTTCTCAGAACTTACGTGTGAGGAACACTTACCCTTGGTCTAGATCCTAAAATTTCTGATTTAAATAGCAATCAATGCGTGATTTATCTTGACATCATTGATTAGTTAAGATTCATTAACTAGTTTTGATTCAGTTGGCATATATTCTCATCACGAAGTAAATCATACTGTGATATACAGAAAAAACACGTCTCCTTGGCAAACTAATCTAGATTTGCCAGCTATATCTAGAAATTTGGAGATAATATCATCACCCTACAACTATTGCCATAGTTCTAAAATTAGCTTTTATCTAGAATTATGGGGATAGTGTGAAGAGCGCCCTATTTACACCAGAGCTGCACTTGTGAATGCTTGATTTTAATCAATCAATGTATCTAAATTTCAATTCAACGATTACGCAATTCTGTGTTGGTATTTTAAAAGAAATGTATGCAACTTGGATTGCTTTCTTTGAAAAGCATAATTGCGCATCTGGGTTGAGTAGGTTACTATAAATAACTATTATTTTATTCTGGATTTAGATTTTAAGCACATTTCTCTTCATAATTAAATGTAATCATAGCTTGACGCATAAAATGCAATCGCTTTTTTATATTACATTATACAACATTTATTTTTACAGTAGTCATAGCAGATATTTCTGTTTATTTAGAAAATATATTTGAAAGATTAGCTTTCTATATAAGTGTATCGTATTTGCTTTATATGAATATAAGTGTATATACTTAAATGTGACAAATATTAGAGAATTAAGTTATTAAGTTCATAATATCACAGCATTTTTATACTTGTACATTTGCAAAAACTATCGTTAAACATTTATCAGCATTTTTATTCCAATTTCATTTTTTGTATTATATTTTTTTCCTAAATAAACAAAAAGCAAGAAGATAAATTTCTATAATAGCTTGAAAAGTTAATAAAGAAAGATATCTTCTCTAATTATATGATAATGAATTGAAAACATTTTGCGCATAAAAGTTCCTTATTAGATTGAAGTATTTTTATCAATATCCGTAAACATTACTTTCTCTTACATTTTTCAAATAAACTGTTGTTAAATAATATCTAATTACGAGTTCAACTAAAAGATTCAAATTTCAAAAGTTCTCGTCCAGTTATGCTCTACCCAATCAATACCAATTCAAATCGCAACCAATGAAATTTTCGCTCAGTTATTAACAGAAATGGAGCATTTCCTTGATACAAGCGTAATCCAGCCGGCGGCGACCATAAATCTCGAAAATATCATCTCCGCAGATAAAGTTGTACACTTTTAGCGCAGTGTGATGTCTCATATTTATCTCATTTAATAGCACGTTGAGCGGGTGAAAGTTGCTTTATGAACCATTGCAGTCGGCAGTGTTTACCACTTGGGAAGGTTATAAATTCGATGGGGCTACTGTAATATCATTACCTATTTAATGCTGGCTTCTATAATGCGAGAGAGGTTAATGTCTGTATTCCACAGGGCTTTTATAAAAAGGGGGATCGACTTGACGTGCACGCAAAGCTGCAGGTTCGTTGCCATGACGACAACTGCATAATAAAGTGCAGAGTGATAAGTTATATTGCAGTCGTGCGATGGCTTTGGATTAATAATTTCGGGTCTGTTCACATTGAGAGTAAATTATGACAGCAGAATAGACGGTAAGGAAAGCACAGAGGTGGGGGGAGGGGTCCGAAACAAGATGTATGTTTTTAATTACGTATTAAAATAATTTGCAGATTAAAAGCGATGTCGTCTATTTATTAAATTCATCCGGTCTATTACTCAAAAATACAAATGCATACTGAAAACTATTTGAAAGTAAAAATGTAAATTTGTCGACTTTTATTAAGATTAGGTACATTTAAGGCTTCTGCCAGAAATATCCAGTGAGTAAATTTAGTACTTTAATCTATCTTTTACGAAATATTTCGATAAATTTTGCTTGCTTATTAATCAAAACCTTTGTCTTTTTTGTATTGATATCCATTTATTTCTAATAAGAATTGTATTTTTTTTAGAAATTGATTTTATTCCTTTAATATTTATATTTTTTTAGTAAAAGGTTCTGCCTTATGTGAAATCATAAAATGACGCGGTAGAATTTTTTAATATCTTTTTTGAAATTTACGTTGTAATACATTCAAGAAATACTCAATAATGATTATGTTTGAGGTGTTAGTTTTATCAATTGAAATGATTAAAATTAAAAGAATGTAACGATTTAAAATAATTCGCAAACTAGAAGATGCATTGTTCTAATGTTGGAATCGCTTAGTTTAGAGGAATACGAGTATATGCTTTGTAGATGTAAATGATAATTGATGACAAGGAAGTGAGCGAAGGTATTTTTTACTCGTCAGATTCATCTTCAGATGTACTAGGCGTCTTATACTAGATCAAATGCCTACATTGAAAATCATATGTGAGGTGAGGTGTGATAAGCCTAAACTCTGCGTTGTTGAAGTGTAAGAATTGAATTGAATGAGCTATTGAATTACAAACTTTAGTAAATTCACCATCCCATAGAGTCTTATACAAGAAACGTAAGAACAAGCAATTTGTTTCAGATGTTGTCAGTATAATAAAAATGATGTCTAGAAGGAGGACGGCGTAAATCATTTTGTACCATGTAGATAACCACAGTAGTCATGTTATCTCTTGTAAAAGACTGCAGTAATTTTGCAGGAATGCTAACACCGTTCCTTCACAACAATGAAATATTCTGCAATTTCAGAAGATTCTGTATGTTTATGTTGTTAAGTGCTGCTGAATCGTCGGTATTTCTATTTTCAAATATATGCTTGCAATTTCAGTAATGACTTAAATTTGACATTTAATAAGTATATGAAATTCATGCTGCGCTCGAGAAACGATCTTAGTGAAAACTGATATATATATGTGTGTGAGTGTGTGTGTGTGTGTGTTAAAACAACATAATATACAAGGAATAGCATAACTAACAATACTTCTAGTTTGTTTTTGTATGGTAAATTGCAAACATTTATAAATTATTGCTATGTATATTATAATTATGTTATTATAAGCAATTATTTCAATAAAATATAAATAATATGTTTATTATACATAATACTATTTGATTCGTTAAAGGAGGTATGAAAGGATCTTTTTCACACTCTATCCACACCTTTCATACCATTACAAAACATTTATAAACTTGAAGATTTGCCGATTGATGAACAGGATACATAATGTCCAGCTATTGAAATAGCAATAACTTTAACAGTTACTCCATATAACCTTGCATTAATATAGGTTCTTTTTAGCATATCATAGGTTTCATTCGGGTTGAGTATATCCTTACTGAAATACATACATACACACACACACACACACACACACACACACATATATATATATATATATATGTGTGTGTGTGTGTGTGTGTGCGTGTGTGTGTGGGTTGTTACAACAAATCCTACCCTTTCAACTATGTCAAACACAAAAAACACAAGTAGATAATACAGATAAGATAATGTAAGAAACCATAAACCTGTAAAAACTTTCTTACCCATATCTTCATACATATGAGCAAAAAAAAAAACATGAAGTAAGCACCATAGCAACATGTTGCCAGAAAAAAACACGTACTATTATTTTTCCTCCATTACAGCTGAGAAAGGAATTCTTGTACAATTTCTGTTAGATATATTTATAAGATCAGTATGTTACTAATGAGGTTTTGTCCTATATCCCATTGACTTGGGTTTAGATAATTTGGTTTTTTGGAAAAAGTTTCAAAAAATAAATGAAGAATAAGCAGAAACTGGTCATTAAACATATGTACATGCATATATAATAGTTGCACTAGCTTATTATATTAAGCAAAGTCTTACCTTTGAACTTAGTGGTGTCTTAAAAATAGTTGAAAATATGTCGTAAAAGTTATTAGAAGTGTTACTGCATGTGGCTTGTTTCTATTCATCAACATTCCGAAAACTTTTACACATTACAAGATATTCGTAAATTCTTATACAATAGAATGCGCATTGATGCACTAGCAAGTTTTCAATTCCGAAAGCTCATTAAACACGTTAATACAAGTTGATATCCTTACCTTTACTCCCACAGCAAACTGAGGAAGTGTTATAAGTCTGTCTTTCTTTAAGTTTTTTGACAACTTCATTCATAGAAGATTATGTTTTTTTTTTTTCTAGTTTTTTTCCTGATACCACATTTGTTTTAAATTTATTATTTTACTCTATTATCGCGTTACCCACAGTGTATTCATAAAACGGTCGCGGGAAAAAATTCAGCATTCATCATCATGTGGATGATGTTATTCCATAGCTTTCATACAGGGAAATAAAGCCTTCCTCTAAGTTATTTTAATCTTGATAATCTCCCATTACTGCAAAAATTACCGAATTAACATTGCCATGTATCTTTTTGTATTATAAATTTGTTGTCTACTTACGATGTAGTGCATTACATATTCTTCATCTATTTCATAACTGGTTTGCTTAGCTACTTAACTCCCATTGAAAACACGCTTGAAAATTATTATTGATAATATGGCAAACAATAATCACTTTTGCAAAATGCTAGCATATGAATTGTAATTAAATATTTAATACTTATTGAAAAAATATGATACACTAAAAACAAAAAGTAATTAAATTTTCGTGGGTTTTTGGAGAATTAAATGGTGCGATATAAATACCAGGAACAATGTGACCACAAGAAGCAAATATAACGCTTGTATTTTTAACGGTGAAACAAAGTGAGAATGAATAATATATTTAAGTATAGCTGCTCACGCTGTTTCACTGCTGTAACGCAGGCAATGACCGTAATGACGAATGTATGTTGACGAGTCAACCAATCTGCAATCGTTCGCCAAATATTTTCTACTGTTAACAGTTCTGAAGAACGAGAAGAGCAGAACGACAATCAGTCAGGAAGGAAATTAGTTTAAGATTACAAAAAGCCACAGATGACCCTGTTGAAAAGTTTTAATCTCAAGGCTCCAATAAAGGTTAAAATAATGAGATTGACCCAAGATTCACCTGAAAATAGATTAAACACTCTTCTAGCTTCAAGTTTCACCCCTTAATCACGTCATTGAAGAGATTTTCCTGTAATATGACATCAAGAGCAGTCAAATGTACGGTCACATATTTGATTGAATAGACTGCAATAAAAATCCGTAATTCTTAAATTTAATAACTTGTTACCTTGAAAATTACCAAATTTATTGATTTACATGATGTGATTGTAAGATATACTAAGGTCATTCAGGAAATACTTCAGATTCTCAAATTTTGATGAAAGTATGATACTGAGATTCAGAATAACCCTTCTATATCCCTTGATACAATATACTGCTAACAGATTTCCCATGCGTAAAATAATACGGCCAGTAAAGGTGAATTGCAATCTCGGTAAGCTATTATTTTACTGCTGCCAAAATCAGAAACTTACGAACACATTTACTACTTTTTTATTTTAGAAGACATCGTAGTAATTTTTCAGCGAAGAAAAGCGTTCATTTACCACCATTGTGGGAGAATATGGTAAGCAGTTACTTCATGGGAATACATTTTCATGTGTCTGTGCTGCTTGTACATTGAAAAGCTAATTAGTTCAAAATCACAGTGAGCATATTTTTTTCTTTCTTGTAAAATTTGTGAATTTCACGATAGAGGGGATTATTTAGTGGTGAGGAATTTGTTTCTTATTTTTATTCTCGAGGTTCAGACATATTTTTATACATCAATGATAAAAATATAAATATTATAGGCAGATGCATTTTTCATACTGTCGTGCAATAGGAATTTCTTTTTATTTAAAATATTTTGTTGTAATTTATTGTTAAAGTAAAAGTGAGGAAATTGTTTTAAGAGGATTATAAGAGAAGCAAATAATTATAAGAAAAATAATTCTTTTTATTCCACTCGCAAAACAATTTTATTCCCTGAACGATCTCTTTTAAAATTTACAAGAAGGCAAACATGTTTTAATTTTATCAATCGAACAAGAAAGATGTTTTATTCGTATATACCTTTTTATTAAATAAATCTGTGAATTTATAACCACAAAATAAGTAACTATATCTGTTTCCAGGAAAATATCAGATGAAAATCAACTTTCTTAACAGAAATCACTCGAAGGAGAATATTTTTAGAACTAGTTTCTTAATACAGTTAGAAATATGTACTAAAATTTCAGAATGGGATGAAGAGTTAACTCCTCCCTTCTAAAGATCTTCGAAACTTGTTTCCACAAGGGAATCAACTCTGACGTCAGTAGGGACATTCTTCAACATTATCAGTTTGGACTTATCATCAATTCCACTCACTTTCCAGATATCAGACCTCAATTCATGATAGAATTCTTTCCATTAATTAAATTAAAGTTTATTTCCAATTTTAAAATAATTAATTAATATGTTAATTTTCACTGTACATTTTCTTTTTATTTTTATATTAAGAACTGAAATGCTATCCTTTTATACATAACCTTAAAAAGAGCTATTATCGATAGATTGAATTGATCTTTCATATGTTTGGTATCACATTTATCAATAATTATCTAAAATTCTCTCCTTTTATATACAACCTTAAAAAATATTACCGATGGATTGAATACATCTTCAGAATGAAAGAGACACAGTCTGTCTCAAGAACAATATTGCTTATGTGCACACTGAATGAATTCTGAAAGACAGGCCAACTTAAAATAACTCTTAGATTGATAATACTAAATGAAGTGGGAAATTTTGGAGAGGCTATCTGGGTACAAGCCAGAGAAACAACATCAGACATAAGAAAATGGAAAACATTTGTGGTCTCATATGCCAATGAGACAAGGAGATACAAGTCAAGTTTTATTTTCAACATGAAATTAAATAAAATTAACTATTTTAATCTTTCGTTAAATTGCAAAAAACATTTATTTGTTATGTTATCCTACTTTGAAAAGTTATTAAGAATATTACCCAGAATAATACTAAAAATTATTAATCATTTATCTTAGAAACGCTGTTTCCCTATATTGCTGATTTAAAAAGCTGTAGCTATGCAATTCAGTAAAATTCAAATCGTTAAGGAATACCTTCAAATAATGAGTAACACTGGTGAGAATGTCTTAACAGCTGCTGGATATTTAAACATCTATTTTTTTAAATTCTTTTTTAAAAGGATATTTCTTGCCACCCATCCTGTCTAGTGATCGGCGTGCCTGACTGCGGATAGGGAGATCCTGGTTTGAATCCTGGTTTGGGCATGGATGTACATTCCCTCTCGTTTTCTCTCTCCTGTTTTTGTCCTTTCCATGGATAAATGGGTTGTGGATGTTTGCATACCCGATAAACCAGTACCTATGACATGTGTGTATTAAGAAAGTCAGACTCCACAGCAAATTACAGTTCAATTAGAAAAGTGGCGCATCCTTGCTATATTCGTAGAGTGTAGAAAGCAGCCTAGTAGAGCAGCTAGACATACTTCCAGCCTAGCTGGCACAAAATGACAACAATGATATTCTTTAAATAGAGGATGTTTATCTTGTGTGGTAAGAAGGATTTCAGAAAACGCTGATGCCTAATTCTTCTAGATATATTTACAGCAAGGATAAATAAATAAAAAAAAAAAAAAAAAAAACAATCAGATATTAAAAAGTATGCAGTATCAAACCCATGATCTCTCCTTCAAATATCTGAGTTCCAGTCACTGTGCTAATGTGACTCTAAGTAGTTGAAAACGAAATAAGTGACGAAATATGATTGTTTTGATATTTTTAGTTTAAATGTCAAGGCAGTAAATATTTTTAGCTTAAAAGCCAACATAATAATTTTCGATAACAAATATTTTTATAAATGTTTTATATTACTTAAGTGAATTTTTTATTGAAAATATATACTTATTTCTAACTTTCATAGAAAAGTGCAATTTAATGTGCAGATTGTTTTTCACTTTTTTGCAATATTTTACTGCATAAAAGGCAAAACTCAGGTAGTTTGTAAATATATTTTTATTAAAAGTCAACAAGTTATCTATAGACTTTTTATAAAAATATTTACAAAATACTTCTTGAGTTAAAAAAAGTATCGTAAAACACTTATGAGCAATAATAATTCATAAGTTAATGTGGTAATTTGATGAAGCTTTTGCCATGCTTTTATCTATCTTGAAATAAATCAGAATATATTTTAAATCACTTTAACTAAATTTGAATGCAATTTTTAAATATTTAAACACCTTTTTTGTGATATGTATGTGACACGGATACATAAAAATATATTACATTTTAATTTTCAATCTTGTAACTATTTGGTATAGGTATTAAGGTAGAAAATCTCAATGTAATTTTTGTGTAAAAAGTAATACAAATTGATTTACAATGAAAAAGCGTATAAAAAATTATTTTTTAAGAACCTATAACTCGTTTAAAAATATTTCGTGAATTTTAAAATATAAAAACTTTCACATTAAATACTGAAATCAGAACAATTGTACGAGAGTAGCGGCATTAATTATACGTTTTCCTAGATACATATTTAGGATTCCGTTACGATTTTCGTAATTTATTTAAATGCTATTACATATATATTTCTGCAAGCTCATTTTTTGAATTACATTCATAAATACATACACACACACACACACACACACACACACACACACACACACACACACACACACACACACACACACACACACACACACACACACACACACACACACACACACACACACACATATATATATATATATATATATATATATATATATGTCCGTGGTTGGGATGCATTATGCATATATTTATGTATATATATTTTCCCAGCGGCGGGCACATGGGTGACGAACCCTATGCCACAACAAAACCAGAAACTGCTACTCATTTGTCGTTACCCAGCGGGCACGTGTGAACCAAGTCACGGAAGCGAGTAGCGTTGCTCACGACATACCACCACAAACCCGTTTATAGGGTGGGCCACATTCATATATCATCACAGAAGGACAGAAAACACAGCGGGAACAGAAAGAAAGTAACATCTATGCCTGAACCAATATTCGAACTTGGGACCCATATTATGTATATATAACTACTTGAATTTTTATACTTAAACTTTAGATATTTCCAGAATCATTTTTCTGTTTTATAAAATTAATTCATTTATTCAAAACATTTTTTTCAAAATTTAAATAGCATAATAGTTTTATATTTTAAAATTGTTTTTATGAATTTAATACGTATATCTGTACTTATTTATTTATTTTAGGAGATTTTATCTTGATATACCATTTATATATTATTTTCCTAGAATATCTACATCTATTTCAGAATAAGTTTTTTAATGATTATAAGAAGTTTTGAGCAAAAGTTGATTAGATTTTCGGATGGGAAAAAGATTCTGATATCTGAGGTTCTACAACTAAATGAGTCATTTGAAGGATTGTGTATGAAATGTCCGGAAGCGCTGGACTGGAGAGCGAGAGCTAATGGTGTCACAGAAGTGCAAAGTGCAATGGATTACGTATATACAGCCGCGCGAATGCTTAACAGGAAGTAGAACAATTCATGATATTTCAAAGATCTTAACAATGTTAATCTGTTTATTTTTCCTGGATATGTTGAAGCATATAGAATAATTTTCTTCAAAGTAGTTTTTTTTTTTTTTTTTTTTTTTTTTTAGCAGAAAAGTATGGTTAATGATAATTTTTTTGGGCAAAAGAGCCTAGTTAACAATAAGAATGAATGTGATTTAAGTGTCAGACCTATTCCTTTTTATGTGAGTTGTTTTTAAAAATCTTATCACAAAGTCTGCAAACTAAGTTTAGTATATAGAACATATATTTTTCTCTTTAGTTGTTAAAATATTGCCCGTATGTTTTTAAAAATTGTATATGCATTCAACTTTAAATCAGCGTAATGAATAATTATTTTCATAAATTATTAAAGACACATTGAACATATATTTCAACCACGATTTCCTAAATGCAACTAATTTTAGTCATTTTTTTTAAAAATCAAGAAGTTGATGGGGTTGAAAGTTATTGCAATTCCTGTGGTCAGCTTGTCTTATTTTGTGTAAAATATCGTATGTATCATCCCTTAAATGAAAAACGTTCAATTAATCCATTTTCGAGAAATCAACATGTAAGGAATCGCACTGAATGTGGTGCATTTACTGGGTTGAGAATGTTGCTGTGATGACTACTGAAATCTTTCAATATTATGTTTTACTTATAATAATTTCATTATTATGTGCCAAAAAAAAAAAGAATATATAAAAATCGTATTTGAAAAAAATTTGGGAAATATTCATTACTGCTTTTTGCACTTTTACATTTCCTTCTATTTTTCATGCTTTGTTAGTGTAAATTTAATTTATATATATTTTATTTTCCTTTTAATATATCTGAAAATTTTAGATATGAAATATTTTTATATTATTTGTTAAATCTGATCTAATTTTGATATTATTTTTAAAGCATTGTTCCCTTTTTGTTTATAAATTTCAAACTTAATTCTTACAGAAACAAACACATATAAATATATAAATATGTATGCTTTCTTATTTTCCAATATATATATATATATATATATATATATATATATATATATATATATATATATATATATATATATATATATATATATATATATATATATATATATATATATATATATATATATATATATATATATATATATATATATATATATATATATATATATATATATATATATATATATATATATATATATATATATATATATATATATATATATATATATATATATATATATATATATATATATATATATATATATATATATATATATATATATATATATATATATATATATATATATATATATATATATATATATATATATATATATATATATATATATAGTAAAAATATTGTAATTTATGTATTTTTGTCTAATATTTTCTTTCAGTAATTTTGAAAACGGTTTTAATTCTATATTGTACTTAAATTTCCCGATATCCTAAATATTACTTATTCATTTTATCTTGAATATCCATACATTAATTCCGCTTAATTCGAGTAATGATTCTTCAGACATATGATTTTGTACAGTGAGTTAATATTTTATAAATCAAAGTAACTTTTGTAATCATATTTGTAATCTAATAAGAGATAGTTTTAATTACATGAAGGATTAAAACTGAGATGAAGTTTGCCAAGAAGAGAGTTTGCGTATGGATTTTCTTGATAAGAACATTTATATCCCTGTTTAAATGTACGGTTATATTCGTGGTATAAGTTTCAAATAAACATTAAGATTCTCCTAAATCACCCCCGACATATGAATCATGAGCACCCATCCATAGCAATCCTTCACCTTACACCGGGTCCGTTGCATTAAATTCAAAGAGCGTATATACATCCCCTTTTGGCGCAGAATTTACGAGTCTCCTCATGCGCCAATCTCCTCTCATTCAATTTGTTGGCGAGTTTCATTCTAAGTGTGCATCAATATGAATATACGCTGCCTGCTTCAGAGTGATGTGCGCGGTTAAATTAGAAGGGATCGGGATACATCTCCTAATGATTTCCTGGACGACGAATGACCTGGTGCGATCGAGTGCACGCCAACTTATACATCATTGTATCGAGTGGCGCAGGTGAGCGCTTTTACCTGAGCCGGAAATTTGTGGATTCATCACTCATGGATTCGGATGTTTATGTTAATGAATTGGGATGAATGGATGGCTGCTTCCAGCAGAATAACACTAGACTGTGAGGATTACGCATGCGTGGACTAGACACACATCAATTCTTAAGCAGTTAGTTGCTATCAACGATGATAAAGGGAGCTGGAAATTGGAGAAAAGGACTATGAGTCGGTGTTCGAAGATTTATTCATGAATGAATTGACATTAAATACCCTTGTACTTACAAGAATCAAGCGCTTCATATAAAGTCGCTTATATTATTGTTAGCTGCAGTATATATGCCATTGCTTCTGCCTCATTAAACAAACACTTATCACCTCGCCATATTCTTTAGCTTTGATTTTAACAAATTAAAGCTATTTTTCAGAATATGTAATTCATTTTCAGGCTGAAACAGCTAAAAGTATTTGCACCACGGATCAAATAATTGTATTTTACATATTCCAAAATTCAAAATTATGAACAGTATTATTCAATATTGAAATTTCTTTTCGCAGCAGTGATTAAACGAATGTCTTCGCTTATTTACTAGGAAATATTTTTGAATGTTTAGTAAAATAAAATATTTTTACATAGATAAAACGCATTTTTTTTCTCAAAATGTTTTATAAACCCCTTGACTGACTTTGACGAGTCTGACTCGTCATTGATTTCCTGGGCCATCACAGACTTTGACGAGTCAGACTCGTCAAGCGCTTCTTTCGGCGGACGCCGTGCAAGTTACAATTAGATTACATAGTTGCTTCACTCGTTCGACGATTCTCATTTAAAAAAGCACACTGAAAGTAAGAGTTCAGTTTAGCAGAAGTCTCGCACGGTGAATGTTATACTAGCCAATATTTGAGTTTAGTAAAGATTATAAATAATCCCCGTAACATGTATAAGCCGGATGCATTATATGAAAGTGGGGATGATGGTGTAAATTGATGGTGTAGTTCAATTAAGCGAAATTAAATAGTTTTTTTTTGTCGCATCAAATTCCATTTAATTCGTCAGTCAAGGGGTTAACTTTCATCATAAAATTGTAAAATAAATTACTTTTGTAAACTCTATGAAAAACATAAATATTGAAATAAATTCAATTTTTATAAGAAAGAAAATGAGAAAATTTATAAAAATATTTTCATCAACTCTCACTAAATATTTCAACATTTCTATTACAAAGTAAATCAAAATACCAATGATTTTATAGCGCCTAAATTTCTGAAGCAAATATATATATATAATTTGAATATTCACCAATAAATATTGATAATTAAGTTATAACTGATTCTTCCATGGCTTAAATAAAAATAAGAGAAAACACCGACTGTGTAAATTAATTTTTGTAGGGAGAAAAACTTTTAAAAAGTATTTTGTGATAATAAGCAGTGATTAGTAAAAATTAATCAGCAAATTTCCAGGGGTTTAATCTCCGTTACTGGACATTAAAGTATTGAATTTACTTGATTGGCTTATAAGAAACTATAATAGCATTAGATAAAGCAATATGGGAAAAAATAAAATCAGTAATTTTAATGAATTGAATCTAAAAAAAAAAAATTGAACTTGGTAGAAATATTCCCACCTAAAATTATTTAATTTCGTAACTAAATTTAAAGTTTTAAATAAAGAACCATTTGTAAAAATAATCAAAACAGTTTCTCCCAAATGTAAATTTCCTAATCCGTATTTAAATCCTTTAATTCACGTTATTTTCTTGAGACAATTTAAAATAAATACCCCTGAATCCTTTGGCATAACCAATTTAACAAAAGATCGATACATTTACACACTCGCATTCAATAAACAAAGATTTCATTTCCAGCGGAGGTTCCGTCGCTTCCGAAGGAGAACGCAATCATCAAAATCTTTCCATCTGAGCGGACCCCTGAACGTGTTGGTGAAATTAGTTTAAAAACCTTTTAAAACTGGGGTAAATGAATTGCTGTGACACCTATTGCAGCCACTCGCTTGCAATTTCATTAACTGCTGAGTAACTAGCATCAAAGGGCCTTCCAATTACTCCGTAGTTACTCCAATTACTTCGAAAACAAAGCATTACTTTGAAAAGGAAAATTCAATTGTTCCTTTATTTTCGAACAGTCAATAGAAGTGTTCATTTGAGGTTATTCTCGGGGAGTAAATAGAGGAAGAAAATAGTGCTCCTCCCTGGAAATTAAAGAAATTATAGTTGGGGCAATTCGAAGAATAACCGCGGTCATTATGGAGAAAATGAAAAAAGGCTTATTGAAAATGGATTCACCATCGATTTGTGGAAAGTTCTTATTTATTTAAGAAATATTTTGTTTTAAGTCACGGGAATTCAGATCACTTTTGCACGTATTTAAGAGAATGGAATTTTCGAAGGTAAATATTTTAGAAGTGGTAAAGTTTGTCACGCTTGAGTGAGTTACTTTTAGCGAAAATGCATTTTCAACCATTTTTCCTGGATTACCATTTGCGTTCGTTATGGATTCCAAACCAAATTCAAAAATCTTTCTAAACGTGGCTTTTAAAGCTAAAAATCAAATTCCTCGACTCTTAGAAATGTCAATTTATATAAAAATAATTCACGGGAATAAATTTTAAAGCTCCATTTTCACATTTGATCTCATTTACTAATGCGACACACCATTAAAAATATCCTGATTCAAAATAAATAATAATGGATTTCCTCTTATATAAATTAATTTCCAGTTTAAGTGCTAAAGTGAGGAAATCCACTAAACAAAGTACATGATATCTAATATATTCCCTTGCTATCCATAGCTATTTCCTTCTGTGGTATAAATTATATTTTCTTCTCAGCATGCCGGTGTGTGATACATTAACTCTATGTATTCTTAACTTTTTCTTGGTAATTTTCGTGTGTGTGGGTGTTTTCTTTTTTCTTTCTGAGCGGTAATTGCTAAAGTGCTTTCTTGTGTTTCTTTGCCCTTCCTTATTTTCCTTCAGAATTCCTTGCTATCATTAAAAGCGACAACGCGCTTCTCATAAAAATAATGAAAAACATGCTTTGGGTAAACATCGCCAGTTGTTGGATGACTTCTACTTCCTTAAGGCTTTTGATAAAGAAATTGGAGCCTCACTGTATGGAAATCACTCGCCAAGGCGACGCAAGTCTTTAGTGTAGAATCAAGCTAAATAAGAAATTTGAAGAAATCAATACTTTTCTTGGTTTACCATCCTTTTTTTAAAGTAAATACTGTGTCATTTTTAGTCTCTTAAATCCAAAACATTTAGCATTACAAAATAAGTTTGTCCTTCTCAAAATGTATCTTGATTTTAATTTTTTGCTTATATTATGAAAGATATGGGCTTAGTGTTGTAATTCACGTATTTCTGACATACATTAAAGATTTTTGCACTCTACTTATTTTGTGGTTATTATCAATATAATTGTAGTCTCTGAGAATTCATAATTTTAAGACATGTTTCACACGAATCTATCGATTTATATAGACATTTATTTTAAACATTAAATATTAAATGAATTAACAGATTGCTAAGAAGAATATTTTTAAAATTAATTGAATTATGTATCTAATATCTTATGTTTTTGAAAATTATATGCTCTTAATAATATATTTAAAATCAATATATATTACTAGTTTCAATGCTGAATACTGAATATGTGCAATAGACTAAATAAAAATTCGAATGTGAGCAAAAATTAGAATTTCTTTATATTATAAATGATAGGTTTAATGAATTTTTCTAATTGCTCACATAATATTGATTATTTGCTCAAAAAGGAAGAAAAATTTCGAATGCTAATTAAATTCTAATTCATTTCTAATCTGAATGATAGGAGTAATGAATTTTTCTCACTGCTCACAATATTGATGATTTGCTCGAAAAAGAACTTGCAATTCTATGATAAGCGATTAAGAGTAAATATTATAAAGGTACAAATAAAAGATATACTTTACAAAATGCCCTTATACTTTCACACAAAGTATTAGTTAACATAAATAATCCAGAATTATTATTTCATGTAGAATTTAATTAATAAACTCGAAACTAAAAAGCTGTACAATGCTTATCAGTAATTGTTACGTGAGGAAACTAAAAAATCGAGTTTGCTTAAAAATGACGCAAGGTTTCAGTCGTGATGAAACCCAATACCTTTACATATGAAAGTTTGCTCTGTCTTCATCAGAGAGAATCCAGTGAAAATAAAAATAAAATCATTAAATCACCTATACTCAAAGAAAACGCATTGGAAGAAGTTTAATTTTTTTTTTATTTATTCCGGTTCATCTGAAGATAGCTACAGGATCATAAATCTGAAGTTCTGGAGAGTATATATTGACAAAAATTTCATTCTATGGCACGGGTTGTTGAAATGAAACTATTAAAAAATATCAGAAATGAAAAAAACAATAGAAATAAAGAACAAGAAGGAATTGAAAAGTTTTAAAAATTACCGAGGTGAAGACATCGCTGAAAATTCTGTTTTTCAAGGAAAGAGCCTGGTTAACTATATTACAACATTGCAATGTTGAATCCCACTCCAGACCGACGAAAATTTGAAAAATTACCGTTGAAAACCAACTTAAACAAACATATGAGAAAAAAACGTTTTAGTTAAAAAACTCCCCTAGTTGGGGAATTGAAATCAAACGATATATAAATTGTAAGCGTAGCATGACAATAGTTTACATTCAAATATATTACTGAAAATAATAAATGTTACTAGTTTTAATATATGTTATCAGAGTTACTTCAATTCTTAATTTTTGTATTATATTTTATCCAATGGTTCTTAATAATGAACACTTTTGCAAACAGTAATATTGATTTGATCTGACTTCGTGGTAGTTGATTGTAATATAACAATAATATTAATTATAATTGAATCCATATATTCTCACAAATAAAGGTAGATTTAATTTATATTTGCCTTATGTAAAATATAGGGGTAGTAAATTCTCTTTATGAAAAATTATATTTGTATATTAAATGCATAAATTCATCTATCAAATGTTATAAATGCTATTATACTTTGAATATATTTTATCATCGATCGCACAATCCTTATTTTACATTAATAAATTTTTGTTTAACTGTATTATTACTGTATTTATTATTTAACATTTCATTCCAAATTAAATGTCATTGAAGACACAGATGACGTATAATCCAGAATGTCAATTTTTGAGTTTGGTGATTTTTTGGCGGATTTTCTTCTGTATCTGGCAACCGTGTTTTTATAACGCCATAAAAATTATGTCTATAAAAAGACCTATAAAAATATTAAGACCTATAAAAATTATGCTGAAAATTCTATTTTGGCAACTCTAGTATTTACGTTATCACCCAAGTCACAATACGCCATCTGGTCAATATTTCCTTAGCGCCAAAAAATTCAGAATTTGGAATTCTGGATTATACAACATCTGTACCATTGCTGATTCCTAAAAAGTTTATTTGTTGGTTTGAAATTATTTTCCGGTTGTTTACTTTCACAAACTGAAAAAGCTCTAACTACAACCTTGCAATTTTAAACCGTGACAAAGTTGAAACCTGAGTTGGTACCCTTCTTCCTCTCAATGGAAAGATATTAACACCACGATATTTTTAAATAGCTTAGTCAGCATTAGAGTGAACAGGATTTATCTTGGGGTGTCTCCAGAGGAGACGCCTTTCCTAACTAACTCGAGTTCTCGTGTAGGTTGTCAAAACTTTTTTAACAATAAAAAATGATAACCTGTGTAATCTCACATCATTTGTATCATATATAATAATATATATATCAAATATAATGAAAATTATATGTTTGCATACCAACTGCATAAATTCAATAACTGAAGATGAATGTTAATTCTAGAATGTGTTGATCATAACTCTGCATGTTAATCTAGACGTAATTAACACAAATGATTATTTAGCAAACCATTGCAAATCAAATGTTATTAATTTTAATATACTTTGCAATCGCAGATATTTGAGTAACAATAAAGTAATATTTAACTTGCTTTTTTTAAGTAATTATGTATTTCATAAAGCTATTGATTAAAATAAATTTTGAAATAACCATTTATTTACATTTTATTTTTTAAATATTTTATAAAAAATTTAAAATATACCATAATATTTCAGAATTTTATATTATAAAATATATATGAATAAAAAAATTTAATATTTTTTATTATAAAGACAATTTAAATTTAATATAACAGATAGTGGAAAGAAATAAGATTTTACATCAAAGCAAAAATCTAATGAAAAATTATTAATACTAAGTAATAAATAGTATATACAATATACTACATTTATTACTTAATATTAATAATTTATAACAAAATTATATAGGCAATATAAATTTAGAAGCAAGCATCAAGCATTGAATACTTGAAATTCTACCACTATAAATATCATTTCATTTGGAAATCATTGCAATCATTACCTATTTAATATGATTCAGCCACCTTTAGGCAGTTCTTCGGAAAAATCGGGATTCGAACTCATTACTTGCCGACAATAGTAACGAAGCTTTAACAGAAAGCCCTCAGAAAAGTTTCACCATTATTTCAATTTCAAACATGTTGGCTTATTAAACCTGCATTTTTTTGAATGCAAGTTTAATAAACCAGCAATTTTGAATGATTGAAAAAATAGTCATAATTCCTTGAAAATAAATTTATTTCCTAGTTATTAATCCAAAAATACGTTGAATTGTTGATTTCAAAAGTTTGAATATTATACAACTTTACTAAATTTACAGAAAACATAAGAATATATAAAATAAGTTTTAATTATAAACTAATTCACAAATTTATATTTTTCTAATTCAATAGATTATCAATAGTTTTATATTACAGTAAAATAAGAATTAAACAGTTTTTTGTAAAAATTTCAAAGTTGCATTCACAAAAGAACTACGAGGGCTACACTGAAATTTTTGAGATCCGAACAGACGTGAATTTACAAAATAAAAATAAAGGTTTAATTTTAAAATACAAAGTATTTTAACACAAAAGACGATTTTTTACTGGCTTACTTCAGCTTGCTTAGCGTAGAATAAATTTTAAACAAAAGAGAAAATGGAGTTGACGCGAGAACATATTTGCGCTATCATTTTCTACGATTTTAAAGCAGGATTAAATCAAGAAGAATGCGTTCAACGGTTGCAATTAGCATTTGGTGATGAATCTCCTGCTCGGGCTACTGTATTCAGATGGTTTAGAGAATTTTGAAGAGATCACAGTTTTCTTCAGGTTGAAGAACACACAGAAAGGTAGCCGTCGGCAGTAATCCCGGATAATGTGTCTGCCATACGAAAAATGTTAATGGATGATAATCGCTGCACCTATCAAATGATACAGAAGGAACTTAACATTGGATCCGCAGCCATACACGAAATCATTCATGAAGAATTACGTATGAAAAAAGTAGTTTGCCGTTGGGTTTCCTATAATCTAAATGAGCACCAAAAAGAGGAGCGTGTCAGAATCAGTAAAGAAACTCTTAAACTGCTAAATGATGGTGACCACCGCATCATTTCTTAAATTGTAACAGGTGATGAAACGTACATATCGTTTTTTTGACGTTCCAACACGTTAAGAAAGCAAAATATGGGTCATTGAAAGTGATCCCACGTCGTCAGTGGTGAAAAAACAACGCGCACTGAAACAAGTGATGCATGCCGTTTTCTTCAGAAGTACGGGATTGGTCAAAGCCATCAAGTTGGAAGGACAGAAGACAGTAACAGCAAACTGTTATACCACTAAATGTCTTCTAGAAATTCTACAAGAACTGAATGTTAAGGGACTAATGCTTCACAATGACAGTGCATCTTCACATACCGCCAGATTAACAGTTGAGTTTCTTAAACAAAAACAAATTAAAGTGATCGAACATCCGCCGTATTAATCTGATCTATGTATGAGCGACTTTTGGTTATTCTTTAATCTAAAAAAGAACTTACGTGGACGTCGTTTTCATTCAGAAGAAGAGATTGATGTGGCTATAAATGTATTTTTTCATCTATTCCAAGTAATGAATGGATTGAGGCATTTAATGTGTGGAAAATTCGTCTACAAAAGCGCATTGATGCTGGAGGAGACTACTTTGAATACTTTGAATACACCTAAAATTTTGTAAGTATAACTTTAAAATTCTAGTTGTATCTCAAAAATTTCAGAGTGACCCTCGTATAATCCACACAGAACTAATATCTTGTTTGCTACCACTAAATTAGATGTTGTATTACATCACTTAAAAATAAAATTTATTGCTGTTGCTTTCAATGAAAAAGTTTCATAAATTTTATTTTTTGAACCGTCATACATACATTATATTATGAGACAAAATATTTATGTATCTTTATAATTTTTTATAAAAATATACTTTATGTTTATTAGAGCATCGTTTGAGATTCATATTGCTTTGTATTTTTATTCTATCCTCTATAACGGGTACACATTGGTTTCTTAACTATGCTTGTTGTATAAAATATATTCATACAGTAAAATTTTATCAATGTCTTTAACACCACAATCACCTAAAACAATCGATTTTATATGTAATTAATAATCAAGGTATATTTTATTAAATTATTATTAAAAAAATAGACTGAATAACATATATGTGCTTACGTTTTTGGTATAAAAAAATAAAGTTATATAGTATAAAAGGTATAAAAGTTTTTCAAAATTTTTTTGCCTTGAAAATGGGAAAAATGAAGAACTGAAAGACATTGGATTGTATGATTCCAATGGTTTTGATAAAACATGAATACAACTAAAGGCACTACACTACTATTCTACACTTGTGAATACATGTTCAAAGTTATTAACATGTACTCACAAGTGTAGAAGACACAATTATTTCTAAGGGACAATGTTGGAAGGATTCAAGGTATATCATGACGTGTTTCTTCCCTATGAAAGTACGAATTCCTACAACAGATTGTGCTAAAAAAATATTTTTTTGTCTTTTTAGTTGCATTAGTTTAGGTAGATAAGTTACTCTATAGGTATAAAAGTTAGAGAAAATTTGCGGCCACGGTAGCCTAGTGGTTAAGGCATCGGCCTTCTATCCGGAAGGATGGGATTTGATACCCAATGTCACCAAAAACACACCGAGTGCATGCGAAATACCAGCTCGTTAAATTTATGGAATCGAAAGTCCTGTGGTCGATCGTTGTGCAGTAGCTATGAGTGTAATAACCTGGAGAAAATTACTTCCCCATTCAAATCAATGTCAAAATTGATCTAGTATATCCTCTGGTGATACCATCTATCGAAGGAGTTTAAAGCACTATCGTACTTTCACCTTTGTAGTGCTCTGCTTAAACGAAAGATCCATCAAATTGACTTAAATTCGCATAGCCAACGGCTTAGCGAGTTAGGCTTGTCCAAGTGTCATAAGTAACAACAACAACACATTTTCCAATGTATAAATATCTTTATATAACTTTAAATTCCAACTCGAAATAATATAATCTTCATTATAATTTTAAGTTTCCATTTTAAAATACTTATCGTTTATTTTTAAAATTAATTAAATGTGCAGTGAGCATAAAGTATTCTCTTATCCAAGGACATTTTATGAAAGCTTTTCTGCTGATATTATTAATAGCATGTAGTATTGCTGTTATACCACGTATAATCAATACAAGTTTTTATGAAATTTGTAGATACATTATTAATATTTATCTCTTTATCTGTGGTTTAAATGTAAAGATAAGACTTTATATTTTTCGATTAGGTTCGTGTATTTATAGAATTATCAAATACTAAGTTGTGTGCATTGCATAGTTGACTTGTATGTATTTTGTAAGCTTCAAAATGTTTTGTTTTTCCGCTGTGATATTGTTTCTTCTTCACCAAATCAACTGTCTTTGAAACATTTCTTCGAAATTGTAAACCGTTGTTATTAATAAACTCTTAATAAATTACCTTCTAAGGAAAGAACTCTGTTATTAGTGCGAACAGATAATCTTTCAACAGATTTGGAACAATGAACTTTCATATTTGAAGGCCATTCAACGAAAGGAAAACACTCTACTGTGGGGAATTTTAATTTTTATCTGCACCATCACAGAGTGTGGGCTGATAAACCATGTTATTGTGGCAATTCATGAAAGAAATACCATTAACGGAAGTTATTAGTTATGCGCATGGCTTCATTAATTCATTTCTGAATAATATTTTGAATTAATGAACGTTTATATTATACAGATTACTTATGAAAACAGGCCCCGAAGAAAGCGCGCATTCTCTCCAATGGTGTTTATTTTAATAGAATAACTGGAAAAGCGAATTTAATAGAATCCAGTCGCCTAGGGGAAATAATCTTGTTATACTTGTCAACAATAAACATGATAAATGAATTTCAGTTTCTCATTATCTCCAGAAAATATTATCTTTCAAAATAAGGCATGACACTTATTTACACGTTAATCTCTTTGAGCGCTAATTTGAACTAAGTGGAATAAATTGTCGACGAATTTCAAGTGTAAAAGATAATAAGAATATTTTCAAGCTATTTAAATAGTATCTGAAAGGATAATTGTTAAATATTTTTATTATAAAAAATGAACTTCAATTTAAAAAATGTTCTTTTATGAAAGTATGACATTAGTTTAATAAAATTTTTTCTTTAAAATTGTATCCTTTTATATAATTTTTTTAACATACCCATATATAAATGATCAGGTTAGTTTACAAAAATAACATTTGCGGTGAACCTCAAAACTAATTTATCAAATTTTGCCAGATTCAGAATTTATATATATAAATCTGTTGTTAAATAAAGATGTGCATAATTTTATATTTCATAATACTAAAACTTCCTATTTCAAAAAAAATAGCTTATAATACTATATGAGTTTTTTTTTTTTTTAATTTTAAATTTAAACTGAGTTAAGTTTTCGAATTAATTTATTGAAATGAAACTATGAAATATTTTTATATGTCAAGTAAGTAACATTAAAATCATTAAAATCCAATATTATATAACAATAGCAATGTTTTAATTACATATATATATGTTAAAATATAATAATTAGTAGAGCTTAACTTTTTTTTAATTTTATAGACAAAGGAAAACATTAAAATCTTCTTGATCATTTTTCATGAAGAAACAATCGTATGTTGCATTTAAATTAGAAAAGAATATTTTTCATATTCAAGCGAAGAAATGTCCTTCATTCAAAGAATTCACTGGTTTTAACACAATTAGGATCTTCTACAAAGGATTATGGACAGGGCATGGAAAAATATGAAATGAGAAATATACTATTTTTTTATAAACATAATATGCGAGAAGAATATAAGTTTCAAAATATAATAATTCAGGATAAAGTTTAAATGAAAAAACTTTCCAAGGTACTTTTTACCAAGGTAGTCTATGGTTTGGACCTATTTATCAAATCGTGTTCTTTACGGTGTGATATTCATAATAAGGTTTTATGATATTTACGTACTATCGTAACCATATTGGCGTTATTGTATAACTGTAACCGATAGTCATAGTGCCTAACTAATTACGATAAATAATGATAAAAATCTAAAAAAAAAAACAATAAAAAACACTCATAAGAATTTTAACGAACATTTTGAGACCATGTTTTACAAATCGGCTCTTTATTTTATTGCAACAACATTAATTAAAAGAAATTTTTAGTGCCGGGGTAAGCAACACAATAGTCTTAAAATTAAAAGCAGTTTGTTTACAAATATTGCAATTATAAACATAAATTTCTATTAATGAATGAAATTTTTAAAAATTTTAATCATTCTTTTTTATTTAAGCTATTTATAAAGTGAATGTTTCGAGTCTTTTTCATTTTGCTTTTTCTGTCCTTCTATTTTCCATGTGTTATGGTTTGAATAAATAAAAATCGGTTTCTCAAACCGATGGTTTGCGCCTTATATAAGAATATTGTTTTATTTACAAAATGAACTTCGACACTATTCTGAGACATTCGATGGTAAACTTCGCCTTGTTTGATGCCGGTTGAAGAATAGGATTTGAAGGCAGGCAGCAAATTTATCGACAAGTCGGATTAACATTGCCGTCTCAATATGATGTGCCGTAGATGAAGCGTTATCTGTCGTCATGGATGTTTTAAACTAATGAGAATCGTAATAAAGTAGGGTATTCGTAATAACTCGTAATCGTAATACAGTTTTTATTCATTTTTATTTTTTAAGACAAATAAATCTACTTTCTATAAGAAACACCATTCAATATATATTTTATATTTCTATCCTGTTTTCCAATTTCAAATGCGTAATTAATGTGATAAAATTAAGGCCTTTCGTGCATAAAATGATGTAAGGAAAGGGAAAGACATATTACTATATATAATTACTTACAATCCTTTCATGAGTTGAAGTAATGTGTCAGTAATTCTGCTTTCCTAGAAATTTGCAGGTATTTTCAAATGGTTTAATGTGATATTATTTATTAAGACACTTCATAACCTTTCAGGCTTAGTGTAAACCATGCTTAGTAATGCATCGATATTAATATATAATTTAAATATACTTGAAATATATAGATTTAAAATGTACGAAGAGACCTTATAACACATACTTCTTTACTTTAAATGCAAGTCATACAATACGATTTGTCAAACGGTTGTTAAAATCAGCAAATATCTTATTGTTTCCACGTATTACTTAGTAATGTTTATTTGATTGCTTTTGAATCATATACTATTCGGAAATTTTATTCATTTATAATAGAGAGTGTATTTGAAATAAATTTAATTAATTAAATAAAATGAAAATAATTATTTATTATAAAGTTTTTATCAATCATTAATTTTACCATAAATACCAAATTAATTTTCATTATTAAAATATATTTCATATTTAAATGAATTGAAGAAGCCTAAATGCATTTTATTATATCTGAATGGTAAATAAAATAGGCAACAATAGAGTTAGATATTTGTTTGATATTTTATAAACATTTCAAATGATATAAAAACGTTGATATTTTATTAAATATATTTTATAATCTGGAAATATTATTTAATTCAAGTATTTTTAAGATTTCCAGATTATAAAATAATTGTTGAGAATATAATATTTTAAATATTAAGGAAAACTCATAGCCACAAAAACATCATACTGACATGAGACTGTTGGATAACAGCAATTCCTAAATGCAATCTAGAATTAAAAAAGTTCATGTATTAGCATAAATATTCCATTAAAAATCTATAATATATATGTTAAAAATATTTATTTATCAAAATGTGTTAATTGGAAATAAACATAAAGATATTTGTGTTTTATACAATAATTGTTTACTGAAATAAATTTTTAAATGTCTAAGAAATGCATCAATACTTAAAAATCTATTCTTTTTTCATTTATTTGTGGTAAATTTTCTGTAAAATATCTTATATTTCAAAATCAATTTTTTTTTTTAATTTTGTTGTAAATTATTACGAAATAATATATTTATACAGCTTTGCAATAGTGATACCAATTTTAGTTAATAAGTCGGATTTATTTATTAAAATGTGTTAATTGGAAATAAACATAAAGATATTTGTGTTTTATACAATAATTGTTTACTGAAATAAATTTTTAAATGTCTAAGAAATGCATCAATACTTAAAAATCTATTCTTTTTTCATTTATTTGTGGTAAATTTTCTGTAAAATATCTTATATTTCAAAATCAATTTTTTTTTTTAATTTTGTTGTAAATTATTACGAAATAATATATTTATACAGCTTTGCAATAGTGATACCAATTTTAGTTAATAAGTCGGATTGTATATATATATATATATTATTATTATTATTATTATTAATATTAGGATATATAATAAAGAATTAGATACATAATAAATTAATATATACACTGCTGGACAATTGCTAAGTACGGATAACACTATCTATCATCCATAGCAACCACAAAAGGAAAGGAAGCAAAATGAGGAAAATTAGAATAAGTGCGGGATATAATAAGAAGAATTATGCGTAAGAAAAATTTTTTCCACGTCTGTTCATCACGTGATATCGTTCATAAGAGCTTTAAAGGTTTTTACAACTATGGGCAATTGTTGTTTTAAGTCAAAGTTTTACAGAAAGATTTAATAGATGAACTTGAAATATTTTGCATGTCTTTTCCCGACATCACTTAGGTGATTTTATGCGTGGCCGAATTATTGGAAAGATCAAAGAAGAACGAAAAATATATATCGTCCTTTCAACAAAGAGTAACAGGCCGCACCACAGCACAGCAGGTGGCAAATCAGTTTCTTGCTGCCTCAGAAAAGCAGAATTCCCGAAAAACTGTTGCCAGACGTTTGAAGGGAGGAGGACCACACGCCCGGCGAGCTGTTGTGTGCCCCCCATTGACCAGACAGCACCGTACTGCCCGTTTGCAATGGTGTGAGCATCGCAATTGGATTGAACAGGATTGGGCATGTGTACTCTTCTCAGATGAGAGTAGGTTCAGTCTGTCATCGGATTGTAGACGCCAACTGATCTGCGCAAGAGTGGTACTGCTTATCGCCCAGAAATTATCCAGGAAAGGGACCGATATCCGACATGCAATGCCATGGTGTAGGCCGGCATCATGATCAATGGCCGCACGCCCCTACATGTGGTTGCGAATGGGACTATGACGGGCCAACGATGCAGTGTAGTTCTACTTCCTCATGTTCATCTTTTTCGTGGTTCTTTCGGTGATAAATTTGTTTTTATGGATGACAACACAGCATGTCATCGAACACTCACTGTTTAGGATTGTCTAGACAGCGAGGATATTCAACGCCTGGTATGGCCATCACGTTCTCCAGATCTAAACCCCATTGAAAATGTGTGGGATGATTTGGGGAGGCTAGTTGCTAGTCGGAACTATCCTCCAACGAGGAAGAACACCATCGTACGTGGACTCACAAATTTTTTCCTTTAAAGGAATATAATAATTAATTCTCTGTTTTATTCTTTGAAAAATATTGTTTTCTTATTATATAATATCTATCCAATAACCTATTTTAATTCACTATCTAGCAAGAAGTCTTAATAAATGAAGAAAAATAAATCGAAGCGTCTATATTAATGTTATTTATATATTCTCCGTTTCAGATAGAGCAAAAAAATACACACGGAATCTAATGACGTAGTCTTCGGCATTTTCATTGATGATAATAACAATAATAAGTACCCGTGCCTTAAGATGTGAATTAATCTCGAGAAGAAACCGAAGCAGTGAGAGTTTCTAACGAGCGCACAGTCTAATTATGTCGTTGCCCAGCAAGGAGTCTCGAGAAGTGTTTTCTGCCTTCTCCTGCTTAATACCATCCCATTTCCTCGGTGGGGATGATTTGGAGGAGCGGACCTGATGGCAAAAGGTAATGGCAATACTTCCTGCTGCTTAACCCGCTTTATGAGCAATTAGTAAGATGATAGTGGGCCTTAACTGCAGGATTCCTCTGTGGCCTTGAGCCATTTTATTTTTACTCGAATATGAGAATGGCGTCGGCTTTAATAACAATGGACATTGTCGATGGCTGCTAAGCTGAGAACTGCCGTCGTAACAAATAAATATATGGATAAAATGGGTTTTCCTTGGTTAATTTGCAAGTTTCACACAATGTATAAGGGGTGCATAAAAATAGCTAGATTAATGTAGAATAAGAAAGTATTTGTAGACTTTTAAAAAGACAATTGAAAACCATCTGTAAGAATACTAAATATAAAAGGATTATTTTCTTCTGAATATGTAATGTATTAACATAGTAAATTGAATATTTCATTTAAAAAATCGATGAAAAGTACATGTACGGATAAAATGATGTTTCCTTAATTAATTTGCAAGTTTCACACAATGTTTGCATAAAAATATCAAGATTATTGTAGAATAAGAAATTATTTGTAGGCTTTTAAAAAGACAATTGAAAATCATGCTGTAAGAATACTGAATATAAAGGATTATTTTGTTTTGAGAGAGAGAGAGAGAATATGTAATGTATTAATATAATAAGTGTAGCATTTTATTTAAAATATCTATAAAAAATAAATGTACGGATAAAATGAGTTTTCCTAGGTTAATTTGCAAGTTTCTACAATGTAGTGGAGGCATAAAAATAGGAAGATTATTGTAGAATAAGAAAGTATTTGTAGGCTTTTAGAAAGACAATTGAAAATCTCATGCTGTAAGAATACTGAATATAAAGGATTATTTTCTTTTGAGAGAGAGAGAGAGAGAGAATATGTAATTTATTAATATAGTAAATGGAGCATTTTATTTAAAATATCTATAAAAAATAAATGTATGGATAAAATGATGTTTCCTTAGTTAATTTGCAAGTTTCACACAATGTAGTGGGTGCATAAAAATAGCAAGATTATTGTAGAATAAGAAAGTATTTGTAGGCTTTTAGAAAGACAATTGAAAACCATTCTGTAAGAATACTGAATATAAAGGAATACTTACACAATTTTCTTAAAAGTATGATTTTTAATTCTCTTTTGAATCTGTAAAATATTAACATAGTAAATGTAACATTTTACTTAAACATATGTATAAAAAATAAACAGTGTTTGCAAAGAAAGTAGAATAATTCTTATAATTAATACTGATGTAAATCTAACTAACGAATTCTCTTATGAACTATCGAAGATTATAAATCATTACTATTTTATTCTCTAAAATGTATTTAATAGTAACGAAATTTCTTAATTCTTAAAATCACAGTAATTGTTTAAAGTTGTAGGATTTTTTTTAAATTTTCTCATTTGATTTTAAGGACGTTACTATTCAAATACTTGATTATGAAACCAAAAGTGCTTATAATAGAAGTAGAATTTATTTCATTCTTTAAACTTGCAAATTGAATTTTCTAAAGAAATACTTATTTATGTTTCAACTAATAATATTAATTATATTAGTAATTAATATTTATATTTGAAATATTAAATATATAATCACATTATATTAGTAAAATCACTTGAAAACTGTTTTACAAGTTAACCACTAAATTAGTTACTTCTTATTATGTGAATCAATAAATACTAAGCTTCATATTCAAGTTATATTTAATATTTTCCTTATATATGTTGCAGATAAGTGATGACATCATGCATGAAGCGGAGAATTTCTCAGTTAAAAATAAAGAAAAAAGTATTAAGATTAACTTATAGTGAGAATTATGATGGTTTATAAAATAAATTTGCAAAATAGAAAATTTACTGGATAAAATTTATTTCCCTGTATTTTATAATTTAAAACTTAACTTTTCCTAGGATTGTTTAAATAAAATTTAATTATTTGCATATATAATATTCAAGATCATTAAATTGAAAAATATTGAATTCTCTTCTATTTTGATCTCCACATTTTGATTACGTCAAACACAATAGAGCTTCACTGATATTCTTTCAAATATTTGAACTGTCTCTAAATTAAATCTGCTTTCAATAAAACTTTGAAAGTTACAATCTTTGTTGATATAATCTTATATTAATATATTTGGTAGTTAGGTTTGTAAAATTGTGAGCAGAAAATATGCAATATTTTTCAGAGTGGGAAATAAAATCTTGGATTAAATATTTTAGTTTACAATATATTATTTAATACGATTTATCGTGAACCTTGCACTATTTAAGTAATAATGAAATTTTTTATTTAATTTTTTTATATATGTAGACAAATAATTAGAGCCCTATATTTACCTAGCTTATAGTATTCAACTTCATATTTAAACATTGTGGCGTAGGGCAAACATTATGAATTGTATGATTTTAATTTTATTCGTTCTCTATTTAATAGTCTACTGTATTATTTAGGAAAGAAATTATTAAATTAATGAAAAGTATTCGATTGTTTAATGTAAAAAAAAGACAAAAAAAAACTGGTTGAAAGTCACCAAAAAAAAATTATTGTTAGAAGAAAGTCTCATGCGGGATAAACGCATAGAAATGAAATAATAAGACTTCTTGTTAATTAATTGAGTTGCATAAAATACGTTAATTTAAGTTAACAATTTTTACTAATAAATTAATTGTGAGAGAATACATTACAATTTGCATAATATATCATAAAATATGTGGAGCGAGAAAGAATGATTTTAATCAAAGAAAAGCCTGCTTAAGCTATACTATTGAAATAAAATATTATATTAATAATTTTCATACAAATTACACACACATATGCATACATATACATGTGTTTATTATACAAGAATTTATAAATAATTAATGATAAACTCCTAAGTATTTTGATTCATATATATATATATATATATATATATATATATATATATATATATATATATATATATATATATATATATATATATATATATATATATATATATATATATATATATATATATATATATATATATATATATATGTAACATAAAAGACGAAAATTGTGAATAATGAACTACTATATCAGTAGTACTATATCAGTAAATCTTATGAATTGTCAAAAAAATTATATACTATAAATTTAAAATTAATTCATAAAAATTAAATTAGGTTCCGTTTGTGCAATGCATATTATAATACAATTTGATCTGAATTTTTGATATGAAAATAGTAATTTATAAATTCCTAAGATTTATTCAAAGAAGTAAATTATGTGTGGTAGAGAATCAATTTCTAATGCATAGAATTTTGATAAAATTTTTGTATTAGTTTGAATGTCTTTATTATGTAAATAGATGGGAACTAAAGATTCAAGGAAAAGTCATAAAAAAACTTCATAAACTCTTCAAAGGAAACTATATCATGAAAAATATGAAAGAAGTTGTAAAATAAAACCTTTCATCAAGAAAATATTATTTTTTTAATTAAATATATTTTCTGTTGTGTCAAAAGCTCATTATTTACTTATAACGATGATTAATATTTTTTAACAAAATCATGCATTACACTTATTAAATTAGAAAGGTTATATAAGATTAAAAACTGCTTAAAATTTCTCTTTATAAATAAACCAATTTTTTAAAACAATCTATAAAATAATAAATGTAAGTTAATAGCATGGAAAAAATTACAATTTCAAGTTGTATCAAATAAAACTTTGTTAGTTGATTTTAATTATGATGTAGATTTTTTCACGCAACTTTTGATGTGTATACTGAGAAAGTTATTTCTAAAGATCAAAATATATGGCCATAAATGAAAAAGTAATGTTAAATACTTATGAATATTTAAGTAAATGTAGATTTCTCAACATGAGAATCCAAATCGTAGAATTATATAAAAATAGTACTAAACAAGTTATTTTTATATAAAAATATAAGATCAAATCATAAGTCTGCACTTAAAATGAAATTAATAAAGTGATAGAATTCCTTATCTTCTTTTATTACAGTATATCAAATGAAATTAGATTACTAATTGTAATATTTAAATATAGTAATAAAAAGGTTAGAATTATTTTTTCTTCTAAGTAAATTAAGATAAATATAGTGCTATTTAAATTAAAAATATCCCAAAAAATTCCTTTTACTGAAACTACTTACTTTAGTTGTCGATATATTACTTGAAACCATAAAACACTTTGCGAAAAGCCTTTTATATGAGTCATTCAATGGAAAAATGAGGAATTAACTTAGAATGTTGTATATATCATGTGGATTAAGTATTCAATGAAACTAACAATTAATTAATTAGATCAGTGTTTTACTTGTCATTCAAAAATAAATTAATCACTTTTCTAATTTATCCAATGTTACCTTTTTTGTGAATGCTTAAGCTCTTAATAGAAAAGCTTCATTTAATCCTCTGAATTTATGATGTCAATGAGCATCATATACGATTTCTGTTGAATTTTTTAATTACTTCATATTCTCTTACGAAAGTTATTTTTTCTTATACAATTATTTTTATTTAAATGATATTTATGTAGTTTTGAAATTCTTGTTGAATTCTAAAAGTTAATTATCTTTCTTCAATGATAAAACATATAAAAAATATTATTAATAATTTATAATATTTTATAAAGCGATACATAGATAAATTATTTTAATGCATTTTTAACACATATTTTTCAATGATTTTGGAATTATTTTACTGGAAAAATTACTGAAATAATATACATTCTTATTAAATAGCATCTTGGTTTCAAACTTGTCAATAAAAGTGAATTTTAGATTCCTTTTAAAATTGTTTGAAATTTAATTAAAATTTTCATTTCATTTTTGTAAGAAAATATTATTAAATGTTCATGTATAAGCCAATGGTTTTTAAAATATCAACGTCATTATGATAGATCTAAAAATGTTTATTAAAGATTATTTTTTTTTTTTTTTTTTACAATTTTGTGTCACCAGAATTATGTAAGCAAAATAATAAGTTAGATGATTTAAACAGAAATAATGTGACTGATGACAAAAAAAGAAAAATAATAAAATTATATTTTTTCAATAACTCTATTATTCACCTAATATACTGCTATAAAATGCTTTTGAATATTCTGTTAAAATGAGTATATTTTTCATTATATTAAATTTCATTTTAGTAATAATTGAGATAATATAAAAATAATACTTTTACATGTATCTATACACAAATAACAATATAAAGTAATTTCCTCTTCCTTCAGATAAATCTCAAAATTAAGGGAGTCTACTCTGGAGATGCCATCTGTCAGAGGAGCCTTAGAACAAAGATAAACTTCAACTTTAATGATGCTCTTGTTAAACGAAAGATGCACACTAGTGACTTCAATTCTCATAGCCAACGGCAAAAAAAACTTGGATTGTCCAAGTGCCTTAAATAACAACTATAAAAACTCATTATTAAGTATATTCTAAATAATGAATTCACTCATACTAAAAAATCATTGGCAATGCAAAGTTAAATCTACACAACTGTGTTTCCTGCATGCTGAATCAGATAATTTCTTTACTAATCAAATTATCCACGTGAATCCAATTTCTCAAATAAGTAGTTAGGATGCATTTTTTGGAAAAGTAGTCTCAGGTTTGGCTTTATTCATAATTTGACAGAAGATGATGGATGATATATCTACACTCTAAGTGTAGATTTGAAAAGAAAAATGCTTTGAAATTCCTTTGGATGTACTCCAAAACAACGCGTAAAATTAATCTATAATCTTTGAAATGCCACTAGAAAAGTAATTAAGCTGTGAATACTCAAGTAATGTTTTGCAACAACTTTTACTGTGAGGTAATTTATTACATTGGATCAAATATATTTTGTACTGTAATTAAATATGGTTTAATTTCATTTTGTACTATTTTAAAATACTTAATGGATTTTTTTCATTCAATTTTCGTTATGATTTCTTATTGATGCCGGAAAATAAGACAGTTTTTCACTTAAGATTTATTTTAACTATAATTAAATGTTGTTAATTTTTCATTAAAAACCATGTAAAACTTTAAATTGATAACCGTTATCAATTATCTCAGAGTATTTTATTTTATAACTTAAACTGATATTTAAAAACAATGTAAAACTTTAAATTGATAACCTTTATCAATTATCTCGGAATATTTTATTTTTATAACTTAAACTGATATTTAAAAGAGCTTAAGTCTTTATTTTTAAAGATTTACAATTAATTAATATCAGTTTGCTGCCTAGCACTTTTTTATATTTTTTAATAAAAGTAAGGTAAATCATAAGCTATAACAATTAATGATATTGAAATTAATTATTCAAAATGTATGCTTTTAGATATTTACATGTTAGCAGTAACAATATATTTAGGAGTATTACAAAATTAAAGGAGTTGTAGATAAACGTTAACTTAAATTCTAAAATTATTTTAGTTTAATTTAATTTAGACTTAATACAAAAAATTTAAAAAGAAATTTTAAGAACTTTTTGAACCCATGTTTTACAGATCTGCTTTTTATTATTTCAGCAATATTAGTTAAAATAAATTTTTTACTGTTCGCGTAAGCAAGGCAACAGTTTTAAGATTCAAAAAAGATTTTTAGAAATACTGTAATTATTAATTTAGAATTTTATCAAATAATGAAATTTTAATTTAAATCGTCCTAGCCGATTTAATCTAGCTATAAAGTCGATGCTTTGCCATGTCTTTTGATTTTGCATTTTTGCTGTTCTATTTTCCATTTGTTATTTGTTTGAAACAATGGAAAACCGATGCCATGCATCTTATACAAGAAATCGTTTTATTAAAAGAAGAATTTCTACCCTATGCTCAGACATTTCCTGGTGAACTTCACCTTGTTTGCTGCCACTCGAAGAATGTGATTGAATATCAGGCAACAAATCCGTTTAAAGTCGGATACAATGCCTTCTCAAAACTATGTAATGTGGATGATACGTTATCTGGTGACATGAATATTTTAAACCGATAAGAATCGTAATAAAGCAGCACTCTCAGGATCTTTTCAGTAACGAAATAAACAACCATTTTATGGTTAAAAATCTGCATTCATGGCACAAGAAAAAGATATTAAAATGCGAAAGCTTAATGTTTAAGTGGAAAAATGTGAAAATGTTACAAGAATCAAAATATTAAATATGAAAAAAAGAAAACACATTGCTGTTTTTATTGACCTAATAAAATAAATACTTTACTGGTTTTGAACACGGAAAACATTTATATTTTTATTGTTGTTGTTACTTGTATCAGGTTGTCTAGCCCCATAAAGCCAAAAATATCTTCAAAGTCTAAAAAACAAGTTGGGTCCCGAAGGACATCGTCTTTTTTCAAATTTAAGCATGTCCAGGGGATGCCATATTGATGGAGCACAAAGTACAATCTGGAAATGTCTTTTGCCCTTGTGAAAGGTAATTCCTCTCGTATGCCCATTCAGATATCGGGAAAAGACAGTTTGATAAGATCTTGGTCTAAGCTTGAAGGTCTCACCCGGTCTATTGGTGAAGCACCATGGATGGTTGGGAGGAATTTTCATAAGCTTATTCAATTCAGTTTTTGCCAGGGAAGAAATCTCACTAGATGTGAGCTCTCCACCTGGGCTTATTCCCTTCTCTGACTCCGATTTGGTCAAGAAATCCGCTCTTTCATTCCCCTCTACTCCCACGTGTGAAGGGATCCATTGGAAATGCACTGTGTGTTCGGGTGGTAGTCTCTCAAGAAGATTTAGTATGTTCAGGCTAGTTTGATCTGAAAAAATGCTCCAGTTTAAAAGAGGCTGGATTGAATCACTACTGTCTGTCAATATCAAGATATCCTCAAATTAATCCTCCACCTCTGCTGCATACTGTAAACCTCTCCTAATGGAAATTAGCTCTGATCTGAAACACGGAACAATTATCTGGGTTTCTTATTTTAAATTCTAGATTTCCGGAGACTGTGTTTATGTACACCCCACTGCCCGAGACTCTCCCCACACCTTTACTACCATCTGTGTAATTTTTCAAAGAACATGGAGATATATTATAGATTGTTTCGAGTGCCAGTTTTTTTTTAACGAGAGCCGGAATCTCTGAGTCTTTTGTCACTGCTGTTAGGAGCTCCTCAAGGAAGTATATTCCATCAAGTTCGAATTTAGCTCCCAGTGGTTTCAAAGAGTGACCTTCTACATTCGAAGAAGGGAGATTTTGTGCTCTTGCACTGGAAAAGGGGCTGTGTTTCTCTAGACGTTGGGTGCTGATCCAATCTAGGAGGTAGCTAGAAATTCTGTGCTGCTCGTTATAGCTAATAAGCTTGTTATAATATTTTGTAAGCACATAATTCTTCTCTGAGAAAGAGGCGGCAAATTACTCTCATAATTCATGATTTCATTTGGACAACTATGATGTAGACCTGTGATGACTCTAGCTGCGCTGTGCTGCATCCTCTCAAGCTTATCCAGTCTGGTCTTGGAAGCACAGGAATATATAAGGAAACCATACTCTAGTATTGGTCTAACAAGGAAGATGTATGTAGTGCGAAGTGTACTAGCTTCTGCACCCCAATCTCGACCTGATATAAATTTGAGAATATTCAGACTTTTGCTAGCCTTGAGCACTTGTCCTTCAATATGTTTGACATGTAATTTCCTGATCTAGGATATAACCAAGGTATTTGGCATTTTTGTTACAGTTCCATTCATAAAGATTCGAGGATGATTAATCGAAAAGATGTCTGTCGGTTGTAAAAAAGGTAGAAACTGATTTTGAAGAATTAAAAATAAATTTATTCTGTTCACCAAAGGTGTAAGCCCCGTCCATAGCATTATTGAGTTAAAGTTTGATGTCTTCAATGTCTGAGCTTGAGTTGTAGATGAGGATATCATCCGCAAATATACTAACTTTACAATATTTGATAATTTCTTTTTCAATGCCAGAGATATATAAGGAAAACAATCCTGGTTTCAAGACTAAACCCTGAGTAATTCCTTGTTTTATTCCAAAAAGATACGATAGGGTGTTATTGTACTTAACTCTAATTGATCTATCCCTGAGAATATCGGGTATCCACGGGAGTACCTTGTCTTAATGTCAAATGAGTCGTGCAGTTTGACAATCATGAGTTGGCGCCATACTCTGTCAAAATCCCTAGACATGTCCAATAAGACAACTGCGGTGTGATTGGTGGGCTTCATGTTTTGTGCATCCCGCATATTTTGACAAACAAATAAGGTCTGGTCAATAGTGCTATGCTCATTTTTGTATCCATACTGCTCTCTCAGAATCAAGTTACTGGTATCTGGATGTAGTTTTAGTCTGGAAAGGATTAGCCTCTCCATGAGTTTACACACAAACGAGGTAAGAGCAATTGATCTGAAGTTCCCAGGAGCACTGGCCTCTTCACAAGGTTTTAAAATAGCTACAATGGTTTCTCTTTTCCATTTTCTAGGGAGACGGCCAAGATTCCATGAAAGATTGAAAATATCCAAAAGTCTCTGCAGTCCATTAGGCCCCAAATAGACAATCATGAAGCCATGGATGCTATCTGGGCCAGGAATTTTACGCAGGTCCATAGCTCTCAAAGCGAAATGCAGCTCTTTCAGAGAAAAATCCCTAATAAATATTGATCTACCAGTATTAGAACTGTGGTACTTATGGATATATCTTTTTGATTTATTTTTCATGGCAACATTGTTATGGTTAAACTCTAGGTTTCCCATATTTTAGTTGAACTCTCCCAACAAATCTGCAACCTCTTTATCATCTTGTGCGACCGCTTCATCGGAAGTGAGAACAGAGTTGCATGACATGTTTTTTGGCTGATTATAACTAAGTGTATGTGCCAGTCGCTAGAGTTTGGAGTTTGGTGTTCTAGCATCGATGTTATTACACACATTTGTCCATGCATGCCTTTTAAGGTTTATGTATGTCTGCATGTCTGCTTAATGATTGCGTTGAGTTTATTTAGTTCAACTTTATCCGTTGGATCAAACGTTTGGGAGAGCTTTTTCTAAAGGATGAGGACTCCCATCTCGGGATCCCTATGTTGGAAAAAAGATTTCAGACTTTTAAAATTTCCTCTAGGGATTGATTGATGGGAAGCAAGGATGATAGCTTGTTTGAAATTACTCCACTCCTGTTCCGAGTTGTTTGTAAGACACTTTTTTTGTTTTAATGAATTCTCATCAAGTTGTCTAAACTGATCCCAATTTGTTTTCTTTAAGTTCCAGAAATTCTTGTTAGTAGTCGTAGTTTTTCTGTTAATCTGAACTTCGATGAGGATGGATAGATGATCGCTTCCGATGCTATCGAGAATTTTCCATTTGCAGTGTGGGTAGAGTTCAGGGTTAACAAGAGAAGCGTCCAAGGCTTCTGAAATCCCATAGCTAAAGGACGTATGTGTTGGATATCCATCGTTTAGAAAGATAAGAGCCTTATCATCGGCTGCGCTCAATAGATCACTGCATCTAACATTATTAGTGGAGCTGCCCCAAATCTGATGTTTGGCATTGAGGTTACCTAGGACTATGGAGTTTTTATCAATGCAGTTAAATAACTCTGTAGAGAGTTGACCTTGGTTAGGAGGGTGATACAGATTAAAGATTTTAATCACCTTTCTTCTCCAATTAATGGATATACCCTGCTTTTCAAAATAAGAACCTCCAGCAGGTAAGTGTAAACTTCGAAAGTTAACATTGCTGACTAGTAAGGCCAGGCCTCATCCCCCTCTATCGGCTCTGTCCGTCAGTTAAATACTGAAATTCTTTATTTTAAGTTTAGTGTGATTTACGAAGTTTGGTTTTCTGCAAGGCAATAATCTTGGCACCATGTTTGTCAGCCACTTCAATTAATTGATCTAGCTTGGTTCTCATCGCTAGGGTGGATAAACCGTTTATATTGCACTAGAGAATCTTGAGTGAGCCGCAATTAAAGATTGGAGATAGTAGTTTACTTGATAACCCAGACCCTCTGCCTAAACACCGGCCGCGTCCCTAGTTTACCTGCGTGACGGGTGATACCGTATCAATATCATTTGTGGAAAGTTTCATGGTAAAAAGTAAGGGAGCATCTTCAAGGTCCCGTAGGTTTGGGGCACCGGAGGTTGAAGTATGACCTAGTCCCCAAAAGACAGCCGCTCCTAACATGGAGAACAGACGCTGTAGTAGCTGCTCATTCTGAGACAGACGTTGCATGCTATTTTTGGTCCGCCCCCGATATTTCATTTTCCCGGTACCACCCATATCTGGGAAGCATTCCCCTATCCGCCACCTAAGGAGGCGCCCGATGGTGGACTAACAACTACACACGGGATATTTTTATTAAAGTAAATAATTGTGTACAACTATTATGTTGCATAACTACTCACAAATTCTCACAAAAAACTCAACAAATTTGTTCTTGATTTTTAAAGAATTTTATATAAATGTTCAAACATTTCACTGAATTGAAAACATACTATTTCAGGATTGAAAACAATGCTATTTTAGCATTTTATGTTTTTTATATTAGAAAATTATTAATTGTAAATTTCATTAAGGATATTTTTTTATAGAAACTAAAAGAAAATAGGAATTGATATTTCCAGTACCAATATTTTTCCTGTAGCAGAATTTGGAGTCAACTTACTTTTTAACACGAAAATGATATGTCATTTAATTTAAAATTTTAGTTAGTATATAAAATTGTTTGAAATTATACTTTAAATTTCATTAACGTTCATGATAAAGATTTCATTTAAACAATCATTGATTCATACATTTATTTTATGATTTGTAACATGAGCAAATCTTGTGCAAAAATGTAGGTTTTAAACTTAATTTTAAATATAAATAATAATTATTATTTTTTAATATGATTCTTGAGATAATTTTCTAGAATAAATTTTTGTTTTTAATTTAATTTTTGACAAATTATATTTTATTATGTAAAGACAAGTATAATGTTCCTTAATCAGATAAAAGTTTTTAAAATTTCAGGAATCAAATGTTTATATTGTTAAAGTTTAATAAAAATTGTGAAATAAAGCGGTTTCAATAAGTTTTAATTTTTAAAATGTCACAAATAAATTATATAAACGGATATAAATTTGAACAGTCCTCATGTTCATAGCCCACTATAGAAAGATTTGCTTGTCATTTTTTCATTCGTTTATGAGTACGTCTATTAAATATTCAAATGCTATTGAAATATACACTGTAATGTTTCATCAACTAACATGATGTAAAACAACTTTAACTTATATTACTTTATCTGATGGCTGATCTTCTATTATATTTTACATCATGAATTTAGCTTAAAATGATAAAAAACACAATATAATATTAAAATAAAATCAAAAATGTAATCTATAAGATATCTCCATTGAACAATAATTATGTATTTGCATTCATGCAAAATTAATCGAGAGTAATGATGTAGTACTAAACCTATAATAAAATATTAATATTTAATAACAATATTATATCTATAAATTACTATAGCTACTCTCAATTTTAAAGACTAACTTAATAAAAAAGAAGATATATGAAAATCAAAAACATATATACATGAAATTTATAAAATATTATCTTCATTGAATAGTAACTGTATTTGCTTTCATAAAAATTCATCTAGATTAACAATATATTACTAAACCTATATTAAAATTTATATAATAATAATATATTACATAGTAATTACTATTCATACACTCAATATTGCATGGCAAAATTAATGAAAAATTACAATTGAAATCCATTATGGAAACGTATTAAGCGACAAAAGAGATCATAAAATATTTTATCTAAAAATATATAAAGTAAAAATCATTTGAAACTACATAACATATTGTTTATTCTACTGTTTCCAAGTGTAAACAGTTATTGACGCCTTATAAAAGCACACATGATAGTCTATGTTTAATATAAATTCCCTCTTTAACATAAAAACTTAACTTAGCTAAAATATTTTCTTGACATAAAGTGAAATAAATATAAAATTGTTTGCTGATTATTAAATTTTTTATGTGACCTTTCTTAAAATCAGGAATCTTTCACATTATGAATAAATTTCTCGTATTCGTAAAATTGATTTTATTTTCTCCAAAAAAAATTGTTTAAATATTTCTATTTTATTATCTGAACTTAAAATAAAGTAAATAACTGACCCAATCCTCATGCATCATTTTTCCTTTTCATCCATGTCAATTTTTTTCTCTCTTAACAGCATATTTCATATCAATGAGAGAATTGAATAAATAAATATTTTTGGGAATATTGTGGGATAATTTTGGGATAGTTGGATTTGGAAATTTTTGGATATAAGTTCTTAAATAAACATAGAATTTTGTAGGGAGAGTATTAGTTTTTTTATGGAGCTCTAGAACAAATGTTCAATTTAGTGTTGGATAAGTATACCTAAAAATTTATTGAAAAATTCTTAGTAAATCCGTAATAGTAAAATGTTATCAGTCATGTTTAATTTATTACTGATTTATATGAAAACATATTAATTTTATAAAATAAAATTAAAATTACATAAGAAAGGGATTTTACGACCGGGTATTCGTGTTGTTGTCTCACTCGTCTCTGCAGTTTGGCTCATGATGTATCATCTAAGTGTGGGGCTTCAAATTTAATACTGCTCTTGATCTGTTTTTATTTGCGGCATTAAAAATATTGTAAATCGGTTTCCCAGCTATTTCTTCGTTTCCAATTTCTGGAAGGTTGTTGTAGAACATTTGGCTCATTTGAAAGTAGTAACTGGAAATTGGGAAAAGTTTTAACTAACAATAGTCACGTCTCGGTAGAACATCTTTGGCTATGACACTGTCCCTTGAATTTCCTTTAACATCTACAAAAACCCCACAAACATTTACTATGAAATGAAAACAATTAGAAATTTTAATTCTAAAATTATAAATTAAAAAATCCTAGCTAAAAACAGTTACTCAAAAAAAGAAAAAAATAATAATATCGTTGAAAGGAAGGCATTTGTCTTAATATATAAAAAAAGATTTTTAAGATATATTACAATTATTAAGATAAAATTCTATTAATTCAGGAAATTTTTAAAAAATTAAATCGTCCTAGCAGATTTAAATTAACCGTAAAGTGGATGTTTTGTTATGTCTTTTTCAGATTTCTTTTCATTCTATTTCATTTCCAACGTATTAATGGTTTGAATCAAAGAAAAACAACTTTGATGTTTTGATCTTTATAGAAGAAATCGTTTTATTAAGCGAATGTATTTCGATTATATTCTCAGACATTCGATGGTGATCTTCACCTTGTTTGCAGCCGCTTGAAGAATGTGATTTGAAAGCAGGCAGCAAATCTATAGACAAGTCGGATTTACGACGCCGTCGCAATACGATATGAAATAGATAAACGTTTTTTGACGTAATGGATATTTTAAAACAATTAGAATCGTCACAAATTGGTGTAATCATGATCTCAACTGTAACGAAAGAAAAACCACATTATGGTTAATAATAATTTCAATTTGTGCTTTTCTGAAAAAAAGTGGCTAATTAAAAATTTTCATAAATAAGCACTTACAATGAAAAACTAGCTGAATATAAATATGGAAAGCTGAATTATGTGTCTATTGCAAATAAAAAAATGTTAAATTTAATCGTGATATTTTGCCATTATTTGCGAATTGCTGACAACATTAAGACTGAAGTATAGTATGACAGTTTTAAATGAAAGAAATTTAAAATATTTCTTATTTTTTAAATTCAATATAAGCTTTAATAAATTGTATGAAGTTATTAGGGCACATACACTCACATACTTAATCCCAAAGAACATAAAAAGTAGGCTCGATTTGCTTAATTAAATTATAAATTTGAATATTAACTAAGCTACTTAATTTTGTGTACACTTAATTAGCTGAAGTGATGATGCAATTCATTATACGTAACGTTCTCAGAAACTTCGATCAATACTCGAGTAATTGATATTTATTCATTACATATTTTATACTATATATATTAGGCTCATTTTTCATACTTCTCAAAAAATACAAATCATTTTAACTGCAACTATTTTAATAAAAAAATCTTAATGCACTGTACTTTGAATTATAATCTGTTATTTGATTGAGCAACAAAATATGTGGATGAACATGATTAAAACAAAATTATAGACCGAACTGGAGTTTGTACTTCAAAAATTAGCATTTTTTTATCATTAATACTGAATTCATCATTAATCTTCAGGTTTTCAAATCTATCATTTGTCTTAGAAAGACTATTAATAAATGTCCGAATTTGATTTTTGTTTTCGTAAAAGTACTGTCTACATTAGATGAAAATATTTAATGCTGCTATTCTGAAAAATATGAATAAAATGGCTACATATTATTATGTGAAAGCAACCATATTTAATATCATACGCATAATACAAAGGAATATGATATTTTGTATTAGTTAATATTTTGTTATAGTAAATTAGAGATATTTAAATAAAAATATGTATATAACTCATTATAAAATAGACGACAGAAAATAATAATTTTTATACCTATAGTTTATACATATCTAGTATATTATGATATTCTTATATAAAATGAAATATTTTGTAAAATCAATGAAAGTACTTACTTAAGTTTTTTAAAGGTTGATTTTAAGAGCACAAAAATAATGTTAGAGTAAAACGCTAAGACACCTTATGCGTTAAAATAAGTTTTGATATTAAATATTAAAAAAAATAATCAACAAAAACTGTTATTTTAATAATCATTCTCTTAAACGAAAGATTTATTGGATTTCTTTGCTTAAAGATGTTATAAATAAATATATTTTGCAGAGCAATACTACAATTAATAAAACGCTTCTATTTTATAATCATCCAGATATTAAAAAAAATGATATTACTCGATTAATTCTATCTTACTTAATATTCATATAAATTTGCATATGCTTTCTTCATTTGTATTCTAGTTTTTAAAATCCTTCTTATTTTCATTAATACTTAATGTCTGATAATCTCATCACACACCATTTTGAATAACTTTAATACAATTATCAATAAAAATTAGATTAAGAAAAGCATTGTATGACTACAGTATCTTCCGTTATAAATTATTGTATATTAAAACATATGATATTTTTCATAATTATTTTTTAATAAAAAATAACAAAATATTGGTTGTGCATTTTATGATAGCATAATTTTAGTACAGCTATGACGCTGAGTTAAAATTAGGTCATATATTCACATTTCTTAAATATAAAAAAAATTACTTAATTGAAATTTTTGATATGGCATTTCAGCAAACCTTTGTATAAAATCATATTTTTTAATAAAGCAATCATGGATGGCAGTCTATAATAACACAACCCTTCTTTTAATAGCCAGTTGTTTTACACATGACTTTATCAAACTGAATACATTTCTCTATGTTGGTTCCTTCTGAAGGAAGAAAACGATGCATTGAAATCTGTATACCATTCTCTATTAATTTCTAAATAATCTGTTAAATTTCCTTAACTAACATTAAAAACTCAACATTACTATTCAATGGCAAACTGTGAAAATGAAATTTGCTATGTGAGATAGGCAACCTTTTGTAACAATTTATGGGAAGATATTGTTACATAATACAAGGCTTGCACTCAAAATCCCAAAATACAAATTTTTTCCTAGCATGGGATTATTTTTAGTTTTCCTAGCGTCAGAATTGATATATATATATATATATATATATATATATATATATATATATAATGACTTATTAACTTTATATTGTTGGTTTTTCTCATTGCATTGGATTTGTCAACACGGAAAAATTCGAGCGAGATCAAGTTTCTGAGAAGTGTATCATGTTTGGAGACGTATAACTCAAGAACCAGATATATTTTTTTCCTAGTTTCAGAATTATTCATTGAGTGGATTACGATTAATATTGCTTATTATTAATAGGATTACATGAAAACGTTTCCCCAGAAAAAAAAAACCCTTGAATGCTCATCATCACACGCTTGTGTGAAATTCTGCATTCAAAAATTAGTAATGTAAGAGACTATATCTTTTTGAACTGGACTTGTAAACTTCAGCTATGAAAGATGGCTGTTGTGTCGTTATCTCAAATGAAGCGAAGGTGATTAACATGGAATAAATTGCAAGCAGTTGGAAGTTAATATAGAAAAGAAATACGTTTCTTTTTTGAAAAAAAAAAGAATAAATCAAGAGTAGTTACAAGCATTATTCACATTTGTATGGAGTATAATGTGGTAGACATTGATTTTTCAATTCAAATATATTAAACGAGTGAAGGGAATCGTTTCTTTTACTTTCATTATCTTGAGATTAATTGTATATTCATTTGCAACAGCTCAATTATAAGAACCATATTTATTATGGTAAAAGAAAAAAACTATTAAAATTCGTTTAACTAGTTTATGTACAGATGCAATATAATCGAAGATGCCAAACTGTTAGTTTGGTGATATTTCGCTGGATTTTCTTGCTTATCTGGCAACCTAGTTATTATTACGTCATATTGATGAAGAACTATAAAAACTATAAAATTCAATTGTAGCAACCCTAATATTTACGTCATTGCAAGGCGACATAAATCGTCATCTTGGAAATATTTTCTGAATTATTATTAATATTTTTTTTATTAAGAAATGTAGCCAAGATGACGTTCGTGATGTGGGTAATGACGTAAATAGTAGGGCTGCCAAAATAGCATATTTTGCATAGTGCTCATAGGTATCCATATCTACGACATTATAAAAACCAGGTACATAAGAAAATCCGAGAAAAATATTACTAAGCTCAGAATTTATCATTCTGGATTTTTGTGCACAATTTTTACATTTTAATTAAGCAGCTTATAATATTACAATCATAAGTTTTGAAACATAAATTCTTCAAACTATAATGGTGTATGCAGACTTAATTCTCCGTATTTTTAATAAGTAAAAACTCCAATGGCCCAAATATTTCCCCTTTCATCATATTTTTGTTAATATTAAAGTGTTTAATTTCTACTTTGATAGAGTAATACAAGGAAATAATCAATAAATATAAATAATATAATCTTTAAATTTGTAATCATATAATTACAGTTAAAAGTAACATTAAAATTTTCAATTAGGTTTTGAAAAAACTAATCTTTATTTGCTTAAAAGATTATTGTGTTTTTAGTAAAACTATTCTAATAAATATTTCAAGTTGTTCACATGATTGGTGGCTTTCGGGTCCATGGCGAGAACTATAGATGACCATGAGAGTGCAGAATACAGTTGGCTATGTCCTTGATGTTTTCGGAGAATGGGATTTTTTTTTTTGATTCCCCCAGCTAAGCCGAAGATCTTAAAATGGCAGGGCATTTAAAAATGTGTCTTGGGGTAAGTGAAATATTATATCGCAATTGATGCAGAGACCGTAGGTTCTCTATGAATCTTCGAATATCGATAGTGACCAGCTCTAAGGCGATTGTTAGCTGTAAAAGTCTCTACTTGCATTTATTTCACAAACCTGTGAGTCATTTTTAATGGTACTTTCTCTTAGAAGGTATTTTCCAATCGCTTTCACTAAGTCAAGATTGATTTTGCAGGTATTTTTGTCACGAGATTTTTCCTTCCCTTGGCATGTACTTCGCATATCTTTGCTGATATGTTTAAAATGTGAAATTAATAGTTATGTTTAAAGCGAATGATTCATTATAACTATCTCTAGATTAACAGAAGCCACGTGTATTTTATATAGCGACTTTTACCCTAAAGATATATTTATAAGATACTCATGATACTATTTCAACCGAAAGGAATTGCACTTTAAAAAAAATGCATTCCCAGGAAATTTCTTTGGACATTAGACTGTCCTATATTTAATAAATTGATAGACCATACCAAATTCAATAAATGTAAATTTCCAATAATCATTTTGTTGGCACCTCATTTTTCTTCTCTTAAATTTAAGATGCATAACATTTTCATGATGTATAAGAACATAAATTAACGTATTTTCTAGACGCGTAATGAAATTGCATATTTAAAGATAAATAATTAAAAATTTCATATTTAACGATAATATTTATACACAGAATAAAAATGAAACAATAAAATGACATATAAACATTTTATTATATAATACCGAAGCTCTAACAAATAAAACCAATTTTTTTACTTGTATCACGTTAGATTATATATATGATAAGAAAAATTAGTGTCACAAGTATTTATATACGTGGATAAAATTTTACTTGCGATTGCATATTTACATGTGTATTTGAATATTTCATGTCATTTCATATATATTTCATGTGTGAAGATTTTATTATAAAAGTATTATCCGTAAACTTTTATTTAAAGATGTGCTTTCTGTTAAAGGTATTGCGCTTTTGAATTTCTTTAAAAATTAATTAAATGAATTTTTTCTACTTATTTATATTAAAGAAATTTAATTTTAATACTGCAAAGTAATGATGTTGTAAGAAAAACAGTAGTATTATTAAAAAATTTAATCAAATCATTGATATATTTTCTTATTTATTTACCATCGCTGTTCTTATAAAACTTCATATTAATAACAAAATCACGTTTTGCTATTGTTATACTCAAACTATTTTGTAAACATAAAATGTAGCAATAATTACAAAATATGACATTCACTAATTTTTACTCTTGTCCCAATTTTAATTTTTTTTTTTTTTTTTTTTTTTTGTGAAATGTGAATAATTAAATTTCAGAACAAATTTAAATACACCAAACAAGATTTAATTATATTTATTTGCATTGTATATACAATCCTTCAATTTTACATGTGAATATTGTTTAATCATAACTATTTTTGGTAAAATCCTAGGTAAGCCCACACTCTTGGCGACAAATTGAAAATAAGCGTCAAGCAAGAACGAAATCCCAGAAATAATTTGGGTTACCATATCTAGTGTAATGAAGTAGGGTTATCAAAATTGGAACAAGACACAATTATCGCCAGCCAAAATTATCTGTGCCAAGAGGTCTGCTGGGAAACAACCATATTTTCAATTCTAATATTAAGGATTCCATATTTTTTTAAACAGAAATCGTTGAAACACAATTCTATTTCTTAAATCATTCCTTAAAACGAACACCAATTTCTTTCAAATTATCTTTCGATTTCAAAGTATTCCTATTTTTGCTCTCTCCGTCAGGCTGTCTTCCTTTATTTTATGTTTTGTTGTATATTAAGCATTGAATAAACAAATGATTACATGAAGAAAGGAAAACATGAAATTTCTCAAACGAAAACGGATTATCTTCTGAAAAATAGCTAAAACTGAAAAATTATTTTTAGTAAGGTTACAAATGCATGAATCCTATGACAAATTTTTATGCATATTTATTTAGAAAATAAAAGGCTTTTAAATAGAAAACAATAAACATCGTTTTTTTCTGAAAAAGCAAATAATTAACATAATATGAATTGTTGAAATGTAAAAAGTTAAAAAATTCAATACTTAAATCAATCACATAATAACTCTTGGATAAATCTATTCCTGATTTTTTAGTGGGCCGTGGTAGCCTAGTGGTTAGGGTATCGGCCTTCAGTCCGGAAGGGCGGGGCTCTATTCTCAATGCTGCCAAAGACCCACCGAGTACATGCGATATACGTGCTCGTTAAATCTGTGGAATAGAAAGTCCTTTGGTCGGTCGTAGAGGAGTTACCATATGTACTATGGTCCGAAGAAAATCTACTCCCCCTTCATATCACTGACAAAATTGAGGGAGTGAATCTTCTGGTGGTGCTATCTGTCGGAGGATTTGAAGAGCACAGTCGCAATTTCTCCATCGTGATGCTCTGATTAAACTAAAGACGAACTCAATTTACTTAAATTCGCATAGTCAAGGCATAGCGAGTTTGGCTTCTCCAAGTGTCATTAGTAACAACAACAACATTTATGATATTAAAGTTTGTTATAAAACATTAATTATAGATAATTTATCTTTTTCTGCTAAAAGGCTCACGTGTTTGTGAGGTATAACCATGCAAGTGAATCACGGTTATTCAACTAATAGATGACCGTGTTTCTTTTACATTGTCAAACCACAGACGAGACTATTCTTCTTTTACATCAAAATATATTTAGAAATCAATTAAAACTTTCATTTTATTTCAAATAGGACTTATTCATTGTCATCATTAATGACTCGTGGATTATTTTGTGCAATATCTTCTTATTCCAAATATTTGTATTGAAATTACTTTATGACTAAAATTTCAGACAAATCATGAACAAATATGTTTTGCATTCACAAATAGCACAAGAGAAGTTTGCTTAATTAAAATTATTAATTTCCCTTCAGAACAATTATTGATAAAAATCATTAGATTTTCTAGACATTAAACTGATAATAAATATAATCTTACTGAATATTCGGAGAAACAGGTATGTGATATTCCTGGAAAAGAAAAATTATTAACATTTATAAATGAAATATGTATCCTTTAAATCCGGTAATATAATTCCAAAAATTTTCCAGACTTAAGTAAGTGAGACAAACAATAAAAATCGAAATGAATGATTTTAGAAGGTTTACATAAATTTACTTGCATAAAATTTGGCCTTATAAGTTTGCATTAGATTAAAAATTAGTGAATTAATTAAGAGTTCAATTAGATTTCAAAATTATATTTCTTAGATTAAGATCAATTTATGCATTGCATTTAGAATAATATTAAATTTTCAAATGGCAAGGAAAATCAGGGAATGAAGCTAAATTCAGTTAAATTGTAAAAATACTTGAATTGATTAATGAATAATTTAGCAATTTTTCAGCTTCTGATTTAGATTGGTTGTTTTTTTACTTACATTTTGCGAATGAGTACATTCAGAACTAGATAATGAATAGAATTAGATAGAACTAGAAGTAGAGATGCTAAAAGTGGATTTTACGCTTATAAAAACATTCTCTGATGAGATGAGAAACCAACCCATTGTCTTCTGGTTCAGGTTGGTTGTTTTTTATTTACATTTTACAAATGAGAACATTCAGAACTTAATAATGCTAAGAACTAGATAGAACTAGAACTAGAGATGCTAAAATTAGATTCTGAACTAGTAAGAACATTCTCTTACGAGATTAATTCCTTTCCATAATCTATTCAACTGAAAGATAGAGTTCTTAATTTTCAATTTTGAAAAAAATTACAACCCTCACATCAAAATTTTAAATAAATATTCAAATTATGTTTGATTTATCAATGCATAATAGATCATAACTATTTGCGCTATTGTAGGTAATTTAAAAGGGAAATATTAAATTTTATTAAAGTTCAAAAGGATAATCTTGTAATTGAAATGAAAACATTTCAAATAAAAGGCAGGTAATAACGCTACATTTTAGAGCACATTATTGAATTTGAATGCAAATAAAAAAAAGTGTTCCTTTGGTGTATTCTGAAAAAATATTTAATAAAAAATGGAAAAAGTAAAGGCTTCAGCTTTAAAGAAATGTTAGTATAAATTAGCTCGTGAAGACTACTTTATTAAAAGCATAACAAAATTTAATGCATGTGTTTTTTATAAAACTGTAAATTTGTAAAAGATATTTGTAAAATTGACATTTTATAACTAAGCCTAGTAATCAAATATTTCTAAGATAAAATTAACTAAAATTTTACATCAAAATATAAACATTTCATTAAAATTCGAATTAAGTCACTGATTACATTTAATTTGATATTTTTACTAAATTGATAATTCTCAAAATATTTTTAGATTACATGTTTGAAAATACATAAATATACGTTAGTAATGTAAGTCAACATATTTCTATTCCTAACAGTCAAAAACTTTAAGCAAATCTGATTACATTAATTTATAAAATTTAAATTAAATTGTAATTGGTTTGAATAACTCACATTTCGTACAAATTTTAAAACTATTGCCAATCTGATTAGTTATTTTTGTAATTCTAATAGCTTTCAAGAATATAAATGTTTATTAATTGTAATTTAATCACAATGTTTATTCCTAGTGATGATTGTCGTACAATTATAAATCCAAAACATCAGTTTGTTGGAATTCTAAAATATATGTAAAATGCTTAGGAAGGATAGAAGCGATAGTTGTGATAATTAGTATAGAAAACGTATACACTGATGTTCAAAAAGTAATAAAAGTTACTTTTAGCCTTAACTACTAGAAATATCTAAGAAATGAAATACAAAATAGTGATAATGAATACAACATTAAGTGATAATGAAAGCAAAATTACACAAAAATGAATAAAAAGCAAAATTTAATAGAATACAAACAGGAATACAACTCTTGTTCAACTTTTAAAATAATATACCAAATCTTAAGTAATTGAAAAACAAAAATGAAATATTGTATACAATATTGATGAAATTTATTTATTTAAATTTCTTATATTTACTAATGAAAACTTAAGCTAAAACTATTAAAAAAAATAACTCTTAAAATATATAAATTTCAAAATATCTGTAATGTTAAAATACATATTAAAAATCAAAGGATACTTACTTCTTAGTTGAAGTTGCTTTGAAAAAATAAAAATTATATGAAATATTGAAAAATAGACATTTATAAAATAAATCAATGATAAAATAATGTAGTATTTTGCCAATGTAATATTTTCGAAATCCATTTTCTCTCTCAGCATTCGCACCGTTATGTAACATTTTTTTTAAAATTATCACTTAAAATTTGTACGGAAATTAGAGATAGGCTCTAATTTATTTTTTTCCCTTATATTCATTGCACAATAAATAACATATTTCGATTAATTATTGATAAGAGTTAAATTACTTATATTAATGAATGAGAGGATGGACAATGAAAAACATTTCTATATTTAAATATTTGGAATTTTTCAATGTAAATGAAAAGTTGCTAAGCTGTTTCTCTTATATCAAAAAAGGATTGAAGTTTGCTTCATTTATAAGTGTTCATTTCGTTTCTTATTTGAATAATCAATCATTTATTACATTTTTCTTGATAATATCAGGGAAAATATTTAAATTGCAATGTTTTTTCTTCAAATTAAAGGAAAAATATCTATTTATAAGTATACAAATGTTTTGTTACATGAATGTTTCTCAAGAAATAACTTTCTACCATAACTTTCTAACAAGTTATTAATATAAATTAAAAATGTTCGTATATTTCTCATATAATTTTTACAATAAGTCCTATAAAACATAAATTGCTCTTTTTGGGGGTAATTTTTTTCATTTGTAAATTTATAAAATTAAAAAAATATATGATATAAATGTTTTTGGAAATTTAATTTAGGTTTAATGTTTCTTCATTGTAAAAAAGTTAACAATATAATAAATAAATAAATGAAAAATACATTTTACTCATTTAAAATTGATTTTAAACTTTTCCAATTTACTAAGCTCAAGTAGGGGAAGAAATTTATAAGTTAGAAACTGTGCTCATTATCTTTATCTCTTAGAGGGTAAAACTTTATTATTTCACCGTTGTTATAATTTCAAAGTTCTCTATCATTACTATTTTGGGAGTAACTATTACTTGCTATCAAGGTTAAGCTTCACATTCAGAACTCATGGATTAGTTAGCGTATAGTTTTTATGCTTGCAATCATTCTAGAGATTTTGGTAAACTATCATTTTAACATCATAAAGCAATTCTCCTCTCGTGAAAGATGCTGATTAGAGCAGTCTGCTAAAATTGTGAGCCACAATATTAGTTCTCCGTTTGTTCAAATGAATAGATTCATTGAGTTGCTTAAGTTTCGGTAACGGGGTAATATTAAAATTGGTAGACTGTCAAAAAGTCTTGCGCATTTGCTTGGTTTTTCTGGTTGGCTGATAACAGTTTAATTTACGAATGAAAAAAGTTTAATTTGAAAATATTATTATTGCATCTGAAACACTTCTATTAAATTTAGAATTTTATTATTACATCTAAAATATTATGAATTATTTTATATAATTGTGCGGTCAAAGTATACTTACTTTTCAAATTCGTGTTAGAAATGATGTTCATTAATTTTTCTATGAGAAATGTGCATTTGGTTTCAAACATAATAAATTTTTCGGTCATTATTATATTTTACTAAGATTATAAAAATTATTGCATTATTTCTATGATTTTAATACAGCGAATATATCCATAATGTATTAAATTAGATAATAGAAAAATTATTAATAATATAAAATCTTTTTAATATAGTAAGGTATCCAATTTAGATATCTATTAACAGTAATATTATATATATATATATATATATATATATATATATATATATATATATATATATATATATATATATATATATATATATATATATATATATATATATATATATATATATATATATATATATATATGTATATATATATATATATATATATATATATATATATATATATATATATATATATATATATATATATATATATATATATATATATATATATATATATATATATATATATATATATATATATATATATATATGTATATATATATGTATATATATATATATATATACATATATATATATTACCATGTTATTCGTATGCCAACTAAACGCACCCTAAAAATCTTTCTTGCAAGGCCAATGGGAAAGCGTTCCAGAGGTAGGCCCAAAACCATATGGATTGATTGTCTTGATAGGGACTTTAACACTATTGGAACATCTAATTGAAAAGTGTTATATATATATATATATATATATATATATATATATATATATATATATATATATATATATATATATATATATATATATATATATATATATATATATATATATATTTATATATATATATATGTATATATATATAAGTCAGATTTTGATAATGGGCATTAAACATTTTCACAATTGTTTTTTTTTATTTTTTAAATATAACTTTAATTACGTTATTTTTTCAATTATTACACGAAATGTTTTATTAAAATAAATATAGGAAATTTTAAATATTTTACCTATAAGCAAAATTTTATAAGCAAATATTGTATCTCAATATGCTAGCATTATATTTCGTATATTGAAAGTACACTATCAAAATAGAAAAATGTATTTTCTGCTATAAATTATTTAGTATTTCAGTTCACTTAATTTCTACTAAAATTCATAATTATAAAAGAAATTTACTAAAAAATAATACATTATATTTTTGATAAACACATATCATATCGCATAAATGGTATTAATCTCCTTATTTAATCATTGTATATAACAATCAGAGTTCTAATTAAATATTTACAACTATAAAAAAATATGAAGTAACGACAAAATAAAATGCGAAAATTTGAAAGATAAAATGTAAAATTGTTCAATATGTTTTCCAAAACTTACTTAATACTTTAATTACGGTTTAAGAAATTCACATTCGGTGTATTTTGTGTTTACATAATTCCTTAAAATAAATCTCATTAAATAAATGCATTTCTCACAGAAAATATGTTTTGAAAGCAATATATTTGTAATAATTCATAAAAAAACAAAATTTTAATTTATAATTAATTAAAATTTTATATACAAACACTCTTCTTTTCCGTGAACGTATGCGACAAGTATCATTTACGTGTTAAAAATTGTTTGCCACATCTGTGTTAAGAAGTGATTCCACTGGTGTTTTAAAAATTGTTTTATATAAATATTTCATTATTTTCATATTTAAAATATGTCATTTTTAATTAATTATATAATTTTTATTAAAAAAAATTTAGAACTATAATTTAAAATCAAAATATTGATGAAAAGTCCTATGGTCGGTCGTGAGAAGTTGCCATGGATGTAATGGTCTGGAGAAAATTTCTTTTCCTCTTCAGATCAATGTTGAAACTGAGAAAGTGGATCTTTTGTTGGTGCCATCTAAAGGAAGAGTTCGGAGCAACGTTTTACTTTCATCTTCGAGTTGTTCTGGTTAAATTAAACTCGCATAACCAAGCTTGGCTATATATATATATATATATATATATATATATATATATATATATATATATATATATATATATATATATATATATATATATATATATATATATATATATATATATATATATATATATATATATATATATATATATATATATATATATATATATATATATATATATATATATATATATATATATATATATTCTCTGTATACTATAGGTTAAAGAAGTGATTTCTACACATTATGAATTACTTTGTGTTTGAAATATTCATTTTCAAATAAGCTGATTAATAAGTGCTATAATCTACTTGTTCGTTTTTTCAATTTTATTTTTCTTGCACATATTTTCTATTTTTTTAATGTTTTATATGATATATTTTGTTTGTATGTATATTGTATGATAATGAATACTTCCAAAATTAATTTAACTTCTAGAAAATAAGGTTCTTTTTAAAATACCTTAAATTGTTTTAAATAAAAATATATTATTATTAAAAATCTTAAAAAGCGCTTTATTATAATTTAATAAGCAAAATTTTATGAAATAATTGTATATATTCAAAACAGAGAGGAATATGTTATTAAATTGAAATATTGAAGCTAAATTTTCTGGTATAATTGGTTAATTTATTTTATTATAATTATTCTGTAAAAGCTTCTGGGATATATCAATGTAAGATAAGTTATGTGCTGTATTTTACCTCAAAATTATTTAAAAACTTTTGAAATTTGGTCACATTCTTGATAAAAAAGGAAAAGAATAAATACCAATTAAAGTGCTGACTATATTTTCTCTATCTAAATTAAGTATTCTTAGAATTAAAATATAACATGTAATATTGCATAATTTTCACAATTTTGGTATTTATATCATCAATAAAGATACCAATATGTTTTACTTACATCGCTAGTAGGGCAAGATAGTACTAGCGTTGCAATTAATAACAAGCTGAAGTCTCTCTCATCCTTCCGAGAAGTTCACTTTCAGAGGATTCTATCTTATACAGACATTTGTGGCAAAGAAACAGCAAACTTATTGGCGAAAGATGATTCTGGAACATTTAAACTCCCCTGATTCTTTAACATTCATTGAACTTTCTTCTAGAGGCATAAGATCTGCCGATGCCTCCTGGAACATCCCTACTGTACACCATTGGTATCAGGGAATGAGACAAGGAGGGGTTTTGTCCCTTCCGTGCACCAAAAGAGATCAAACATCGATTACAAGATTTAAAAGCGGACATTTAAGATATCAGTGCTACAGTAACGGGAAAAAGAACTTTCCTATTTGCGTGGCTTGTCACAAAGAACAGGTGACTCCTGATCATATTTTGAATTTCTTTCCAGACTAAATCTATATAGAAACCCAATCACTGTTTTGGGCTTTTCGAGAGTGAATAAACTCATAGGCCTAGTTAAGAACTGCTGAACCCAGGAGATAAGTAACAACAGCTTACATAGCTTAATTAAATTATTTCAAAATTAATTTCTATTGTTCTTACGTAATTCAGACGAATTAAAAATTATTCTCCTATTCACTGGAAAATTCACCTTACAAGTATCATTTACAAAATTATATTCATAAGATGAATCCGAATTCTTAACTAAAAATAGTGAGCAATTGTCTTTAAAGAATTCAACTTTGTATAAGCCCTTCTTTGTAAAAAAGTTTAGCTACATCGAATCTAACAAATTGTTATAATTGTAATTGCGCATTCACATATCATTTTTAGCAAAAACAACTGAGTTTGTGGCTTAATAGTTGGTGTTCTTTCTTAATGTTCAATACTTCCTATTATATTTTTGTTTTGAGAAAGGAAAATTTCAGTTGGCAGAGCTCAATTTAAACAAAAAAGTTCGATGCAATAACACTTCGGGTGAACAAAATAAACTTACAATTAAAGGTAATAGGCGTCCAACCAATCTGGACATATAAACTATTACCATTGAATACTTAAGAGTTTTAATTTAGTTCTTATTTACAATTAACAGATTTGTAGTGAAAAAATTAATTCGTTATGATATCAACATTTAAATAACTGCTACTACGACACCATAATTCAGCTGAACAGTTTTTTCTAAACATCTCTTCGCATATTTATTACAGCACTGATTCATTTATTATCTTCAGAATTCTGAGATTGCTTAAATTTGTTTTATCTTTTTACGAATATTATTTTCATTTTATCTTCCAGTCCTGAGATACCTTAAAATAATTTAACTGTCATTGTCATGTTTATTACTATATAAGAAAATTCATGTTGAATTTTCGGATATTTGTGTTACAATATTGAAAATCATTTCCATGACAAAACGTTTAAGAGAATATAATTTTTTTTTACATGTTTTACTCAGATATTTGATGTAAACTGTCTTTAATTCATGAATAGAGTAAATCCATGTTAGAAAACAATGATAAGATATTTTTTGTGTTACTTATTATTATTTAAAAATTTTTAAACTGTATTTCCCTTGACCCTCAACTCACAGCATGTTTCATCACAGCATTTGCAGCGATAGTAGAATATCCAAGTTATCGCAGAATTTTCTTTTATCTTTGAATTTTTTGATTGATGCCCACTCATAAAAAGTCAAGATTTACTTATTTCTATTTTTTTACTTTTAAAAGGAAACTTTTACTCAAAAGTTGCTTGTCTAACCACGCGAAAAAACAAATTTTGCTTTCTTTTTTAAACTTTAAAAAAAATCGATATGAGCTTTTTGACTACATGCCATGCGATAAATTGCCCCTTAATTTTTTGCTTTATTTAAAAGAAAAGAAAATCAGAATTGTTTCATGATCGCTCATAATTTCCGCTTCCATGTGTCAAAAGATTATAAAATAAAGTTTCAAATAATGCTAACAACAATAATAAACTGCCATTAGTATAGCGATATCCGAACAAGACGAGAAACAATTTCGTGTGTATTTAAATTAAAACTATTCCGATTTATTTTAAATGATTATGAATTAAAATTAACAGTTTCATCTCGTCTTTTTTATGATATTCCAGACACTCTTGGGCATCTAAAATCCAAATAAAGCTGATAAAGCAGAGGTAAGCACCCAGTCATATAACATACTATGATCTCATTCAAATGCTGTTGTTTTTAATAACACTTGGACAAGCCAAGCTTGCTATGCCGTTGGCTATGAAAATTTAAGTCAATAGGATGCGCCTTTTGTTTAATCAGAGCACCACGAAGGTTAAAGTATGTATTTGCTCTTCAAATCCTCCGATAGATGGCTGCACTAGAGAATCCACTCCTGAATTTTGACATTGATCTGAAGGGAGAGGAAATTTTTTATAGACTGTAACACTCATGGTAACTGCTCAACGACCACAGAACTTTGGATTCAACAGATTTAGTGATCACGCATATTGATTGCACTCGGAGGGTCATTAGGAATCGAACCCCGCTCCACCAATCGAAGGCCTATGGCCATACCACTAGGCTATCACTGCCACTCTATTACATCTATATTTAAATATATAGATGTCATAGAGTGGTTGTTGCTATTGCGAGTTAGTTAATATTTCATTGAAGCTTACAACTTATGGTTCCTAGGCATTTAGGCAATCGCAATATAGAAAACAGTGCTTTATGAGTTAAATTCATTTTCTTACCGTTTTAAATACAAAAATATTGTTTTTTTTATACCCATGATAAGATTTCACAGTTATAATCTAATTATACATTAAAAATTCTTATATTCTTATACCTTTAGAATAAAATTATCAACAAATACTAATTTAAATTATAAAATTACACGCTTAGGATTGAAATAATATATTACATTGTCTCTTGTATCTTTCTAAAATTTGATGGCATTTTTTGTCGCTTTACTAACAAGTAAGGCTGAAAACATTACAGATATGTAAAACTTAAAAAATAAAACTTTATATAATAATGTTTGAATTTGTTTTCAATGTCAGGGTAGAAGTTAATATCAACTTAATTCTCATATAATGTTTAATAGCTCCGTCTTCACTTATTTTTAACCAGTGATCAGAAAAAATCTAGTTAGGTGTAGTAAGTACAGGAGACATTAAGAATAATCTACCATAACTGAACTTTTAGTGACAAAAATTATTATTTTTAACTTTAACTTATTTCATTGAATAGGAACGTAAAATTATTCATACACTGGTGTGCAAAACTTAAGAAACAATGTGAATTTTAAACAGATAGCCATGATATTGCATAAAAGGAGTTCTTATGATCAGTGCAATGAACTAGTCATTCAGTAGAAAGGTCATGCATAGGCAAATATTAGTGGCAAAACGTCAGAGGTGACGTGAGCCTACGCAAAACGTGTGCGCTCGGCGTGAACAGTTCAAGCCTACAATAAAAAGAAGGACGAAGGAGCGATTAAAGACTTTCGTTTCAACTGCAAGTGAGTGCGTCCATGAAATATGGCTTGAAGAAATCACCTGGACGACTTCTCACTTGGAAGAGTGATTGGAAAACTGTAGGAGGGGCGTAATGTGACCAGTGTTGGTGAAGAGTTAGGAATTGACAAAAGTGTCGTTTCGCAGACTTGGAAAACCTTCAGAACCTCAGGTACAGCTATTTCAAAGGTTGATGGGCGTCGCCCCAGGAAAGCAACTGTAGTGGATGACCGCTATATCGTCCTGCAGGCGAAAAAACCCGAAAGCAGTCACCAAGCGCCATTGCTCAGCAACTGTGTACAGCAACGGGGTGACAAGTGTCGCGGTTTACTGTGGCCCGGCGCGTTCACAAAGGTGGTCTATTCGCCCGCTGTCCCGAACGTTGCATTCCGTTGATAGCTCGCCATCGGCGGCACCGTTTAGGGTGGTGCAAAGATAACAAAAACTGGACTGGATCAATCTCATCTTCACGAATGAATATTTTAAATCATTTCAGTGTCACAAGCGATTCTTAACACCATTTGATTTGGAGAGAGGTTGGGACACGGTTTCATCCAGTAACATAATGGGAAGAGACAGTTATGGTGGTCCTGGAGCTCTCGTCTGAGGAGGCATTAAGCTGAATAGGCAGGCTGAGCTCCATGTTTTCGACAGAGGTTCTGTAACCGGAGATCGCTATTGTCAGGAGGTAATCCTTCCCCATGCACGTCTGTTCCGAGGTGCCATTGGAGCAGATTTCATTTTTATGGATGACAATGCATGGCCACATCGGATTCATGCTGTTCAGCAGCTACTGGAAAGTGAAGATATCACCCGAATGGATTGGTCGGTATACTGTCCTGATTTAAATACCATAGAACATGCGTGAGTTGCTTTGGGGAGACGCATTGCGGCACGATTGTATCCCCCGGGGAATACGCAGCAATTGAAACAGATGCTGATTGAGGAATGAGCATTCTTACCACAAGAATTGCTGGACAATCTGGTGCTGAGTATGGGGAGACGGTGCGAAGCAACCATTACAGTAAGCGGAGGGCAAATCTCATACTAAGGAATATCTGTTTGTTATTGTTCCTCTTGGATCTTGTGCAGGGATTCTGTGAGTTCAATAAAGTCTATTTTTGTTTGGTTCCATACTGTATGCATTGTATTCATTTTTGTGCAACTATGCTTTCATCATTATTTAAGTCTAAAATGATGTGTCTCATGTTTGAATTTCGTGTCTCTCATGTGATTTCTCGCGGAAATATGGCAGAAAAACCACCTGTTGCTTACGTTTTGCACACCAGTGTATTTCATGTTGATCATAATTCGAAATTTTGCAAAATTTAACTAATCAATCTTCACTATAAATTTTACACATTTGCACATATTTTTATTTTATTTAAGATATTTAAATTCGTTTTTAATGCACTTTATAACTTATAATCTTTTCTAAGTTATTTTAAACAATAATATTTTAATACAATATATATATATATATATATATATATATATATATATATATATATATATATATATATATATATATATATATATATATATAGCCTTTGAAATAAAACTATTATAATTATACTATACACATGCTAAATAAATTTTTCTGATAATAGAAAATGCTACGGAGATCAAAATAATTCTCAATGAAATTGGACAATATATTTAAATAATGCAATAATTTTATTCCTATGCTGCTTACTTCTTGTTTCAATTATTATGCTTTCTATTTTTCCTAAAATGATGTTACGCATACAAATGTTTTGAGTAACATCATTTTAGGAAAATATGTTTTTTTGTATATTATGTTTTTTTTTAGTATATTATGTATATTATAATTCTTAGAATGTTTTTATATATTATATGAAAGTAATCTTTCATATAATATATATATATATATATATATATATATATATATATATATATATATATATATATATATATATATATATATATATATATATATATATATATATATTTGTGTGTGTTTGCGTGCAAAGTAACGGAAAAATAATATACCATCTTTAAATATTTCAGCCTTCTCATTAGAAGATTAAATGCAATATAACTTATTTCATTTATATATAAATATAAAATGAAATATAACTTAATTTCATTCAATATTATTTATTCAAGCGATTTATTTAGGTAGAGTAATGATAGATCAGGAAAAGGTAAGATTCAGTTAATAAACTTAAGTTAATTAAAACCAGGTTTATATAAGTTACTTGAATGTTGGACTTGTGTGTGTGTGCTATAAAATAGAACTTTAATTCATATCCTATATCCTTATTTTCATGTCCTGTCCCTCATATCGTTTTTATAAATAATAGTACACAGTCTCAAATGTGATTAGAAAGCAATCATAGTAAATAATATTTGAAAATTATATCTTTACGCATTTCAAGTATCTTTGATTTTTTTAAATCTTAATTGATCAAATATAATTCATCATTGTAGAGGAATCCATGATATATGCTTTATGACATCATTTCAAATTAATTGAAACCCAGATTTTAATGAATTTTAAGTAATCAGTTTTAGACACAAGATTATGTTCTACATCAAGTTGCTTAAATTTCCTTAACTTTAAGGACTCGAAAAACTTTAAAACACTTTAAAATTATAATATATTTCATTTTCCATTAAAAATGAAACAATTGATATATAGGTCGAATATTGCAAATCAAAGGTCAATATTGTAATATGCAATTTCTCATTGGTTACTTCATTTATTTTTGAGAAAAAATTCTCTATTTCAAAAACATTTATCTTTCGTATTTTCAACAAATAAAATTTGTATGATTTTCATAGTTTGAGTGTATATTTATATAGGAATATACATACTGTGTGATTCTAACTTATTTTTACAAATTCAGAAGGGTTGCAGTGCCCAATTGGATGCTCAATTATTGTGTATGAGCCTAAAGTCGCATTCCACTCTGGGAAGCAGAAAAAATCAAAATTCGAACCTAAATATAAAACAGTGTTGAAAAACCGAGTGAACGACACCAAAAGAAGCACAGTCACATTTTTTTGGTAAAAATTCACAGTAAGTGTTCAAAATGACAACTCTGCCTATACTGCGGAAGGAACCCTTAATGCAATCTTTTGGTTGCAACCTTTTCGTTGCTTGTTATCTTACAACAGTGTTAGGAAGTGAATGAATAATACCAAAAGTTTCATAATCATATTGAATATATTTTGAATACGTCCCAGCAAATGCTAAGAATGTCAACCACGTGTGTCGTTGAACAGTTGACACCGGCGAAGGAACAACTTGCGCACCCTCTCGAAGATTCTATGTGTCATGTGTATTTTGTAGGTGGCAATAATTATTCTCGACACAAGAACTTCAACTGAGTTCACTAGCCAAAAATGACATGAGCCCCTAGTACATTGAGGGCCAGTGAACAAGGAGGCTACCTCCTAAGTTCACCATATCCAATCCAGCGTGTAGAATTTGGGCCATTCAAGAAGTTAGTGATGAGGAAGGAAAAATGTGGTTGCACTCTATCATGAATAAACTGCATTTCATAGTGGATGACGAATAGAATAACCTGATCTGTAATAAACATTTGTGGGAAGAAGATTCCATTCGTTGAGCCGGTCTCTGGCATTTTGTAAGGGTGCGACAAGCCGTGATGAATATTGTCCATACAGGGTGCTCAATAGAAATGGAACAAATCTCATCATGGACCACACTCAGTCAACGGAGGAGAGATTCACCTTCTTGGTTAAAGCTCCATGTTCTTGCTTGATGGGTTTCTACTCTCTTCTTCACTGCATCTCATAATGGATTGGAAACTCAACATTCTGTTGTAAATATATTGCTCCTCTAAATAATATTATCATATTGTTAATGTTAAAAATTATTTATTATCAGCCTGATATATATACTCCAGTATATGCTCTTATTGAAGACAAAGTTTTTCATATGAGGTACGTTTTGATTTCAATGAAATATAACCTAAACAAAGAAATAACCCACACTAACATATAAATACAAACGTTGTAGGTGCGCCCCGTACCGTAGCTATGGATTAATGAGTTTGGAATACTCACCCATCACCAAATACCTCGTCATTTTGAATCTTGATCAGGTGATGAGGTCACATATCTACGTGGACACGTTCCCAGAACAAAGAGCTCTAGCAACCCAGTGAGCGAGGGTAGGTGGTCATCCTCCCAATTACTGCACGTGTCAAATGATGCATTGCTTTGCATATATTAACGGGAAGCGACGTGAAGCTACAAAGTCACTGGAGCTCACTGTAAGATATAGGTAAATGAGAGCCACTGCGGAACAATCCCGCCAAGCACGAGGGACATATATGCTGAAAAGCTATCGGCACTCACATCCACCCTCCAAAGCCAACACCGGAAGTCGCAGACAAAAGTCCGTGAGGATGACCAGCTCCAACTGAAGATTTGACACAGTCCGGCAACTATTACCCTGAGGTCCATCAATCAAATGTAAATATTTAACTTATTGTACACCATAAAATTTATGAAAAGATAATAAACCATTTTACATAAATTTCTTTAGTTATTATCTGGTAATAATTCTTTTTAATAGTGGCTCTCATTTACCATGACATTGTGTTTGGCTCAGTTTGTCCTACACATGACCTTGTGCCATTAAACCTCACACAATCAATCAATCAATTTAGTACTAATTACTACAGAAAAATTGGTAATTCTAATTTAATACTTTAAGGAATAATTCAAATGTTTCATAATAATACATCATTCAAGTTTCAGAATAGTTTAAGATTGAAAGATATTTATATATTTTAATTAGATATTAACATGTTTAACATATTTGATACTTTTGTTAAACAAAAAATTGGTTTAATAAATATGAGATTCTAAATTTTCATAAAATCATAAAGTAATACATCTTAAAACTCATTCGAATTTCGAACACAGTGAATTATAACATTCTGTGATACAAATTAACATTTAAATCATAAAATAAGTTTAAAAGTTGATCTCATTCAAGAAAACAAAATATAAAATTTTAAGTTGATTTAAAATTTATTTTATGCATATTATAAACATAAAAATATAAATTTTGATAAAACACTTTTTATTCTGAGTATCGAAATAATTAATACCTCATGTTCATTAAAATTTCTTAAAAATAATAAGCAATTATGTTATGCATCCCACGGAACAAGATTTGTTTTATGTACAAGAGTTGCAAAACTGAGTAGAAATACAAGATTGAAGCAATAACTTGACAACAATATTTACCACGTCTAAATACACCAGCTTTCCAGATTTAACTTCAACCTTATAAGGTCTTCCCGAAGACATAACTGAGTATTTTAAGTTGAAGTCCTAGTAAGTAAAGAAGTTCGCAGAGACAATATTTCTCTTTCTTAAGTCAAGAAAGAGTCACAATGAAAGATTCATTTTTACTGTGAATAGAAGAGTTTGTGAATTAGGTTTCACAAAATTCGGGAATTGATTTAAAATCTCATTTTAACTAATGTTAATGTCAAAAGTATAATTTTTCTTGCGAAATTATTTCTTGAAAGATAAATATTTCTTCAGATCAGAACCTTTACTAATGACAAAATAATTTGAAAAATTTTTTTAATAAAATGAATCATGTTGTTATTGTTACTAATCTCAGGTGCTCCAATTCCAAAACCAGACCAACTCCACAAGTCCATAAACAGCCAGGAAATCCTCAAATACAAGGGGGCTTTGAGAAAACCTCTTCAAAGTCAAAATTCAAGTAGCTTAAGATATGCTCAGACGATGTCTGTTCAGCTACAGATTTTGTGCTCAGACTAAATCTTTTGACCTTGCTCATATTTGAAGCCCCTTAGCTAAACAATGAATCAGTTTGATAAATATTGTTTCAAAGACTTATGGACAAGAAATACAAGTTAAAAATTGTAAAAAGGAACTTTAGGTTACCTTAATAGATTACAGCCAATAATCTTCAATTTGTCATAAACAGCTTTCAAATTCTGTATTCCATATCCTTTCTCAAAAAATTTTCTCTCACGTTTTCACTGAATAAGAATTTTACTTTTTTAAAAACACGTTCACTATGTTATTTTAAGAGTTCCGAAATGCATTAAGATTACCAAAAAAGAGCTAATTTTGTGCAAAGATTTAAAATAATTATATGTAAACAAAAATTCCGATTCTTATATTTGCACATACAATTACAATACATATAATAATTTGTAAACCATAAAATGTGAGAATGTTTTATAGTTTATGGATTATTATTAATTTAATATGGAAGACATGAAATGTAAAACCTTCAATATTTCTGAAAAACAAGGAAACTGATTGCGGGGAACAATTCCCTTAAATTTATTACGTTTTTATATGTAACGACTAACATAAAAAAGTATCCAATAAAATATATTAAAAAGATCTTCAATTTGATTTTATTGTATACATATGGCAATGTTTAATATATTCATTAATGAATTATTCTAATTAATATTCAAAATATTTTTAAAATATCATATCAAATATACCAAAACTTTAGTTTAAAATTTAAGTATTAATAAACATGTTTTTGCCTTTTTATATTTATGTGTATCAATTTAAAAAAATTAACAAAAATATAAACTTATTACAATACTTAATATTTTTTATATTTATTTTGCATCTTTTTTACATTTATTTATTAAATTTATCGTATATAATTAATACATTTTTCAAACTTGTCGTAACCTACAGAAATTTGTATTTAATCAAATGAACAAGAGAAACTTAATAAATTTCTATCTGAAAATGAGTCCTTATTTCGCTTAATTTTATAACAGCTTCAGAGAAATGTTCTTTTATTTCTTCTATAAACAAAAATATATGTTCTTTCTTTGTGTGATATTCTTTTCTAAGAGCCATTATACTTGCAAGATTCGCAGTAGAATGTATATTGAGGCTACAGCAATCTAAAATAATGCATAAATAAATAAATAAATATAAAATTTCTCACCTTATACAGCAGGTTTGTACACTGGAGACCAAAAGTCCCTAAGATTTTTCCTGCAACGAATCATTTTTCCCTCTCCTTTTTTATTTCTTCAAAGACATTTCTAGCTATATCTTTTCATTCTTCTCTTCCTTCATGGTTTTTCCTTCACCAGTTTTTGCCCCCAAATGCTCCTACATGTTTACTATTTTTTTTTTTTTTTTTACTCGTGAAGGGAAAAATAGGATTCGTTTCATCTCTTGAAAGGGAGAAGACACCGCGGAACTGCGATGAAACGAAAAGGTAAGGGGCGAGGGAAAAATGCAGCAAGGGAGTTCTAAAGGGGAAAAATAAAGGCTTATGCTTCAGAAGAATTTTCCAACTTATACGGCATGGTGTGGGAGAAATGAATACAAGGAATGTTTCAGGTGAAATGATAAAAATGAAGCAAGGCGCGAGAGAAAAGAGTATAAATGCATACATTTTTGCTGCCAGTGAGAGGAGTATTTTTCCCTACAACTGTTATTCCCTGCAACAAACGTGCGTGAAAGAAGAAATATGCAAAGAATTGTTTATTTTTCATTTTTTTTCTTTAAAATATTTCTGAAAAATTTAATATCACTGTGAAAATTATTTCTGATTATCAGATTAAGTGTCATATATATATATATATATACATATATATATATATATATATATATATATATATATATATGTGTGTGTGTGTGTGTGTGTGTCGAATGTTCCAGAAATTTTATTTATGATAATTAAAATCATCAAATTAGAAATTTGAAAAAATCTGAATAAACCATTAATGTATGAGAAAGTTAAAGATTTGGCGAACAATTTAATTATGTGTACACTTGTTAAAACAGAATGAAGTAAATATTTCATTCATTCATGTTACAGTTTGAAATTACGTAGCACAATAGCTAGATATTTCCTTAAGCTTTTTCAACCTTCACTAGTGTATTATCATTTACACGGAGAACTTTTCTCAGATCATGGGAACTCAAGTAAAACAAGAGTGGAAACCTATAAAATTTCCAAACTACCACCATGCTAAAACTCTACGAAGAAATGACCATTATTGTGTTCTAAGTTAATATTCTTCCCCTCTGAATATATATCTATGAATGTATGCCGTTTGAAGAAGAAAATAAAGATATTTCATCAAATATGCTAAATAAATAGTCTGAGTTATTAATTTTTACTTGTGTTTAGTGTCTGAATTTAGTTTATGCCATTAATAAAAATGAAGCAATATTTTTTTTACTACGCATAATTTTGAAATTCATATTTAGAGAAATTTTAAGTGTAATATTAAGAATTATTTTTAAATCATTATTAAGCAAAAACAAAAAATTTTACAGTTAAAAGTGCTCGGTACAGAAATACTTAAGATTAATGTTGCTCATATAAAATTATCTTTTATCCAATGCACCAGAAAAAAATTCTCGTATGCAATTTTGAATTTGATTGAGAAGCTTGGTTTCTGACCGGTCATTATCGCGAGATTTTTACTAGTGTTTTAAATGGTTAGCTCCATACAGCTTTCTTCACATTTTTTAAAAGTTTGGTAATCAGTAGAAAAGGAAAGTTAGGAGTAATTAGGAAATCATTTAAAATGCTTGGTTTTATAAAGAAAATTTAAAAACAATTATTTGACTTAAAAATTCACAAATATTAGACTGATGGTAAAAAATCCCAAAACCAAAATGGAGTTGTGCTAGCGAAACGAAATTTGGCAGGTATGTTCATACATCTGAAAGATGACGTCGATTCAAATTTTTAAGCTCTGCTCATCAGTGTGACGCTAGTAGCGACACACGGAAGATGCAAATCAGGTTTGCTTTAAATACGAGCTCTAATGTTCCTTAGCGTTGTTTAGCGTCTAGATTTCATGTAGTGAGTTGATGCTAGATCACAATGCCCTTAAAAAAAAGACGAAGCTCAAAAGATCACTGAGTTAGAACGAGGTAGTAAATAGGCCTACGAGCAGGTGGATTTTCTTTCTGCGAGATTGCAGAAAGGCTTCGCCGGAATGCATCCACTGTGCTTGAATGTTGGCAGTGGTGGTCAAGGGAAGGAACTGCCTCAAGAAGACCGAGTTCCAGGTGGCCACATGGCACTAGTGAGAGGGAAGACCGCCGTGTTCGGCGTATGGCCGTAGCGAGTCGTACTGCGTCTGCAGCAGATTTTCGAGCAGCAGTTGGCACTTTAATGACACAATGAATTGTTATCAATCGGTTACTTCAATGACAGCTCCGAGCCAGACGTCCTGTAACGTGCATTCCACTACGCCAAACCACTGCCGTTTGAGACGCCAGTGGTGTCAGACTAGAGCTCATTGAAGGACGGAGTGGAGATCTGTTGTGTTTTCTGATGAAAGACGGTTTTAATTTGGTGCCAGTGATGACCGTGTGTTGTTTAGGAGGAAGCCAGGTGAGCGGCTGCAGCCATCCTGTCTGTGGCCTAGACACATTGGACCTACACCTGGAGTTATGGTCTGAGGAGCAATATCTTGTGGCAGCAAAATCACTCTCGTGGTTATCCCACGCACCCTGACAGCAAATGTGTACGTCAGTCTGGTGATTCAACATGTTGTTCTGCCTTTCATGAGTAATATTTCTAACAGGATAACGCTAGACCTCATATTGTTACAGGGAGTCGAAATGCTACCTTGGCCTGCCAGATCACTAGATCTGTTTCCAATTGAGCACGTATGGGACATCATTGGACGACAACTTCAGCGTCATCCACAACCATCGTTAACCGTTCCTGTATTGATCAACCATGTGCAACAGGCATGGAACTCCATCCCACAAACGGACATCCAGTACCTGATTGATTCATTGCATGCACGTTTGTATGTTTGCATTCAAAATTCTGGCGGTTACACAGGTTATTAATGTACCTGTATTTCATTTATGCAATGGCTCTTCTCTGTCTTAAATTAACCTGTGATCTTAAAATTGTATTCAATTATGTACGTTATCTATATAAATGTATTGCTGAAATTTCAATACTTTACGATAATTATTTCTTGGTGTTGGGATTTTTTTCCATCAGTGTCGAAATGACTGTGAAAAGGAGAATAAGTTTTATTTTTGCTTGTAAACAATCAATCTCTGACTTAAGAAAGTAATCATAACAATAATGAATTAAAATTTAATTAAATTTTATTTGGTTATTGTTATGATTAAACACAATTAAACATATTAATATTTTTTTATCAAAAACTGGAATATGATCATTTTATTTTTTTCCGAGGAACAGAAGGAAATAAAATATTGAAAATAAAAGTAATAGAATCTCTCAATACTAAAATTAGAATAAAAAATATCATTCTGGTATTATGTGAATTATGTTTCTCAGAAAACTGAAGTTATAATTTATTAATAAGTTGCTAGAAAACATTTACTATAACGTGAAATTAAGTTTTATAAGCTTTATTCGTAAAATATCTCATTAAATTTTCTGCATCACAGATAAAATCGTACTCCGAAGGAAATAAACACTGATAAGAAAATGTAAATTTTAACATAAACGCATCGCAAAATTTGAATGAAATTCTGGATGAAAACAGGATTTAGCGATATTTTGAAGCAATCATAAACTGAAAGGAATATATTCTACACTGCAAAGCATATAGAAGTACACAAATATCTTACATAAGAGAGTAATTTACTGGTATGTGTTGTCAAATATGCAAAATAAATTTAGTTGTATTATGTTGTATTATGATACATCTTTATGTATAATATCAAATTTTGAGTGAAATTCTTAATAAACAGGATTCAGCAATTTTGGCGCCATTTATTTTGGTAAAAATATTTTTCTATTGTTTTTTATAAGATAAAAAGAATATTTGATACTGAGAATTTGTCGGATGTATTGAAGCCTATTAATTAATAACTTACATTGCTCAATTTTTCTTGACGTATTACATTACGACAATTTTTATTACAAGAATAGTTATCAAACTAGTCAAAACATTATCCAAAGATATGGATTCAGTTACTCAAATGCCACGAAATTATAGATTTAATTTTTTCTTGTGGTAAAAATACGCTTTACAAGGAGAAAGTTTTCCAACTGAACGTGGCCACTACTGAATAATGGAAAATGCACTGCTGCCTACAGCATACAAGTCTGTCACTGTGGGTGCTTCAGATTTTTCCCTTATCATTCCTGAATACGATATATTATCTACAAAAATCAATCATGGAAAACAATTTACGGCAGACTTTAAAATGCCTTACAAATGTCTTAAGCTAATATGTAACCCACAACGCTGCGAAAGGCTATGACATGCGTGGGAATTCTATAAATAATGCTAATTCTGTATAATAATGGCATTCTGAATCAGCGGGTAAGTTAGTCAAAGATGAAATGTTCAATGTTAATGGGGACTAATAAACCGATATTTGCAACTAAGTGATAGCCTAATGAACATTAATCAATTGCTTACCAAGGCAACTTACAATTTCGTATTCAACTATTCCCTCTAACACAGAGGGTTACAATTGAAGTAGGATTGCAATTAAGCGAACCTGCACAGTTAGAGCAAATATATTTTCAACAGTTAGTTTCGATTTCTTGAGTGAACTGAAGATAAGCCTATAAGATTTTGAAAAATACAAGGCATATGTAATGTTAATTTGAAAATTACAAATAACCATTCATTGAGAATGACAGTATTATAATCTGAAAATTAAGTATAATAATTCAAAAATAATTACCGTTCACTGAGAGAATGTCAGTATTATACTCTGAAGATGACAGTAGAGTAATCCAAAATTGGCAAATTACCATCCATCGAGAATGACAGCATTATAATCCGAAAATGACAAATTACCATTCATTGAGAAGGACAGTATTATAATCTGAGCTGATACTTCGATGTGGGGGGATAAGGAATCGATCTAAAAACCTCAGAAATGGTGTTTTAACAATTGTGCAGTTCACTGGTATGATTCCTGTTACTCCTTAACAACGGACAGACGTACGATTTAGCATCAGCGATTACTGAATGCCCAACATATTTTTCAGACTTGAATTCCAGTGACAATCCTTAAAAAAAACTCTTGATTGTGCCGTTTCCGTACATTTCAAAATTTTTGCAAATTATCTCTACATTTGAAATAATATTTTAGATCTGTGCATTTAGTTATCTCTAAAATACAGTCAATCACGGGTATCATTTGCATTCGAAGTTAGCAGCGTTCAACCATGGTTTGGAAGGAAACAACTTAAATTGTTCGTGTATTTTTTATTTTTTTATTTTTTAAATAACTACGATAAAGTGCTGAAAATAAAACTTCTAGTAATGATTACGAAATGACGTCATTTTATGAAATTTCAAGTTCCAGAGAAAAAACGCATAACAAAATCATTATCATTTAAATTTATTTAAACTTATATTTATTTACAGTGCGTCAGTATTAATATTTTCTGCTTTTCTTCCCGATTCCATGTCAATCAGAATAGTACATTAACTGATTTTATTTTACATCACATTGATTTGGGATTAAGTTTTAAAAGTCCCTATTCCTAAAAATTAGGTAAAAGATTGAGAAATAATAAATTGTTAAATAGCATTTTTGATACAAGAAGAATCATAAGAAAATACTTAAAAGAAAGGAAATCTCAGATGTGTTATAGTAATGCTTTGAATTTTTAATAAAAGTGATTAAATAATAAAGTAGTAAAAACATTCGGGTGTGTTCAGAACACAACATTATATTGTTTTATTTTTCAAGAAATAAATGAACACGCTATGTATAAAATAAATGTGTGCCTATTATTCATACATTTGAATAGATTTTTCAAAATTCGTGGTAAACATTTATTACAAAAGTAGTCCTCATTCAAAATTAAAGTGAAAAATATCAATCTACATACTTGTTTAATTTTTTGTTTTTCTAGTTAATTTTAGCAAAACTTGTTTAGCGACATTAGTAGTGTTATTATGATTTTGAAAATAAAATAAAAAAATCAATAAGCAGTTGCATTAAATATATTTTAAATTTTTATCTAACATTTACAATTAAATAATTTCTTTGCATATCCATGATATGGACAAATGATATATTTCCTTGAAGCATAAATCCAACCAAAATCACAATAATCACAGACTGGAAAAATGTATCTTTCTTCGTCTGTTGCAATCTTCTGCCCATTTCTCATTCTTTGAATTAAATCTAAAAAAATATAAAACTAAATGTGTTTTAGAATATAGTCTACATTACAATTATGTATAAATTTACAGAAATCCCACAGAATATTTACAAGGTACTCCAAAAAAGGAGAATGATTACCTAGTTATCAATACAAATACTAAATTTAAAGCTCATCGTTTTTATAAAATACGTTCTCATTTCACAAAAAAAAATATTAAAAGAATTTTATAAAAGAATTAAGGTCACTAATATGTAAAATGGTGTATATGCATTCGGGTATATTATATTATTCTCTTCTACAATTATCTTGTGTGAATATATATATATATATAAATAAGTAATAACTAAGTATTATATGTAAGTATATATATAAGCATTTTCTTCCACCATTATCTTAAGTAATTTTAATTAAAACTTTTGAATATGTACAACTTAATGCATTAAGTTTTATATTACATAATTATGCAAAAAAGGCTTCAAACGTCCATTAATATAGATAAAGTTACACCAAATTAATTAATTTTTAGTTTACACCAATTTATTATATAGAAGTTTGAAATTTATTAAATGTTACAGTTAAAACTATTTCAGAAAATAAAAAAAATATGAAATATTTAGTTAAATAATAAAAAACTTACTTTTTCTGATTAAATTGTAAGCGTAAATTTAATTTGGATGTGGCTGAGTAGGAAATGATAAAATAATATTTGATTAAAGATAATATATATATATATATATATATATATATATATATATATATATATATATATATATATATATATATATATATATATATATATATATATATATATAAATATATACACACTACTGGTCATTAAAATTGCTACACCAAGAAGGCGACATGCTACAGGCGTGAAATTTATACGAAAGGAAGAAGGTGCTCTGATATGCAAATTATTAGATTTTCAGCGCATTCAGACAAAGCAGGCGCCAGTAGCGACACCTACATTGTGTTTAAATGAGGAAATTGTTCAGCCGGTTCCTCACACACAAATTGCATTTGAACGTTGTTGCCTGATGAGGAGTTGTTGTGATGCCTCGTGTAAGAAGGAGAAATGCGTACCAGCACGTTTCTGACTTTGATAAAGGTCGAATTGTAGCGTACCGGGATTGCGGTTTATCTTATCGCAGTACTGCTGCTAGAGTCGGTCGAGATCCAATGACTGTTAGCAGAATATGGAATCGATGGATTCAGGACGGTAATACGGAACGCCATGCGGGATCTCAACGGCCACCCATAACTAGCAGCCGAGAAGACAGGCATATTATCCACATGGCCATAATGGATCGTGCAACCAAGTCACGAGCCGTGAGTCAAGAAACGGGGTCGTTTGAAAGACAACAAGTGTCTGCACGAACAGTTCGATGACGTTTGCTGCAGGATGGACTCTCAGCTTGGAGACCATGGCTGCGTCTTCCCTTGACGCTGCGTCATAGACAACAGCGCCTTCAATGGTGTGATCAACGATGAACCTGGGCGGACGAGTGGCGAGACATCATCTTTTCAGATGAATCCAGGTTCTGTGTACAGCATCATGATGGTCGCATCCGTGTTTGGCGGCATCGTGGTGAACTCACACTGGCAGCGTGCATTCGTCATCGTCATACTGGCCCATCACCTGGCGTGATGGTATTGGGTGCCATTGGATACATGTCTCGGTCACCTCTTGTTCGCATTGACGGTACTTTGAACAGTGCACGTTACATTTCTGGAGTGTTACGACCCGTGGCTCTACCCTTTATTCAAGCCCTGCGAAAGCCTACGTTTCAGCAGGATAATGTCCGACCACTTGTTGCCGGTATTGTACGGACCTTTCTTGATAAGGAACATGTTCGGCTGGCTATTGCCCTGGCCAGCACGTTCTCCAGATCTTTCGCCAATAGAAAACGTCTGGTCTATGGTTGCTGAGCGACTGGCTCGTCACCAAACGCCAGTCACTACAGTTGATGAACTGTGGCATCGTGTTGAAGCTGCATCGCCATCTGTACCTGTACATGCAATCCAATCTCTGTTTGACTCAATGCCCAGGCGTATAACTGCTGTTATTACTGCCAGAGGTAGTTGTTCTGGGTACTGATTTCTCAGTATCTATCCAGCCAAATTTTTTGAAAATTTAATCACTTGTTATTTCTAGTATAATATATTTGTCCAATAAATATCATTTTGTTATCTGCATTTCTTTCTGTTGTAGCAATTTAATGTACAGTAGTGTATACACTATTGTTGTAAAACTTCAATAAGAAAATCAAATTTGTGTGATAATCAAATTTGTGTGACATTATTTAAAATAAAATATTTAGACAGTGAAATATTTGATTTTTCAAGCTGAAAGAAATTTCAAATATATTTGATGAATAAGATGATACTTTTTATTGCGATTTAGAGTTCTGCTTTTTTCTCCTTCATAAAATACGACAAATTCAGGAATTTTTTCTCCCCGGAATCTTTGAAAGTTTGAATTTTATTTCCAATGGCAACAACATTCTCGCTCTAAAGCAGGCCAAGATTTATTTTTATGGATCGCATGAAATGTATCGTAAAGCTGCCAACGCGGAAACAGATGTTTTCTTTCTGCAAATGCTAAACTGACTCTACACCGAATGGCCAAGGCTAGAAAAGACGCTGCGGAAGTAAACACCGATGCGATCGGGAAGATGTGTGTCAAGATCAATTTTTTGAGAGAATTTGAAAGCATTCTTTCCCTAGTTGGTGAAGCCTAAAAATTTGTAAACCTAAACACAAAATATGCTTTCAAATGTGAAGCCTTTGTTCTCTTACAATTTTGTTATTAAAATATAAAAATATCATAATTCCGTTTAAAATTTTTTTTATAAATGATACTGCAAGTGATTCACTAGAATAATTTTTTGTTCAATCAAAATTATTTAAATTTACCGAATTGAACTTAAAAAGAAAACACGTCATTTTATATTATTAAGTTCCTACTTTTTGGATATGGTACAGCATTTTTAAGTTATACGTATTTTGTTTGCAATTTTTCCGCAGTTGCTTACTAATAAAATCTGAAGAAAAATAAGCGAATTGATTATTTTTATGAAAAAAGTTAATCATCTTCATTATTTTGGCATATATTTTGAGGGACATAATTGTATTGTACAAGTTTTGCTTATGCTTCTGTATTAAGTCAAAGCTTTACACATGTGATTTCTAAAATAAGTATTTATCTACATTTTTTTTTTTTGTAAAATTGTCTAAATATCTTAAGTATATTATCTACTATTTATTGTTATCTATTTTTAAAGTAAAAGAGTAGTTCTTGAAACTACTTGTGTTTTTTATTTCTATTCACTTAAGGTGTAAAAAATCTAGAAACGAAGCTGATAATTGAAAGTAAATAAATGAGTCAGAGAATGGAGAATAATTGTTAAGAAGTAAAATTTTTAACTTTAATTATGTTATGTTGAAAATTTATAGAATTTTTCCTACATTTTTATGAATTAATTAAACGTAACTTTTAAAAGATCAAGAATTTAAATTCCATATTTCAATATTAAACAATTTCAATTAATAATCAAAATTTCAAATAAATATTGCTACATTTTCTAGATAAGATAGCTGAGCCAAATAAGTTAATTATTAGATAGGATAGATTAATATTTATTCTGTTGTCAAGTTTAACAGATATGTTTAAATTACTGATATCAGTCATCCACCATATAATATTAATCATGATTAAGTAGTGTGTTATCCACTTAAACAATTCAATGGGCCAACGGGCCTTAAGTTTTATTCAGGGTGAAAAATATTTCCCAACATGGTGTTCCCCAAAATGTATATAAAAATTTGATTTACCATATCTGATTTTACACCAAAGTAAAGTTTGTACTATAACATTTCGACAGGAGTATTATTCCTGTTGTTGTAGTCTGGTGCCCACTACGGCATTGGCAATATGGTGTATGTGCTTCACGTTTCCAACTGAACTTTAATTTGGTGTGGAATCCGACTTCTTCAGCACACACATGCCATAGGGACCCTTTTTTATAGGGTAGGCAACCATTCACAGCCCATTCATGCAAGGAAAGGACGAACACAGGATATACAGAAAGAAAAAGTACATACATGCGCGAACTGGGATTAGAACCTAGGACCTGCCTGTCGGTAGTCCGGCATGCAGACCACTAGACAGGGTATGCGGTGAATCTTACTTTCCAAACCTAGTTTTTGTCTTTAGAAATGGCTGTTATTTTTGCTCATCTTCCAATGCGCGTTATATTAAATTTGCGGAATTTTTAATTCAGTGATTAATAATTCTTCTCTCATTACAAAATAATATTTAAAGGATTTTTCACATTTGTTAAAATGTGCAATTTTGTATACATAAAAAATCTTGCCAAAATTTATTTTTATGACATATTTATTTATCAAAACAATTTTTTAATTTTGTAAAAAACTATTTCTTATTTCCTTCCACTATTTTTTACTTATCTCATTTTAAAAATATTTTAATTTACTTTTTTATTGATAACTGATATGCCTATAGACATCTCAACTATAGATCAAAAGTAAATTAAAAAGACTAGATATATATATCTCTAGAAGAGATGATGAATATTGAATTCTTTTATATGTTAAAAAAACTTTCTGATACGTGAATATTTCTAAATTTCTAAAAATTTAGTTTGAACAAAATCCATGATAAATTTTGTTTATTTTGATTTGCAGGTTCTATTTTCTTTAATAGCAGATATTTAAAGCAACGATTTGTCAATTTTTTTAATGGCGCTCAAATTTTCTGCTAATCTGTTTAATCCATTTATTGTAAAGGAAACATATTCATGATTATTTTTGCCTTTACCTTTGAAGCATTAAAAAGTTCAAAATATTTTCTTAGAAATCTCAAATTTCCAAAATGTCCACAAAATACTTAATGAAAGTGAAACAGACAAGCAAACAATTGTATTACTAACAATTATAAATTTAAATCTGAAAATTACCAATTATTATTCATTATGACTCTACCTTGTATGACATATAATTATTATACGACCAATTTATGCTTGGAATTTTAATTTCAATCTATCATTGAAATATTACATTTTGAACTTATGTTCTTATTTTGAACAATAGAAAAGTCTGAAAATATATCAAAATGTGTAAAGAAGACTAGATTAAGACAGATGCATCTGAGAAAGTATATTGAAATCATATCGCAAAATATTTTCAATAATTAATTCAAATCATTATATCTAAAACTAAGTTTAATTACTGAATGACCCATAAAATATGGATAACAACTGTTCAGTAACTTAATTCAAATAGGATCGAAAACCATTAAATTATGCTTTGAATTCAAAATATAAATAATAAAACAATGAGTTGATATTTTTGTAAAATAAAGAAAAGAAAACTTATAAGGAAACATATGAAAAACGTTATAAAATATCTATGTCCGAACAAAAATGACAAAAGTACATAAAAACTCAAACTAAAAGTATCAATAATGTGAGTGAGTATGCGATAAAAGCAAAAGGCTATTTTCTTGATTCCTAATGTTAAATAATTTATTCAATAAAGTATAAGTAAATGAGTTGCAAAACTAACCGAGACACGTTAGTTGGGCACAGATGCCGTATAATCAAGTACAATAAAATAAAATATGAATTTTTTTGACGATGAAGAAATGTTGTCAAGATGACGTATTTGACATGAGTGACGACTTAAATACTAGATTTGCCAAAATACAATTTTCTGCGTAATTCTTATATTCTCTATATCTATGATGCAATGAAAAACAAGTTATCAGATAAATAAGAAAATCAGCCAAAAATACCACCAAATTTAGAGTTTGGCATCTTAAATTACATGGCATTTATGACATGAATTGTTCATAATCAGACAATTCACAAATTGTGGTACTAATACGTAATAATGATTATACGTAAGTACCCAAATTTTTACTATTAATTTATAAATTTGCATATAAGGTTTGTTTAAAAAAATAAACTAAATTTGTGTCAATCTCCTTGTATCAATTTCCTGTTTATTCATCACTTTTATCATGCTTGTACATCTGTATAAAAACATGTATTTTTTATAGACCTGATATCAAAACTTTTAATTAAGAAAACTTGAATAAATCAACAAAAGAAGACGACTTTTGTAATAATACGCTGCAACTTACTTTCAAGAGCAGATTTTTCATCGTCCTCTTTATCTTCAGAATCAGTAGTTATTCTTTGCTTATCTCTTAAAGATTCTTTACGCGTTCCGCTGACAACTTCCTTTTCCATAGTGGGATCCTCTATTTTTGTTTCATCCTCATCACTCGAGCCGCCTGAAGGATCTTCTTCCCAGTTGACTTTGGCATGGTGGGGAAGACAGTACACCCCCAACAAATGCTGTCGTTCACTTATCTGAAAGAAACCAAAGAAAAAAAATCAAAATTTAAAATATTACTACTTTAAAACATTTTGAAAATAAAGGAAAGCAAACTTCAATAGCCGCCAGTTCAAATAATGAAAAACTAGGTGTAAACACGGGTTATAAAAAAATGAATGAGATTGCAATGTGAAGAGGAAAAAAAAACAAATATATGACAATGAGAAATATTTTGAATGAATTTTTTTTATTAAAAAATCGTTGATTAAGCAAATATTTAAAGACAAATTCAAACAATATTGACAAATTCTCCCTCAGTAACTTATTTGTTTCTACAAGTGTACTTTTAATTTAAATACCCTTCTTTGTGGATTTAGTATTTGTAATTAACTTTCAAAATTCAAATTAATTACAAATTGTTTCAATGTTAGAAAATAAAGTATTAAAATGTTTTCTGACAGTAATTAAAAATTTTTTTTATAGAATAGCGCTGAGGTAAATTGATATACAATTACAATAGAAATTACTTAAAGTTTATGTATAAATATATACATTAAAATATTCTTAATGCTAGTTTTTTTTCCTGTTTTTTGAAAACAGAATATTTAAATATCAAAGATGTATTACCATGCAAAAGTTACATTAATGATAACAATGGCTTCTATCTATATTATTAATAAATTTAAAAAAAATTGGTAATAACATATCCACTATGATTAAAGGTGATTAACATTGTAGACTTATTCATGCTTAATTTTAATTAATTTACAAAATGCGATTTTTTTTAAATTTAAATAACTGCACTGAATATATTGAAAAAATAAAATTAATTTTAGTAGTCCCATATGCTAATTAATTACATTTAAAGAAAACATTTTCATTATTCCATTTATAAAATGATAAAATCAATTAAACACAAATAGTTATAAAGGGATTTTTTACTTAAAAAATATCAACTGATAATCCTTCGCTATTGCTAATATAAGTTTGATCACTAGATTTAATATAAAATACTAATATTAAAATAATACTTCAGACGTACTAAAAATAGCATATATTCCACATATAAATATTCAAATTTAAATGTTTTTAACGGTTAAGTACGTAATATTTAATACGAAACCTATGTGTTTAACACATAGGTTTCGTATTAAATATTACGTACTTAACCGTTAATACGAAATATTAACGGTTAAGTACGTAATATTTATTACGAAACATATGTGTTTAAGAATACAGTATTCTCATGTATTCTTAAACACATATTTCATTCTTTTAAATTAATTCTAAAATATGTGTGATTGTAAATTTAATTTTCTGCATAAATATGTACTTTTTATTAAAGTATTGTTTATCTAATGTTGAATAGAAATGTTTGATAAGTTAAAATAAAAATCTACACATGTATAACGCAATCTTCATCCGCATCTTAACATTCGTTTTTTTTATTTTAAATGTATGAAATTTTTAAATAATTCCACAACTTCATTATCGGAAAGTAAGAATTTATATTTATAACTTTTTTTATTTTTTATAACTGCTAAATACCTATATTTTTAAAATTATTTATGTTGATCTATCATTTATATAGCTTAAAATAGTGAATCTGTATATGTATGTAACGTGTGTGTAGAAGCTTACGAGACTATGTGCAGAGTTATTTTTTCATTTTTACAATTTTTTTACTATACATTAACACAATAATCAATGAAATTTAGAAAAAGTAAACAAATAATTAAAATACATAAATAAATAATGGGTTATGAGATAAAGAAACAACTTTGTCTAAAATCATTTGATAAGCTATAACTCCTTGATTTCTTTAAAGAATATTTAAAACACATGGGATTTTTTTATTTAAAATTTAATAAAAAATGTAAAGAGAGAGAGAGAAATTCTTAGAAAATCATGTCAATTTTGATTATATTCATATAGTTAAAAGAAAAACATCATATTTTCTAACTACTAATAAAATTCTATACTAATAAATTTCATACTAATAAAATTTCCCCAACTCATGCTATTAATAATGGGAAAAATTTCTTAGAAATAGGTATTAAATTTAAACCTGACTGTTGAAAAATTATAATAAAACACTTAGTGACCCATTTTATTGTTATTTAAATTACATTAAAAATATTTACTTTATTCTGGTTTTCAACAGCTTCAGAAAATGCTTTTTGAAATTCAGGATTAAACATTTTCTCTCTCACCATTTTGTATGATTATTCCTCAAAACAAAAGTCCTAGTAATGAAGAACAATTTATCAAAAACGAAATATTACGGCTAGAAAAAAGGAGTAAAATAAATAAACTTAGTATTCTTCCATAAATAACAAAAAAACAACCAGAAAATTATCAGATTTCTCCAACAGAATTTAATGTTTTTGAATACAACAAATTTCTTATCTAAGGTGGATAAGAAATTTTAGGATTCTTATTAAGAATGATATAAGTTGATATTTACAAGAATGGAATTTTTAAAAATTACTATTTCAGATTTGTGTGATATTTTAGACTAAATATATTGTGCGCTTAAGATCTTAAATTTTATGTATTTTTAAAATAATATTTGCTTATTCTTAGGTTAAATCTTGGCAATTTTTTTTAAATTATTCATTTTGAAATATTTAAATAAAGTAAGTTTTAAGTAATGAATATGGATAGCATATATACTGTAATAAGAATATGCATTACACTAATAAATATAATTTATTAAAACAAATAAATATTACATTCATTAGAATATTAGATTCACCAGAAGCATAAATAAAATAATAAAATGTTCGAGAAAACCCAAACTAAAGAATATAAATTTAGTTATATTTATGTGAGTAAAATTCAGTAGAATAAGAATGTTTTGAGAAAAAGCTTTATTTTTTCATTAATTAGCAAAAATGTATTATGAATAAGTCTTTCTGTAGTACGATTTTCATCCACAAAAAATTTGGCATTGTTAAAGGAATCTCTTATTCGAGAAATTAAAACATTAAATTGTTGTCATGGTTTCTGTTTCAGCATAAACGCTTCCAATTACTTGTTGTTTGATTTCAATATTTAGCAGCACATGTTTTTAAGATGAAGATAAACAGCACTTATACCAGAGAACATGAACTGACTTTGAAGGATAGTGAAGTTATATGTAGATAATTCCAGCTTAAGTTATTCATATATCTCTGTTTGTCTGATATAATCACATTTGTCCTTGAGTAATCCTGTTGTTGTGTCTGGTATAGCTGTGTTGATGTGTAACAAAGTTCTTATAAACGACTATTTTGCTTAAGGTTTCTTACGATTCATTCGCAAAGACACTTCTATTATCCATCAACAAAGTCACTATAATTGTGTATTTCCCTGGGTTAAAATTTCATTGTGAAAAATCAAGCATTGTTGTTGTTTCGCCTAACCTTGAACAGCACAGTCAGATCAGGTCCATGAGCCCATTCACCCTGCATAAATCCATTACAAGTAGGGGATCTTAAATAAAGTCCTGCCTGGCGAGACCCAAACAAGATAAAATGTGGTCAGGAGTGACCTTTGAATTAGCAATTGGTGGTGGGGTAAGAGACACCTTCAGTGATCAAAAATCTGGAGCACCAGCTGCAGATGACAGGCTTAGCTACGGATACCATAAATAGATTTTAAGTGGACATAATGGAGTGGTCTTCAAGACTTGGGGGGCCAGACATACCTCGCCCACTCCATCCAGTGCCACCGGCTCTCCATAATGAGTCAGTCTGTTAAACTAGAGAAGGTACAGAAATAGCTACAAATTGCTCTATCGTTACTAGGCGTTGGAATCAAAAAGATATCATCGAAGTCGCCTATGTGAAGTATGAGTTCGAATTTTATTTTTAATTAAGATGTTTACTTTCATAAAATAACATTTTCTGATTACTATTATATAAATAAGCAGTCTTTTTAATTCACATCCTCGCCAAACGACTTTCGACGTCCCATATTAATTTGGACTCTTCTAAATCTAACAAATCTCCAGCAATTCAGTGACAGGGGAATGTTGCCATCTTCTGAAACTTCAGTGATGCTGCTGGCAGCGGCAAGCGATGCTTTTCTTTTCTGATTTCATGGTGAGAGCAGTGACTTCGATTTTAAATATAGTATGATAAAGTTGTTGAAACATGTTATCGAATATTTTGAAAACGTTATCTTTTAGCTATATAAATATTTTAAAAAATTACTATAGAGTTCGTGGATCACATTTGTCATAAGAAATATAATAATAATCATTATTTAAATTTATAGAAAAGAATCGTGCAAAAGTATCGCTAAGAAAAAATTATGGTTGCACATTTTTCCATTCTCACTTAGATATGATAATCACAAAGCCGAGCAATTCAAAACTCTTTCAAGAAATAACTAGGAGTTCATAGACTACCCGGAGAAATTATCACAAACTACCTGGAAAAGTATTAGAACTTAACAGTTAGAATGTATGTATGGAGCGAAAATGAATAAGTCATGAAATATGAAAGAACATTTAGCTCAAGATGATGTGAAAGTTACATAATGTAATTTTTACTTCGTCTCCTTTAAGGGATTTCCCGATTTTTCACATTATCTTTCTATTCTGTCTTTGAAAGGATTTCTTAAGAGAGATTCAGATTGTTAGTCCTTATTCTTAATAACCACAGGTATCATAATTCCTAAGGTAACCCATATGTTTTCAGATATGCTATATCGAGCAAAAGTTGGTTGAAGTGTCTTCAAATTCAAAAGAAGAAATCCATTGATGATCATAAAAATTAGTAACTACGGAATTAGTAAATATGTGTGCTTTTATTCTCTCTACATCAGACATAGATGATGATACATCATACACAGAAGGTATGCATCAGACGTAGATGGTGTACATCAGACATAGATGGTGATACGTCAGACAGGGATAGTGTGCATCAGACATAGAAGATTACTCGTAAAAAACTTTAGTACGCTCACGTGTGAAAGAAATATCATTGATAAATGTTTTGATTCAACGCAAGGGATTAAAATGAATTACATTTTGTGAGTGCCCAGTTTATCTTGATAAATTTATATTTGATGGAATAAGGTTTTGTGAATGGAATTTAAGATTTTAAAGTTACTAACAACATGTGTTCCTAATAAGAATGTAAAGTTTACTTTTCTACTTTTATTCCCATTCATTAATTTCAGTTTTTCAATTTATGTAAAACCTGCAAAAACGTTAAAAGTTAATTTTTTATTCCTATTTTAAGATTTTGTCTTCAATAAAACACTATAATAAATGTAAAACTTTTTTATAAAATATTTGAATTCTTTTATGCTTTTATACTATAGTTGAGAAATTTTATACTATAGTTGAGAATACACATTCTGTAATTGAGATAAGACATTCGACAATTTATATTGCACAAATGGAAAAATATTTCCTCCATTACTATTTGACATAAAATAATCCGGATCAGGAATATATTCTTTGGCTAGTTCAAATATCGAATGCATTAACTTTATAGTATTACAATAATCGAAACATAACAATCAAGTAATCAGAGCATAACACAGAGCTTAATAATGTTCATAAAATGAAATTATTCTTTTTATATTATTAAGATGATTTGGTATAAGTATGATAAATTCCACAAGAGATTTCTCACCAAATTTGTAGTCATTTGTTTCGGTTATAGTGTTTCAGGTTTTTATCTTTGGTGTTGCCAGTTTCATTTTTTTTGTTGTCAAGTTGGGTTTTTGTCTCTTGCTTTAAGTCATTTTTGTGTCATATATATGTTTTTTTTAAGTGACTCCAGCAATGGAATTCCTTGCCAATGAAAAAATGTCCCAAAGGTCGCCAATGTGGGGATATACCATACTAGTTCTGATGATTTCTGTTTTACAAATTTATTTTTCTTATTTACAAAAAAATAGAGTTTTAATTTCATCTTTTCTTATTCTTCTTAACATTATAATAATTTATTTTATTGTATAGGTTTTATTTTTATTTTTTTTTATTTAAAACAAGTTTTGGTATTTTTGATAAATATGGACATACATTTTTTTACTATGGTAAAACAATTCAAAGCTTTTATTAGTAAACAAAGTTCTTTATTTAACTGGAATCAATCTAAAAGAATATCAGTCCCGAATTCCTATGTTTCTTTTCACATTTTAATATAAAAATTTATAAATTAATTTTTCTTTCACTATTTTCATGATAGATTAATGTGATGATAATGATCTGTTTTTATTCAGTGCATTGATAAAACTGATTTCTTTTAATTGAATACTAATATTCTGATTGGCGGTGTTTTAAATTATTTTTATTGAAATGATAGTCTCAGTATACGTAATATACTTGGAGGAATTTTTAAAAATGTGTTATCACCAAATTCAGTAATTGACACTTGTCGTCAAGAATTGGCGTAAATGAATGCAAAGGAAATAGTAATCTCAGAATTTAAAATTATTTAATTATACAGTCATCCTTAAACACAAGTTTACAAATTTCAAGTTCAATCCCAAAATCAGAACGCAGTTTCCAAATGAAAAATTCCTAAGAATGAAGTAACTCTCTTAATCAACTACAGATCGCAAACTATACCGTCCTCCCAAATTTCACCAAAAAATCGTTATTACAGCCAAATCCATAGAGTTACAAATACTTGTATTAACCAACTAAGCATTTATAATTTTGAAATTTTCGAATGTAATTATGTCAATTGTCGTTTCTTTTCTAATATTTGCATTATTATAATATAAATGATAAGCATTTGCTTACCTTATAATTCTTAAATTTGTCAATAGTTTCAGCTTTTTAACCAATGTTTTACTCGAACATCATATTATGTAGAGATATAAATGCTTAGAATTTCAAACATTTTGCACATACTCTGCTTTCTATGCAATTATTTTACCTGCATCATTTCTGTTGATCAAAGCCAATAAATTATATTAAACTCTTTTATATTAAGATAAAAACAACATTTAAATTTGCAACTTTTTCTATACAAGAAATGCACGGAATACCAGTAAGACAGGCACATTAGACTCTCTCCAAGTGCCAGTTTTGGAAATTAGTAAAGTAGCCAGAAAAATACTTTTTTTATCAAATATCTACCGATATAATTTTGTTAAAGTAAAACAGCAAATATTTTTGATTAACTTACTGTTCTAGTAATCTGTTCTAATATGAAGATTACAAGTACGAGTAAATTTATCCTACTATCTGACGAAGTTATCATTTAAATTGGTATTATTATATATAAAATTTCAACTCACATGACTGGATAAGTACAAAGAAGCTGCTGTTTTTATAAAAATGGTGATTGTGCGACTTTCCAGATAATTTGTTTTTGACATTAAAGCCAATAATGCATATAGATGCTTTTAAGAATAGATGAGGTCTGCACCTGAGCTGGGGTTATACTCTTCATTTTAGGGCACACAAATGGTGAGAAATTTAACTCTGAATAACTTTTATCGTACGTGTACTTTCTCAGCACTACGAGGTTGCATTCTAGACATGTTATCAATGTCTTTCCGTTTAATTTAAAAAGTTCTCTTTATCACTGAAATTTAATAAATTAACTTAGTCACATCATTTCTGTCTGAAACTAGATTAATTTATAAAACAAAGCTGGTTAACTAAGTAAGTCATATGTTAAATCATGTCAATAATGTCAGCCGACTTGATCTTTCCATTAGCGAACAAAAATTAAATTAAGTTTTGCTGTATTATTTCATAACTCAGATTGTTGGTAAAGCTTAATTTATTGTCGTTATATGTAATATAGCAGAGTAGGCTCAAATAATCTGAATTTTGATACATCGTCATAGGTTCTTCGATAGAAGAAAGGTCATCAAGATAAGTAATTATTCGAAATGAATTATTTTCAGAAATACATTTATAGAAATGTTTGGACTTAAACCTGTGCTGTATAAAAGGGAACATTAAAAACCCACCCCAATAGGTATCTATTCAATAAAAACATGAAAATGGCATAAAAAAAACATGATGCCTATATTCATACTACAACGGGGATATGAATTTGATTTAAAAATTCTTCATAAACCTGTCATATAAGACTAAAGTTTTTAAATTATGAATTTAATTTGATCCTAATTCGTATATTAATTTGTATTGAACTCGTTTACAGCTACCAGGTAGCTAACTCTTTAATAACTGAGCATAAATAAAATACAATTTGAATAGCTTATATTTTGTAGATACTTTCTAAAATTTCATCATGTAATGAAATCCTATTAGACAATGTTAAAAAAAAAAGCTTAAAGACAACTTCACTCATAAAATGTTTTAGAAGAGCCTGGTATCTGATGTGCTTATAAAAAAACTCACACAGGGAGACTTATGATTTTTGCAAGTTATATCACCTCTTTACATAGTTTAGTTTCTCCATTACATTTATTTTTGACTGAGTATTTACTTTACATTAAATTGCTAAGCAGCAAATACAACCGCACAGTTTTTAACACATCTACTAAGCTAGGTTGAAAATTGTGTGGTTTCATATTAAGGAAAATAATATTAAGTAAATTATTTTAACTAGATGTTGGTTTATATTAGCAAGTTACATCGCTCTCTGATCTGAGCCCTAAAGCCGAGAAGCGATTATTATTTTAGCAAATTACATCACTACCTCATTACAAAATGTAATTTGCTATATTATGTTTATTTTTAGCTGTGTACTTATTTTTAATGAAACTAATAAGCACCAAATATAGCCATAAATTTTCAACGTAGCTATTAAGCTAGGTTCAAAAATATGTGGTTTCTTATTAATGAATATTTTAGCAAGTTACATAACGCTCTAATCTTAGCCCTAAAGCTGAGAAGTGATTATTATTTTAGCAAATTACATCACTACCTCATTACAAAATGTATTTAGCTATATTATGTTTATTTTTTGCTGTGTAGTTATTTTTAATGAAATTAATAAGCACCAAATATAGACATACAATTTTCAACATAGCTATTAAGCTAGGTTGAAAACTGTGTGGTTTCGTATTAATGAAAATAACACCAAGTAAAATTATTTTTTACTTGATGTTAGTTTATTTTAGCAAGTTACATCACACGCTGATCTTAGCCAAAAAGCCTAGAAGCAATTATTATTTTAGGAAGATATATCACTATCTCATTACAAAATTTATTTACTCAATTATGTTTACTTTTGGTTGTGTATTCATTTTAAAATTATTCTTTTTCAGCTTCCGCAGCCGCAAAGCATTTGACTCATCACAATCTTAATATGATTTAACTCTATGAGAACTACGATGTTTAATGCGATAAGGCACAAAAACTGTTGCTTAATGGACATGAAATGCTTTGATACAAATGTGGTGCACTAGAATATTTATTTACTTATTACAAACACCCAGAAATTTGGTTATGACGCCATTATTTTCCTAGCCTTCCAATATTTCTGAACTCTACAGTTTAAAAACAGAAGTGCAAAGCACGAGTCGAGATAAATAGCATCAAAAATTTGATGTCTGCACAGAGCTTATAAAGGAGAATAGCAAAGTCTAAATCTATACAAATTTGTGGGAAAGCAGTCATGCTCTAGAATATCATGACTGACAATTGAAATTGAAGTGACCAAGTGGGGTCTGAAGGCTTATATGCTAATACTTCAGTTTCTAAAATATCATGAGTGACAATTGAAGAATTAGCATATAAAGCTTCAGTTCACACTTGGTCACTTCAATTTCCAACTTGGTCCTAAATATCTGCTACTGTAATTGATGGTAGTATTAAACTTTTAAAATGTGCCCGCAATCATAAACGAACTAAATTAGGGCTGGAATTAATTGAAAGCTTTTAAATCGAATCATCAGTGGATTTTTAAAACTTCTTATATAGGTCGAATAATATTCATGAGAAGACATTCAAGGGATAAAATATTACAATGGTTGATTTTTATAGATACAGATAAATAACATTATCAATAAACAATTTTCTTAAACAGCATGTGCAAATATTAAAAAAAACAAAGATAAATTATTCAAAGTAATTAAAATTTTATAAGATGCCTGCAGATCCATTTAGAATGGAACTCTGTGAGGAATATATCAATGCACATACTTTTTTATGATGTATCAGAAATGTTTTCAAAGAATGTATGAAATTCGCTTGATTGAATATTGGTTGAAATACACTTAATAATAAATAAGGTATGAATATCACAAGTTATAGCCGAAATTCTATCTTATTGGTTTAATAAAAAAAATAAATAGCGTGGAATTAACATATGTTGTCTTATCAACACAATTGTTAATGTAATAAAATGATTTCCAATCAAATTGCTGTAAATATAATAAAACGAGAGTAAAACGATTGTAAATTGCTGAACTATTTTCGCAAAACGCATCATTACTAATTTCGTTCCTTAGATAGAGTTTTTAAAAATAGTTTTTTTGTAAGCTTTATAGATTCCAAAGTTTAGGATTTTGTTCCCAAACCTTAAAACTCATTACCCAGTTTTATATGCTACTAATTGCTCCCCTTCGAAATATATCATCCTTTTTTAAGAAATTGGACCACAGGAATAGGATGGAAAAGCAGTCTTCATTTATCAACAGCAAACATTAAAAACGTTTGGTGTAAGTTACCGAGGCAGACATCCATATGTTTCTTAACACAAGCAACAATCTGTATTTACTTACAGAAGATGAAACCGTGTTGGCCTTGTGGATAAGGTATTGGCAATCTGTCGGATGGACGGGATTCGATTTCTAATGCCACCAAATACCCAATGAGTACATGAGATACACATACTCGTTAAATCTGTGGAATTGAAAGTCCTGTGTTGAGCAGTTACCATTGGTATAATGGTCTGCAGAAAATTTCTTCTGCCTCCAGATCAATTTCAAAATTGTGGTTGTGGATCATCTGGTAGTGCCATCTGTTGGAGGAGCTTAGAGCAAATTCGTACCTTCACATTCATGGTACTCTGGTTAAACGAAACCGGTATCCTATTGATTTAAATTTTTATAGACAACGACATAGCGATCTTGGTTTGTCCAAGTATCATAAGTAATAACATACCAACAGCACTTCCAGAAAAAGATAATTTGTAATTTTGGCCATTCAGATTAAAGAAAAGTCAGCTTTCTACTGATTTTGAAGTTTGGTTACCTTTCAAGTTGACGCTCAAATTCATCCCATATGTGTTCATTAGACTTACTTTTTAATGATATTTAGCCTTAAAGCTGAACACTATTTTACACGCAAAGGTAGGATAGATTTTTCAACATCAAAATTAAATTTGTAGTACTGAGAGAAATAAGGGCTCGTTTTTTATAATTGCTACAAAGTCGGATTCATTTTTTATAATTGCTCAAAATCGGATTCATCACAGAATAGTATAGCAGGTTTCAGGGTTTAGCCAATAAGGTATTATGATGAAGGACACTCATGGCATGCCAAGAAAAACACCCTAAAAACATCAATTTCAATTCCAAACTTTAGGGTTTCAACAATCCAGCCCTACATTCTCTCTCCTGATGCCATAAAAACAGCCAAATTTGAGTCTTAATTCTTTGATCTTGAGCATCCACTCTCATTCATTTAAAGCAGACGATCACTTAGATTTGTGTACTATCCATGGCGATCAACTGAATTTTGTAATTAAAGAATTCACTTCACTGTTGTAGATGCTTTTCTGCGTTTTCTTGTGGATGGATTCCATTGTCTTAAAATACCGGATTTTGAAATTGAAATACCGGATTTTGAATTTGCATTTTGAAAGTTATCAGAAGCGAATTTTATTGGCAGTGTGCGTGTTTTCAGATCACTCTCACCAGCAATTTATTTCACCCTTGTTGTCTTTTTCATGTTTCCATCATATCGTCTGGTCATATAAAAATAGTGATTGTCTACCTTTCACTTACGATTCAAATAATTCACTATCTATATCACATAAATCGCATTTTAAGTATTTCAACTTGCTAAAAATGTCACGTATGTTGCTGCCCATTTCTACAATAAAAAATGATCTCTAAAATCCTTAGAATTTAAATTGCATGTGCAATACACATATGACTAGAAATATGTATCCCGTATCTTATATAAGGCTGGAACTAGTGATACATCGCTGAATTGAGGATTTCTCATTTGCATGGTTGTCAAACTATTCAACTATTTGTTAATAAAACATGTATTTTAAAAATTGAAAGGTTAATAAATCAGTTAAAGCTTTTTAATTAATTTATAAAATGGACGAGAATTTCGTTATAAATTATTTATATCAGTATTTTGTATGTGTGTGATTTGATGGTTATTTGATAATCGAGAATGAGACCTTTCTTAAATTTTAAATCAAATCCGGTGTTATTATCAAATTAGAATCAAGCTTACTGACAATATTAGTTATACATTTATAAGTTTAATCAGTTTCGCTCTAGATTTCAATACATCGTAAATTAAATAAAATCTACTTCAATATTTAAAACATTTCGAATTTTTTTCCAATAATTTTGTAGAACATAAGGTTCAAAAATAGTTTCTCTTCTCATCATTTGGAAACGTACCAATCTTATTATAAATATTTTTTTAATTATTGAAGCTATACTTAGGAATACTTCTCTGTAAATAAAATAATAGTTTAATTTACTTACTTCATATAAAACATTAAATAAAAATGTACTAATAGTTAAAAAGCCTTTGTACACCACTGGGTGAAATGAAAATATTTTACTTTTATTTACGTATACTCCATACAGACTATTATAATCCACGTAAAAATATCGTTATAAATAAGTTTGCAAAATTTTATTATTGAAAATACTTAATATGTAAATAAACTCGCATAATTGATTTTTTAATAAAATATAGCTATGAAATAAATCATATATCTCTAACTTTTTATTCTTGTCAAATTTGACACCTAACGAAAAACTAAATTATTTTCGGGCATTTTAAAATTGGAAAAATAATTGAATTTTGTTAATGAAAGAAAATTTAGTGTGATTTATGTACGAAACCCTTTTTGATTAAGTCTTTCTAATGATTGTCTATTTGAACATAAAGATTAAAAATACATAAGTATTAAATTTTATATTTTAATCTAAAATTAAATTTCAAATTACGCAAGTTAAAAATGAAAAAAAAATTAGATGTTATCATAGAATTAATTATTTTCAATTTTATATATGTCTCAATCCCCTTCTTTTAGTAGACATTTATTAAACTTTAAACAATTTTTTTTTATTTAACTGGAATTGCCTAAGATGTTTAAAATCATTGTGAAACATGAATAGCACTTTACAAAGTATTGAAATTAAGCTTTTTTTCAATTCGAATGATATTTGATGTGTTCATGCTTTGAAAAGTCTTGGAACTTAGTTCTTTAGTTCTGTTTTAAGAACTGAAAGCGTATTCTGACTATAATTAACTAATTAGTAAATGGATAGTAAAAAATGAAAATATAAATTTGTTCGTGACTATAGATCTGTATCTATCTGTCTATATATATATATATATATATATATATATATATATATATATATATATATATATATATATATATATATATATACTAAAAATGCGAATTTTCAATTTTCAACTCTGATATTTTTGTCCTTATTCAAAGTTTTATTTTTTATTTAAGACTTTTTCTCCTTATATATATATATAGATAAGGAGAAAAAGTCTTAAATAAAACTTTGAATAAGGACAAAAATATCAGAGTTGAAAATTCGCATTTTTAGTAGAATTTTAAATTAATGATTCTAATATTTGTATACAATCTCTTTTAAATCTTTACACTAATGCCTTGCATACACCAACGTATATTTTTTTCAAGTTTTATTATAATATTTTGAAGATCCTGTGAGGAAAATTGGTCTTTAAAATGATGAAGATTTGTTACATATTATAAATCATATTTTATGAAGGAAATATTCTTCTTAACTAAAATATTTTTAATAGCTAGATAAAAATTTCAATAAATTACTTAGTGGTGAATTTTTACTGAATAAAGATAAGCTAAAGTAAAATATTAAGTAATAAATTATATGTAAACATAAAAAATAAATGATTAAGTATAAATATGTTTTTTACATTTTCCTATAAGACATTACAGACCAATATTTCATAACATTTTTGTTGCAGACCTTTTTATTGTTTTCTTTCTATAATACCGGGGATTTCTGCATCTATTCATTTTGCACCTCGTTTTGTCCTTAGCCTAGTTACCAGAAGCGCCTACATGTTTACTATCGCATTCTTCTTTTTTAGTCGAGGAGGGAAGAGTAGGATTCACTTCTGTCTTGACAGAGAGAGGCGCTACTCGACAGCAATGAAACGAATGAGTCTATTGGGTAAAAAGAAGGAAGAAGCATTTCGGCAAAAATACAAAGGCACATACTTTGAGGAGCAGAAATACCTTTGTAAATGATTCGATGTGGTGTGGTAAAAATAAATCCGTTTAATATTTCAAGTGAAGCATTAGAACGAAGTTAGGAGAGGTAAAGTTGAAACAAATTTAGACATTATTTGTCTATGAAAAATATTTTCTTTTTACAATTGCTTTTAGTACCATATTCGTGTGCTGGGAAATAATGTGATGCAACAGATTTATTTCTTAATTACAAATGTTATAAAAGAGTTATAAGAGAGTTATTACATATTAAACCATACACCGATATCAGTAAAAAATTGTCATAAAATAAATCTCAATATATTGTTTATGAGAGTAGAAATTTTACAAAATAACGAAAATCAAAATGCGATGATATTTTATGTTCTCGTGTAATAAATAAGGTGATAGTGTTATTATTGATAACAATAAAGATAAAAATATTTTAGCATTTCATTTCTTATAAGCTTATAGATATTATCCATTTCTATGATTGTTGTGATCACTGCATTTGTCATTTGAGGGACGATTATATGAGAAATAATCAATATTTAATTCATTTTTATATTTATTAAGAAGTTAGGAATTCCTAAATGGCTTCCATGTAAAATTGGACGTTGGTGTATGTATGGCATTCCAGGGTGCAATTGAATGCTTATATCATATATATATTTATTTACTTTAAATATATATATATATATATATATATATATATATATATATATATATATATATATATATATATATATATATTTATATATATATATATATATATATATATATATATATATATATATATATCAAGAGAGCACTTCTTACTAAACATAATTTATAAACATTACTATATTTTCTTATTAATCTGAATAATTTTTAAGAATGAGGTCTTGTGTTGCATTTGCTTGAGTATAAATAAAATATCAAGAAACGTGAGAGATTATGTTTCAATTAAGTATGAAATCACTAATAAATATATAAAAAATAAATTAAACCATTTGTGTGGAATTGTACATGAAAAGATATTAAAAAGTATTTCCTCTTCTTTCCTATATTTTTCTTTCTATTTTTAGTAGGGCAACTAAAACTGACTATTTTATTTCTTTTCTTGCCAAACCGATTTTAGTTGTTTTTCGCACCAAAGGCACCTACATGTTTGCCATAATATATATATATATTTTTTTTACTTGAGATACGAAAAGTAAGATTTGTTTCATGTCTCGAGAGTGAAGGAAGGAACGCAGTACAAAAACGGAATGAATTGGAGAAGTTTCTAGAAGACGGAAGACAGAAGCGGAAATACAAAAGCTTATGTTTCCGGAAGTAGTGTTCAGGTAAGTTTTCTAACTGTCTTGAAGAAATGAATAAATGAATGCAGGGGACTTTTCAAGTGAAACGATAGAAATGGAGCAAAAAGCTTCAAAAATTTAAATAAATGCACGATTTTTTTTTTTTTTTTTTGAAGAGAGATATTTTCTATTCTTGCCTTTCTGTTGGTTTGTAATAAATGGGGGATAAAAAAAAATTTTTGCTAAAAATTATATATTTTAAATTTAAAAGAAATACAAAATACCAAAAAATGTGAATACTTAACATTAAACTCTACTCTAATTTCAGGTAAATGCTTCATATATTTTTATAGAAATGAATCTCTAGTATTATAAGGTTTAGAAATTAAAGAAAATAGTGAATAAAAGTATTGACAATTCCCTAAAAATATTGTTAAACATAACCCAAAACAAGAAATGATTTTTACTGAATAAGATTTGATTAAGAAAAAGTGTTTAAATTTTCTTGATGCATTATATATTTTCTCTTCATTGAAATTCATTAAATATTAATCTAGTTCACACATTTGGGACACTTATTCCTGTAACCTTTGTAGATTAATATATATGAAACTGTTAAAAATCGATTAAATATAAATCGATCGAATAAATCGAATAATTAATAAAAATCGATCAAATAAATTTAAAAAGAATAAGTTAATAATGCCAGCAAAATTTATAAATAATTCACGATAGGATGTTTTATTATGTAACAGAAATATTTTTATGATTGTTTCTTATATTATTTTAGAATTTCCTGCGCGTGTCTTTAAAAATGTCTAAAGAAATTCAAAAACAGCATTAGTAAATATTACTTATATAAGTGCCTATATGGTTTAAATAAAGACATTAAGTCTTTGGTCTTAATGAGTATTAAGGGAAAATATTAAAACCATGAATGTATACTTTCCTCTTTATCTAAATATTATTTCAACATTCCAATATATGGCTTGAACATGCTTGTATATATAATTAAGGAAAGTAAATTTATTTAACTATATCTGATATATTTATATGATTCTTAGTAAATCCCACTAGTTATACTGAGTATTGAAAAATCCATAAATGATATCGAATTTCACCAGCTGAAATTGCATTATTTATAATATGTTTTAAATTTTAAGTTATCTGAATTCACAATGTAAAAATTAATTAAGGCGAAATTAATGAATCTAATTTTTTTCAAAAAGAATCATTAACTGAATTCTTAGAGAAACTTTTTGATAGTTTAATGATACTAATTTAATTAAAAACTTTTAATATTAATCATTTAATTATACAAACTAATTTTGCTTCTTACCTGCTGCCACCCCTTTATTCAATATTCCAATAATCTAACATCCTGCAATATGGAGGCTTCCAATTCACTGCAGGAATTCGAAGTAAAAATATACGTAAAATTAAATTTTTTTCACGCAAAAGTTTAAATTATTACTTTCTACAAATGTTGTACAAATTAATGTGTATAAAAATAAATAATTTGAAATTAGATTTCGACTGTTAGGATAAATATATGAGCATCTGTTATTCAGAGAAGTAATCGTAAATTCACAAATCGAGTGCATGATCATGCATGAAACTTCATTACTATGTTTAAATCATACTAAAGTGAAACATTTTGATACTCAAAAACAAAAGCGTAATTGAGAAAAGTTAGCATTTCCTTCCAGGGTCTGATATTGATAATTCACACAAAGATAAGGAACCATTATTATTATTATATACTTTTGTAATTGCTTAACCATTGTTTGCTTGATTAAAATTTAAGGTATCTCATCATGGAATATACTTCCTGTTGTCAAAGCGTTTGCATTTGGTTTAGCTTATACTTATGTAAACAGTTTGATATTTAAAAATAATTACTCAACTGTCAGATGAGAATATTCTCCTCTGCTATCAGAGAACAAATGTGCACCGTTATGGTGAAATTTTGTGATTCATTTACCACCATTTGATTGCATAGAACTTAATGTACCCAATCATGGAAGACTGTTTATATTGTTTAAACGTATTTATTTGGTTTAACTTATACATATGTTAAACAATTTGTCATATCGAAAAATAACCAGTTAAAAAAGAGGAGGAATAGCATTGTCCTCAGATATTTGAAGTCCTCTGATTCATATTATGCACTATTATTGTCATGCATATTTGTAATGTCTTAAACAACACTTGATTAGATATCACATTTAGGTTTCTCCTCGTCATGGATTACAGTTCATATTGCCAGATTCAAGACCTGTTTTTCTCTAAGTTTAAGATATTTATCAAAATAAAAATAATCACAATGGTTTATTTGTATTCAAAACCAGTTAAAAAACGGATTCCTTAGTAATTCATGCAACAGTACATACTGCTAAAATACTGTGTAGAATAAAGCAGTTTTAAATTGCAATTTTTATAAGAAAATTACTCTTTAACGTTTTGCTTTATATTAAGTGATCTAATTCATTGTGTACTATTGTTATGTTGTGTACGATTGTTATATCACTTAGTATAAAGATAATGATATTCCCAAAAATCAACAAACTTAAATGATGCTTTTACCTCCAAAACAAATAATATTCAACAGTAGTGAAAACAGAATTTACCATTTAAACAGAAGAATAGCCTGCATCTCAACCCACTGGACTACTGTATGTGAAGATAAATTGGCAACCTTGTAACCAATCTCAATAATTAAGCTGAAAAATTTAATAATAAAGATAATTAATGAAATTCTATTCTGTATAGTGCATGCCACTTCACGAGCCTTGACAAAAGTTTATCCTGCGCTGTTAATCTCAAAGGCGTGAGAATAAAAATCATTAGTCAACCTTGAACAGCAATAACTTTACTTTTATTTAACTATTATTTTATAGGAACATATATATAACTGTAAAGATACTTTAAACAATTACTTATTTGGGCCCACCCAGTACAGAATTTTTAGTAAAATCCTATAATACTCTTAAAAACTTACACAATAAAAGAATGACTTTTATTATAGTAATAACTTTATTGTGTATTTAATATAAAAAATTATTTTAAAAAATTAAATCCTACAATATTCTGAAATTTTAAAGGATTAGAAAATAAGAAAATAACTTTGCATTGATGAACTCGATAGCTTGCAATGCATCAGTTGTAAAACTGAAAAATTAGTACCCATCAAATGCAAACTGCCAACAAAAATCTGTTGATTAAACCAGTTTTCTGACGGCCATGGCAAGCCACCCAGGGTTGTTTGATGGGCCGCTTTCCATCATTACGGCCACAGAGGAAGCTGGCTAAAATCATTCGGGCTGAAGATGGATGATAAGTAGTGAATCAACAGATTCTGGATATTGCTCGCCCTAAAGCTATTGGCCAGCGAAATTACGGCAATTAATTTTGTTGCTGATTTAAACGCTTATAGGTATCTGGAGGGTTCCACCTACTGATAATTGAAATCTTAGAAAATACGCCTTACTTTTTGAGAGAACTAGACTCCAACAGACTTGTATTTCACGCTGTGGTCAACTGAGGCGCCTCAAATATTGTGCAAGTCAAAAGACTTTCAGTCTGTGCACAAAATGTAAAGTTGAAAGGCAATGCCTGAGCATATCTGGAGCTGCTTGAATTTCGACTTGGAAGATGCTTTTTCAAAGCCACATATGTTTTTAGATTTCCTGGATGCTTACGGACTTGTGAAGTTGGTCTTGTATTGGAATTGGACCATCTAAGATTTGTAACAACAACTGTTATATTGCGATTTTTAAATTTTATTGGCAAAAACTATTTTTTCGTAAAAACAATTTTTTATTGTGATGTTAATAAATTTTCAGATAACTTCGTACTTTTTTAACCTTAAAAACAATTTTTAAGCAAGAAATAGCTTTTTCACTGTTTATTGTTTATACTGCCGGAAAGTATGACGTCAAAAACTGAGCAGTGTTTGTGTCAGCGATTAATGTAAAATGGCGGAAAACTCAATTCATTTATTCAATGATACAAGTGAGATATAAGATGAATTTGCATTTATTATTGCTGCTTTTATCAGAATAGAAATGTTATGAATGATATAAGGATGATATATTTATTAATTATAGAATGATACATTTTAAATATTATTTAATTACTTGTTAAGAAAATTTTCGTAAATTTTTAATAACATGACAAGAAGATAGTGACATTCGAAAACGTTTTATTCCTTTTATGTTTTAGAATAGTTTCTTTGCCGTATTAGAAATAAAAGAAGGCATTGAGCACAGAAGCATATTTTTATTCAATTTAAGTGCTATATTTAACCAATTAATATAATCAAACATTGAATTTTCCAGTTCTAAGCAAATTGGAAAGCTCCGCTGTGTGTGTGTGTGTGTGTTTTTTTTTTTTTTTCAAATATTACCAAAATAAATTTACTTTATAGCAATACTTTAAAAAATTAATATTTTTATAAGCATTTAGAGACATAACAAAAAAAGAATTTTAAGTACACATTGCACAATTAATTTGTAAATAAAATTTTTTAGTACTTCTTTCTGTTTCCGAGATATTACCATTAGCTTAAATTTTACTTCTACATAGCTTCAAATTATTTCATATTAAAATTCAAATGCTTTTTTTTAAGAAGGAGAGAATATTTTTTGGCCATAAGTGTTAGATTTCAGAAGTCAAAGCAGCGAAACCAACTTTTACTTGGATTCTTGTATTCAATATAATTAATCTGAATCATTAATTTTAAATCGCAATAATATGATTTATTATTATTCAATAGAAGAATAATTTATCACTTAAATTTAAACGCTAAATATTCCTTACCCTCAATATTTTGCATTAATTTCTTTATTTTGAGCTGCAATATTATAAAAATTGCAAAATCAACATTCTTAAAGAAAAGCAAATCCAAAATCAAATAATTTTCCCTCATAATTTTTTCAAGCACACTAAATTAGGAAGAAATAAAAAAGAAAATAAATTAAGCACTAAAAAGTGTCTCAGTAGGTCAAAGAGAAAATGAAATCTGATTAGCTTCTTCATACGATGAAATACATAACTAAGGAATAACTTATTAAAATCATGCTTAAAGTTGTAATTTTAAAATTTTAATTTATCAAGAAATTTTAATTTATAGGAAAATGAAAAAATCGTATGAATCCCACAGGAAAAAATTAACATTTAAAACTAAAATTTGATGAGCCAAAATCGAAAGACGTAATTAATTTTAAATACAGCCATAGGGGAAAATCAGCTTTTGATATGAAGTACGCAGGTGCATTTTTGAATTGTTAATTAGAACAAAAAACGGCATTTTTGGATAGCTTAATCAAAAATTATACAATGGATTTACATCACTGTTTGTTAAATTTTCTTCTTTTTTTTTTAACATTTATCTTGTAATTAAAAACCACATTTTCATGAATAAAACAATGCGATATATATGCATTTAAGAAAAACAAATTTCTGGTAATCACTTTTTTCGTAAATTTTCTTATGATGATTTTTCTTAGTTTTAAAATTTTTGTTTTAATTTCAAGCATTTTAACATTAGTTTTCGTATTTTTCTTTTATTATTAAAAAATATTTTTTTAATCTCTGTTTGGATTTTTTTATGTTTTAATTGCTTACATTGTGTTTTATTTCATTAATTATCCATACATACACATATATATGCGTACATTCTTTTGTAATAAATAATAAAAAACGATAAAATGTAAAAAAATGATTCATGTACATTACATTTTAATGTTCAGTCTACTGATGGCTGAGTGGTGAGCTCTCCTGAGTTGTGGATCCCAGGCCTGAATCCCTGTTCGGGCATGGATATTATTTTCTTCCTATGTTCTGTCTGTGTTTCTCTGGCCTTTCTTCTGTGATGATGTATGAATGTGACCCACCCTATAAACGGGTTTGTAGTGGTATGGCGCGGGCAACGCAACTCTCCTACGTGACTTGGATCACAGGTACCCGCCAGTGGGAAAAAAAATTCATGTTCATAAAGAATCGAAACTTGTACAAACTTCATATGAAAAGAGAGTTGAACTAGCTGACGAAGATGCCAAAAAATAGTTACCCAGCAAACAGAAAGATGTCTGACATGCATAGGGCGGATTTTTTGCTGCCTATGATGGCTATAAGCGGCCAGGTGTTATTTGACCCAATCAGCTGTGTCAATTTTGTGTCCACCAGCAATGAATCTGGGTCGTAATTACAGTCCATTGCTGACACAATGCTTGGTAGCCAGTAATGCCGTATTGGCCACATGTAGCCCATGTAATTGCTAGTACATGATTGTGTAAAGTTATTTATCAGCTCTTTAACGTTTGGCAGGCAGTGTTCTCTTTTCCGATGTATTGCGAATTATAACCTATTTAATTATACAGATGAAAAATAAACTTTCACCCATCTGTATCTGCTAATAATACATATGCTGTAAAGTTTATATAGAAATATTAAAAATCTATCAAATTAATACCGAATTATTTTAGTTAAATTGTGAGGTAGTTGTCAAATGACATTTAATTGTAACTTTACTTCCTAAAAATAAACAGTTATATAAAAAAACTTATTTCTAAAAGTAAATTTCCAACTCGTATTGTAGAAAGCTTACATTATTGTCCATCTAAATTTTCCAGCTTATTTTTGTTCAAAAATTTTTTTTTTAATTTTTAATTTGGTTTTTTCTTATTTCTGTATTTATATTTAAAAACTTTTTATTATTTTTATAGAATTTCAATGTGTTATTTATAAATTTGATTTTTTTAACGTTACTTGCATCAACAAATGTCAATTTATTGCTACAATATATGAGTTGAAGACAAAACAATTAAGTTTCAGTTTTAAGATAATGATGATTATTTATAGAATTATTTTAAAGTATACACATAATTTCTCTGTGTTAAATATTGAGGCATTAATAAAAATGTTTCTATTATTTGTGAAGGTACTGAAAATTAGAAAGAATCAACAATTTTTTTCATTCACATTTGAAAATGATTTTATGTACTTTGCTTAATATTGTATTTATTTACAAGTTTTCTTCACTTTTAGAGACCAATCTTCCCAAATTAGAATATTTTGAAAAAAGTTTCTAAAATATTATTTAACTTTCTGGTATTTGAGATTTTACATATTAAGAATATTAACAGTCAATATATATATATATATATATATGTTGAATATAATATAATAATAATATATATATATATATATATATATATATATATATATATATATATAGCTTTAATTTAATTTCTGCATTACTTAGAAAAATTTAACAGAAATATTGAATAATTACATAAAAAATATTGATTACAAAAATCAGGATCACCTAATTTTAATTAATAATTTTTTTTGTAATAAATTATCTTTTCTGCTCATTTATATATTTATTGATAACATTTACAGAAAAACAATATTATTTTCACTGGATAAGAAATTTTAAATTTAATATTGAAGTTATTTATACAAAGATGAAATTTAGAAATCAATAATTACACTAAAAATCAAAATTTATCATATTTTCTAAAAAATTGGTATTTTTTGTTTTAGTTCTAAAACTCTCATACTAAGCGAAAGCAGTTAAGCAACATTAAGTTCCTCTGCATGTGTTGATAAGTTTCTTATCCGCTATAAATAAATATTCCAAATAAGACATTAACTTAAGATGCAATCCATAAAAATCATTGTAACATTATTACTTAAAAACGTATTGTTCTTATTTTTCAGCTTATCTTTTCAGTCTGCCCTGCTACAAAAACGTTTCATCACTTGATATTGGTCTTAAATGCACTCAAAAAGCAGAGATACAACAGATATATACTGTACAGAAATGAAGAAAGTGGAAGATTCAGATAGAACACGACACCGATACTGCATGTTAGTTTATATTTATTACCTAATTATCATTTACTTAAAAATTTTATCATATTTCATACTTGATACTAACATTTTAAAAGTCTAATGTATGATATTGTGTCTTTAAGAATTCTTGTTCTGTTTATACGCCTTTTTCTATTTTTTCACACAAAAACTTTTTAATTTCTTGTCGATTTATTTCAAACATATTTAGTCACACATATCAGATCCGTTTCTTTCAAAATATTTATGCAAAATCAATAAAATAGAAAGATAAAAGAATTTCTTTAAAAATGCTACCAAATTTATTCAATTTTTCGATAAAATGTTTTCACATAATTCAGACTGGAATTAACAGGCTTTTAGAAATTTTCGTTACATTTTGATTTTCAGTAATTTTGGGTACAGTCTTTTCCACCCCGCGTGCGCGCGTTTATTTCATAAAATTATAATAAATGTTTTTCCTCGATATATTACATTTACTTGAACAGCTCCACAACTCCAATTATTTTTGAAGCTGGGGGTTTCGTGTTAGAAAAATAAAACTGGGGGTTTCGTGTTAGGCTGACCACTTAGTTGGGATATATGCTTTGCTCCCCAAAGCCTCTTAGTCAAAAAAAAAAAAAAAAAAAAAAAAACCAGAAAGGAACTTTGTAAGCTTTGACTGACATGGGCTGTCATGCCACAAAACTTAGTGTTTAATTGCCTAAAATAATCAATACATGCTCTTGAATTATAAGCACATGAATTAGGTACTTACAACGCAGGGACTTTTATTTAATGTGATTTTCAAAAGGGTACTAATTTGCAGTCCCAATGCACATTCAAGAGTCTCTCTCTTTTTCTTTCCGTCCATTCGAAATTATTAGAGTAGATGGTACCTGCAGTGTACAGCAATGTTTCCTGGTTTATAGGGTAGTAAAAGATAACTGGGACACATTATTTGAACACTGATCAAAGTATTAAAACCTATTAAAACCAAAATTCAAAATAAATATATTCATTACTACCTGTAATTTATTTAACAAAATTTCAAACAAAATGACTACATCAGGCCTTAACTCTAGGTGGTAAACGTGTCACAAAATCTTTTAAGATAGGTAACAATTCACCTATAGTTCTTCTGTCGCAATAACTGCAAAAAGATTTTGAGGAATGCTAAAGTTTACTAGATTTGATGCACAATTCACGAGATTTTGAGGAATACTAAAGTTTACGAGATTGCCAAAGGGCTACAAAAACTAAAATACTTCATATTCAAGTCTGTTGAATCAGGAGATATTTTTTGTTCCAAAGCAAAATTGGGAAAATGCGTATTACCCAGATCACATGATTGTTTTTACGTTTGTATGGAAAGATTGTTAATCCTAATCTCAGTTCAGCTTTTTATTATCAAAACTATTTTGTTTCTAAGGAAGCATAACTCTTTTGAAACATTTTTGCGGCATATTTTTTGATTAATCTTTGCTGATTTTTAACAAAATCGAAAAATGTCTTATATTACCACATATCCTACATCATACCATTACGAATTCAGATCACTGACATCATTTAAAATCTCTAGAAAGACTGAGACTTTTAACAATCGTTGTGGGCTTGTTCAATAAAAATGATACTCATTTATAACTATAAATTATGTATAGTAGATAGCATATATTTTATAAAGTATACTTCAGAATTTTTGTAAAAATTTAGAAAAGTACGATATTCATTGAATACATTTATGGATTAAATTCATTTTTATTTCTAAAACGAATGTTTTCTATTGTAGCCTATTTGTAAAGTAACATTTAATTAATGTAAATTGATAAATTAAATTCATGATGATTTAATATATATAAATTTATTAAATCATTTTTAAGAAATACCAAGTAATTTTTGATGCATTTTTGTATTAATGGAATAAAATGCATTCAAAGTGATATTACATTTAATAGCAAACCAATGCATTGATAAAACGTAACAAATTTTTAAAAAATATAAAATGTTCAAAATTTCTCTAACATTTTTATATCATGATTTGCCATCATGATATAAAAATTGTAATTATTTTTTATCAGTACTGTAATTATTTTAAAAGTAATTCAGAACTATAAATTCTTCTCGAATTTTTTATCCAAATGCATATTGTACGTCTGCTTATTTGATTGAGTTTTACGTTTTCTACGTTTTCTATGTATGTTACGTTTTCTATGTATTTGCAGCAATAATTTATTAACAGCTAAAAGTCATCTTTCAGTTCATTATCTTCATAGAAGATAAAGTTATTTCCACTTATTAAGAATTATTACTTAGTAAGAGTGGGCCACATTTATTAATCATCTGAGTAAAAATTACAAGATAACACACACAAAAAGAAACATTTATGGCCAAATCAAGATTCGAACTTGGAGAAACATCCTAAGAGTCAAGGTTGTGGTTTCCTTGTTGGTTTGGGTATTGTTCTCATTATCGGAATGTAGTTTGTTCGAATCTTGATTTTGATTGAAGATCCTTCCTGTTTGCTAACGGTGGCTGGGGCATGTCAATACAGTGTGTAATCGCAATGTTTTCCAAGTGAAATGATACTTTTGGAGGTGGCAGAGCAATTATAGGAGGCCACCTGCTCGGTCTCTATGCAAAATTATGAACACTCTACCCGGATGCTTTTATTTAACTGTTAAATCATAGCTCAGGGATGGGAACAAGGAAGCATGTTGGTGCAACGACAAAAACGGCCACAGAGGCAGGAGTGCTAACAATTCATCCACTGGGCAGCTATTTTGGAACAATTAATCCTGCCTAGCATTGAAGTATGATTTTCTTGATTTCTTCAGAATTCACACTAATAGTTTCGTTCTTGATTAAAAGCCGATTCTATTGTGAGTAGAGAGACGGACACAATTAGAAAGCTGGTGAAAAATATATTTGACTGCCAATGGAACATTACAGAGTCAGAAGACGAAAATGGTTTTGAATTCACTAAAATGATTTCTTTTTGAACAAATTATTGACTAATTCAACTTACAGAAGTAAAATAATTCTTGGAGGAAAGTGTTATATTCATAAAAGATGCTTGTTGTGTGTAAAAACCTTCATCCAGTGATTTCCAAAATAAAACAATTGGGCTCACAAATTTACAAAAACTTTATATTATTTCCTCTAATAGTAATAGCATCACACTTGCCATCGTTTAACAACAACAACGATGAAAACATTAACGATGACATGTCCACTTTCATAGGATAAAATTTAACATTTTAACATTGAGGCCATTCCATGTATTCACATTGAGGCATGCCAAAGCGAGATAGAATATTTTTATGGTATGCATATCTGTCCAACTGCATAGCACATGTTCAAAAGTGGATGCCCCGTATTCTGCAATGAATAAACAGAGTCATCTGTCCTTTAAAAAATCAAAAAGTTGCGAAGGATATGAAGTCTTACTACTGTTTTAAGCAATTAGTTTTTTTTCTACTCGTGGAAACAAATTTTTACAAGATAATTTTAACTCATTTCAGTAATATAGTCAGTCTATTTATGTTTTAAAACAGTATCGAGACTTTTTTAATATAAAACTAAAAGGAATATATTTAGATATATTTAATTTAAAAAGACAATATATTCATAATACATCACATGTATTCATTAATTTCTTTTAACTGAAATGCATTTTATATATACTTAATTTCATAGGGAACAAAAATAACAATTGAATATAAATGACTTTTGGAAAAAGCAAAGGAAAGAGATCGTTTGAATAAATAAAAACATTTTCAACTTATTTCATTAGAGTAATGCTAATTCCCTTGAATTCGAATTGTATATATCGAGAAATTTTCCAATGCACTCCTTTGAAATCTCTGTTGCTCAGAGCAAAACTGAGAAATTTCAATTCTGCATTAGTCACTTCATAATAAATACATTGTTTCCTTAATGTGCACGCTTGGACAATGAAATAAAATAATGCAAACTACTTATTTCGTTTCTTGTTAATAAACTCTATAATTTTCTTACTGCTTTGTTTGGTATATAATAAATGCCTTGTGAAATTATTTAGTACTATTTTGAACACAAAGTAAGGATTCATAAAAATATGTATCACGAAAAATACAATATCTCCATCTCTTGAAATTTAAAGGTCCTGCACACATGTTCTAAAAGTTTGTATTGTTAAAAATTATTTAAAATTATTATTATTGATTTTGGGATTTTGGTAAGCTTTAGGATTCATAGAATGATACATATAATGTATATATATATTCCAGAAATTTAGACATTACTTTTAACAATGCTAAATTAATCATTACTTAAAGTAAAGCTTCATTTGTTGTTAAGAAAACACATTTTAGAACTAACTTTATAATTAAGAATGGCGCAATTGTTCACATTAGATTGGATAGCTTTATTGTGTAGCATTAGAATGGAAAATTTTGTTATTGTTTCCTTAGTATAACTTAGTTTGCTTTCTATCAAACGTACATATGAAGAATTATATTTAGAAACTAATTAAAATGCATAACTTCGATAGCAATATTTTGCGGCAATGGGAATTATAAAATGAAATGAGATTATAGAGTTACTTGATAAAAAAAGAAATTATTATGCTCTTTAACTTACATTTCTTATTGAAAAATAAAACAGTTGATTAATTACCTGTATTTTTTAATGTTCTTATACTATTTCAGTATAGTTGTAAATATGTAATTATATATGATTTATATATCTTTATTTCTCTATTCCAAAACACAGTGCATGTGAATGGTTTTAAATTAATCTCTTTAGTTGCGTCTGCCGCATCCCAGTTAAAACAATTAAAGTTGATAAAAGTAATAAGATGAACATCCATTCAAACACACATTCACTAAATAAATTCATGTACTTAAAATAGTTTTACAAACATTTTTCTTAACCAAATTTTGAAAAAAGGAAAAATTATTAAATATGATCAAAAAATAATTACAACATACGCAGAGCTAACTAATTTTATTTATAAATATCAATTATAAAAGTTTTGAGCCAAAAAATAATAATAGATTAAATTTTGTTTCTGAACTTGAAAATGCAAAGCTGCTGCATATCCTGGAACTGCTATGAAATAAACTGACAGTATCATTCAATTTGTAGGATCTATTTCTCCAAAGGAATTGAAGAATGTATTTCTTCCCAAGGCCACTCCTTTAAATCTTGATAATAATAGCTTGATTTATATATTAAGTTCCCAACTTGAATTCATATTTTTACCAACTATTGAATCAAAGGTTCTGCCCCTTGAATCTATGCTTTTGTAGGATTGTTTTCTTCAATTTTATATAAATGTTCATAAAAATCATTTAAAAAAAAGAGAAAAAAAGAAATAATTTAAGAATATAAAAAACATATGATTACATGTACTTTAAAAATAATGCCAAAATTTAAGATTTTTTTTAAATCTAGCTATTACATTTTTGATAAAAAATTAATATGCATAAAGAATTATATAAATTAAAAAAATATATTAAAATTAAACTTTTCGGCTTCCAAGATTGCACCCATTTTCTTTTGGGGAACTGAAAAATCAGCAGAAGTTAAGGCAGTATTTACTTCGCTCTCTATCTTGTGTAGAAGATAATATCTTGTGGAAGCTGCGCATCTTGCCCAAAGTAGGGAAGAGTGGGTGCCGCGGATGGTATTGCAGCGTGTGCAGTCTTCAGTTGTGCCTTCTAGCAGCATGGCAGCCAGTAGTGGAAGAATGTGTGGTTCGCACAAAGTGGGCGAACGTGGGTGCCTCAGATGGTAGGAAGCTCACACACCTTCGCAGAAGTCAAACTGCAGTCCGCTTACTAACAAAAGCAAGGATGCAATCTTGGAAGCCGATAAATTATTTAAAGCTGCTGAAGGATAATAAAAAAACTAGTTATTAATTTTACATTTTGTGATTAATTTATAAATAGCAAAAAGTGAGACACTTCCTACTAAGCAGATGGCAGCTGTTTTGAAGAATTTTGATTTTATAAATGTAGGATCTGGATTTGAAGAGCTATTTTCTATTAATGGTTTTGGTTCATCTGTAAATAAAAGAATATGAAGTTATTAATATTTTAGAGAGTTACTTAAAAATTTCACATACTACTTACTTCTCCAAAAATTTTCAAATTTCTCTTAACCATACCGGAAAGTTAAATACAAAATTCCAAAAATTAAAATAATTACAGAATTAGCTCAAAAACTATTTAATAGGTAGTTATATAACTTATCATTCAGTATGAAAAAGAAAATCGTATCCATCCTTGCTGGGGTTCTGTTTTACAACAAAAAGGAATAACTTTGTTATTAAAAATATTCTATTTCTGTTGCTTCCAAAATACTGATTATCTATCATTGATTTATATTATAAAATATATAATTATAAAAAATTTATAAATAAATATATAGTAATATTAAATACCCCTGATAATTATTCTGAAATTAATAAAGTACTGATCGAAAATTTTGATATTGATGCTACGGATTAAATTATTTTCAACTTTTTGGGGCACAGATGCCGAATTGTCAATTTTTAGGAATAACAATTCCCAAACCTAATGTCGGAATACAGATTAGTAGCAAGTCATTTATTAATGCAAATAAAAATTTCTTTAATTGTGTGATTACACTCTCTCCCACAATCACCATTCGCTCTTTTTCAAGTTCTTTTTATTTCATAGTTATAAAGGAAAAGAAATAATAAAGAATAAAATAGTTGTAGACTATTAGAGAAAAATGTTAATAATTATAAATTGATATTATTATGAGATAACATATTATAAAAATATATTATATTTCGAATATAAAATTAATTAATGTAAATACAATTATATTAATTGCTCTAACCTTCTACTGAAAATGTCTCTGATTCAAATTTAGCTTCTGCTTGGTTATTGGTAATTTCTTCTGTTCGGTTAATTTCTACTATGGATTCGTCTTCTTCTGGAATTGTATACAAGATACGGTCTATTTTTTGTGGCAGAATTGTAGGAAGATTGTTGGATTTAGGGGTTGAATTTTGTTTTGTTTGTCGCTTGGGGGCAGAACTTTTATTTTTTGAAGATTTTATGGCTGGAACAAGTTTTTTGTTATTGTACTTTTTTCTTTTTAAAATGGTTGCCATTTTATGAAAATATCAACGGCAACATTCTCATACAATCCAGCTATTGTATGAGAATGTTGCCGTTGGGAAAGAAAATGCGTTAATGCTTGTAAAACCGATTTTGTATTTTGTAAATTTCTTCAATAAGGCTTAGGTTTTAAACTTAAAATTAAGAGGTTGAACTTGAAATTGAGATAAATTATATGTTGTAAGGAACTAATATTCTAATTGTTGTATACAACAATGTGTCATTGTAATAATAAAAATTTAATTTATTATTATAAAATCTTTGTTGTAAAACAATTAATTTATATTTAAAACGATGATGCATAGAATACATTGTTCAGATTGAGATTTTTTGAGGTTTAATTGTGCAGCGTCCATTATTACACATTGTTATTTCAAACAGTTTATTGAAATTTATAAATAAAAATTTGAATTTTCAGTTTAAGCATTTCCAGTAATACCGTTTATAAGAAAACGTATAAAAAAGGAATTATTACCATTTACTAATTTTTGAAAGTGTTGTTATAATAAAAACTATTTTGCAACTGTTCAAAAAAAGCAATTATTCGTTACAATGTAAATATACTTTCCACAGCAGAATATTAATAGCATATAATACCAGAATGGAAGTACTTATACCATGTCAAAACATTATTTTTAACAAAATCATTTTAACAAAATTATTTTATTAAAACATGTTTCGCAGATGGAACACCATTAGATATACAACAAAAATAGTCTAAAATAAGCAATAAAAATATTTTTTTGGTGTTTTATTTTTACTCAAATCAATTGACAATAATTTATAAAATCGTCTGCAGTATTTTTCTCAGATTGTTTTAGAATTTTTGAATTTTTTAGCTGTATGCAGCTATGAATGTTAAAAAATAAGAAACTTCGCCTGAAATCTAATAATTAGTTATTCATTTTCATATTGAAAGTGGAAAATCTATTAGAAAAACTGCTGAAACAGTTAACTTGAGTCATTCAACAGTTTTCAATATAATTAAACGATATTAAAAGAATCATATGATTCAGAATAAAAGAAGACATGACACAACATCAAAGCAATCCAATGGAATAAAGCGAATCGTCGTTCGAATTATTAAAAAAAATCCAAGAATGAGTGCTCCTAAAGTTGCTGCTGATTTACAAGCATTATATGGAATAATTGTTAATCCTGAGACTAGTAGAAGAGTGATTTCATCAGCTGGATATCATGCTAGAGTCTGTTGGATATCAGAAAAAAATTCCTCGTTAATGAAAGTAGAAAACTCAGAGACTGACTTTCACAAAATCCAATATAAATAAAAACTCTGATTACCGGAAAAAAGTTATATTTGCTGATGAGAGTAAATTTAATAAATTTGGTTCTGACGGTAGAATCTTGGTGTGGGAAAAAGCGAGGGAAGAATTTCGTAAACAGGACTTAGTGCCAACAGTAAAACATCGTAGTAGAGGAGTTATGGTATGGAGGGAATGACGTATTTTCGTGAACAGGGGGTTTTGTGTTCTATACCTGATCAGCAGAAGATTCATTGGCTTCATTAATGGAAACTGCGGCTTCTAATATAGGTTATTATTTCAATGTTCTTTAACTGTTGTAGTGCGAGAAGTAAGAGAGTTTCTGAGATGTAAACCTTATCAGTTAGCCTTGTTCAATATTGCTATGCGAATGGCTTTTTTTAGCGACGTATCATAAGCAAAAATAGAAAGTAGAATCTAGAAATATAGTGGATAAAAGTTGAAAGTCCAAGAAGTTTCTATTGTATAGTTCTATTTTAAACTTTTTTAATAAAATCATTAAATTATTTCCACTTTTGTTAAAGTCTAGAAAAGCTATATGAAAACTAAAAGTTAGTTTTCGTAATTCTACTAATAGTTTCTTCAAAAAAAGATTTTCATAAAGAACCATTAATTTATGAAGTACTAAATAAATAAAATATAACTAGGGTTATATATATATATATATATATATATATATATATATATATATATAAAGCAAATAAACTAAATTAAATTTTGAATCTTATTGCGTTCATTTCAGGCTGAAATGGAAATACACATATATCTTTCTAGTTAAATATTCCATAATATTAATAATGTGTTACTAATAATTCTCTTTTCAAATAATGGTTTTCTTTTGAAAACTGCATTTGCAAACTTGCAAACTTGAAGCTCTGTTGGTTTATTATGTAGATGAAAAATTTGGTCTAGTAGTGAGACCGACATTTTAACAATCATTGGGAAATTAATTTTCAAAATATTTTCGTTTCTTAAAATATTAATTCTTATGAAGTTACATCTTTGCTAAATAATAAATCCTTTCTGTGTGTGTGTGTATATTAAATCTTAAAAACACGAACATTTTCTCATATTATTTTGATTAATTAAGCATATTTAAAACATGATTGAATTAAAATATTAGCACAGAATTTTATTTTTATCTTAGAAAACTGATAGTTGTATAAAATAAATGCAATTAAACACAGTTGCTGAGTTCAAAATCAAATATTTGCATTTTCTTTTAAAGCATACGATAATTTTTTTTAATTAAATATATTCTCAATTTCTATTTAACGTAAAATGAAAAGTAAAACATTTTGAAGAAAAAAAGATAATAAAATGTCGTTTTCAAAATCAGTTTAAAAATTAATACACACTGTTGTCAAAATTTGCTGATTTTTTTTAATGGAGGGAATTTTTTTTTTGTTTTCATGTGGCAATATTGTACATAATCATTGCAAACTAAACGATTGTAATTAATTTTATTTACAATTATTTCCGATTTATATTTTCTTTCGGATTTGTATTTTAGCATTCTGTGTGTGTGGCAGTACACTATCATAATTCTATTTAAAATGAATAACATAAATATGTGAGTATATATTTTTTAATTAACTCTTTTGTTACTCTATTTTCCATTTCTTAATGGTTTTAATTATTGGAAAATGGCTTCTCAATTCAATGCTTTGGTCTTTATTCAAGAAATAATTTTATTTACCAAATGAACTTCAACAATATTCTCAAACAATCGATGGTGGACATCGTTAGGACAAAGTTATTCAGCAAATTCATCAAAAAATTGGAATTACGTCACCACCTCAATGCTATGCGACGTATATGAAATGTTATCTGTACTCATGGATATTTTAAGCCAATGAGAAATGTAATAATAAATTGGCGTATAGTCGTGATCGCAACTAGAACGAGAGAAACAACCACCGTATGATTCATAAAGTAATTTTAAAATATTAATTTTTAAGCAAATATTTTGAGGCAATAAGGGAGTGAAGCAAGAATACTGAACTCCTTAGAATAGTAATGGATTAAAAGTTACTATATAAAGGAAGTACTTAAAGAAATATAAGCAGATCCATAACATTAATCAGAAGCTCTTGTATGCTGCAGAAACCATTTTACTGGATCTTTCAAAAATTCTATGTTTGAATATTTGTAATATTAATTAATTATAATGTGAATGTGATGACATAATAACTTTGTTCAAATTTTTCAAGAATAAACAAAATGTATTTCAATTTAAATTACTAGTTTTGAAGCAAATATTCTGAGCAATGAAGAATATGAAGAAAAAAGACTAAACTCATTGGATAGAAAACTAATGCTTATAATAAATTTAATAATAGAATTCAAAAGAGATCTGTAGTAGAACATCAGAAGCTTGAAACATGCTTCAGAAAAAGATTTGATGGATCCTTCAAAATATGTAAATTTACTGTTAAAATCATTGCTAGCGAATAATTATAAAGTTCAGTTTATTAAATCAACACTTCACTTAATCCGAAACTGACTAAAAGTGTACTTTCTGTTCATCTCATCACTAAATACTTCATAATTAAAACTGCAAATGTTCAAAATTGTTGTTGTTGTTGCTTATGATACTTGGAAAAGCCTAGCTCGCTATACCTAGCCTATGCGAATTTTAGTCAATAGGAAATACAGAACATGTAGAGGTATACAAAAAAGTTTTAAAAATTAAAACAAAAATATTGTAAATAAAATAGCTTTTAGTTAAAAAAAATAACGTGTTTAATTTTCTTCAAACAAATTATTGAAAAGAAAATTTTAAAAATTAAACTACTCTATTACAATTATCAAAATAAATATTTACAATTTTGGTATTAGAAAGATTTAAGAACATTTCTTCATGTATGAAATATATTAAAAGTTAAGAAAATTTTTTATGGCCATATAAAATATGGACATAAAAATTATAAGAATTACTTATTAAAATGCGTAGTAAAAATATAAGAACAAACATCTCCTTAAATCAGACTGTGCTGAAAATGATACTAATTATTTAATCTCACAAATTCAATTTAATTACAGTAAGAAATTGCGTATTCTCCAATCAATAACAATATTAAGAAACAATTATCTAATGCAATTAAACAATTACCTACCCGATTCCCATCATAAAACTCATAGTTGTTAAGTATACAATAGTATCTCTTTTATGCAAAATTTACTTAATACGATATTACTTTCTCTGTACAAATTATCCTAAAGTGTTTAAATGGCGAGAAACGTTTGAATTAGGTTTTTTTATATCCTAACCTGTTTTTTCTATATATATATATATATATATATATATATATAATATATATATATATATATATATATATATATATATATATATATATATATATATATATAGAATACACTTGTCTTTGCATATATATATATATATATATTATTAACATTAACATATAATAGTAAATCTCCACGTATGTTTTGACAAATCTTTTTTATATATTAATATTTATCTTACAAAATTTTTGTATTTAATTTAACTTATTTTGATAAGACTATCCAAGTACAGTATTTAATATTATTAAACTCCTAAAATTTCTTATTTTTATGTTTGCATGTATATGACAAAACAATAAATAAACAGTGCATGTTTGCTAGAAATATTTGTGTTTGATATTTAAAAAAAACATTTTTAAACAAGATAATGAAGAAAATCATAATTAGGAAAAATACTATCACCAATATTTTTTCCAAACACTTGTTTAAGGGATTGATATGATAGAATTTATATATAATGTGTAATTTCAAAATACAAAATAAGCATAGCTCTTTATTCTCCCTTTCTCTTATTTGCATAGTTTTTTTTCTATTATTTTTCATGCGTATTTGTGTTAAAAGAAACATTTTTCTGCCAATTTTGGCTTAAATTATTTGCAACTTGAGGTTTTAAATTTGATTATTTAGTTCTGTGTAACTTCATTTACATATTAGTGTTTCATCTCTGTCAAAGTAGATTTAATCATATTTTCATTGGGCTAATGTTTTGTCATCGTTATATTACATAAGAGTACGTATCAAAAGGGACATTTTTAATACATCTATTTATGAACAAAATAGATCTATACCGTAAAAAATATGAAGATGTGGTCAGGGCAGGGCTTCATGATTTGGTCCCATATGACTTGCCTTTTTTTTTACCTGTTTTTTATTTCTCTTTGCACTTGTCACACAACAACAATAATATGAACTAAATACTTATTATTTTTAAATAATTATGCTAAATACAAGATGACATTTATGAAAAAAATGATATGTTTTAAATGCAAATCATGGAAGTAGTAAAATCAGAAGTTTGTTGCAATTAAAATGTATAATACATTAATTTTTGTTATAACAAAAATTATCAATATAATTACGATACAGTAAAGCATATGACAGTAAATTCTTTACTTCCTAATTATTTAGATACATTTTTAATCTAAGAAAAATTTACATTCTGATTTGCAGAATGAGTATTTTCATATTACTGTACACTTGTCAACAAATATCTTTATTTCAAATTAATTAGGTAAGTTAAAATCAGGAAGTAAATTATTTCTAGAAAATACTTTATTAATAATTAGCAAAAATAACATTATAAGGTAAATTTTTGCAAAACACTATATATCTCATTAATATGAAAATTTGAAGCTGAAACATTTGGTAAACCAATTTTTATTATGAAATATTCACACACATAACCTCACAAATTATTTTTTCGTAAGAGGAAAATTAATCTACATAAAATGTTAAACGTGTTTTTAATCATTAATATCTTCCCATAAAATTCTAAAAAAAATTTTTATGTAATATTTAATATTTTAAAAGTAGAGTAAGATTTACAAACATTCCTTGAAAGTATCACGTTCATAAATATAATGAATTCTGAATAATTAATGGCAATAAATGAAAAATTTATACTACTGAAAAAATATTTGAATAAAATTTAATTTTTTGGTAAAAAAAAAAGTTTTAAATAGAGAAATGAATTTTTTCGTAACTTAAGTACCAAATTTAATTAATAATTTTTAGCTTAAAAATAAATTCATTTTCAATTTTTCCTTAAAATGGATAGGAAAAGATGATTATTAGTACTTAAATATGTGGTTGAAATTGGAATAGGGACAAAATATTCAAATCTGTGTAATATAAATTTTTTTCATAAAGTAACAGATGGTTGGTTACCAAAGCCTGATATAGGAAATAAGCAACTCTAGAGAAGGAAAGTTAACATTTTCAATAATATACACATCCGAAGTAAGCCGTATTGAGAATTCAATATGCATGTTAAAAGTTCAATGGGGCGCAAATTCATTCATCTGTTTTATAAAGACATGAAGAGAATGGAGCCACTAGTTAGCCTCATCACTTGAACATAGTTCGTGATTATGAGAGACTGTAATGACTTTGGACGCGGGGAGCCACAGGTGGTTGTTTAATGGCATCATTCTCATTATCAGTAAGTAATGAGTTTGAATCTGGACTTGACTGAGTATCCGTAGAGTTCACTAAAAGCCGCTTGGGCACATTAGATATTGTGATTTAAATCTCATTAAGATTATTTCACCTTGAGATTATTAAATATTGCTATATTTCTCGCATTGCAGAAATTAAGAACATTATGTGTGACACCCGCTTCTTTATATAAATTACTTCACGATCCGACTGCTTCTGTAGCCCAATTCTTGTGTAGATGTTATGCCATATAATCCAGGACGCATGCCAAAGATGACGTATAACTCAAGATTCCAAATTCTGAAATGTTGTTAAGATGACGTATTGTGACGTATGCGATGGCGTAAATACTAGGGGTGCCAAAATAGAATTTTGTGCATAATTTTTATAAGTCTCCATATCTATGACGAAATGAAAACCAGATTGCATGATACACAAGTAAATCCGCCAAAAAAATCGCCAACCTCATAATATGGCATCTGTGACGGAAATATGCAACAGCGACTTCGGTTGATAAAGAAAATAGAAGAAAGTATTTCATGGTAACTTAACCTAACATTAAAATCGGATGGTTACAGTGTAATAAATTGTCACCTTTTAATTTTAATAATTTCTCCGAAGTAACAGTTAATGTGATAATTACATTTTGTAGAATAACCATCAATAAATTATTAATCTCTTAACAGAAAAAAATTCAATATTTTGAAGATTAAAATTTAATTCAAATTTTAGGACATCATTAGTCATTTGCACCAGTGTGTCCATTTTACATCACTCTCATAATTCTGGTTTCGTATATTTTATTAATAAAATAATATTCGTAAAATTTAAGAGAGAAGTTTATTTCGCTTAACATAAATGTTACAAATTAATAGTTTAATAAAAAGAGAAACCTTTTCAAATTTGGAATTTTTTAACTAATGTGCAACATTAAAATTTAAATATAAAATTTTTTTTATAGTATTGAATGCCAAATGATTTTTTTTGAGTAATATTATACTGCTCCTAATACTTTTTACCTTTTTTATTGATATGTTCATGATATTTTAAAAATGTTTGAAATATTATTAATGTTTATATTTGTGTGTGATAAATTAGGAAATAAATCAATTTCTATTGAATCATACAATTTTTAAAATCTCTTTAAATGCAGTTTTCAAACTCATTTCATACTCCAAACATTATTAATAGATTATATCAACTAATAAAATTATCGCATTACTAAAAATTAGGTTGTTTTCTGTAACCGTAATTCTCAATAAATAACGTTGTAAAATAAAAACAAAAATGTAAGATCAAATAAATTTTCAGTATTTCTTTTTCACCAAAAGTAAACTTTATCTTCGGAAATTAAAAACATATTCACTTAAATAAATATTAGTTTTATAAACACGATTTTTCACTTCGCTAAAATTTCAAGGATTCTGCAAACTATATTATTTTTAAACTGTACAAATTCTTAAGATGCTGTGTTAAATTAGAGAGATATTAAATCTGGGAAAAATGTATTTATTTTTGCTTAACGTATTTTAATTTGAATATTTTACATTTAAAATAGTAATTTAATATACTTTTGTTAAACATACTGATATTTTCATTACATTTTTAAAAATATAAAAACTTATCACGTGTTTGACAAGTGCGTAAATAAAAAGCATATTTTCATTAGCAAATAATTGATTACAATGACAGGAAATATAAATTTTACCAGTGCAATTTTATTATACGAGGGTTGCTATTTATATTTCTGGCCTAATAATGAAAAAACAAATATGTAGGATCGAAATTGGTTTTATTGTTTTTCAAAATATTCTCCATGATGATCAATACACTTTTGCATGCGTTTGAACCAATTTTCAAAGCACTTTTTCCAGTCCGATTGAGATAACTCCAAAACATGCGTTTTGAATGCATCAACCGCTTCTTCGGGGGTCGAAAATCGTTGTCCACGTAATTTATTTTTGATGTGTGGGAATAAGAAGAAGTCATTGGGTGCCAAATCAGGATGTACGGCGGATGACCCATCAGTTCGATCTTTCGCTCCGTCAGAAATGCCTTTGTTTGAGTCGATGTGTGAGAGCTCGCATTGTCATGATGAAGAATGATTCGCCTGTTCTGCTTTTTTCGAATTTCTCCGATGACTTCTGGCAAACAAATGGTCGTGTACCATTCAGAATTGACCGTCCTGTGTTGCTCTAACGCCACTGTTGCCACATGACCGTTAATGCCGAAGAAACAGGCAATCATTTGTTTCGATGTGCTTCTTCCTCGAACAACTTTTGTTGGTTTTGCCTCGTCTTGGAAGACCCATACAGTTGATTGCTGTTTTGTTTCCGGCTCATATGCATAGATCCATGATTCGTCACCTGTGTAGATGTTATACACAGCCTTTGATGTACCTTGAATGTATTTTTCCAACATTTCCTTGCACCAATCGACACGAGCCTTTTTTAGAGCGTTTGTCAGATTATGCGGGATCCAACGCGAACAAATTTTTTTTACGCTCAAATGTTCATGCAATATTTTATTGATACTAGTCATACTAATGTCCAAAGACGCCTCTATCTCAAGGTATGTCACATGACGATCTTGCTTTATCAGTTCACGCACAGGATTGATCTTTTCTGGCACAACAACGGATTTTGGACGACCTGCACGGGATTCGTCCTGGATCGAACATCGACCACGATTAAATTCGTTATACCAATTTTTTACAGTGCTGTAGGATGGCGCTTTATCGCTGTATAAAGAATTAAGTTCATCGAAGCACTCTTGTCTTGACAATCCACGTCGAAAGTTATGAAAAATAATGGCACGAAAATGTTCACGATTCAATTCCATTTTTTGACAGAGAAGAACTTTTCAATTTACTGTCAACAACACAAATAAAGCTATAATGGTAAATCGTCTGCTGAATTTATGTTTAAAAATATCAAACTTTCGATTAAAATTGTCTTCGGTCGCCTAGCAACACTTACTGTTGCCAAGGCCAGAAATATAAATAGCAACCCTCGTAATTTACTTGCATTTAACTTTTTATGTTATTTATTTGATGGTTATAGTTAAATCTTTATAACTTTTTAATTTATATTTTAAAGTATATTCTTCCATAAGCACTTATTTTAAAATATTTTTTATAGATTCTGGTTTTCTAAATTTTTTATTTGTGTATTTTAATATGAAAATTTATAATTAAATGAAAATTTGTAAAGTTTTGGAAAATTAAGTGTTAAAACTTTAACATTTCTACATAAAATTACTGATTTAAGTTTTATGCAAAATGCTTTTTTCAATATAATGTTACATTTGATAAAATTTCTTCTAATAAATAGAATTTACTCATAAACAAAGCATTAATTTTTATTAAATTAATATATGAATATTCATATTTAACCATAAATACGAAATTTATCCATAAATATAGATTATAAATACTAATCATTTCATGGAATACTAATTTTTTACATATTCAAAAATACTAAAGGTAAAGTGTATAAAATTAAAGTCAATGACAGAATAGTCCCATCTGGACAAGGCCTAATAACTGCCCACATCTGTTTCCATGATCAATAGCCCTTGTCTGAAAAGCATATGTCCCGGTTAGGCCATCAGCATAACCCAATGCTTAATTCCCAAGCATGCTTGGTACTCATTTCTATAGAAGCACTGAAAAGATGAAAGGCAGAGCCGACTGAGCCTAGAACACGAACTGAACCTTGCACCTGCTGCTTGAGACCATGAAGCTCTACCACTACGCCATCGGGTTTCACCTCTTTTAAGAATCCAACCAAATATAGTGAGGAAAGCAAAACAAATTATTGATATTCCTTTATTGTACTTTGCTAAAAATTTTGCTAAAATTTATTGTTATAAATATAACAAAAGATCTTCTTAATAGATGCCAGACTATTATCATCTTATGCATGTTTACGAAGAAAAATTAATTTTAAACTCAGAGTTTAATTGAATGTCTACTTTTTATCTCTGGAAATGAAGAGGCGTTTCAACTTGACAAGGAAGGAAAAACTCAAAGACGGAATTACTTTCAAAGTCATTCTTAAGAATGTGAGTTTAATTGCAAGATACCATCTAATAGATAACACCATTTTATAAAAAGACGCATAGATTTGGGAAATAAAAGCAAATAGAGATCTTATTAAAACCATCACTTGCGTGAGAATCGGTCTCTATCAATACATGAAGATCCAGAGAGATCGCAGCATATACTACCGTTTCTGCATTCATTGCGATAGTATTTCACTAACACCAATGCACATTCTTCACAGCCCTGAAATTTTAAGATTTCTGTTTTAGCTCGGAGAATTCCCCTAACTCGACATGGAAAAAAGTTTATACTCCGAAAACATTAAGGAGATAGCCAGTTGCTTTCTTCATACTCACGGTCATATTTAGTTCTCCCCATGGACACGACACCAACCAACCAACTAAATGCCTAACATAACCTAAAAAACTATTTAAAGGATTCTTATTGAATCATTGATCAAAGAAAAGTCAGTATAAAACGATTTTCGTTTAACCAGAGCATCATGAAAATAAAAGTACTACTTTTATCTATAGTCTATAGTCCTCCGATAGATGGCTCCACCAGAGGATCCTCTGCCTCAATTTTGACAGTGATCTAAGCGATGGGGAGAATTTTCTCCAGACCTTTACACCCATGGTGCCTGCTCAACAGCGGACCACTGGACTTTCGATTCCACATATTTAACGAGCACGTACACGGTTAGTCCCAGGCGGAATCCGGACACGAACCACGCCCTTATGGATGGAAGACTTGTGGCTTAACCACTAGGCTATCTAGGCGCTTAGATAGGTTATGAAACAAGTCTTAAATATTACGTGCTTTAAATTTTATGAAATTTTTGTTTTAATACAGAATGAAGGATCCAACATTCTTTTACCATTGCTACATACACACACACACATACACACACACTCACATACACACACACACACATACACACACATACACACACACATACACACACACATACACACACATACACACACACATACACACACACACACACATATATATAATTTCTTACCATAAAATTTCATGTCAAATTTCTTTCATTATAAAAATATTTTTAATTTTTTTTTACGAAATATTATTAGTCTTATTTTTTACATTTTATGCCTTATATTCAATTTAATTATATATACGATGTATATAATGACTTAAGAAGATTTTTCTGATAATGACAGGTATTGAAATAAATCTCCTTTCTTATTGATAAAAACTACAGCTAGAAAATTTCTATAGATCTGGAATGTGCCTTCTATTAAAACGACTAACTAATTTCTATGTTTACCAGCGTCATTAAAGTTTAGTGAAGAATCCCAAACCATTATATATATATATATATATATATATATATATATATATATATATATATATATATATATATATATATATATATATATATATATATATATATATATATATATATATATATATATATATATATAGTACGTCCACTAATGTCCCTTGCCACCCTCTTAACTTCGGAGCGTCTGCTACTATATTTATAAAAGTGGTGTCTAGGTATAGTAAAGTAGTCATGCCTTCTGAATGAAATAGATTACTGCGCCACCTGATTGAAAACTGCGGAGTAAGCATTCATATCTCAAAAACGGAAAGAGATAGAGAGATAAAGTAATTTATAAATTTGTAGAATATCCTCAATTTAGTACGAAAAGGTACCTTGTAGGCATTAATGTGAAGAATACAATGGTTAAAACGCGCATTAGTTGTTTCGTGCTATGACGTGACAATACGATCTAAGAAAGAAAAAAAAACAAATAGTTATAACAATATACTTTATTTAAGATGTTCAAACTTCTCACTGTCAGCTGTAATGTACATTTGGATACTCGTTTAAAGCTAACGTTGCACACATTGGAGCATACAGCGTGACACGTTGGAACACGCCATCATAATATATCGTTTAACCGACTCAGCGGCTCAGAAAATTTCAAGAATCTGCGAAAAATGTTTCCTCTTTAAAACCAGATGTACTTCTTTTTCATTCCACAGCCACCTTCCTAAACTATACAAAAATCGTCGACTGTTTCCCATTCTCATTGGGAACATTTCCTACCCCCCTGAAAACTGTCACATCACTCAATTTAGAGGGAGGGATGTCACTTACCACTAACTACCCTATCTAGGGTTGTATGCATTTGCCAGAAAGATTGTACATCCCAGTAAAAGTGGTTAAAACGAAAACGCATATCTTATTTTTGTATGAAACTTAAAAAGCAAAAATTAGTAATAAATAACTGTTTTTTTGTGTAATTGAAAATGATTGAAGATATTCCTCAGCGTTTTTAGATTACTGTGTTACGTCCTTATTATATATTTACTTTCATCTGGAAATACATTTTTCTCAATTCTTGGAATTAAGCACTTTGATAGACCTCATAATAGTGATTTGAAATGTATATACTGCTATTTAGTAATTTATACTAATAAAAGAGCTGGTGTGTTGCCTATAAGCTCAGAGGATATGTAACATGAAGGCGAACAATTGAAATCATTAAATGATAAAAAAAAAGTTAGCAATGTACTTCAAGCAACGTTATGAAGTCTCATTTATTCCATTTTAAAAGTTACAGAAGTAGAAACTTTATACTTATTTAATGCAAGTAAATAAATATTTTTCAAACCCTTTCAATATTATAATACTTTCAGCACACATAGCAAGGCTGATTTAGATTATTTATACGTTTCTATAATTCAACAGTCTAAATGAATTAGAAATATATTAAAATTATTAATTTACTTAATTTTTTTAGCAGAACTATATATATATATATAAAAATATATATTACATATGCTCTTTTATTCATAGATAAAATTTGTTTTTTTTTTTATTTAAAAACATTAAAGCCCAAATTTATTTGTTAAATTAATCTTTTCTACTCGTAACAGAACAACCTTAGATAAAATATCCTTTGCAACAATACACATGAAAATTAATTTCATTTGTCAATCTGAATTGAAATATATATCAGTGCATGTACTAATAAGAATCTTAAAACTGTTACATTTAATTTATTTCAATATAAATGGAATATTTGGTTTCACAAGTGCATTACTCGAGTTATTTTTTAAATATTAATCTAGCGTTTATGAACTGAACTTTATGTATAATTATAAAAAAAAAACAAAAGAATCATTACAACTTAATTTTTGCAAAATTACTGTACGAAAGAATCTTATAAATTTATAACTAGTTTTACTGAACTCATATTTAATTTTACATCACATAATATATAATAAAATGCTAAGAGGCTATTATTACTCCATTATAAAAAATATTTTTATGAAAATTTCTTGCATTAGTAATATTTTATTGTATTACAAATTACAAAACCTTTATGTAATTATCATATATCTGGAATGAATCATGGTGAAAAAGCAGTTTCTCACATGTCTACTTCAACAAGAGTAATCGATAAAATCCCTTTCATTCCATCTGTAACTAAATGAAAACATCTTTAACCACACAGGAAACCACATGTGCAATGAATTATCTTCATTGAAACGAAGTGTCGATGTATATACAGGGGATATATGGGAAGCTGTTTGAAACAGTACTATTAATAATCGAATACTTGTAAAAATTGAAGAGAAAATAAATTTAATACCTCATCCTGTTCAACTATCTGTGATAAAAAACTTCGCAAGGTTTTAAGGAAAGGAAATAATTAAGTGAAAAATGTTTGAATCCTATAGGAGCTATTTATAACTTACTGCTGCATAACAAAAATTATTGTAGTATCAATATGATAGAAACAAAATGATACACAGCAAATTTTGCTTATAAAATCATAGAAGATTGCAGGAATCCTTTAAAATTTTCAATTTTATAAATATTCTCTTTTTTTTAAGTAAGCTAGAATTTTGGATAGAAAATTTCCAAACAGCAATTTATTTTGAATTTAAAAATTCTGAAAACAGAAAATTTCTACAAATTGGTGCGTTTATAATTCAAATTTAATATCCTTGATTGCATTTCAACTACATTTTATTTTTTGAAAGAATAATTTTATTTCAGTGTTTGTTATTTTGTATTGTTAACATTAACATTAATAAACGATTTAATGACTAAACAAATAAATATCTAAATCCGAAGTTAGGTCTGAAAAGTTGAATTTAATCATATAATTCCTTTTTTAAAAATTATCTCAAATGTTTTCGAAATTCAAATGAATTTTTACGTATAAAAAATGCAAGTATTTTTCTATATATTGTAAGGTCGTAGAAATGGGAGCCAGCGTACAAAAAAATTTATACAAAATGTGCTAAAACAGTATTATGTTTTCAATATAATGAATATCACAAAGTTATATATCAAGAATAAAAATCGTAAAATATTATCAAAATTGAAAAGGTAATCATTATTTAAATTGACAGAGGATATATACTTAAGACTTGAAAATCTAAACAACAAAAATTTTTATAAGCATTTATTTTTCTATGCTTAATATTTATATATTACTAGTTTAGAAAAACTTTAATGTTTTAAATTTTCACAAATTTACTTAAGGCAGTAAAAAGTTATGTTTGGTATCGAAAGGATTGCTTTTTTATTTATTTGTTTATTTTATAAATTCAGAGCATGCCTTTAATTCTAAATTGATCAGTGTTATGAACGTTAATGAATATTCAATATAATGAATCTTTTTATAATTATATTTTTAGATCATCATATAACTGATGTACTATAAGTTTGCCCTGAATTTGTTAACTTTACTTAATATGGTTTATTTTACTCAAATAAATAACACCATATTCTCATAAAAAAGGATTAGCTAGAATTTAAATATTGTATTAATATTATATTTTATAATAAACAATGATTATTTATGCAGCTCAAATTCATATGTATTATAAGAAAATAAATAATTTTTACATAATTTGAACAGCTAATTAATTTATTTCTAAACCAATATCTCATTTTGAATTTCATTTTATTTCTGTAATCAATTTTGTCCCTTTAATATAATCAATCATATTTATGTCATCTGTATCTTGTAATCGTTATTTCAGATTGTAACAACTCAACTAAATTTAAACATTCTATGATTTCTATAGTCATATAACTTTAGCATACTATTTCATTCAGATTTTTCAAAGTGAATGTTCTTTGTTTTCAAAACTTTAATTTTTTAAAAAAGAAGTTTATTTGAAATATATAATGCGTTTATTACATTTTTAGATTAAAATAACAGAATCAATTGTATATGGAATATACCATTTTATGTTTCAAAGATAAACCAGAAAAATTAATTTTTAATTCAAATAAGAAGAGTTAAGTAATATACAACCATATTTTATAAAAAGAAATTCTCTGGTTAAGATTATTATATTTAAAAATTTCTTTTATACCTAATATGGATCGCGTTAAAAGATAACGATTTGTAAAACTTGCGTATTAATAATTTGCTTATTTTAAAAATAAATTTGGTAATAATAAAATAATTATTTTCTGTTGGTTAAAAATTTAATTGCTTAGATTGTAGCATTAATATGATTTCGATTCACTAATCCACAATTTCGATAGGATCATTCCATTTCACACACCTTCTAAAATAAAAGAGCTAAAAATATTTTCTGCATTAAAAGCTTAGCTCATCTTTAAATAGAAAAATTCCATTATTTTGCTTCTGAACAGTTTACTGTTTAAAAATTTGATTATTTATATTCCTCATAAATATATTTCGTTTTAAATCTGCAATAAATTTCTAGTAAGAATTTTACTTTATTAAATATTATCGTTACGTAATGAAGAAAATTATTACATGTATGCAAATTAAAAAATATATAGAATATAATGATTTTCACAGCTAATATCAGAAATATTGTAGTTTATTTTTTCAATCGAGAAAATTTCTAATATAGTACAATTTTTAAGAAATAGTACCTTTTTAATATTGATATATTAAAATAATGACTTTTTATATGGTGCAACAGTTAACAGTGTTGCTATATTTTTCAATATTATGTTTCATTAAAAAGAAATAACACATGTATAATATTTTTGGCTACACACTTATGAGACAATCATGTTATTCGATTGCCTTAAGATGATACTTCTGTTTTATTATCAACATTTGAAGTGTATGTAAAAAGAAATTAAAGTAATAACGAAATAAAAAGCAATATGCAGAGAATAAACTTATTAGTAAATTTTTTCCTATTGTACAAAAATAAAAACGCAAATGAAATGAATTTTAGTCATTAAGGTAAATGTTATTTATTATGGAGGACACATCGAATTTTCTATAACAGCCATGAGTTTTCTTTCGATGGAAATTAAATAATTTCCATTTACAGAAATTTATTTGTTTATTTCAGTCATAACTAGTCAATAAAAAAATGCCGTCAAAAACAATAAAAACTGAATTAAATTGACTAAGATGTAAGAAATAATTAGCATAAGCAGGAAAATTATTAAAATTCAACTTAGAAAATAAGGCAAGCTCGTTAGTAATTTAAAAGTACATATGGATTTAAAATTTTTGTGTAATAAAATCGCCTAATTCAATTAGCTTAGGAACTAAAATTAAAAATAATAATGTATAAACTTGCATTATTTTATTTCTAAAGCAACAAATTTATAGATTATTAAATTTTAAAGTTGAATCTTGGCAAAAAAAATAATCAGTATTTTAGATATTTGGCGTAAAATTCAGGCTGAGTTGTAGTTCTCAAAGAAAAGTCTCCAAGGAGTGTGGTTTGAGTGATTAAGACCGATCAATCAAACCACCGATTAGGGGGAAAGCAAAAATAAATGGTTTCTACTATGTGAAAATATACGTCGCGGCCGCTTTCGGTGAAAACTCTGCGACGTATCTCTGCCGTCATGAGCCGCTTTTCGACCAGTTTATTGCGACGTAACAGATACGTCACGGACGCTGAGTCGGTTAAGGTCCCGCAATTTTTGTGGGGGATTCGGATATGCGTGTTGTTTCCAGTATCCCTACAGGAAAAAGTGCCGTGGACTCAGCTCAGGAGAACATGGAGACCACTCTTCGAAACCGCCATATCCTAGTATTTGGTTGCCAAATTCCTTGACGAGGTACTGCTTCACTGGAAATGTCTTGTGAGCAGTCACGCCATCATGTTGAAACCATAGATTCTAAAGATTAAACAACGGCAGATTCTCCACAAAATCAGGTACTGCCTTCTGAAACAATTGTAAATATCGTGAACTTATTAACGTGCCATTGTAAAATATTTGGCCTATAAGCTTGTTGTTTTAAATTGCGCACCAAACGTTAATAGCATACCACATTTGATGTCAAACGTCGATGAAATATTTTAGATTTTCCAGCGCCCAGTAATGGGTCTTTGCCTATTTCACACGCCATTACATGAAAAGCATGCCTCATCCGTTCTCCTTATATCTGCCAAGAATGTTAGCTGGACCTGTATCTGATTTACGACGAAGTTACACCATGCATAGCGTCGCTCGGCATCCCCGTCCACTAAAGCCTGTTCAGATGTTGGTCGGTGTAGATGAGTACCTGATTCGCTTAGGACTTTCCAAACCTGGCTTTTGGAAAATCCTAAGTGACTGATCTCTCTTACGCTGCATTTCGGATATGCGATGGCAAATGTTAATACCTCAACCGGTTGAGCTTGCAATCCTACCTTAGCTGGTCTGCCAGATCGAGGTCGACTAGTAACACAACCTGTCTCCCTTAAAAGTTTTACAACAGTTAGGATATTTTGATGAGAAGGATGCAGGCCTGAATGGAAACGTTGGCGGTACAACCTTGCTGCTGATCGTGCCTTGCGTTGGTATTTACCGTACAGTAAAACCATCAAACAATATTCAGCCATGACCATGAGCATCAACATACTACATGCCTAAGAAGATATCTCTTTTATAACTGTCTCAGGTGAACAGGTTTGATGTTTCTAACGTATTTGCATACTGCATACAAATTGTTGGAATTATTTCTAATACTTCCATTCTTACCATTTTGAAATAAAAGTGAAAAATGTAATCACGAAAACGATTTTTTGTTGTTTCAAACATGCACACGTACGATTTGCCACGTCACAGAACGAAACAAAACTTTTTAACCGTTGTATTCTTCACATTGATGGCTACAAGGTATCTTTTCGTACTGTAACTTTTTTACCTGTCTCATTCCGTGTTCGAGATACAAATTCTAACTTCTCAGTTTTCCACCAGGTGGCGCAGTAGGTCATTCAGTAGCATACTTTACTATACCTAGACACCACTTTTATAAATATAGCAGCAGCCGTTCCGAAGTTAAGAGAGTTGCAAGGAACTTTAGTGGACATACTGTATATATATATATATATATATATATATATATATATATATATATATATATATATGTATGTATGTATGTATGTATGTATGTATGTATGTATGTATGTATAGTTTTTCTGAAAAGGTATCATTTTCGTTGGCTTAATATGACATAGTATGTTTTGGGAAAACAATGTAAATTTATATTGGAATATAGGAGAATAAAAAATTAGAAACCGTTGAGTTAAAGAAAAGTTTATGAAAATGTTGTTTTTATTTTATGAAAAAAATATAAAATTCACATGTAGCTTATAATAATGTAAATTAAATGAACATGAACATTTTATTTTTTATAGGCAAAATCAAGGAAAAATAATTTAAAGAGAATTGATCAAAAACACATTAAGTTAATAAAATATTATATGTGTATGTAGCATTAATATTTGCAATTATAAATTTGAAGCTTTTGCTTTATTTTAGTTACATTTCAGTGTATGTATAATTTAATTTATATTTTAATATTTAAAGAAATACCTACATAATTTATATTTTTAAAGTAATTATATCATGTTTTGAACCTTTATAAAGTAAATGAAAAAAAATTAATTATTAGAAACATAGCAAAATGTCAACAATAAAAATTTTTTATGCACATAAAATGATTAAGACTTCAAAAAGCAGAAAAGCCATAATAAATGCTGAGAATTTGTTGTTTTAGAGAAAAAATTTCAAGATCTTTTGTTTTCAAATAACGGGTGTTCTGAAAATGCCATGTATTCCTGTAAGCCATAGTCTTATTTATAGAAATCTTTATAATTTAGTTTAATATCTGAACACTAGATTCCAGGCAGACGAATAGAAGTTGCTGTATTAGGGATAAAAATACCGCTTGTTCCGTTTCTGCTTTTTACATCCCGATTTGTCTCGAACCTGGCCCCAGAAAACTTAACCAATCTAATTGTTTCGGTGAGTGTTTTGAGTGATTCTGTGTTTTTTCAATTACTAGATATGAAAATGACACCTTACATATAAGGCTATTCATAACAGATGTCCAAATGGCTTGCCATTGATACTACTATTAGACTATACACTGTAAGTAGTCAGATTAGATTCTAAGTATAAAGAAATGCTACTTGAATACCATAGTTAAGTCTCCAACCTGCTGCATTAGCTAATGACTCTTGATATATCCTTAAGGTTGCAGTGATTAGGGCACCATTCTTCTGGTCTTGAGGTAGTGAAACAGAATTCAAATTGAATCGAAACTTTGTCATGTTCACTAAAGTAGACTATATCACGTAGATTGAGTCGCAGTAGCAATGCATTTAAGTTAAGCAATTATTCTGGGGATAGCATATCAACTATTAGAGTCTTTTGTTTGATCTGAGCTTCAAAATTACAAAGATTGCCTCCTGCTAGCTTTTATCTTACTGTTAGAACATAACTCAGGATTTTATTGAATTAATATTTTCGCTTAAGATGAAATACCTCAATTATGATCCTCTTCGTCATCTATATGTGTATTATTTATATAAAGGGGGTTCCTTATGTAAATTATATATATGTATATAAATTTCAGTTTTACTTCATGTTTTGAACCTTTATAACTTAAAAATAGGTTCATAAAAAATGCAATATTTGCTCAGGAATAGGGATATGTCATATAGTACTTTGATCTGTTACTTCTTAAAATTATCTTAATTGGCTATGGGAAGAGATACCACTTAGAATAACGATTTGACATGATGCATTGCTGTTGAAGTGTAATGACTTTATGCTTAAAGTTTTATCAATGTGGTTATTTTCTGTCATACATGTTATGGATAGTCTCATGCAAATCTTCTTACGAAAATCATCCTTTACAGTCGAATAAAGCAAAATATAATATTATAGTTTTTAATTTAATTCATTCAAGTACGCATGAACAACAAAATATTTTGCTGCAAGAACATGGCCATTGCTACTATCTTCAAATTAAAGACTCCATTTATGCAGAGGTAAATCAGTGTTCATCAGTTCTATTGAGAATTTTTCTTCGTACTTACAAAATACGAATAAAAATTCTTTTGCAGATCAAAACAAAATAATATAAATAACATGCATCACTTACTGAAAATATGCTTGTTACTTCCAATCATCAAAATTTTAGTCTTACTCACATTTTATTTTTCTTAATTCTTCTGTAAAATAAATTTTCCAACTTAATGCTTTCATAACTTCTTTTTTTCGAATGAATGCATGTGCCTGTCATTTTAAATCGTACCATGTTTGTCTTTCAAATGGTGTTTCTCTATTTTAATTGTTCAATTAAATTTTTAATCATACCTCCTTTAACTAGAGGTTTTTTTTCTCATATTTATTAGATAAAATAACCGAAATTTAATCTAAGGTATCATACGCCCATGATTATTGCATAAAATTCCTTGACACTTATCCAATTACACTTTTGGTACTATATTGTGCGTAGTTTGATATTTATAAATCAAATCAATGCGAGACTGGGTCCTTTTTTAAGTCCCACTTCTTCGGTGGGAAATTACACAAGTACGACATCCAAAAGTGGAGACACTTTGCAATTTTTTTCTTTGCGTGTGCATAAGTCAGTATGACAGCTAGGTAGACCTCGAAATTTTTCTTCACTTACGGACATTTCCTATAGGATGCTGCAACAAACCTACGGGAAAATTTTCAGATTATCTATTAATCAATATTATTATGTGCTTTAAAATTGAAGGTAGAATATAAAGTATTAAATAACGGGTGAAACATTCGCATAAATTCTAATATTTCATTTGGTTAAGTGGCAATTAGGAGATGTATTTCCTACTGACTTTCACAGAAAATTCTCACATTTGTAAATCGTCTTCCCTTTTATTGATTTCAAATTTCTTTAAAAACATATTTTATTTATTGAACTGTAGCTACGCAAATTTAAATAATTTAAATCTTGTCTTACGTCACACAAAAATTAGAGGACAAACATTGAGGAAAAATTTTATAATGTGAAAGAAGAAAAGTTTTTTACCTTATGTTACAAAATGTTAGAATAAAATCTTTTAGCAAAAATCCAAAAATTTAATGCTGAGAAAGAAATTTTAAAATTAATTTCTTCTGTACATATTATGGAAGCAATTTAAAATAAAGAACAATGATAATAACAAACAATAATATATATAATTATGCATCATAATTGATAAAAAAGAATTTTGCACAAATGTGAATCAAACTTTAAAAAAAAATTGCAAAATACAAAATGTGACAAGATAAATGCCTGCATTAAATAACCTGTGGTTATTATTTATAAAACAAACATTAATTTTCAAACCAAAACTATTTAATAACACAACACCAAAATTGCGAAGTTAAATATAGTTCACCAACAAAGGTTTTATTTTATAATCAGAATCAAAAAAGATATGACTTTAATATTAACACATGACAAATTTCCTAAATTTAAATACTTAGAAAAAAATATAAAAAAGTAATAAAATTATTTTCTTTTATCTAAACCTTAAAATGTAGAGTCTACAACGAATAATTAATTTTGAGCAAATCTACATAGTGCAGAAATTTCCGTTAATTGTAGAAAATAATTTTCAAAACAGTTTCTGGGAATTGTAATAAGGAAACACAATACTATGAGATCAATACAAATGTCTTACATCATCTAATTAAATGTATTTTATGTATAATTTTTGTCAATCATATCTCAAAAAATTGATTAGATTCAGTTTCTATGACTTACAAACAATCTAATTTATACTTTTGGTCTCTTTTCTACATAGTATATCTGACTGAGTAAAATAACTCACCGTATTTATTAGTTTTTTACAATTCCGCTTTATATAATTGAAATTTATCTCCTGAATATATCGATGACTCATCTTTTCATAGAGTCCATTATTTCACCATTAATATTAGACAAATATCTTTGTAGAAAATATCATAACATAACTTTTAAAATTTCCATTCATCTGCAAAAAATGTTTCCTTTCTAAATTTATTTTGATTATGAAATCTAAATTTAATGTTCTTTTCTCTGCAAATTTTATTTTTCGTGACATGATTGTATAAATTATATTTCAACAATATTGTCAAAAATAATATTTTTATCTTTTCAGAAATAATATTGTTTTGAATATTATATTCATGAACTTTGTAACTTCTACTTATGAAACAATTTTATTCTTCTAAAAAATTTTTGACATTTTGATTACATAACAATAAGATAAACTATTCTGTCATGTTATTTGTTCTCACTATTTTGTCAGAAATAATATTTCGTGTATTTGTTTTTGAATTTCACTATATGAAACATTAAAAATAGAATTATTGCCTAAAAGTTTTAGGTTATATGATTTCAAAAATATTAACGAAGATCAAATTGTTTTGATTGCAATTCTATTAAGCATCCTTGCAAATATTTTTGAAAAATAGTTAAGAAACTTCAAATTATTTTTGTCAATTATAGGTAATATGAATGCTTAACATTGGCACTTAATTTAATTATAAGTAAGAATAAAAACAATAGATATTGCCACTAAATATTATTCTATGTGAATCTATTATACTCATCATTTCAGATCCATCTTATCTCTTAATCTTAAAGCATACACCTCAGATACATTAATCTTCCATATTTGTGTATCTGAGTTTATGGATCTATGAGTACTTTCTTATTTGATGTCAGTTTAAAGAGGAATGCCTCAATTGTACTTTGACACAAATGCTGTATAATATAGGGTGAGAAATTCTGAGTTTGGTGATTTTTGTCAGGTTTTTTTACTACATTTCAACCTGGTTTTTTATTACTTCCAAGACCAATAGGAAGATCTATAAAAATTATGCAGAAATTATATTTACATCCTTGCGCACGTCGCAATACTTCATCTTGGCATAATTTGTTTATTTCTTTTTTTATCACCGAAAATATTCAGAATTTAGCACCCTGGGTTATATGGCATCTGTGCCTACTGATTTATTCAAATTAAGTCTCACCAAAAAGTTGCTCACTCGAAAGAAATATAGTATAAAGAGTAAAGAGGCAATACATTTTAAAATTAATGCAAATTTTGTCACATTTCATTATCAAATTATTAATGTTACGTTTTACTTTATACACGTTCTTTAATCGGAATTTTTATGTGTATTAAAATTTTAATATGTATTCTAATTTAAGTATGTATTCCACTGTGAAAAATATGTATTAAAAATAAATTGCGTAAAAATTTAATTATGTAATAATATTCAAAAGCTTTTTAGGCAAAACCTCTTTTTAACTAATGGAAAATAATATTACATCCATTGAAATAACAATTTGTATTTATTAATAGTTTACACTTATTTATATGAATATTTAATTAAGTAGATTTACTCATGAAAATAGATATTAATATAAAATTAATTATATGCTGTTTTTTTCAATAAAATAGTTTTTATCCATGAAACTTCGTTCATTTTCATCATCATACAGTCTTAAGTAGTTTCTGAGCAATCCAAATAAACCAAAAAAGAAAATCGCAGAGGACATGCTTTTTAAAATCGGACACTTGGTGACCTAAGCGTCATTCTCCTTATTGGAAGTAATATTCGCTAAAAGTAGCTAGAGAAATTTAATGCTAGGCGCGGTTACAATGTCCTCCAAGAGGCCGCGATGGATGGTTGACTAGGGCTTCTTTCTCGTTATCAGAAGGTTGTGAGTTTGAATCTCGGATACCGACGATCTATTGTGTTTGCTAATGGCGGATGGGGCACCTTAAAACTGGGAGTGGTCAAAATGACCTCCAAGTGAAATGGTACCTCTGGGTGTGGAAGGTTAGGTATTATTTAGGTCTTCTTCTTGATCCCTGATTCAAAATCATAAAGATTCCACCTGGCTGATCCGATTCAACTAATAGGGCCCATTTCAAGGCTAGGTAGAACGCTAGTACAAGGAAGCATGCTGGTGCAACAACAACAGTGTCGTCAAAGTGGGTTTCGTAGACCAAATATTGGGTGACTTCTTCTTGGTACTTGCTTCAAAATCACGACTCCATCCATCTGCTTTTATCAAACTGGTAGAGTCCAACTCATTTCTTGGGGAAGGGGAGCATGCGGGTGCAACAACAACAATGTCCTTCACGTGAAATTATACGTCTGGGTCTGGCAGGCCAAGTATTGGACGTCTTCTGCTCTGTACTTGCTTCAAAACCACTAAGATTTCACCCAGCTTCTTTTATCAAGCTGAAAGAGTCCAACTCATTGCTGGATATACGGAATCATGCTGGTGAAATAACAAAAACAACGTATTGCACCAACTTTTAGTGAAATGCTTATCCAGGATACGTACATAATAATACAGATACGTCTAGAACGTGAGTTATTATTATAAATAGTAAAAAAATTCGAGGAATTGGTGTGACTTAAATATATAAGCTGATAATACTGTTCAGTATATCTGAATGACATATTGAACTACTTCGTCGTTTGATTGTAGGATTACTAAAGTCCTAAAGACAAAAGAATGCCGAGTTTCAAGCGTGAGTATTGTTTACGCCTGGTAGCTATTGACTATTTAGCTTAGCTAAAATTGTAAAACAATTTTGCCTTCGGGACGATATTGCTAAGAATTATTTTAAAATTGAAAGCGTCAACAGAGTACTAGACAGGCTCCTGGTGATGACGGAATTAGAAGAAAAATGAAGCTGAACACTTAAGCACAATAGGTATTAAATATATTCAGTTTTTATACGAAAAATGCTTTGCAAATGAGAAATTTATGTGGGAGTAATTTGTGAATTTCATAAAAAGGCTTTTTAGAGTAACAATGATTTAACATAAATTTTATATTGAAACGACTTGTTTGCAAAAGCTTATAGTTCTGAATTCAAAACAAACTATAAATAAATGTCATTTTTATTTAAATTTTCCAAATTTAAATTGTTAATTCTTAAAGAATGTTTTCTTGCTATCATGGTACACGTACATTCAGTTTTTTTGAGAGAATGATACAGTCATAAACTTTAAACCCTTAGAAATAATGAATTCAATGAACAGAAGTACAAACTGAATGTATACAAAGTTCAAATAAAAAAGAATTATATTTATAACAGAAAAGGTAAAATAAGATAAAGTTAATAAAAACATTGTTATGTACGCAGTGTGCTATTGAGTAACATTAATTATATAGCTTCATTGAGATTATGATATACTTTAAAAATATTTTGGAGAGAAAATACACTTCACATTAAAATTTTCTTATAATCGAAAAGAAGAAAAACTGTTTCGACAACAAAATAAGCTGTGTAATAACTTTAAATATTTTTTCACATTCTAGTTTTTCTTATGAATTTACTTGTAACTTAATTATTTTTTACCTAGTATTGTCTAAGTTCAAAAGTTATTTTTTTTGACATAACTCGTAGGCTTATATTTTTTTCTCGTAATAGGATTCTTTAGTAAGATATGATTTCAGAAACAATATTTAGTTTATTACGTCTTAAGAAATATTTTTTCTTATTTTGGGATACATTAAAAAAATATACTTTCATATCTGAAATGAAAAATATAATGTATTACTTAGGAAAACAGTTTTAAAAATGTATTTGACAAAATATATGAAAAGATAAAGGGAACAGCAACATATTTAGAACTACGTCTTAAAATTACAAAAGACGATTATGTTTTTTTATTAATATTGATCTGTATAAAAATAATATATATATATATATATATATATATATATATATATATATATATATATATATATATATATATATATATATATATATATATATATATATAATATACCGGGTGGTTATAATTAAAGTCCCGATTTTAAAAATCGATAATTTTAAAACTACTGGTCAGAATAACTTGATATTTTAGCAGAACAATCGTAAGGCAATAAAATTTTATTTGGCGAAGGAAAAAAATAGTTCTAAAATGTGCCGATAGATCACATTGTCTAGATATACGCAAATTACTAATACATGACATGCGCACATGAGACTTAGCTGCCATAAAAATGCAGAGCACTAGCTCTTTGCCTAAATGCTTCATCATGACTCTGAGTATGAAGGATCGCGCTCTGCTCTTGAATATTTTTTATAAGAAAGATGACTGTGCACTTACAGCTATTAGGAAGTTTCGGACATTAAAATCCATGAAATGGGGTCCAATAACCGCAAAAGGTCTGCGAAAAATGATGGCTGAATTCGAAGAGACCGGTTCATTTGACGTTAAACGGGGTAGAGGAAGAAAACCAGTTTCGGCTGCAGCAGTGGAAGATGTGGCTACAGCATTACAAGAACAAACTAACAGTGATGTTGAAATCAGCAGTGCACGGGAAATTGGCCAAATTCTGAATATGCTGAACAGCACGGTGCGTAAAATCCTACGGAAGATCTTGCTCTGTTATCCGTATTAGATAACTCGTGTGCAGGAGTTGCTACCGGCGGACCTGGAAGCACGTCAATCTTTTGCACTGCAATTTCTTGCCCGGGTGGAAGTGGACAATGGATGGCCATGGAACATTCTGTGGTCTGACGAAGCCCACTTTCATTTGCAAGGTTGTGTAAATACGCAAAATTGCAGGATATGGGCGATCGAGAATCCGTCCCAGCTACACCCATTACCTCTTCAGTCTGAAAAGGTTACTGTGTGGTGCGGAATAACGGCAGCGTTTATCGTTGGTCCGTTTTTCTTCGAGGAGATCACACCTGCGGGTCCAGTTACCTGCACCGTTACTGGCAAGCGGTATGAAACACTTTTGCGTAACCATGTCCTTCCGGCACTTCAGCAGCGTCTGTGTGTGGATCGCACAATATTCATGCAAGATGGCGCTCCTCCGCACATTGCTACTCCTGTGAAGCAGCTACTGAGTGCTAATTTCGGAGATGACAGGATAATAAGCTGTCATTTTCCAACAACGTGGCCGCCACGTTCCCCCGACTTCAACCCGCGTGATTTCTGGCTTTGGGGGTACCTGAAGAATGTTGTTTACAGCGGGAGTTTTCAGAATCTAGCCGACTTGAAGGCAAGCATCACACACCACATCCATTGCATCAGTACAGATACCCTCCGATCTGTTGTGGAGCATGCCGTTTTGCGCTTCCAATTAGTAGCGGAACAAGGTGGAGGGCATATCGAACAACTTATGCTTTAATCATCAGCAAGGTGTTGATTCCATGAAGCTTTTTTTTTTTTTCATACTCGCTGTTGTGTCTGTATTCTTGCCTTTTCGCTAATAAATCTTTAGTAAATCCCTGAACTCTAATTTTTTTCTTTTGGCTAACAACATTTCTGTGTTTAACGAATACATTTTTGGACTTTCCTCCTAGTATTACCCGGACAGAGCCATCTATCTGCACATTATGGAACTATTTTTTTTCTTTCGCCAAACAAAATTCCATTGCTTTACGATTGTTCTGCTAAAATATCAAATTATTCTGACCAGTAGTTTTAAAATTATTGATTTTTAAAATCAGGACTTTAAGGGACTTTAATTATAATCACCCGGTATATATATACATATATATATATATATATATATATATATATATATATATATATATATATATATATATATATATATATATATGTATATATATATATATATATATATATATATATATATATATATATATATATATATATTTATATATATATATTTATATATATATATTTATATATATATATATATATATATATATATATATATATATATATATATATATATATATACATATATATATATATATATATATATATATATATATATATATATATATATATATAAGCTGCGTAAAGAAAAAAATTTTAAAAAGTTTAAATTATTTAAAAGTTTGTACAGCAATATATAGTCTGCAGCTTATGGAAATGGAAATTTTAAATATAATTTACATGCATGAATATTATTTTATATAAATATTTTATAACTCACTCATTGTGTGTGTGTGTGTGATAGTATTTATGATAGAACTAAGGATATTTTTGCTCTCCACTGTTATCCAGAAGAAGTTTCCTTTTATTAATAGTTCAGAATTTAAATAAGAAAGATAATGTTTTCTTTAATTTAAATCATTTTCTTAATTTCTTAAACATAATACGTAAGAAATTGGAAAAACACATACATATAATTACCATTTTGTGACAATTATTATTTAGTGTTTTATTTATTTTACAAATACTATTGGTATTTAATTTATGAGTTTTGCAGGCATTAAAAATGTATTAGAATTGCTTGTGTGTGTGTAATGTATTGTGATGTTGTTACTATTCCCAGGTGGTTTGATTCCAATACTAGACCAACATAAGAAACATAACAAAACGTGAGGGGTTTTGAAAACACTTCTTACAAGTCAAAATTCAAGCCGCATAAGATATGCTTAGGCGATGCCCAAATCTGATTTGTGTGTGAGGGCATAATATTGCTATGCATAGTATCTCACAAAATGTATTGTGTATAGTGTTCCAAAGGGGTTTTAGTTGTGGATATTAACAAATGATCATAGAAATCTGATTTGTGTGTGAGGGCTTAATATTGTTATGCAAAATATCCGACAAAATTTGCTATGCATAGTTGTAAAAAGCTATTTTGGTAGTGGATTAAAACAAATAATTTTTAGAATGCTGTTTGAGAAAATGTAATATTGTTAAGTATAAAATGTCAAAAAATTTATTACATACTGTACTCTGAAGCAATTTTGGTATTAGGTATTACGACAAATAACCATAAAAAAGTTAATTTGATAAAGTAATACGTGACGAAAAAAAGGAAATTGTATTTGAATATTGGCCACACATTTTCTCCTTCCTTTATTCCTATTAAGTAAATTTACTATAAATTGCAAACACTATTCTAATTTATTGAAAGTTATTCACTTGATTCATATCCGTCGCAAACTAAGATTTATAATTTTATATAGTTGGAATGAGGCCAAATTTATCTCTTGTGTTGTAAATCAGTCGGTAACAAATTCTTTAAAAAAAATACAATATACTGCAATTGCTTACAAATTAAGAGATATGATGTAATTTTAACTTTAAAAATCGTAAAATTATAAATCTAGATAAATATCAATTTAATTTACTTAAGATATTTCCTTTTTAAAATAATCGGTATTAATATTGATTACATTACACCCTATATATATGGTGCAAACTTTAAAACCAAAATTTAAAAAATATTTATTGATTCGCAGATTTTAATCTTGGTCGATTTTGTAGAAATAAACAAATAAGAGTTTTTTGATTTGCTGCAAGAGAATTGATGTTGGAATGTAATCATGGAGAATTCGATAAGCAAATAAAACTTCGAGGCTCAGGTGTTGCCAAAAAATTTATTAATTTATATGGATATTTGAATAAACTTTACAAGTTTCATTGACAAAGCTATGTAAAAGAATAGAGTATTAATTTTTTCTGCATTTTATATTAATATAGAGATAAACTGAGTCTAACTAATAATTAATGATATTTTTATAAATAATTTCAAATAAAATTTTAAAATATTTTATAAATATTTATAAATTTTTATTTGAAATTATTTTTATTATTTGAATTATTTTTTAATATGAAAAATTTGCAAAAATATTAAAATTACTTAATGTTGAAGAAAGCTCTACAAATATCAAGTTCATTATCATTTAAATTTTTAAATTATATATACTTTGGTTGATTTTAAAATTATATATAAATTTTAATGATGTTTGGTATAGAGAGAGAAAATAATGTTATCGAGAGAATACTCCAATAAAATAATGTATGAAGTAAATACAGTACTAATATAATATAAAATAAAAAAAATACTAAGCAAAGTTTTTAATTGTTTCATCATATAAAATTATATATATATATATATTTAATGTAATGATATTTTGCTTGTATATTAAATGAGTTTTATTATTGCATTCTTATTAACCGTAAATTGGTTGTTTCCTTATAGTGCCAGTTGAGATCCTGATTTCATTACTTTATTACAATTCTTATTAGTTTAAAGTATCCATGGCATCTGATAACGTTTCGTCACAGCGTTTTGAGACGACGTCGTAAATCCGATTTGTTGATGAATTTGTAGCCTGCTTTCAAATCCCATTCTTTGAGCGACAGCAAACAATTCGAAATTAACCATCGAATGTTTGAGAATATTTACAAAGTTAATTTTGTAAATAAAATGATCTCTTAAAGATCAAAGCATCGGCAAAGCATACTTAAAAAGTTTTTTTTTCCATTTATTCAAGCAATTAATACGTTGACAATAGAACATAAAAGAAAAAAAAATGAAAAAAAAACATCCTCTTTATGATTAGTTTAAATAGACATAAACGATTAAAATTCTTTAAAAAAATTTCATTAATTAATAGAATTCTAAATTAATAATTTTAATATTTATGAACATTTTTTTTTAAATTGTAAAACTAATCCCTTACTTATGCCAATATTAGTTTTAGACTTTTTTTACATTTTTTTATTATTTAAATTCTAATATACTTTTAGATCATATCATGCTTTTAAATCATATTTCTAAGTTTAGAAACCAAAAAATAATGTGTTACAAATTTTAAAATTAAGTAATTAGAAAATAATGGAGAAAATATAACAAAATAACATTACTTTATTTGGTTTCAATTTACTTAACATTATTTATCGAATAAACTACGAATATGTTTTTCTTACTATTGACATATTTTTAAAATGTTCAAATGATTTTAATGAAAAATTAATTAGACATATATTTTAGCGAAACTAATGATATTAACTTGAATAAATTAACATGATATGTGTTCTGTAAATTACTCTGTTTCATATGTTGAATTATTTGTTACATTTTTATTGAAGATAAAATGATAAAAATCAGTCTCCTGTTTGTTTTAAAATGTAAATATAACAGACACATGTTTATTAGAAATATCATAACTAAATATTAAAATTTTTGTTCTCTTTCCATAAATTTATGAAGGGTTCTGTTATAAAATATTCTCAGTGATTTACGAAAATGTATGCGGTTCTTTTAGTAAGTTAAAGATTTAACTCATCAAACATATATTCGATGATATTAAACATAGATATCTTCTATACCACGATGTTGATTGAACCATAATTAATGCTTTCTTGCGGCTTTTCGTCATTAACGAAGTATTTTTCATCAATGGTATTTTTTTTTAAAAAACAATGAGTCTTATACACAGCTGCAAAGAAGAAAACTCGAAAATATCCAATACATACCTAAAAAGAAATGCATAGAAAGAAAAAATATATTGAAACTATTTCTTGTATTCAATCAGATGATGGGATCAAGCCATTGAAAATGTTTAATAGAAATCATTACAAGTGCCACCCAGCCTGTATGGCTTTAATGATCCTCGGCTTTCCCTATGAGGGATCAAATTTTAATCTCTAATGTAAAATTGGGAAAAGTAAGACTTTCTGCCTGCAATGGATCCCCATTTCAAAAGCAAGCAGCGCAGTACCTATTCCTACTTGGAGTTACCATTCTCGCCAAAATTGTTTTTTTCTATTTCTGCTTATTCTCTTTTGCAACGTACACTAGATGAGAACACAAGACAAAAGAAAACAGGCAAAGTCTCTTATAAGGCATATAATTATCCATAGTAATACGTGATTTCAAGAACCACATTTTTCCATATATAGTTGGCTCTATTGAAGTAGGACAAAACCCAGAAATCCCCAGGCATTCCTCCCTCCTAATGTGCATACGCAGAAGCCCATTAACTACTTGATATTATTTAACAGTTTCTTTAATCGAAACAAAGCTTAACTCAAATATTTGGACATCGTATAGAACCTTACAGATTAAGATTTCATAAATTATTTTAGTATCCATCTCAAAAGTATCCTGTGGGAAAGGTAGATGGAGGGAGGTACACTTGTCCAAAATCCTGGAAACATCTATTTCGATATTTGTGAATGCAGAATACGGAAGCACCATATGGATCTCATATTGTTCAACAATGATTAAAGTTGAACTCAAGATATTTTGCTCTAAAGGGGCGGTCCAATCACTTTGGCATGGTGAGTCAAAAAATGCAAACATAAACATCTGTGAAGCTGATTCAGTTGACCAGCTGACAGCCCAAGACTGTTGTAAGGTGCTTTAACACCATCCTCTACCAGTAAGAAAAGTCCTTGAAGAAGATGATCACACGCGTAAATCATCTTCCTTAAGGACTTTCCATATTTAATGAGATTATTGACTTATGATAAAAATAAAAACTTGGAAAAAGTGCCAAGCACATACCCAAAAGTAGATGCAGAAGGCATAAGAAAATAAATAAGGGGATTCAGAAGGCGAAGAAAAACTTATAAAAATACCCAATGCATACACAGACGTGGATGCAAAATGTATAAGAGAAAACCATTAGGAGATTCAGAAAGGAAAGAAAATCTTGGAAAAACTGCCAAGCAACTTCCCAGACGTGGATGCAGAAGGCATAAGAGAAAACCATCGATCCTTTTCCTTCCACAATATATTGAATTCAACACCAGGATTTCACTTTGAAAATCTTTGTCTTATCACTAAGTCCACGATTAATCAAGTTAACCAATCCTTAAAGAAAGTTTTCTCACAATTAACTCATAGTGTGTTTAACTTTTTATGAGCTCTACTATATATATATATATATATATATATATATATATATATATATATATATATATATATATATATATATATATATATATATATACATCAACACAACCGACATCATTTCCTAAATAATTCCATCTGCTTAAAGACAACCATCTTGCCATATAACTACTTATGTACGCGTATATTAAACACATAGACCAAATATAAATGTATATTTTTATTTGCTATGGGAGTGTTATACTATATATATCTGGTTTAACGTGATACAAATAAAATTAATGTCTAATGTTGAAAAATTAATGATTTCAAAACATTTAGTAAATATGTTTTTCATTATAAAAGATTTACAGCTATAATTTGAGATTTATAGCTATTATATTTATATTTGAGCTTCTACAGCATAAAGTCTCGGGTTCAATACCAGCCAATGTTTATCAACAATAGATGGATATTTGCGTCGTCCTTTACCATGCACGTTTGTCGGAATGGATGTTTGGGAATTTTCCGGGTTTTTCAATTTTGACAAGTCTTTTCTGAGGGTAATTAGTATAGTTTATATTACAATGCTTTACAATGTAATTCAACTGATAGACCACTGATTACGCGGTGTTTAAATAAAAATATGATTATTGTGTAAGCAAGCTTGAAGCATGAACTTCACGCATGGATACCAAATAATCCAGGATATCAAATTTTGAATTTTTTTGGCGACGAAGAAATATTAGCAAGATGACTTATTATGACACTACACGATGAACAGAACAGAATTTTCTTTACAAATCTTATAGGTCTCTTTCTGTATCACGTTATAAAATCCAGGTTGTAAGATAAACAAGAAAATCCGTCAAAGAATCACCAAATTCAGAATTTGTTATTTTATGACCATATTGAAATAGGTCATGTGTCCCGAATTTTATGATATATGATGTTTAACATGCTGTTAGAAATAAGAAATTCAAAATTCGAAAAACACTGTTAATTAAGTTTTATTTGAAATGTATTTTAAACACGCTACTTCAAAAATACTCTGAAAAATTAAGTATTTTCAGTAGAGAAGAGATAAAAATTATTTGTAGAGACTATATGTCATTGTAAATTGACAATATATGTCTTGAATTTTCATTTTTATTAAAAATTTTTATCCTTAATCTTGCACATGGATTCTTGTTTATCAAACATCTAATTTTAAAATATTTTTTTCCGGTAAAGATAGATATTATTGAATAATATTCATGTATTCAGTTGATTTAATAATTCAGTTTACATTGATAAGTATTCAAACTAATAACTCTAATGAGTCTAAGCAGTTTTGCTTTTAAAATTAATGTAGAATTTACTGTTAATGGGATACATCTAAAATATATTTTAAAATATCAGAGACAAAATTGCTATTAAACAATAAAAGGAAATAAGTTTTTCATTTATATTAACTTCTGATTGTTTTAACTTTAGAACATTCATTTAATTTTAGATTTTTAAAGATGTCTAGCACTTGAATTAAGTTTATTCGTTGAATTTATTCGACGGAATCTATTGATATTTTTCAAAACCAAAAAATAAGCAACGAATAAAAAATATTTTTGAAAAAATTATAAAACATTCATAATTAAATATGTTAAGAATATTTTTAATACGTATTACTTTATTAAATTGCTATTCACTATTAAATATGATTTTGAGAAATGAAGGAACTCTTTTGTGCTGCTTGAAGAAATGAAAGAACTCATTTGCTAATGTTCATAACATTTTTTAACTATAAATAAATCAGTAAATTACTAAATGAATTCATTTCTCTAATTCAACAAATGCGAATTTTTCTTCAGATTCAGATAATTCAAGCGTAAAGTAAGCATTCAATAATAACATTAAGATAAGTAAATTTTTTTCAATTATAAGATAAATAAGACACAATTTTGGTTACCGAAAAATATGAGATTTCGGTATCACAGTGATGAATAAGCTAAAATGAAAGATTTCTTTTAAATGATATTATCATTCTCCATGAAATAAAAATGCATATCCTTCATTTTCATTAATACCAATAAAGATCTAATCCACATACCTCTAGGGTATGTCTAAAGTTTTTAAATCCCATGTGTCTTTATTAAATTTAATTGGGGTTGATTTTTGAAGATACTAATTTAGAATCTTTCTTTGGAAATAATATTTTTTATGCATTTTATTCGGTAGATGAAATGACTTCATTATTAAAATCGATCTTTTAAAAATACTGCTTAAAGTTTAATGTTTTTATATTCAAAATTATTACTTTCTATTTGTGGAGAATTCTTTTTTTTATTTAATTAAATAGGCTTGTGTCTTTTATATGGTTCATTAAGCTGAATTAGAAATTATTATATTGACTTAAATTTTATTAAAATATTCTAATTATCATTTTCAAATTTCTTTTTTTTTTTTGAACATATATAAAATCAAATATTTGGCTTAAGAATCAAATTTTAAGCAAACAGATGTTAAGAAATTGCTATCTACGAAAACCTAAAGATATAGAATAAAGAAAATGAATTAATATAATATCTTGTTTAAACTAAAATGGGACAAACATATTTTTTCTAAAATAAATATTCTTCTTTAATTTTTGTTTAATTTACTGAAAAATATTTGAAACATATTTAATATTATTCTAAAAGTGTTAAATAGATAAGCAAATTTTATAATTTTCAGAATAGACTCTACATTTTTTAGCACATATTATTATTAGAACCGTTTTCTAAAATTGTGCTAAAAGTTTTTCTTAAAAATGTATTAAAATACGCTAAAAGCTTTTGATTAGCAGCTAATTTTACTAAATAAAGTTAAATTATGTCATTCAACTTGAAAATAAATCACTGAAGAAAATAACTATGCATAACAAGAAATTTTAGTCTTAAAACTGAACAGAATTATTTTTTACGAGATGAATGCTGTGCTGAATTTGGATTTAATTGTATTTTTATGATCTTTGTCTTTTACTCTCTTTTTAACACGCATACACACTTTGGTTGATGAAATGCAGAATTTCTTTGGCTTAAATATTGATTCTGAAGGGATATTACTGAAACAGAGAGAGAGAGAGAGAGAGAGAGAGTACAGATATTCAGGTACAAAAAAATATTCCTTTCATTAAAAATTGTGAAATATTAAATTTTTTAAAAATTCACTCGCAACAATATTTTTTTATTTATTTACGATAATTATTTATGGTTTACTACTTCAGACCATGTAACGAAAATGTTATTTCTAATGCCCGGCTGTATAGGATATTCTTCATTCAGGGGGAAGGATGGCAATTTGTATAGTGGGGATCCAAATCTGTTTGCCATTTTTCTCCAAAAGTGGAAGAGATTTTGTAACTTAGAAGCAGGAATAAAGTAGAAAACTCCCAGACTTCACCTGCCACCTCGGGAGGTATTATTTCACATGGAAGACAGTGCGATCACAACATATTTAACGAGCCCAAGCAGCCACTAGCAAACACGACGGATCTTTGATTTGTTCTAAATATGAACTCACTACCTTCTGATAATGAGAACGAACACCCTAACTAACCAGGCCAACTCGGCATCTATATCAAAGCTAGAAGTTATGCATTTAGATATATGGTTAGCTATGTATTTTACGGGCTAACTCAAAAAACAATTTGATGCATGAACAAAATTCTGTGGATTTCAAATCTTTACTGTTTGTTGATATTCGTGTTTCTGATTCTGCTGCAGTGCATTTTCTCCATATCTACTTGTTGCTCCTATAAATAGTGTTGTTTTGTGGATCAAACTCATTACACAACTGCTGAATATATAAATTTATTTTCGTCTATTTTAAGCCAAGGATTTTAGTTTCTTGTTAGAAAACTGACCCTCTAAATAACTAACAAACTAAAGAAATCTTGATAATATGCATAGTAAATAATTACTTGTTATTATATTAAATATGCATACATTTCAAGACTTAAAAGGAAAAGTAAATGTATTGAATATTTAAGTTTGATATGAAATGGCGCATCAAAAATTACAGAAATAATTTTTATTCATTTGACAGTTAAATTGTTTCACTCATAAGATCGTAGAAGAAATTATTTTGTTACACCCATAATTGTTACTGGATGCCTACTATTTCATGCTGCGTATCATAAATATTTTATGAACTTAACTTTTAAAAAGCTGCATAAGTTGCTTCGTAACTATGTATTAAAACTTAAGAAAAAGAAAAATTTTTTTAGTTAATGATTATTCTTTGAAATTCTTTGTGAACTTTTTTCTATTAAGGTAATAAAACAGTTAAAAACTAAGCTCAAAGGCTCAGCTCAGACAGCCAATTTCAAAGGAAATGCTTATTTTAATTAAAATCTTACTTTAATCTTCTTATTCTGACAAAACTTTATTTGAATGCTAATTTTTCTATTCGTTTTATTAAGATCAAATGATGATAATGTTTTAAGGATACGTTTAAAATTAATACCACAATTATGATTTTACAGTAATATATTTTACACTGTTTAGCTGTTATCTGCTTTGAATAACTACTTGATTTTAAAATCGTTATTATCTGAGAAAAATATATAAATGTTTTCATATTGACGTTACTATGTTTATTAAATTTTATCGTAATATATTTTTACGATAATACTCAATATTTTTAAAAGCTTGTTTCAGTGTTAATGGAAAAAATATGCATCTGAAACTGATTGTTTCAGAATTTGATTTCTGTGCTAATTTTTTCAAAAACCAATTATTTAAGACAATAAGCTAAACATTAAGAACATTTCTATTTGGGTAAGTAAAGACCAAAGAACTTTCTAGAATTTCATTGTAATTTAATGAAGAAGAAGTAAATGTGATCTCTGAAACACCTGATGTTTTTCTTCTATAGGGAATTTTACTCTTCATTTTGAATGTAGATACAAATGTCTTTTCTCAGCTGAAGATTTTTAAATCATTTTTTATTTTTATTTTATAATCAATCACGTTTCAGTTTCAAGAACCACAAAAGACTTAAAATTAAGAGTATTATGAATCACATTATTAACAAAAATATAGGAAGCAATATTTATCATAAAGGTATTTAATATGATATTAATATTGCCCTTTATATGAAAGCTCTGTTTTTCTGATTAATTTCAATCAATTTTATCAATAATAAAGAGAATCTGAATAATTTATCATTAGCGTTGCTTTTGAGAAGGATTTTCAGTTACAACTTTTTTTAGCTATGAATTTGGAAAAGTTAAAAAAAGATATTTAAAAAAATAAAGTTATTTTTTGTTATGGAATTTATATGAACTCCCTATTTATTTCCCTCTTACATTTGTTATTTTAAATTATTCTATTTATTGTTTTATTTAATTTTTTATATTTATTTATATATAAATTTACAATCATAAAAAATAGCTCCATTGTTAATGTATATGTTACAAAGTTACGAAATGGAAATACACTTGTATAAGATATTTATGTGTAAGAATTGTTTAAATTCAAAATTTTAAGTAGAGTGGTATTAAATGAATTTAAAGGGGCTTTTGAATTAAGCCGAAAAATCATCACAATCTCTGCTTACTTTAAAACCGTGATTCTTTCTCCACGCGTTTAAAATTACTATGTATGCGTAATATCTGGAGACAATGAAAAAGAAGTAAGGTATCAGACTGTTTTTAGGTAAAACACTGTTTAATATCTCGATTTTTAATATGGTATCTCATTGCAATAAATATGTTGTCAGTTTTTTCACTACCTGCTTATCAGTAAAGAATTTGAACGCGAATAAAAAATGAAACTATTTCAACTTTCAACATCTTTGTAATTTAAGTGCACTTTCATACGTTCCTTTTCTCATTTAGTTGGGTTTTAGTCGATCACTGCACATGAACTCATTTCCTGATGCAAAAAAGTATTTTTAAAAGAAGTTGTAAATGATAAGTGAACATAGCTAGTACAAGTATTTTACTAGAAACTCTCATGCAAGAAATCTGGCTAATTTAGCCCTTACAAAGATAGAAATATATTCTTTATTTTTCAAAAGTGTCTATGTCCCTTATGTTTCCATTTTTATTTTCTCCTGTAAAACTATTTTATCACGTGTCTGTGCAGCGTAAGACATGACACTGTTCGGAAATTAAATACAAAATTACTTCACCACATTCTTTGGAAACTAAAACTAGAAGTGTGGATAGTTTGATCCATCATTTCTTGCTCTGCAGGAGCTTAGAATAATTCTTTACTATGAGATTGACGTGATAAAATGGATCAAATTAATATGTTTTATGAATGCCAGTACATAAATGTTTTACATATTAAGTTTTGTAAAGAGAATTGAGTACGAATATGCAAACTGTATAAGCTTTATTTAGCTTTTAAAATTAATTTTCCGGCAGTTTTAAACTAAACTTCTGCTGAAGGTGCAGTGGTAATGGAAATTTTGTAGCACTTTTAATCCGATATCACAATATAACTTTGAATCATTTTTAGAATTCAATTAATGCTGTGATGAAACTATTCCAATCATCTAAAGTAATCTCCCTATAAGACGGTTCATTAATTCCGCCTTATAAGGAAACGCGTTGTGTGACCATTCTCGTAAAACGCGCTCATATGACCTGGTATAACGCGTTACGTACAAATGATTCACACTAAACGTTTCTCGTTAATGGTGCTTTAAATAAAAATATTAAGGAAAAATGATGTTATGCATGAAATTTGCTCGTTTTATTAAAATCAAATTAGAGCATTTTTAATAAAAAAAACATACAAATGTAACTAAAAACAGTCCGTTTGAAATAAATCAAATAATACCACAAAGAGTTTTATTACATGTTTATTCGCTGTAGGAGCTATATGAAATAACGTTCCATCCACATCTATTTCAGCAGAATATTCAAAGATCAGTACAATAATTTAATTTAATTTTATAAGATGCTAATTTATTTTCATAAGATAAGAATTTAATTTTTCAAACATAGTCGAAATTGTTGTGAATTATGCAAATCATAATAAATTTTGCAATACCGAATTGTAACGTAGGAAACCAATACGTTATATGGGGAAAAACACGTGTTATACGAAGGACATGAAATTATGTAATATGAAAACCCGTTATAAGAATATCGTGTTATAATGGGGATTACTGTATTTCATTTACTTAAAAAATGACCGAAAATACTTATGATATAAGTCTGATAACATGCTATGATGTCTTGGATCAAATTGGATTTTATTTTTATAGTTTTAATTAAATTTATAAAAAAATTTATAAATTAATTAGCTTAAGCAATTATATGTATTAATTTATAAAAACATTTATAAATTAATTAGCTTAAGCAGTTATATGTATCAAGAATTTTACTCCATCTATATTGAAATGTCAACAAGTATGGATGAAAAAATTATGATGTTTTAATTTACGAAATCAGCAACTCACAGTTTTACTGTTGAATGTCTTTCAGAAATAGCAGCGTTCTCTTAACTTTATGTACACACATAACTTAAGAGCTTTATTCTTAGCTTGGAATTAGGCAGAAACTAAAGTAGGTCCACGTGTCCGAAAACCGTTCTCTAAGAAGCACAGCTTATAATAAAATTTGAGTATTTTGATGGAGAATTGGCTTATTTTACAACAATTTTAGTCTTTTTTTGTTCATATTCGTAATTTACTACATTAGAAACACACTTGCAAACTTGCAATTCTTTATAAATTTTGTATTTTCCATACAACGTTAATTAAAAAACCTTTGTAATTAATAAATAAACTTTGCAACACACAATTTAACTTTTAAGCAATATCTGTAGGTGATACATTATTATATAAAACAGTCTTAACTAATTTATTATCAGCGAAACTATTGAAATAACAAATGAGGTGCAACCACTCAAAATAAAATAATATAAAATCGGTGTTTAAAGATATAGTTAAAAATATAATTAGCAAACAATGTTAGTAAGAAAGAAGCTAGTATTAATATCATCGTTGGTATGAATCACATTTAAAGAGACTTCATTTGAATGTCATTAAGAAATCAAGCTTTTATAAAACTATTCAGAATTTTCATTATTGTAATTCTTGTGTTAGAAAATGGAAGAATATTTAATATTTCTTAATGTAACTATTACACACTATACTTTATCTTCTTATATTCTTACATGTTTTTCATATAGTTTAAAATTTTCATGATATCTGAATAGGGCAATTAATTTATATCTGGTGTTATTATAATATATAGATAATTTAGAAAATGTGTGTACATTACACTGGAATATTTTAATCGATCCATGTTTGTTCAGGATGTTACATAAAATCCTTTGATGTATATTTTTGATCATTGGTAATTTAAAAAAAAGCATTTTCATCGAATTACACTAAAATCAAAATGCATACATAATTCAGAATGAAATATTTGGAAATCACATTTTAATGTATTCAATTGTCTGAAAAATATATTTGCTTATTCTATACTAAGCACGATCCATTATTTATATTTCAATAAACATTATTTTCACATTAATGGAAAATAGCTTGTAAAATATTAAGCATTTGAGAAGGAAAATGTATTTGGAAAACACACATACCAGTGACAAAAGTAACATGTTTAACAAAAAACAATTTTTAATATTTAAAAATGTATACGTTTTGCTCAAAATTAAATACCACTTCCTCTAAATGTATTATCAATTGTTGTTCACTTTTAATTAAGGTAAATGGAAAGCATGACATATCGCCATCTACTTGAATATGTATGGTACCAATTGACGAAATTGAAGTTTATCGTGCATTTGATTTCGTGCCTCTTTCCACTATCTGATTAAATCAGTTTTAGAATGACGCTCCAAATTAATTCGGTATTATCAATGCCTCAATTGTGTGTGTGTGTGTGAATTTATTTTATTGTGAAAGAACAACAATCTTTAATTTCACTAATTATACATATGTGAGAATAGTAAATAACACTTTATAAAACTTTTATTAATATTAATGACCATTTTAAGCCATACTTAAAATATTTACTGTCGAAAACAATAAAAAACGTTTTATTTTCTTTATAAATTGTTTATTTAGGTATTGAAATTTTAATTGAATTTTATTTGTTTTTAGTAAGCATATAATATTACAAGTGTACTTTCTCTTCATTTCTTTCTTACTTTCTTCTCCAAATTTCGAGAAGAATAGAAAAAGTTAGACATTTGCAGAGACATGAATTAAGTACTTAAACATTTTTTATTTCCTTTTACTTTCAGTATACCACTTGAAAATTTCCCATATACATTTCTTCTTTTTGGCAAATAGTATGTTTTAGAAATACCTTCTAAATATAACAAGCGTATTCATTTCTTTTCCCTATCACTGAAACTTTTATGCAGAATTTTTTTTCGCTGAATATTTCCCTATTATACATTTTTATATTTTTTCCTACATTCTGAGTAGTAGAAATGATTGATGCTTTTTCGTCCGTATATAAAAAAATATTAGTCATGTAGATATGTTTGATGTCAAAATATGAAAAGTTGAGGAAAAATAAATTTTGAAGAAAAAGGAAGAAAGTAACGATATTGCTAGATATGTTCTCCGTAAGAAAAAAAATTAAAGGGAAGAAAGATTTTTTGGCCAAAGCATTTTGAGGAATTCCAACCTATGTGTGTTTTTACTATAAATACTACCGACGCAAACATGTTATTTTTGTTCGCAATACATTTTAGTCAGTTTTTATTCCTTATTTCAAATATATGGCGATAACAGAATATTCATCCAAAAATTATATTTTTCCCCATATAAAGAATTTTACTGTTCAGTAAAAATAACAGTTTTTTTTTTTAATTTTTAATAATTCATTTGTAGTAGGAATCTAAATATACTAACATATTATTTTATCAACCATTTTCAGGAATAAATTGTATCACTACATTTTGCCAATTGGAGGAGGGGTATCCTACGAGTTCCTAGCTGTTTTTTAATAAAACTTGTGAGCAAAATGTTATCTTGTTATATCCTGTAGTGATTCCCGTGCTGAAAATCTGACTTGGCGAAAAACTGGCTGCGGTAACGCTAATACTTAAGTACCTAGAAAAATATTGCAGTTGCCTTACACCAACACAGAAACAAATCAATAAAACTTTATTTTAAATTCAATTTTCATTTTTTAATAATAGATTTTAAAATTGTATATTTATAAATAAAAACATTATGGAGTCAACTTAAATAAAATCAAAACATAAAAAAGTGAGTATACTTAACTTTTATTTTAAGCTAAATTACTTTATACAGTAACGCATTTTTTTTTTCAGAAATGGTTAATGTTAGGATTCTTAAGAGCCAGAAATATATCTATATCTATCTATCTATATATATATATATATCTTTATATATATATATATATATATATATATATATATATATATATATATATATATATATATGAAAAATTAATTTAATTTGAACATCAATCAATTTATGCTTAAATACAAATGCATATATACAAGATAAAATAAAAGAAATTTATATTTATTGTATAACATTTAAAACAACCGGAGATAAGGTAACTGAACAATTCTTTGCACTCATTTTAGAAACATTATTCTATCTAATATATTTAAATATAACAAATTGACACACAAAAATGTTTATTAGTATTTAAAAATCAAATTTCCAGTGTGTGACAATTATCAGAATAATTAAGTTTAGTTAAATACAATTTAGAATAAAAGTCAATTCAAATACCTTTATTGGTTTTGCACAAATAACACTTTATTTCTTAAATAGAAAATCAATATATTTTAATTATAAAAAACACACCAAAACCAATTTAACGGATTCTGAAAGCTACCATACTAGAGTTTAAGTTATTATTTCAAATTAAATAATATTTTTTTCAAAAACATAATTTTATGGCTTCTAATAGGCATTTAAAAAATCATAACATAATTTACATATATTACTTAATAAGATTTAGACCCCGAGCAATTTCATCTATATTATTTAATACATAACTATATAATTATTAAATCCAAAATCACATTATATCATAAGAAATAATGTAATGTCTTTTTTATAATATGTTAATTATAATGTTTCATCACGTATCGTGCATTATGCATGAATTAATTCCTACATTTTTAGAATTTATGTCCACCAAGAGACTCAGTAATAAATGATTTCTAATAAAGCAGACATTTTGTCTTTCATACAAAAAATGTGGATAATTTCTAAACTAATTATTGAAATATGTTTGTCCTAAGGCATTACAATAACTAAAAGATATATATTTCATTAAGTCATTTAATTCACTAATATTTAGTTTATATTCAACAACAGTTGCTTATATTTTCATTATTCAGATAAGAAATAATTATAATTATTATATTTTGTATCTGATGTAAATCAAGTACAATTTTTGGATATTTTTAATTCTAAGTTTCCAATGATAAATTTCAGTAATAAAAATGTAATCTTCATAAAATATTTAAAATTTATGTGCTCAAATCCAGAAGTCATTAAATAACGTATGGTATTCCTTTTTGTTGTTATTTATAAGATCAGCTTTATAATCTGAAATTGATGAATTTACTAAAATGTATATGCTAAATTTGGATCCAGGTTTCCATATTTGTGTTCCTTAAGACTAATTGTGAACTAGTTGTACGCACATATAAGATTATCAGAAAAAAACAATCATTTGTTTCTAGGAACTTTTAGAAACTAATTAACTGAGGTTAGATAGTACATAATCAACATTCTAGCAAGTAGTTGCCGTTATAAATCTTTATCAGATTTATTATTGGGAGACTGAATCCCACATTTGTCTTAACAAACATATAAAGCATTCATTTTTGTCATCAATAGAGGCGATATAAATCTGTTACCTGCCATCTTTAAGATCATATCCCAATTACTATGTTATAATAATCTCGAGCATTTTTGTGATTTTACTTCCATGTAAGAGCTACAATAACTTCAACTTTGGCGCTTTCAACCATGTTACTTCAAATTCATGGCTCATTCAACCACGGTTACAGTTGATTAACAAGAAATGGATACTATGTTTATTCTTATCATTATTATTGCAAGCAAATTCTGTTGTATAAAATGTTATTTTCAAGTTCCTGATGCAACTCTAATTCAAAAAGATCATTATTTAAGAAAATATTCTAAAAATAAAATATTCACAGTATCTGTTTAAACTTAATTAATCATTGTATATTCAATATATCATATTATAAATTATAATATTATAGGATACATTTAGCAGATATTAATTGGAATGACAATGATATCAGATATGTGTAATGAGTTTATTATCTTAAACTATTCCGAATAAATATGCATTTGTCAGAGAAATATATACATTCAATAGTAATGTAAATTTTTGTTTTCTTTGCCACAGAATGAGATTAGTTTTTGCACACGAGGACTTATTAACCCGGAATCTATGAATTTAATAGATTCTGAACTATTACAAACATATAAGCCCATAGTGAGATCCGGGCCCATGAACTGTAGAACAGAAGGCAAAAGTAGAGTTAAAGTAACATACAAGTAATTAGTTTAATGAGCCTATTTTAAGCATATTTATGTATTTAAAACATATAAAAGAATTAGTAAAAAATTAAAACCTGTAAAATATCAGTTGGAAATTAATGTGATTGAAAAATATAATATATTCTTTCATATTTATAACTGTAATAATTATTGCCAAAAATGATGGCGCTCTTGCTCTTGTTTATTTTCTTGAATATTTTCATTTTCTGATTTGCTTTCTATGTAGTGAGTAGTATTGCGCTTCAATAAAAAAATAAGTGAAAATTGAAGTTTTAGTTTTTATGCGTCTTACACTACTGGCCATTAAAATTGCTACACCAAGAAGGCGACATGCTACAGACGTGAAATTTATACGAAAGGAAGAAGGTGCTGTGATATGCAAATGATTAGCTTTTCAGCCTATTCAGACAAAGCAGGTGCCAGTAGCGATATCTACATTGTGTTTAAATGAGGAAATTGTTCAGCCGGTTTTACATACACAAATTGCATTTGAACGCTGTTGCCTGGTGAAAAGTTGTTGTGATGCCTCGTGTAAGAAGGAGAAATGCGTACCAGCACGTTTCTGAATTTGACAAAGGTCGAATTGTAGCGTACCGGGATTGCGGTTTATCTTATCGCAGTATTGCTACTCGCGTTGGTCGACATCCAATGACTGTTAGCATAATATGGAATCGATGGATTCAGGACGGTAATACGGAAAGCCATGCGGGATATCAACGGCCACCTATCACTAGCAGCCAAGAAGACTGGCATATTATCCGCATGGCCGTAATGGATCGTGCCACCATGTCACGAGCCGTGAGTCAAGAAACGGGGTCGTTTGGAAGACAACAAGTATCTGCACGAACAGTTCGACGACGTTTGCAGCAGCATGGACTCTCAGCTCGGAGACCATGGCTGCAGCTTCCCTTGACGCTGCGTCATAGACAAGAGTGCCTTCAATGGTGTGATCAACGACGAAAATGGGCGCACGAATGGCGAGACGTCATCTTTTCAGATGAATACAGGTTCTGTGTACAGCATCATGATGGTCGCATCCGTGTTTTGCGGCATCGTGGTGAACGCACACTGGCAGCGAGCATTCATCATCGTCATACTGGCCCATCACCTGGCGTGATGGTATTGGGTGTCATTGGATACACGTTTCGGTCACCTCTTGTTCGCATTGACGGTGCTTTGAACAGTGCACGTTACATTTCTGGTGTGTTACGAACCGTGGCTCTACCCTTTATTCGTGCCCTGCGAAACCTTAGTAGGATAATGCCCGACCGCATGTTGCCGGTATTGTATGGATCTTCCTTGATTCGGAACATGTTCGGCTGTTTCCCGGGCCAGCACGTTCTCCAGATCTTTCACCAATAGAAAACGTCTGGTCAATGGTTGCCCAGCGACTGGCTCGTCACCAAACGCCAGTCACTACGGTTGATGAACTGTGGCATCGTGTTGAAGCTGCATGGGCATCTGTACCTGTACATGCAATCCAATCTCTGTTGGACTCAATGCCCAGTCGTATAACTGCGGTTATTACTGCCAGAGGTGGTTGTTCTGGATACTGATTTCTCAGAACCTATCCAGCCAAATTTTTGAAAATTTAATCACTTGTTATTTCTAGTATAATATATTTGTCCAATAAATATCATTTTGTTATCTGCATTTCTTCCTGGTGTAGCAATTTTAATGGCCAGTAGTGTATTTAGATTTTATTACTTCTCTATTGCTCCAATTTAGCTTTTTGTTCTGCATAAAATCATACCATATTTTAATAAATGTACTATATGTTTTATTTGAATAGAATATATTTAATGAGCTTTTTACTGAATCGTTTTGAAGAAATTTTTTTTCTTAACTAATTTTATTAATTTTATTTTGTTTACTTTGAACTTAATATCTAGGGTCTACAAACCTCATAACATTTATTCTATTATACTTAAAACATTTTGTGTGACATCAATTGCAATCAAGTAAATAAATATATTGGAAACTTTTTAAAAATCATACAAATTTAACTCAAACGCCCTACCTTTGTTTACAGTATAGTGAGGATTAAATAGATATAAGTGACATAAATAAATTGTCGATATATTAATACTGAAAAGTTAGAGATCAAGTGCAGAAAAATATTATATTTTGTGTGAACTTATGTATACAATTTTATTTTTCTTGAAATTATAAATTTACAACAACACCATGGAATTTAAAGGATATTAAACGATACAAAAAATCCATACTTTTTTGTTTATTTATTTTTGAGCATTTATTTACTTTATCATTATTTACATCAACTATACATTGACTCAATAGCAGACTTAATTCTTGCTTATTATTTGCATACATTAATCTTTCAAAAAAATAAAGATAAATTCCCAAGTAGCCTTCTTTTTTTTTTTTTTTTTTTTTTTTTTTTATTTTTAAATCTTTCCCTATAATAAGCTGCATAAAAATTGTCAATATTTTACTTACAATGCAAATTTTAAGTCATCAATTCACAGAACCATCTGATTTCAATAGTTCACAACACACTTATGGAGTAATTGCAAGCAATTCTAAGTCTTCCATGACCAATAGAATGCACTTTGAAGAAATTGTTTTAATAATTCACAAATGAATGACATTATAAAAATCAGTTTCTCGGTGTCATGGTGATAGAGCAACCTTCTGAAGAGTGGCAGAGTACGAATTCATTCCCAGATACTATTGATGAATAAAGGGACGCATTTTACACGAATAACGTTTTGTTTTTAGACACTTAACAATTTTTCACCCTTTCTAACTACAAATCTTTTCATAGTTGCAAGCCATTTATCCAATATATTTAATTAGATAAAATTATATATAATGTATATCGATAACTATTATCGTTTAACTTTTTTGTATTGCAAATAATTGAATTTTGTGTTTTGTATTGAATTCAGTATTAATTCTTAAGAACAATCCGATAATAGATTATATTTTTGTAAATAATAAGTAAAATAAGAATTTTTATTTGAAAATTTGACAAATATTTTTTAAGGTATGGTTTATTATTAATATTGATATCTAAAGTTCTGCATTGTTTTTTTTCTAAATAACTAGTTATCTAATCCTATATATTTGTAAGATCTATTCTTTTTCATACTTTAGTAAAGCGTTCTGATTTTGTTGACCTAATTCTAAAAATGGCATATTTAGCTAAAGCTAGTAAAGCTGAATTGTTGGAAATACGTGAAGAGCTAAGATTGGAAGGAAATGCCTCAAATAAAATTCCGGAAATTAAAACTTTAATTTATATGGTGATATTTACAATGAGGACGAAGTAAAGCTTATCTTGGATAAAATTATTGAAGATAGGAACAAATAGAAGAAGAAAAAAATAAACTAGAAGAAAAGGAGAGGGAAGAACGAACTCGACAACAGGAGCTAGAAATGAAAAGGTTAGAACTGCCACAAAGAGAATTTAGTCAGAAAACTGAATCAGAGGCCAGAGTAGAGTTTAGTCCTAAAATTCCGCTAACACACGTTATGCCAAAGTAGGATAAAAACTATTACGAAATGAGTCTATATATAATAAATTTCGAAAGAGAAGCTGAAATGGCACAGTACCGAAGAAAGATTGGACTACATACCTGTTGGCAGTTTTACCAATTGAATCAATTGAATTATCTAATATTATAGCTACAGTACACCTAGTGATGCCAATTATGATTTTGTCAAAAGTCTGATCTTGAAAAGATATAAGTTGAATAGTGAAAATTTGAAGCAATGTTTCTACCGTCATCACAAGTCTTCGGACAAATCTTGGAGAAATTATCCCAAGAACTCCTTAGTTATCTTACAGAATGGTTTTCTGAATTAAAGATTGAGACCTTTCATCAATTCAAAGATCTGATGGTTACGGAGCAGTTAAAGTTTTGAGTGCCTGCAGAAGTGAGAGATCATTTCCTCGAAGATTGACTAAAATTCACAAGTCCCTATGAATTGGCAGAAAAATTGGACGATTATGAAACTATAAAAGAAAGTTTTATGAAGAAAGAAGTACCCAGAAGAAATTTTTCCAACTTTCGAAACCAAAATTGGAATCCCATGCCTAGAGAAAATATGAAAGATTTCAAACCTATATTCCAAATAAAATCTGAAACATTTCAAGATAAACAGAAGATAAGAATTTTGATAAAAGAAAAACTCCGCGTTGCAATGAATGTGGCTCAAGCAATCATATTCGCCCACAGTGCGATAAACTAAAGAAAACAACAGAATCTATTTCTCATGTTATGGGTGATAAAACTATTGATGAATTGATGGCTCGATTTACCAGTGTAGGTAAAGTAAACGAAGAAGAAATGAAGATTTTGCGAGATACTGATGCTACTTTGGATCTGATCTGCAACAAATACGTTAAACCACACATGCATACGAATGAAAAGGTCTGGTTGAGGAAGCCATTGGAAGAGACTTTAACTTGCTTACCTCTTGTAGAAGTTGAACTTGAATGTGAAATGTGACACATAATGACTAAAGCTGCTGTTATCAGAGATTCATTAGATCAATGTAGATATTTGCTCGGAAATGAAACAGCTATGTTATTTGAAGATTGCAAAACCAAAAAAGATATTCAAGTGTGCATGATGAATGTTGTACAAACAAGTGCCCAAAAGCCAAAAAGAAACTTTCTGTGCAGAAAAAAAAGAAGAAACATCAATTCTGCGATTGAAATGAAGAATATTTAAACAAAAGTATATCTGAAAGTAACGACGAAGAAACCATACCTTTGGTTGAAGAATTAACAGTGAAAGATCTCATAAAAGTTTCAACAAGAGATTTCATCAAAGAGCAAACAAAACAGTGAAGAATTAAAACCACTTATTGCAGAAGCATGAAAGCCTAATTTAAAATCGAACAAATATTTAAATAATATGCTTTTCTATTAGAAAAAAGATAAAAATGGAACGTAAACAAAATTGCTGGTTGTTCCGGAAAAATTTCATGCGCAACTGAAAACGTTTTGTCACGAAGATATCGCTGCCCATTTAGGTGTAAGTAAAACTAAAGATGTTCTTTTTAAGACTTTCTATTGGCCAAATTGTTATAATGACTTCGAAAATTTCGTCCGATCTTGTGACCACTGTCAACGAATTGGAAAACCTCCAGTCAGGAAAAAGGCGCCACTGAAAATTGTTCCTATTATTTCTGAAATATTTACTAATATGAACGTTGATGCTTGTTGCCTGTCAGCAGTTTAGGGAACAAATATATAATAACTGTGATATGCCTGTCATCAAAATATCCAGGTGCCATTCCCATTCCATATTTATATTCTACTACTATTGTAGATGCATTACTACAGATTTTCAGTCATCTTGGTTTTCCTAGAGTACTACAAACTGACCAAGGGACGTCTTTTGCGAGTGTACTTACGTCAGAGTTTTTGAACTAGTTTGGAGGGTGGGTTATGAGAAGTTATGTCCAACATCCTCAAAGCAATCTGTGATGGCAAGGATGCATCGAACTTTGAAGCGAATACTCCGAGTTCTTTGTCTAGAATCTGGTGAAGACTGGGAGGAAGTTTTACCACATGCATTCTTTGCGTTGAGAACAGTGAAGCACGAAAATACGGGTTACATCCCAGCTGAGCTTGTTCATGGCCGGAACTTGAGGACTCCAATGATACTATTGTATAAGAGTTTAACAAAGCAAACTGAAGAAGAAAATGATGCTGTTTCATATGATTTTGAGCTTTTAAATCGTATGAAGCATTGTCAGGACCTTGCTGTAGAAAATATGTAAACAGAAAAAGAAAAACAGAAATTGTGGTTTGATAGAAACGCTAAAAAGCGACAATTTAAAATTGGTTATCTAGTTATTGTTGTGGTCCCATCAAAACCAAATAAACTGTCCGTTAATTGGGTTGGTCCAGGGGAAATCGTTAAACAATTTTCTGATACAAATTACGTTGTTCATTTTCCGAGCAAACACAAAATCCAAGTTTACCATGTGAATATGCTAAAGCCGTATTTTCAGAGTGAAGAAAATGTTAACTTGATGTCTTTGGGGGAAAACAATAACAAAGTGGACGATGAAATTCCTAAGCTGGAATTAGAATCACCAGATTCTGATTTAAAGAAAGAGTGACAGTCAATACAATCAAATACACAATTATCTGAAATTCAAATTTGTGAACTCATACAAAATACTCAAACATTTTTTCAAATGAGCCTAGTTGTACCGATCTGACTGAACATGACATTGAACTAGATTCTGGCAGAACTATCTGTGCTGAACCTTATAGTCTTTCACAGAGACAGTCTGAAATTTTGAAAGACGAAATAGAAAATATGCTGAAGGTAAAAGTGATTGAGCCAGGATAATCTGATTTTACATCTCCTCTTAGCTTGGTAGAAGCTCCTGGGAAGTAATCAAGACCTTGCGTTGATTATCGACGATTAAACAAAGTGACTAGAACAAAATTTTTCCCACTGCCTAATATAGAGGAGTTGATAAAAAAAAAGTATCTGTTGCGAAATACATTACAGTTCTGGATTTAACCAGAGGTTACTGGCAGATACCTTTGAGTAAAAATTCACAAAGATATGCAGCGTTCGTGACTAGTTTTGGAACATATAGACCTTTGTTCCTTCTATTTGGATTGAAAAATGCGCCTTATGATTTCAGTTGGTTCATGGCTTGTATATTAAAAGGATGTGAAGAATGTACAATCCCTTATTTGGATGATATGGCTATATTTTCCCATCACTGGGATGATCATTTAAAACATCTAGAGGACATTTTCATTAAGATAAATGTGGCGAAGTTGCACATAAAACCATCGAAGTGCCAATTTGCCCAAGCTTCCTTGGACATTTGGTAGGACAAGAGCGAAGAACGCCTGGAGAATTGAAAGTTCAAGTTATCAAAGATTTTCCTATTTCTGTAAATAAAACTCAAGTCCGTGCCTTTTTAGGGTTATCTGGTTATTATCGAAGGCACATTTTTAACTTTTCTGTAATGATGAATTGAAATAAAACGATCGATGAATTGAAGGAAAAACTTTTATTCGATGATTAGAAAGAAAAACTTTCTAATAAACCCGCTTTGTACAGCCCTAATTTTACAAAACAATTTATTATTCAGTGTGACACTTCAAATATTGGAATTGGAGTTGTGATGCCGCAAGTGATGGAAATAACATCCTATTAAGTATTTAAATACGAAATTTTCCCCTACGGAATGTGCTGCTATAGTTTTCCTGAGCAAAAATTAAAATATTACTTGGATGGTCACCAAAGTTTTATAATACAAACAGATCATAATCATCTAGTGTGTTTGGAAAAGAATATCGGAACTAAGCCTAGACTTTTACTATGGGCGTTGATTTTACAGTCCCTTTAACTGCCAAATAGTTCATCCTAAATGAAAAAAACATCAGAATGCTGGTAGTTTGAATCGTATCTCTTAAAAATTTAAAAAATTAAGCTTCAATATATAATTGAAGGGTACATTTTGGTATATATGTTCATGTGTCTTAATAAAATTTGTAAATATTCTTTTTACTTTTTTTATTATGTGTTTTTCTTAAAGTTTTCATTAATTTTGAATGAGATGAGTGCATTTCTTAGCGTAAGGTACTACTTAGATAGAACTGGTACTTATATACATATATATATATATGTGTGTGTATTTATAAACATTACTGAACATTTATGAACTACTATTGGGTTTTCCTGACTTGAAACAAAAACACAAAACCTTTCATTCCATGAAAGGTTTCCTCCAAACGGGGAGGGAATAAGTCTGTAATGATTTCGATGAGTCGAGATGGCGCTGCGGAGAGAGCAACACAATATTTTTTATTAAAAAGAAATAGAATAGCGAGCTGATCCGCGGAATTGTATTGAATAATGTATATTTGAAATTTTCCTTTAGTTAGAAAAAAGTATGAACAATTGTATTTGACTAGTTTTAATTGAACATGCAATCAAAAAAATATTTTTCATATATAGATTTTTTTTAAAATAGTATTTCAGGTTTACTCTAATCTGAAATGAAATACCTCAATACATTTATAGTTATAGAATTAAAATATCGTAAAATTAAGATTTTTGTATTGAGTTATTTTTAAATTGGATTATTACTGAATACTTTTTTTTTAGCATAAGTTAATATTCAGTTTTTCATATACTGTATTGTGAATCTATGATGAAATGAAGTGATGTGATAAGAATCTATATAGGAAGATAAACCTTAGAAATACAAATGATGACTCTCTAAAATAATATAAATATAGCCTTACACACATAGTGTTTTAAAATATGCAGTCGTTTTTATTGACAAATAATTCGTTTTCATCAACAATATATTCAATAATTTTTATGTTGTAAAGCAAACTGCTGTATTTAATAATCTTAAAACAGCTTTCCTCTAACGGTTATAAAAGACTACCTACTATTGTATTTAATATGACTTGTCTACATTTAAAGATTATGTTATGGAATATATTTTAATTTTCTTCTGTAGATCTCTAATTTCTTTATATCTTTAATTAGAAAAGCAAATTGTTATATTTGAAAAAATTGTTAAAGTATACTGAAAATATCGAGACATTATATGTTAAATATTAAAGAACACTCCATTTAGATATATTTAATATTTGATAATTTAATTTCCTTTAGAGTGGCTGAAGTTAGAGATTTAGATAAAATTTAAATTTCATATTTAGGAAATCAAATCTGTTTTAGATTCTTGTTAACAATTTACATAGGTGTCAATCTGTATACAAGATTTGTCTAAAATATTTATCATTTAAAATTTTGTTTTAAGTAATATAGCGCGTCAAGCATTCTGGAGAAAGTAATCAGGTAATTTCATTAACTTCTTACAACAGCTTTGTTTCTTCAGTAGAAATTAAAAATAAAATGAAAGTATATTTAATTAAAATTTAGTTTTTGAATTAATTAATTTACCTTTTATGTTTTTATTCTATAAAGAGTTTTGGATTTACTATTACATTATTTTACTAGACTTTAATCATTTTTGAGTTAAATACAGTGTTCATAATTGTAGCTGTCATAAAAACCTTTGTTTACTTGAATGCATATTATTTTATTTTAAAGAATACCTAATTTATAAAATTATATTTTACTTAACACACACATTAAATTTTTAAGAGAGAGAGAGAGAAATGTATTCTCTAAAGTTGTAGTAATTAAATTTGTTCCGAGCACTGCGTTAAGTAATAGAAACAAAATTTTTTGATTTAGTGTTAACAAGATTTTCATACATCAACAACTTAAAAATAAAAAATGCCAATGGGATAAGATTTAAAGAATAAATTTCTGAAATAAACGGTGTCAAAAACATTGTAAAATCTTTCATAACAAAACCAAACAGCCCGTGATATTTCTTTTTATGTCAAATATTTTTCTTAATAGTAATGAATCAAAGTCAGAAATTTTACTTTCCTTTTAAAATTAAAATGGTGAAAATAATTTCTGCATATCTTTGCAGTTATACTTTACAATTTTAATTACAGTAAGTTTGTTTAAAAACACAGATAGTTACCCTAGTGCATTGCACTTTTTGTCTCAAGATATGATAAATGAAATAAATTAGTTAGATTAGTTAGCATAAAACTATTTGCTTTGGTTTTTTATTGAAGGAATGAATCTATGTCTTTATAAATAATTCTTTTAGATGAATGTATCTTTAGTTAAAATTGTGCTATAAAATAAGTATAGCTTATAGTAATTTTAAGAAGAATTATATATTGAAGAATCTTGGGAGTGAAATTTTGCAACAACTTGGGAAAATTCTGTGAAGTTAAGTTTTCGGTTTCCCATCATTGGTTTTGTTATTGATTTTCTTTTGTATTGGTTTTCCTTTTAATCTGTGATAAGACGCCATTGGTCTTAGAGGCCCAAACTCTCTTAAAACATTATGTAAACCCGGCACAGTGCCGTATAATCCATGGGTTTAAATTCTGAGATTGGCTATTCTTTGGGGGATTTTCTTATGTATCGGGCAGCCTCATTTATATTACGTCATACATATGGAGACCCATATGAATTATGTCGAAAATTCTATTTTGGTAACCCTAACATTTGCGTACTACGTCACGATACTTTATTATTAACATTACGTCACGATACTTCATCTTGGCAACATTTCTTCATCGACAAAAAAAAATCAGAATTTGTAATCATGGACCTGTACGGCACCTGTGCCGTAGACCCTTTTTTCAAAAGCATCCAAATCCTGAGTACTGCATTCAAGGTCAAGGGATTTCAACTGATAAGAATTTCCACATTTTTCATTTCTTATTTTATTTGTTTATTTTGATGCTATGGTGTTTCATAACGGCGCGAGTGCTAATGTCATTTGATTTCAGTTAGCTTTTCAAAGTTTTCTCTTAGAAAATGTAGAGATTTACATTGTATAAGAAAGAAATGAAATTACTTGAAACTATATTCATACAATTAGAAGAATCAATAAATGAAGATGTTGAAGAAAGAAAATTATGAATATTTTTAGCAATCATAAATCTTCTTCGGAAGAAGACCTTCAATCTTAAGATGACTCAAATTCAGATATAAATGAAGACATTTTATCTTAAAATACCTATATTCGCAAGTAAAGTACAAAGTGGAATTAAATTAAAAATCGTCAAAATATCAGAGCTACTTCTTCTAATATTATTCTAAAACTATCATGAAGCATCTAAGTGGCAAAACATATATGTTCTATCATGAATGTTTGGAATAATGTATGTTCGATTCATGAAAACTACTAATTGATGATAATTAACAAATGAATATTATGATTTGACCGAATAAGAATATACAGATTATTACACAAAATTTTGAGAGAAATCGTATTGTCAATGTAACTTCTACAGCATAAATTAAAGCGATGATTGAAATTGTATATTTTGGAATACTGCACAAATAGTCCGATATAAGAGTTCGGACTACGGATTGAACTGGTCTTAAAAATTTCCAGTGAACTATGTCGCAGAAGTGATTTTTATTCCTTTTGTAATGTTTACAATTTGATAATATTACAGACTGTGCTAAGAAAAAAGCGACAAACTCGCTCCAGTAAGAAATATGTTTGAGGTTTTTACATGAAACCACCGAAACTATTACTGTGACAGAATATATAACAATTGAACCAAAATTTTGCATCGCTTAGAGAACGGTGTTAGTTTTGCCAATACATTGCAAACAAACCAGCAAAGTATAGCATAAAAATATTTTCTCTTGTTGACTAAAGAACTTTTTTATATCTGGGATTTTAAAATTGGTACAGGTACTCAACCTGACAGCCGCTAATAAATTATTCTGTTGATGAAAGTGTAAATATATAAACAGAAAAATAATTGTTCTGGGAGACATCTTATTGTGTACAATAGGTATGCAAGTTATAATTTGGCTAAAGATGTCTTAAAGACAACAAATTACCCTTGTGGGGACAGTTGAAAAAAAATAAAAGAGAACTGTCTAAAGGGATCATCATGAACTCATCACCATAGTTGTCTCTTTTTCAGCTTTCAAAAACACGTGACTTTAGTATCATATGCGATAAAAAAGAATAATTGCTCCAATGTTTTGTCAACAATGCACTATGATAATGCATTAGACTCATTAACTGGTGATGCAATAAAAGATATAATTACATTTTGTACTCTCATAAAGGGAGTATTTTATGTTTGGGATAATATGTCTATCAATTGCGCGAATAAGCGAATTATTGCCAATGATAGTATTTTTTATGTTCTTATCACTGCTGTCATAAATGCTAGTGTAGTTTTATTGTCAACTAAAACCTAAACGACTGTAAGAGTTCGATGACAACTCTTCAAGGAACTTGCTTTGGAACTTATAAGAGAAGGTATTCCAAACCAAGCAATGGAGCAATCATTTTCTCGAACACTAAGAGAGCACCAAAGAGATCATTATTCATCAAAAGAGGTAAGTGCTCCACCAAAAAAGTTATAAAAATGTAATTAAAGGGAAAGATCTCATATTTGGCAAAGTATAAAAGGCAGAAAATCTATAATATGTTGTGTTATATCGAAATATTTTAAGCGAACATTCAATTTACATTTGTATAAAATGCAAATAATTTTTTTGAATTTTCTCATAATTATTTATTCTAAATTTCATATAGTATATGTTCTTTAACATAAAATATATTTAAGACAATAAAAGTTAATATCAGTAATATTATTCTACAAAAACAGGTAACCGGTCCTTATAGAACTACAGCGATTTTTGGTGTTTGAACTTTAGCGTAATTTCTCCTAAGATAATGAACATACTGGAAAAAATTTGAAAATGATCCAGGAAATGGTTGGATAGTTGGAATGTTTTAATGGTGAAGCTAATACTACTTACTGTGCTGACAGAAAAAGCAGTATTGAATGTTTCTTTCAAGGAAGATTATTTTTAAAACCTCAAATATATTCTTATTAGAAAGCTAAGCTTATAATAAAAAGAATGGGACAATCATCCTGCCCGTCTTATATTTCAATAAGTTAATTTCCACTTCCTAAAATGGTTTACCTTATCCCTGACACTGCTCGTTCTTGAAAACAAAATGTTATAATTTGAGAGATAATGAAAACCGTACCAATTCAGCCATATAATGAACATGCTCACCCATCCTCTCAAATTATTTTACATCTGCTCATTGTACTATTAAAAGATAACTGCAATACCTATTTGTCATTTATCTGAAATTTTTTTGTAATTCAAAATATGATTTAGATAAACTAATTCTATGCACACACACACACACATATATATATATATGTGTGTGTGTGTGTGGCCAAAATTGTGGACACTTTTGGAAATTTTTATTTTGAACATTATATGCTTATAGAAAATGTTACGTTTCGCAAAGTGTAAACTTGTATATATCAGTTTAAAGAGAATGTATTACTGCATTCTAGTAATATTACTGAATAAGTAACTGCCAGTAGAAGCTGACATCATATTTATACTTGAAACAATTCATTATTTTTCTTTGTTCTGTAGAAGGAGGACCTGTTTCTTATACGCTGCAATTATAAGTAGAAATGTTTGTAAAAATTTTAAATAGTTAGTCAAGAAGAAATGACATCAAATAAAAGAGTAGATTGGACACCTAGAAACAGATGTAAAATTGTTGTGTTACGAGAAAGTTGTCTTTCCAATGCTGAAATTGCAAGACAGGTGGGTGGTTCAGTGACTACATCTGGAGTCCGAAAGTTTTGTTTACGATATCAGGAGACAAATTCAATAAAAAACAAAGAAGGAAAAGGCCGAAAAAGGTGTATCATATCTATTCGTGACAAAAGAACAAAAATACTATATCTCCAAGATAGAAAAATGTCAACAGCGCCATCAGAAGTGATCTGAATGATGCTGGTGTTTCTCACAGTTCAAGAACAATTAGGACAAGATTAACAGATGTCGGATTGAGAGGTAGAATTTCAAGAAAAAAGTTTTATCTTAATTTTCAGCAACGAAAAAAAAAGACTTCAGTGGACAAAGGAACACAATAATTGAACAGATGATCAGTGGTCACTAGTTATATGAAGTGATGAAACTAAGCTATTGTTATTCGGTAGTGATGGGTGAAAATATGTAAGACGTAGAATAGGAGTAGAGCTACATCTGACTGAATTCAAGCAACTGTGAAGAACCCAGTTCGTCTTATGATTTGGTCATGCAGCTCAGCAAATGGTATTCGCCGCCTTCATGTCATCGATGGGACACTGAATCTAAAAAAATACATTTACACTATTCTAGAACCAAAACATCTACCTTCCATCAGATATCTCTTTCTCAACAATACTTCGTTTCTTTTTCAGCAGGATTCTGCTCCTTGCCACAAGGCCAAAATATCGATAGAGTGGTTTTGTTCAAAGAGCATTAAACTGTTGTTATTGCCAGGAAACAGTCTTGACCTCAATCATATCGAAAATTTGTGGCACCGTTTGAAAACTCTTGACCGAATGAGGCACCCATCAAATAAAAGGGAAATAAGTGAGGCTATAATTTTTTCTTAGCATCATGTAATAGGGAAAGAAGAGCTTAAAACGCTTGTCAGCTGAATGAAACGTCGCTGTAATCAAAAATAGAGGGTACTCCACTAAGTACTGATAACACACTGCAATCATCACTATGTATATCGATAACTATTATCTTTTAACATTTTTTGCATTGCAAATAATTGAATTTTATGTTATGTATTGAATTCAATAATAAATTATCTTTAAAATGATGTATACAACTTGGTATTTTGTGAGACATAACGCTTTCTATAAACATACAGAGTTCAAAAACATAAAAATTTCTAAAAGTGTCCCACAATATTTTGACCACCACTGAATAAATATATTTACATTAGTGTAGTGTCTGTTCTGTAGAAGAAAGCACAACTCGAACAAATACAAACATTTATTTAAAAATTAATAATTAATATTATTGTACATTAAAATAATATTTAACAGAAATATGATTATGGCCCTACACCGCCAACAGAACAAACACCAAAGAAGAGCCAGCTAAACCTCCTCCTTCACCGGTCCAAGGCAATCTTTCTCCGCCGGAGCGGACTCCCTCCTCTCCTCTCTCCTAATGACTACAGCGCCATCATATGAAGAGAATGAGGAGTATCCTAAAACTGCAATTAAATACAATGTGAAAAATAATAAAACTACTGAGACAAAATTTGAATATCACTCAGAATAAAAACACTAATGAAGACGTAGTCTCTATGCTTTTCTCCTATTCTGTGTATTGTATATTGTTTTATTCTCTGTGATTTTCAACTTTTGCCTTCTTTATTAAATTTCTTGTTGTATTTAATGTATACTGTCATATCTTTCTTCATTTGTATTTGCTCAGCTTAGATTTCCCAAGATATATATCTTTTTGGTGTTGTTTTGATTGCTTAAATGTATTTATTACTCTTTGAAATGTGTTTACTGTTTTATACATGTATATACTTGCATATACATATACACACACGCATATATATATATATATACATCAATTGTATTTGAACTAAAACACATATTCCTAAGTTATGATATTTGAAAAAAAAACTATTTCTCTGTTTAATGCAGAATGTTTTATAGGTAGTTATAAACAAGAATTTTAGGAACCTATTTTATTTTGTAAACAATTCAAACATATGTTTTCGAGTTGTTTGCTTTCACTTTGAGAGACAACTTTAAGATGTATATTTTGATCTGTACAAATAATTTTGAAAGCATTTCTTCTGAAAAATATTCTGTTGGTTGCCTAAAAATGTTTTGAATTCTCTTTTAAATTTTTGCTATTAACTTATCTAAAATTTTGAATATTTTTATATAAACGTTAAAGCATTTTTAATATTATGAAAATCTTCGTTTAAGTAGAATGTCAAATTCAATAAAAAAAAATTGAAATTTAGAACATATGCATCGAAAAAATATCTTTAGCTTCATTTGTTAAAATGTATTTATTTAATTACTATGCTTTATTATTTTATTTATAATGAATACTTATTTTTATTATGTATGCATTTTGTTGAAAGCAATTTTTAGCAAACTTATACTTTTGTCTTTTTTGCCTGTATTTCTCTAATATTAATCAGTATTTACCAAGGTAAGTTATAAATTTTGCTTGACATAAGGTTAATTTTAATAAGATGTTAAAGAATTTTTCTTGTATATTATTATATAACTGTTTAATAAGATAATCAATTTATTTAATGAACGAATGAAACTAATGATGATTTTCTTGGAATATTTTTATTCTTACGTTCTTTATTATTTCAAATTTTTTTCATAAACGAAATTTATTTTATTAAATTTCTAATGAAGTCAATGTAAATAATTCAGTTTTAAATTATTTTTACCAATGAAAGATATAAAAATATTTTATTTTTTTAATTTTCATTAAATATAATGATCGAATAATAATGAATAATTATTGAGAAAGTTATGATACTAAAAGGTGAAGACAAATCCATTAAAATTGTTGCTAATAAGTATATATTTCGACTACTATTTTTGTTTAGTGAAGGACAGGAAAAATAAACAGCTAAAAGCGCAAAAAGTATTGAAATTGTTAAGAAGTTTCCTTCGTTTCTTATGTTTTATTATTATTATTATTTTTTACATAATTTACCATTTGTTAGAAATTACTTATATTTTTTTTTATTTCGAAAAATGAAAATGTTAATCCTATGCATTAAGAAACTCACAGAATATATTTCTTAAAATATAACATAGTAATTATCATAATTCTGTGCCTATTTTACTTATTTTCATTTTGTAAAACATCAAATGGATTGAAAAAATTTAAATTACAGATAATACAGCAATTAACACTGAACTCTTCTTTAATTTGATAATTGAATGTGACCAATCAATTAATTTGATCAAATGTTGATTTTTAATTATATTCATTACCATATTTTCAAATGAAAAATATGTTGTTCGTATGATATTCGACATTACTGAGTATGCAGCTATTGAGTTTTTTTAAATTCATTTCAATATTTTCTAGATTTAATAGTTTTGTAGGGCGTTGATATTTGTAAAGTTTCTGATTTTTGAGATAGTTCATTTGTGTTTTATTTCCTTAGAATAATTTTGAGTTCCTACTAATTTTCATTCTATAAATTTAGTAGATTAAGTAGGCAATATTTTATGGGAATGGAAAAGAAACTTCTACTATGGCAAGATGTTACTAAGATTTGTATATTTATTTTTATCAAGACAAATCAACTCAAATAAAAAAATATATGTATCACAAAAAAACAACAGTATTCTTTAGACCTATACACACAATTTGAAGTAAAAGCACTATATTTTGTCAAAATATTTGACATGTTTCTTTAAGCTTGAAAAGAATTAGTAGACCCAGTTAAATATTAATGTTAAATTTAATAAATACATTTGCGAGACAAAAAGCTTTTTAAGTAGTTATTCAGTGTTCTTTAAAATAAATAGAAAAATACTTTTGTCACCAAACATGAATCGGTAACTTTTTCGCTTTTCTTTGGCTAATATTGGTTCTTTTAAATTTTTTTTGTTTGCTTAATATATTGTGTATAAGTATTGTTTACAATATTTAATTCAGAATAATTTACTTACAAAAACAAGCAATTCTTAATTTAAAAAATGATATGCTGACTTAGTTAACATTATTAGCTTTCTTCATTACTTTTTTAACACCAATTTTACAATTTATTTTAATTTTTTTTCAAAATTAAGTAAAACTAGCAAGATAAAAATTTATGAATGTTGTTAAGAGTTTTTTAACATTCTTTCACACATCAGTGTTCGAAAGTTTAATTAATATGGCCTGGTTTTAGATACTGTATTCTTATCCAAACTTAAAAATCTGCAAAACATACGATGCTAGATAAAATATTTTACAGAATATAAATATTATTTATAAGTTATTATATTTAAGCGATTTTAATGTAGGCTTATAAATTTTCGCTTAAAATATTCATGAATTTCAGAAAAAATTGTTTTGTCTTACAGAAAATAAAATTAATTTAACAAACGAAAATGAAAAAAATCTAAAAAGAATAGATTGTTAATAAAACATTTTTCAGCTTTTGTCACGATATAATTTTAACTAGGCATTTTCTTATTTAATTAAACTAATTTCGACATTCACAAATTTTTGAATATATTAGATTTCTAGAGCATTTTTAAAGAATTATTTTCGATATTTACTGCCAAGTTTATAACAAATTAAAATTAACAACATTTTTGTTTATTTTATTAATTTAGAGAGAGTTAGAGAGATTCTCTGTATCTCTTTCTAAGAATTATTGTATTCCCACATATTAAAATTTTTTCTTTCTTGATAAAAAAATACTTTTACATACGCCATATTGATTGTTCCTTTCATATTCATTTGAATTTACTGGAGTTTTTCTTTGATTTATTCTAATAGTCTTAGCGGTGCAAATATTTAAATACATGTTTGTTTTGCAGGAAATAGTGTTGTTGATGCTGTTTCCAGTCCTTCATACATCTATCGGTAGCTAGATCATGACACCGTGAACCCTAGCGAAGTGGAGCACCAGGAGCGCAAACATCCGCAAACACCCCAAACAATCCATATTGTGATCGAGGGATGTCGGCTTCACGTTGCATTTTTTGCACAAAGATAAGACCTTGTGCCCAGATTGGAATGCCATGCTTTTCAGATGCCCATTGATAAATCTTGAGAAGGCCGGTTGAACATATTTGTCATCCCCAAATTCCAGCCAGCCCATTGGGATGTTCCTGCTGAACCAGGTGTGGACGAGTGGGGTGAGCTAGGCTTTTCTTTTTCTTCTTTTTAGAGAATATTCCTTTATGAGTGCTTAGTCTCTGGTAAGCAACTCGAAGTAACATCTTTTAGCCAAAATATCTATCTACAGCCTTAGATATTAACATAGGAGGGAATCCACTGAGTGTGGATATTCCTATCCTTGGCTAGATTTTTAAAATTGGCGATAATCTGTATGCCCACATAGTCGCACACACCACTCCAGTCCTGTATGTGTTAAATCAAGCAGAATATAGTTTATTTGGTAAAATGTTAGTATGTCTTCCATACACTGAAAATTGCTCTTAAAATCACTATGAACTTATCTGAGGAATTCATTTTTGTGATGATATTTTTATAGTTAAAATTTTAAATGTAGGTATGATGCAAAGATTGATAGGTAAGATACATCCAAAGCATATATCGTATGTATCACAACAAACTCCTTTTGTATTTCTGAAAATGAAAATTTTGATGCTGTTACAATACACTTATTGGAATATTTGTATTCATTCTCATGGAACATAAACCTAATTTAAAAAAAACAAAAGCAGATATATTAATAACACAACATATTGTTTTGCTAGAAAATCCTTATTTTTAAACTTTTCACCTTGGTTTTGACAAATTTATCAGAGAAAAGATATTTCATGAATATTAAATATTAGTAGAGAATTTGCACACAACAAAAACACACAACAAACACACAACAAAAAGCTTATGCAAGTCACGATACGAATTAAAATTTAAAAGAAAATCAAATTATTTAAGTCCGTTTAGTCGTGCCATTTTGTTTTATTTCTAATTATCAATATGAATCGTATTGTTGCTTATGGTGATGGATAAATCCATAGAAATTAAAAAATTTAATTTTATATCTTGAGAAATTAAAACTTTCCTAGGCATATTCATTTCCCAAAGAGAAAATAATATGTAACTTTACACAAATCCTAATTCGGATTGTTCCTTATGGTGATAAATAAATTCATAGAAATTTAAGAATTCAATTTCATATCTTGAGAAATTAAAACTTTTCTAGGCATATTCATTGCCAAAAGAGAAAATAATTGATAGCTTTACACAAATCCTAATTCGGAATAGAAATAAGATTCTCAGTATATTTCAGAAATTTTATTCGTTTTAGCATCTCGATCAATTTTGAAAATTAAATTCAAGTTTCCATATTTATCGATACATTTTCTAATATATTTTAGTTCAACAAAGTAAACATTTACACATTTGTTGTATTTATTTGCAAGTGAAATTACTATAAGATTTATTCAATATGCTGCAGATTTGGAAAAATTAAAATATTGCTATTTTCTTAAAGACAGCGATTATTAAAAATGTAGTAACTTATTTTAAGGATTGAAATGAAGCGAAACTTTTATGTTGTCAAACAATTTTTGTGCTAGGAAGAATTATCAAACTATTTAAAAAACGTGAATAACTTCAGATATCAGTAAGCTATATTAATATTTCGTACCTGTCCGTGGTGCCTAATGGTCGGGTCATCGGTCTATCTTCCGGATGAAATAGGTTTGATTCCCAAAGTATGCTATACGTGCTCGTTAAATCTGTGGAATCGAAAGTCCGGTCATCGGTCATTAATATGTTACCATGGGTGTAATGGTCTGGAAAAAATTTCCTCCCCTTAAAGGTCCATGATCATTTGAGGATCCACTTCCTTATAAGATCCATTTCCTCAACGTTAAAATTGAGGAAATGGATTCTCTGAAGAAGTTTAGATCATTTATTGGAGAAGTTTAGATCAGAGACGTACTTTCACCTTCGTAGTGCTCTAGTTAAAAATGAAAGACGCTCCCTACTGACTTAAATTCTCATAGTTAATGTCAGAGCGAGCTTGGCTGGTCCAAGTGTTGTTAGTAACAACAACAATATTACTTGCATAAGTAATTTTTGTATCCAAGACGTATCTCATCACCAATGAGAGAAAATAATTGTAAAATAAATATATGACACAAAATTTTTTAAATTATAAATAATAAAAAATTGAATAAATAAGCAAAACGAAATACGTTTAGGTTATTTTTAACTTCGATACGTATGTGTAATGTTGAATTTTCAGTTAATGGATAAATTTCGATAGAAAAAATACCTCTGAAAACATTCTCAAGGTACTTTCAATTTCACAATTTTTTAATTATCCTTAAATCTTCTCTTCTGTACATTATAATGCAGCATTAAATGTATAGTATGTAGCTTTCTTGTAAAATATTTCCTGAATATACCAGTTTTATACATTTTCCCGCCAAAAAATTCCTCTTATAGAATTTTATAGGATTCCTTTATTTCAAGAGACGAAACGAATCTAACTTTTTTCAATACATAAAAAGAAACATCTACTATGCAGATTCATTCCAATGAAAATTCTTTAAGGCAGCAGGGAAAAATATAAAGATATAGTTAGATTTGCCTATTTGAGAAAATAAAAAAAAAACCTAAAAAATGTTAGTAGAAGAGGAATCCCTTTTGAGAAACTCGTATCGTTGATTTCGAGAAGATATCTCGTACTTGCATATTTCTGAGAGTAGTCTATTGCTTTTTCAAGCATTATAATGCAGGTTTTTACAAGCACAATTTATAGAATTTGTATACCCTAAATATTCTTTTTTTATATCTTTATCAAAAAATTACTCATAAATAAGATTTTCTTTATATTTAATATATGATAACTTAATTTCATATATTCCTTAACATTACATAATGTAAGCAACTTCCTTGAAATGAAAATTCATATTGATAATTATTAAATTGAGAGTAATATTATAAAGAAATATTTTTTATAAAATTTTGGCAACAAATGCACAAATAAAGTCATTTTACAATGCTGGACGATTGCTAAGGATGGATCACAAATTGCAATGTAGCATAACATTAAGCGAGACATGAGGCCTAGTAGGATAAAATATAGTTGCCATACTGTTCAGACGTTAGAATAAAGAATATTCATTGTTCTGGAAAGTACAAAATCTGTAAAACATCTGAAAGAAAAAAATGTTCATTTTATGCTGCATACGGAAAATTGGAACAATGCATCTAAAAGTCAGCAGGTACCTTGAAGAAAGATATCAGTACGGGATATGTCCACCGTGGTGTGTGATGCAACATTCCACACGTAGAATCATTCTTTGTACAACATTATCAAGCAGCTGTTGAGGCAATTTATCCTATTCTTCTGTGAGTGCATGGATGAGGGTATTCTTGTTTGTCGGAGGATAGTTTCGACCAGTAACTTGCCTCCCCAAAGCATCCCACACATTTTCAATGCGGTTTAGATCTGTAGAACGGGATGGCCATACGATGCGTTGAATAGCAGTATAAATGTCTAGACAATCCTGAACAGCTAATGCTTGATGACATGTTGCGTTGTCGACCATAAAAACAAATTTATCACCGACAGCACCACGGAAAAGACAAACATGATGAAGTAGTACTGCATTAATGTATCGTTGGCCCATCATAGTCCCATTCGCAACCACATGTAGGGGCGTGCGGCTATTGATCATGATGCCGGCTCACATCATGATACTGCATGTCGGATATCGGTCTTTTTCCTGTAGATTTCCTGGACGATAAGCAATACCACTCTCGCGGCAGATCAGTTGGCGTCTACAAACCGATGGCAGACTGAACCTACTCTCATCTGAGTATAGTACGCATGCCCAGTCAAGTTAAGTCTGATTGCAATGCTCACGACACCATTGCAAACGAGCACTACTGTGCTGTCTAGTCAATGGGACACACACAACAGGTCTGCGGGCGTATAGTCCTGCTCCCCTCTAACGTCTAGTAATGGTTTTTCGGGAGATCTGCTTTCCTGAGGCAGCAAGAAATTGATTTGCCACCTGCTGAGCTGTGATGGGCCTGTTCATTTTTGCTGATAGGACGATATATCTGCCTTCTGCAGGCGTCGTACTTCTAACATGACCTCCCCTGTACCACCTACTAAATATTCCATTAGTTTTAAATGACTTCCAACAGCCGTGAAACAATTCTGTGAGAGATGCCGAACTCCCTGGCAACATCTGTTATCTTTCGCCCTTCTTCGATCTTTCCAATAATTCATCCTTGCTTAAAATCATCTAAGTGATGTCGGGAAGACATGCCAAAAATTTCAAGTTCGTCTATTAAATCTTTCCTGTAAAACTTTGACTTGAAACAACAACTGTTCACACGCCTCTAAAACTTTAAAGCTCTTATGAATACAATCACGTGATGAACAGACGTGGAAAAAAATTGCATACACATACTTCTTCTTATTATATCCCGCACTTATTCTAATTTTCCGCATTTTGCTTCCTTTCATTTTGTGGTTGTTATGAATGATAGTGTTATCCACCCTTATCAATTGTCCAGCAGTGTATAATATGAGGTATACTGATATATCTATTTAAGAAACAATACAAGTGTCTATTTATTGTAGCATATCCATTAATACGTTGCACTGAATTAAGTACTATTATTTAATAATAAGCACATTGATCATTTAATGTTTAACTAAAAGACAAAGAACACAATCTAATATAATTTATAAGGAGAGGAACTTTATTATAAAGTGAGATCTCATTAGATTAATGATAAAAAATATCTCTGTAATCTGATAAATACACAATCGTTTGATAATGAACAGAAATTTCTTTCCCTACAGCGAAATCTCGCAGAAAAATATTTTTGTACCATCTATGATTTGTGAACCTATGATCTTTAATAATTTGATAATATTTTCATTAAAAATAAGATGGATCCTGCAGTTTCTAAGTGTTTTGTTTTAAAAAAATTTTTTAAAACAAAACAATAAATAATGAATAAATAATGACTCATATGAAACGCTTGAATGACTCAAAGAATACAATTGTTTTTCAGCTATTAATCTTCCTAAGTTTGTGTGTGTGATTTAAATTTTAATAAACATTTATGTACATTATTTTAATTAACATATTATGAAATTGTGATATTGCTTATGGCATTTTCAAATGAAATTCAACTATTTGAGTAGATTTTATATTTGAATTTTGTTGCAGTGGATAACAGGACGAGCACTTGTATTTAATTTTAGAAAACAATTGATTAAGTGACTTTTATACATTAAGAATACTTTATGTTGTTATAAACCTATTACTAAATTAAGAAAGAGCCATGATTATAAATTTTGTGTGACAAGGTATCAAATATTACATGTGAAAATTCTGCATATTCATTATACTCAAATTTCTTCTTTTCACAAATGTTTAGATTTATTTCACACTATCTCATATTCATTTATCAGAAAATAAATTCTTTTTATTTTCTATCCTATATCCATCATGAATATATATATAGTGAAATAATCCCATCGCAGTGCTGAAAGGGCCATCTGTAAACATGAGATACTTAGTTGATGATTTGTGTATAATATATAAACACGTATTGTTGATTCGGTCGATAAAAAACGATCATTCGATTCTTTTTGCATACAGACACACACACACACCACACACACAAACATATATATACATATATATATATATGTATATATATATGTATATATATATATATATATATATATATATATATATATATATATATATATATATATATATATATATATACATATATATATATATGTATATATATAGTCGCAAATGTTTTATAAAATTAATCAAATGCCAAATGAAAAAAAATAAAGTGAAAAAACGAAGCACAATAAAAAGAGAAAACACATATTTAATGGGTTTAAAATTTAAAAGAAACATAGAGTAAAAGGAAAGTGAAACAAAGTACCAACATGGCCAACTTCTTCAGGATTGCTTAAGGCACTAGCATAGAGAATTTCATTCCAATGATTCCTGCCCATTCTGAAATTAGGGGCTAAGAAATAGTTGATGCTCTGGGTAAGAATGGAGTTTTGGTATAATAATGTATATATCGTCCTCTTTCTTTTCTCACGAATAAATTGTTTATTAACTGAGTGTTAGAAAAATTCGAAAAAAGGGAATTTCAACGCGAAAGCGATAAGAGATGTAAAATATTTTCCAAGTTTTCCAAGAAAAAACTGTGTTGGCTCTATTTAAAGGACTGAGTAGACATGGCTACTTGCAGGACCATGTTTGCCCAGCTGGCAGCTGAATGGTTACCGCTCTTGCCTTCGGTTCAGCAGCTCGTGGGTTCGAATCCCCCCTAGGGCATCCTTGCGCCATAAAACCCAACCAACCAAGCCCCCTAGGGCATGGATGTTTGTAGTAGTTCGGAATCCACTTTAAACCGTTGGTCCCTGTCTAATTAGTCTTCGTGTGCAAAAAATGACCATTGAGCGACAAACAAACAAGCAGGATCATCTTTTGTATTTATTCTTATGATATATTTCAAATCAATATAAAAATATATGCGTGTGTGTGTATGTGTTTACCTGTGTCATAAATCAACGCAAATATTTATGCTTTGAATTGTTGTGTACGCAACAGAATATTTCCTTGCGCCTAATGCAAGCGAGCTAAAAGCAGCCGTTTGAGAGTCTTTGAAAATTAGAAGCAAAGAACAGACAGATTAATGCCTAAAATTTTACCTGGTACCCAAAGAATTCATATAATTGGGAATACAGGGCGACTATGATTTTTTAACATGTTCCAGCCACTTTTAGCGAAAACTATGGATTAGAACACAATAATTTTCGGTATTGGAAAATGACGCTGCAACCAACCAGACTACAGCGGATTCAATTTTTAACTGTGTTGTTATTTATGACACTCGGACAAGCCAAGTTCCCTATGCCATTGGCTATAGGAATTTAAGTCTGTAGGTTGGAACTTTGCTTAGCCCGACCAATACAAAGGTGAAGGTACGATATTTTTCATAAAATAAAATTTTGATTTAAAGAAGTTAAATAAAGAGAAAATTTTTTACAAGAATATTGAATCATGCCAGAAAAATGTAACTAAATTGTAGTATCTTCATCAAAATTCTTGTAAAACATTGGTTGAACTTTAAGTAAAGAAATGTATTTCTATTATTATGATAATCAGAAATATATATATTGTTATCTCTTAAGTAGTTTTTAAAACGTTGTAATTTATTATTCCATTTATTTCAACAGTAAATTTGTTCATTTTAAACATTACTTCTTGATATTCTTCCATTTTTCAAATGAACCTAGAAAGTTATTTTAACTTAATTGGTACAAACACCCAAATCGCTAAAGAAAAATTTCGAGTTTCTTATTCATTTCCAAAGAAAATTACTTTGACAAGCTGATTTTACATTAAACTCGTCTTACAATTCTTTGTTATTATGAGATTAAATGTTTAAGAATATGTCGTATGAATTACTTATTACAAAATTAACTGTTTTGAAATTGAGAACGATAATTTCATTATGCATCTACAAACACCTTCTAATAATTTGATTATAGCCCATTATTTTGTTTTATGACAATACATCAATACAGTAATAATTCTGTAAATCCATGAAAAACATGAGATTATAGTCCCAGTTAATTAATACACTGTATAAAAGTACGTGAGTATTCAAAAATTTATATAAAATTTATGATTTTTTTTGAAAAAAACTCATTTGTGTATTTGTCATAATTTATTCATTGTATAAAATATTATATAATTGCTTGAGCAGTCAGGATTTTGTACAAATAACTACATTATAACGGTAGAAAAGTAAATTTTAAATACTTAATTATTCTGGTTTCAAATATTTCATTTTTTCAATCGTCTATAAAAATGTTGATTTTATCTTTAACGCATAATCATGCACAATGTCTTTTTACGCAATTTGATTAATAAAACAGTAACTGTACATTTACCAGTTGAGAAATTTACTGAAAATTTCATGTAGTTTATAATTTAATGATTTCATTTTTGATTTCATATTAAAAAGAAATACATTCTCATGCTTTATTATATATTTCTATGCATTATTCTTGAAAAAAAATTTCGGATTAATATTTCAGTAAACCTTACAGCAACTTTAGATTGTTCCATCTAAATAAATCCAAATAATGTACAACTAATTTTATCTCAAGAAACACTGATTACAAATCTTTTGAAAAGTAATTTATGAATTATGAGACAAATATTTTAAAATTTAGAAATATTTATTTGTTGTTTAATTCTTCTGACATATTTTGTTGCAAATTTTAAAAAAGAAATGTAAATAACACTGTAAATTATGTCACTTTATTAAACATATTAAACAGTTCTTATAAAACATGAACAAAAAATTTAAATTATAAAAATATCAAAAACAAATAAAAATTAAGAAAATCATAGTATTAAAATGTAAATAAATTAATGAGATTAAAATGTTTATCCTGTCAGACTATAAAAAACATAGATAGGTCAAAAAATAATCTTTTTAAAAAATATAAGGAAAAATGTAAACAAAAATATAATAAAATGAAATTTAAATAGAAAAAATTAATAATATTATATGAGATTAAATGTATTAGAGGTTCAAGTGTTTATTTTTTACATTATGTTGTACACATTATTTAGTTAAGTAGGCTATAAATTATTTTTCTGGTACATGATTTAATTATAAGATAAATTTTGGGAAACGCTTAACGTATGCTGTATAAAATGTTTACATTAATTTAATAATATTTTTTTCGATTTCTTCTATTTCATAAATATTTAATACCATAGAAAAAATATGTCCTTAGTTTTACATTAAGTTACGTTATTTAATTAGGAAGCACTTTAAATTTAAATTAATAAAGTTTTGTTCTTTTTTTCCAGTGCTGCTTGCTTTAATAAGTATACTATTTATTTTAGAACCTTATTTTCTTCAAAAGTTCTTCAATTTCCTCTATTTATTTTCTAATTAATTACTTTAATTATTTTTAAAAATAAGGAATTTAAAATATTAGAAATATTTGCGTGACATTGTAAAAATCATACAATCAAAATAGTTTTTGATTTTATTTACGAGGTCTGTTGAAATTCCAAATATTATTATGTACGTAGCCAAAGTCTGTTATACAGTGATGAACATGCTATGCACTTTAGTTTTTAAGAAGATCCGAGAAATATAGACAAATTCCAAGCACCCCTCATTTTAAAAAAATAATAATAAAATAACTTTTCCTACAGGCGTCAAGAGACATAATGTTTCCCATTGTTCAGCAGCAGTTAGAATAAAACTGTACTTGTACTCTAGCAATCATGCCAAATTAGGTAGATACCACGCCAAAACTGGACACCCGAAAGGCACCGAATTAGCAACCGTAAGTTTTGCCTTTTTAAACATTTAATGATATGGCAAGCTTAAATGCTAAAATGAGAATCTGGAATTTACCGAAGAGTGAAAAAGATTGTGGTGGTTCCTTTACAAAACTACAACATTTTATCACACAATCAAGAATGTAGAAAATTTTCCAAAATATTTTTTTTTAAATACAACACTGCAAGTTGTAGCTAATAGATAAAAATAAGAACTTGTAACTGGCTCGAATAAATCCATAAAATTTTCTGACGAACAACTTAATTTGGCTGACGAATCAGTCAGAGACTGGAACAACTGTATGAGAGAGATTTGTGTTCCTAACACGGTAAAAAAAAAAAAAAAAAAAAAAAAAAAAAAGATGCACAATGCAAAACAACTAAAACAGACAAACGTTTTTTTTTAAAAAAAATAAAATGAAAAAAAATAATTTGGGTGGAGAATTTCCAGAGCAGAGGTTTTGGCAGCGTATGCAGAAAAATCAGAGATATCTTCATAGCAACTGTTCTTATTAGAAGTGCCATTACTCTTCGCCAGAAAATTGTTGATAACTTTCAAAGAGGAAATAAGATTTTAATTGATAGTTGTATATACAACAAACAAACAAATAAAATGGCATTTTCTGGATTCCACCTTATGAAAGTTAATCATATGTACAATTTCTTCGACCTCAAAATGAGTGTTTATACCCAAACAATTGAAAGAATATAAGGTTCCGGTTACTCCAAATCTAGAAATAAGAGACAACAGGGAACTTCGAAACAATCGAATCTGACTTACCTTTGGCAACAGGATCATGAAAAAGGAAATAAAAAAGTGTTTTGACATAGTGTAAAATAAAGGCAACATATATCCGAGTAAGAATCATTTTGTTATTTTCATAAATGTTATAGAATCATTTATAAGCCATATAGTATTTTTAAAGGAGAAATAAAGTCATTGTTTCTTTGGTTTCATTTGAAATCATGAGTACGTCACTTTTTTTTACTATTCTGAATTAGTTTAAAATACCCATGACTTCAGAAAACGTTTCATCTACATCACATCGTATTGAGACGAAGTTGTAAATGCAACTTGAAGCCAAATTTGTTGCCTACATTCAAATCACACTCATCGAGGGGCAGCAAACAAGGCGAAGTTCACCTTTTGATATCTAAAAATAGAGTGGACGTTCATTCTGTTAATAACAATGATTTCTTATATATGAAGCAAATCATCTGTTTGAGAAGCCGTTTTCCTTTGGTATCAGCTATTAACACATAGACAACAAAACAGCAAAAAAAAAAAAAAAAGTAAAAGGAAAAAGACATGAAAAAACATCCATTTTATAGGTAGTTTAAATTAGCAAGGATGATTTAAACTTTTAAAAATTGCATTTATTAATAGAATTCCAAATTAATACTAATTGCAATATTTGTAAGCAATCTATTTGGAATCTTAAGAATATTTTTTTCTATCTTAAATATATTCTAGTTTAGGTTGGTATCAATATTTATTGTAATTAGCTAGGCACAATGACTATCGGCATCAGACATTTATGCAAAATAGCCATTATGCTTGTGATAGTACGTAAATATCAAAAAACCTTATTACGAATATCACACCTTAAAGAACATGATTTGATAAATTGGTCAAAACTATGGACTAATTTTCTAAAGTATTTTTAAAGGAGCAATATTTTTTTTAATAAAAATACAACAAGTCTCAAAACTCTTCCTGATTAAATATCTTAATATATATTTTATAAGAAATATTGGAACTGGCAATGTATGTAAGATTTCTGGTACTGATAAAACCAAAAATACGTTATTTCAGTTCTATGCTATTTGCAGATAATTAATTGTGTTGCTGCATGTCCGCTGTGGCTAGCAGTACTAGACCAAATCCATTCATTGTACTTTTACGTGTTGCTTTTATTTTTATCATTTGGCACTTTGCGTTCTAAGCATTTCCCTAAGTAATCTATCCCATAATCTCATGAGTAAATTTAAACTTTGGACAACTTTTTGCATTGTTGTAGTTGAGGGGCAAATAAATTATGAATAAGAATTTCCCACATAAATTATATGATTTTCTGATGCATACAAAATAAGTTATCATTTTACAGTAACCCAGTGCAACAATGAATAATCATAAGTAACAGAACTGGTTATATTGTTTTACTGGGATTATCTAAAGATAACCAACAAAGAAATAAAATAGCCTCTTGCCAAATACATATAAAATATGATTTCTTACCAAAAATAATTCAGTGCTAAAAGGAATATCTTCACCACCTCAGAATATTAGCAAATGACGGAAAATAAACAAATCGAAATTTATGGCGATTTTTCAATATAAAATTTCAATGATTCCATCTATAAAAGGCTTTCTTGTTATTGTTAGAAACTGTTAAATTCAAAATCAGTTGATATTTTTCTTTTTATACACTTATGACATCATTCATTGAAATTCATGACACAAAATTCTTATTATTATGATATGAAATAAAAATCTTATTTCAGTTATTTAGATGAAATAGAAGTATAAAAATCGTTTCCAGTCATTAATATGATGAAAGGTGCAAAATATGATGAATAATTAAAAACTGCATTTTACTTCTAAAATTTTGTATAAGGTATTAGATTAATATCGGCAATTGCAGATTTCATTAATACACAGGTGTATATTATAGGAATTTATAAACTGCTATACATTATTTTACAAATAATGATATATTCTTTCAGATTGAATTCTTTCAGTTTCATTATGTCTTTTTACCAGGTTCTTAAGTGGACAATTTGTGCATTATGAATTTAATATTTCGCGGAAGTAAATTAATTTATACTTTAATTGATATTCTACATAATCCTAATTCTAAATTTTTTTTCACATAATAAAATAAAAATAACTGAGATAATTATTACATATCTAATTTTGACACAAACCTCGCAACAATTTTAATTGAAAGAGATTAATTTTCAGTAAATTGCATCAGTTTTAACTTTTCTATATTAATTTATACAGCTTATCAAATTCCCATTTTTAAAATATTTATTTATTTTTACCGTCATATTTTAATTCTTTAAAATATAAAGCTATTGATGTCATATAACGTTTAGAGTTAAGGAACATATAACAATTTTAAGCCACTAACAAAACATTTTTATCATTGAAAAATACTTTCTTCATTGAGAATTCTTTATAGATAATTGATAAAAGCTGTGTTTCCTTCTGCTAGTTTCATAAGTCGAATAACTCTTAAAACAATTCTAAATTATTACACTAGATATAAATTTCTAACGTAAAAAATAAATGTCCATTGGATTTAATTCAACTTATGTTGTTATTATTATTTCATGTCATCAATATAAGTTTTCTCTCTTTTTGTTGCAAATCCATATTATTATCGGTAATTTCTGTTGAATTTTGAATACTTTAATACAAAAAATATTCCTTTACTGTAAGAGCATATTGAAATTAAGGCGACATTTTTGACAATAATAGCGTTCTCATAAATAATATATTATGGAATAGTAAACAATTAAGAAAAAATTTTCAAATGCTCCTAAGATTCAATGATAACAACTCAAATTTCAACATAATTTATATTTAGCTATTTTGCATGTAAATAATACAAATACGATGGAAAAAAAACGTTTGAAAAATAACAAATGGAACAGTGCCAAACAATTTTAAAAATACTTCTTGTGAAATTGTTATTAAACAGAAATTTCCTTTTTTCAGAGAATGAATTTATTTTGCATATTTCAATGTCAGAAAGGAAGAAAACAAAGATAAACCAGAAAATTTCAATTTAAATGCAAGAGCTTGGATTATAAATTATAACAATGACCCTTTGGCTGGAGGCTGCAAATCAAAATTAAATATTTTTGAAAGTTGTGCACTTCAGTGTGTTAAGTCCACAGTTTTTAAAAAATGTCATGTAGAATTAGTTAAAAAATTATTCATTATGAATTATGTTTAGGAAATAATAATCAGATGAAATTAATATAATGCAGATGCAAATTTCAAATTTTATTCAGCTTAGACTACTTTGTTTGGGCTATTTTTCAATAAAGATTATTTATATAAACTAAATTCAAGCAAACATTAAATTAATTAGTTACTTTAACCAACACATCTTTAGAAAATTCTTCCATAAAGAAAAAAAAATTTACAAATGTTTATTATGTGTTAAAGTATGTTAAAATCACAATTTCAATTTATTTTACTGCTTGATTATAATTAAAAATTATTTGTATACTTTGATTGTATATTTATCAAATATCATTCTTTTACTATTTTCATTATATATATATATATATATATATATATATATATATATATATATATATATATATATATATATATATATATATATATATATATATATATATATATATATATATATATATATATATATATATATATATATATATATATATATATATATATATATATATATATATATATATATATAATTATAATATTGTGGCTATCGCAGCTGCTGCTTTTTAGTAATTCTTATACAATGATTGTTTGCATTTTGGAATTTTATAAACTTACACCAGTTTGATGGAGACAAGTTTAGAGATAACTGATTGCCGTACTAAATGAAGAGTCTTATAAATAAAAAATACTCAATCTAATGAATAATATGGCTAAAAGTTTAATAAGCTTAGATGATATTTTTAAAAGTAATTAAATCCATTTAATATTTATAAAATATTTTTAGCAAGCTCATTGCAAAAGTGGCAGAGTTTAACTTTGCTAATTGTAGAAATATAGAATATTAGTTGAAAAAATCTGATACAAAATTTACGTAATCAAACAGTCATTGTCATTTATACAAAATGTATGATTTGTAGCGTAAATAAATTCAAAATAAAATGTTTCATAATTTTTCAGAACCTATACTTTCCTTCCAATAAATTTTGCATAGAATAATTGTTTATAGTTTTCTAACAGCTGGATCTTTACAAAGGAGTTTCTCCCGTGTTCTCTAGACTTCGCGCTGACAATTACTTCTTTTTTTCTTAAATTTAATCTTAAATACCCTCTTTTAACGAATTAGATATCAATGAAAATTGATGCTTACATTGGTCTTAAATTCTAATTTTCAAATCAAACTTAAGCACATTTAGAAACATTAGATGAACATTAAATGCTGTTTAAAGTAGCACCAAACACAAATAAAATGCTTTTTTCTCTTCTTCAAATTTTATGAAGAAATACTTGTTCCCCCTAAGGTATTTAAAATAACACATTTATAAATGTTTTTAAGCACAAAATTATAATTTAAAGCTAAATATAAGAAATCTAATACAAATCTGCATGATGAGATTAAACAGCTTTTGCACGTTTCTTATATACAGACTTTAATATACAGAATAAATTGAACAAAATATTTCTTGATAAATACATGAAACTAATAAAAGTAATGTTTATACTAATTATTTTCTATGCAACACAGTAATATTAAATTAATGGAATTGCATCCCAATCTAAGAATAAATGTGAACAATGTCATATGCTAGAACACATATATATATATATATATATATATATATATATATATATATATATATATATATATATATATATATATATATATATATATATATATTGTGTATATATATTATTCATGTGTGTGAGAGTTTAGGTGTTTAAATTTTTATGTCTAAATATTAATTTATTTCTTACATAGTATCAGAGAAAAATATACATACATTAAGACTCTTTAAATAAAGATATAATTTTTAGTATAATATGTTAAAATAATAAACATTTTATACATAAATTTCTAATAAATATCCATTATCAATTGAGATAAATAGAAATTTGAGCTCCTATTTACTCGAATACGTGATGTTTAAAAACTAATTTTAAAAAAAATTCACGTTGATGTTTATATATTTTTTACACAAATTTTCAATAGAAAATGAATATAGTAATTAATAAAATATTTAAGCACAGATGCCGTATAATTCAGGATGATCAATTCTGTGTTTTTTTCGTGATAATGAAATGTTTTCCAGATGACGTATTGTGAATTTACTACGACTTGAATAATAGGGTTGCCAAGATGGAATTTTCTGCATATATCTTATAGGTCGACATCTCTATGTCGTAATAAAAACCAGTTTGCCAGATACATAAGAAAAACCGCCAAAAATATCACCAAACTCAAAATTTTTCATCCTGAACTATGCGGCATCTGTGCCCATGATCAGAAGTATAATATTATTTTGAGAACACTGAGACGATGATCTATTTACAAGTGGCTGGCTGAAAATTTTCATAGTAATTAAGTATTTTTTAATTAATATAATTTTCTTAATTAATAGACAAACAAGTAAAGTATTTCTTGTTTGTCTACTAATTATTTTGAATTTATATACCTATGTATGGATGTATTCATGGATCTTTATACAAATTTCACATCCAAAGTAAATCTACGAAAAACATTTTACAACGTTTGCCGCATGTTAAGTACTTCTTGCTGGTTTGATTGTTTTTAACTCTAAACTTTTATATATTTGTCTATTCGTCCTTTTAACTTATTTTATGTTTTTAATATGCTGACGAATAAGTGAATTATTAGCGTTCGTGACTACTGAGCTTTGGGTTTTGTTAAGCTGAGCTTTTCTTCTGAAACGACGTATGAATGGGTTTCACCCTATAAACGTGTTTCTGGTGGTATGGCGTGGGTAATGCTACCCACTTCCGTGGCTTGGTACACAGGTGCCCACTGGATAATTATGAGTACTACAAATGAACAGCAGTTTCTGATCTTGTGGAGATTGATTAGTCACTCAATGCCCGTCGTTATTAAAAAGTATTTCAATCAATAATTCTTCTTTATACTTATAGTATTTGCGACATTTAATGACAATACAACATATTTCTGTATTAATATATTAGAATAGTTTGAAATCAGCTTTCTTTTTCGACGCTGCTTTTTTTCACATTAGTACCTAAAATATTCTTAAAAAGAAAGAAAACAAAATTATATTAATAATGTTTGTTATAGAATAAAATGTGAAGGAAAATAATTTAATTTGCTATATAAAGCGCTATTTGTGTAATAAATAAAAATAGATTACTGTTCCTACGAACCAAAGCTCTCTAGAAACTAAACATTACGAAATAAGCCTTAATTGATGACCATTTCTTCAGAAAATTGCATCAATGTTTAAGTGGCATCCATTTCTTAAGGTTTAATGGATGTTTGTAGCCCTTTATTGAATTGACTTCGCCATTTTGAGAATTCTCTGGAATTTTCTTCGGTATTCAATATTAAATAATTCTTCATCTCCCCAATAGCTATCTAAAGAGTAATCATTTTACCAGTTTGTAATCATTGCGTAAATGATCATTTTAAAAGAAAGGGGATTTTGTTTGCATTCGAAATTTTAATCTATCTGTTTTTTTGCACTCAGTTATTTATTATAAATTGGATGTAAAACAAATGATTAAAAAATTCAAAGTTACTTTTGTTGACAAATTTAATAGTTCGCGAATTTGTTTAAATCGTTTTAAATATTAAACATTTTGAAAATTTAGATTAAATATCACAATTTGATTCAACACCACACATACTAAGAAAAAAAATTTCTTACTCATCATCTTTCTTTGCGGATATTTTATGGTCTTATTAAAAAATCGAAAAGGAAATCCTGAATTGCTTCATTATGTGAAGTGTTAATGAAAACTAATCTTCAAATAATAATGAACTTACAACAAAAAACAAGTCTTAATCAAATTTTTAATTTTAAGTAGTTTGTAAATAATTTTTCTTGTTAAAATGAATACAAAGTCATTATGCATAACTGTAGGGTATATAATTTAAAATTCATCTTATCTCAATGGATTTATGTATCCTTAATTAATTTCTGTCATATGATTTATGTCATCATTGACTTTATTTAGAAAAATATTACCTCACCATTACATATTTTATAATTTTTTATAAGTAATTAAAAAATCGTACAGAAAATACCAATTAATTTGAAAACAATTCCCTCCCGCAAGCTAAACTGTTTTTTAAAATATTTTTGCTGTTCATTTTTGCTAAATATTTCAATTTATTTTTTTCATTAATAGTATCTCAAAATCAAAGTGTTATCATAACGTGTTTTTATGGTCAAAATTTATTTTATTATTTAAATAACTTACACTGAAAAATTTTACTTCATAAAACAAAGTTAATATATAATGTCTACGTATTATACACGATGTCATCATTAACATAATCTAATCAATTCATCATATAAAATAGCTATAATTAATAAATATTTGTTTTGTAAATATCCTTCTTGATTTCCAAGAAATCGGTTAGATTAATTTGTTTGGGTATGGTTTATTTGGTCACTCTAACGGTCGTTTTTGCACAACAGAGCTACTTTCAATGGGACTACAGTTTAAAATTTTTCCAAACCAGTACAAACCTCCATGCCCTATGTGAGAATCAAACTCACGAACTGTTGAACGAATAACCAGAGAGCTGACAAGTAGGCTGCCTGCTTGATATACAAACATTAAACCTTACTGGCTTGGTGACAATGAGTTTATATATATATATATATATATATATATATATATATATATATATATATATATATATATATATATATATATATATATATATATATATATATATATATATATATATATATATATATATATATATATATATATATATATATATATATATATATATATTATATATATATATATATATATATATATATATATATATATATATATATATATATATATATATATATATATATATATATATATATATATATACATAGATAGATAGACAGATAGATTGATATCCAGTATATTTTAAATTTATCACTAATGATTTTTTATATAAAAAAACTTTCAAAATTAACTCCTACTATCATTTAAAAATATTCCTTATTAAACTTGTTTTATGCATTTTACAGTATAAATTATTCCATACATTTATTTTAATTCGTTATAAAAAAAATATAAAATGTTAGTTAAACTAATAAGATGTAAAATAAATGCACGTAATGTTTAGTTTCATGATATATAATTAAAAGTTCAAACTCTGGATGATAAATTCATAAATAGATATTGGATAGAAAAATTTGAATGAAACATGTAGATAATTATCTCATTTTAGCTATTATCTCATTTTAGCTATTTTCCTCTTTATTTTAAATGTATGAAAAATTTTATTAATAAATGAAATTGGATAAGAGTTATAATTAATTTAAGTAAAAACACATAAATTCTAGTTTAGATAAGAAAGACTCATTCGTATTATTTGCTTACAGGATTCATATTAATAATTAATACAATTCATTTACGTGAAAGTTATAACTTATCTAAAAACATCTAAGATAAAATTAAATATTTTTATTTATTTTTTTATTAAAAATCAAAGTAAAGAGAAGAGTTTAAATACTCTACAATGCTAAAAGTATTTCCTCGACAAATAAAATCAAAATAAAAAATAACGCAAAGAAACTTGTTCTTAATATAGAAGAGAATAAAAATATTTAGAAAAAATATAATAAATATAAGCTTATACACAAGAACTGTATTACAAATGTGTAAATAGCATATTCATGAAATATTATCCAATTTGTCAAAATTGAAAAAAATGTACTTCTTTTAATTTCGTGGCACATATTGTTCTGAAAAGTTTAATTTGTTTAGCGAGAAAGTAATAAAAATATTCTTTGCATGTCAAAATCAGATTTGAAATTCTTGCATCCTAAGAAAACTCGCAAAGTATAATTTTTTTTCTTATATAAAGGTAGGTTTTTTTTATTATTCTTCCTTTTTAAAGCTATTATTTTTAGAATCGGTTCAAAAAAGTTTCAATGTACACTTAAAATTTTTATCTATAAAAACATTCATTATCCCATATGTTGTAAAAATTATTACTATATACATTATTCTATTTTACTGTGTTGATAATAGATATCATAATCGTATATTTTTAATTCCACTTTATTCTATTTTATGAAAGGTATTGATTTTAACATCAAAAATTTAATATAATCCCATATATACAGCCTATAATAAAATTTCAAATTTGTAATGCATATAATTACAAAGTACTTTATTTACAGCAAAGATAATATTGAATAATATGAGACACTATATATATATATATATATATATATATATATATATATATATATATATATATATATATATATATATATATATATTATATATATATATATATATATATATATATATATATATATATATATATATATATATATATATATATATATATATATATTTATTTATATATATATATATATATATATATATATATATATATATATATATATATATATATATATATATATATATATATATATATATATATTAAAAAATTATTTTCTTGTAATAAAAGTTATTACGGTAACAGCAATTTTACTGGCAGTGAAATATGACTAATTATCAGATTATTAGTAGGAATGATTCTTTTTTTTAATGTCTAAATCATAAATGTATATCAGATTAGAATTGTTTTACATAATTATTTCACGCATTGAAAAATTCAAAAAAATCTGATATTTTTTCATTTCTTTCATATGTTTTCATTTTAATTAAAAAAAAATTTTGCAGATTTTACTTTCGCCTGCTTTTATTTTAATGTGCGATTTAAAAGGTTATTTTTTTCGAAAACCACAAATGCCCCTAAAAAGGAAACATTTTAAGACTCTATAGTATGGTGTGTAACAAACTAATTTAGAAAAATAAGAGCAAATAAAATGTAATAGAGTAATAAATTTTGTCCAATTTTTAATTTTTTAATAATGAGACAAATACCTGCAACAGAAACATCTGCATGCTACTATAACACTTTGCAATCAGTACCATCTTTATTTAGCTTGATTTGATTTCACGTCTTTGACGCTATAGTAAAAATGTGTGTGACATACATGAAAAGTGATTTTTTACGCATGTATAAAATCTTTATAAAAGCTCATGCTGTTACAGAAAGTTTCTTAATAACATATGAATTTGCAAGATTAATAAACTATTGAAACATAAAATGATTTTTTTTAATTTATTAACATCGTTAAAAAACGGTATTTTATAATTATTTTATAATATTATGTGGATTTCTTACGTAAATTACAGCAAACATTCACAAAAAAGGAAAAGTTTGATTAGGAAAATGTAATCTTTACTTTTCCTGTAATCTTTACTAATTAGTGGTAAATTAGAGTATTATAATTATTTAATCTATAAAAAAATCTGGAAATATAATCGATGTAGCAAAATGTTCATCTTAAAAATATTAAAAGCTTCAATGTTTGCATGAAAAGTGCGAAAAAAAAATAAACTAAAAAAAATTTTAATTGAACAGGCTATTAATCTTTAATTATTTAAATCATTTAAGTAAATGTAAACATGCTTTATGAAAATGTTATTTTATTTTCCCCAAATAAAGTAAAACTGGAATTCATAAAAATATTTTTCGCAATAAAACTTTTTCTTTTCAATGTGATTTGAACTTCATTGAAGTTATTAATTTGTTGCTGTTAATAAATATTTTATATGATTAATGTTTTTTATATTATTTGTTAAGTATATTTTAATGAAATTTAAATTATTTTATACACACATTTAAATTAGCTAAATTTATTGACGTTTCTATTGCCTGCGATATATATATATATACATTGTACAGCATATGAAGCGAGCAACTTATGATAAACTACCACATGTGTGTTTTTTTTCACTGTTACTCGCTATGCCATTAGATACGCGAATTTAAGTCAGTAAGGTTCGTCTTTCTTTTAACCAGAACACCACAAAGGTGAAAGTATGACTTTGCTCCAAATTCCTCCAATAGATGGCACCACCAGAGGATCGACTCTCTTCAAGTTATTCAAGGAATACATAATGCACTAGACGATATGCAGGGAAAGTTGAAAAAATTGCAGATTAAATTATGGGAAAATCTCTATTATACCATTTACAAAAACATACAACATTAACTAACCTCACAATTTTTACTTAAAATCGATGGTTAAAAATTTTGAACAAAGTACAATATTACATTATTTTGCAATTTTGTAACATTGCAAAATAATGTAGTATTGTACTGGATGTGAAATTGAATACGTAAGAAGATAACCTTACTATTTACTAAATTTACCATTTAATGTATCTTATTTCATATTGTAATATTTTGAACATAAAGTGATGGAATACATTTTAATTTTTTCCAAACATTCAAAAGTACCATGTTAAATGTATTATCTTCAAAAAAAATCTTGCCTTTAAAAGACCCATTTTTTTTGTTACTTTACTCCTTTGCTTTAAATTTGGTAACAACCACAGTACACTAAGTTACTGAATTGATTAGTGAAAAATGTGGAAGTTCTCGTATCATAAGGAGCACTCAACTTCCTTACATAAAAAAATAAATTCGCCACAATATACATTTTAAAATGTTTGAAACATATTCTGCCATTTCATAAATTTCAAAACTCATAAGCCTGCTGTCACTCGCCAATATAATCATCAAAACTAGAAAGTTAAGGTATATTTTATGGAAATATATCAGAATCGAGCTTATATTATAACGTACTCTAATCTAACAAAAAATATTTCGTTATATGGAAAATGTTCAGGCTCATACAGCAAACTTTTAAAAAGTTTTCGAAGTATTTTTAAAGTCTTTTTATTTTTTTCATAAACTAGAGAAAGTACTTAAAAAGATTTTTTTTTAACTTAAAGCATTTTTTACTACATTTCAAAACATATTTCGAAACTCAAATTCTATTCTTCGTGCTGTAAATATAATGTTTTAGAATAAACTATTCTATTTGAGAACTAAAATATTTTTTTTAAAATTTATGTATGCAGTAAATAAATACATATTCCCTTTACTATATTAAAATTATACATATCAAAAGTAAAGGAATTTTTGTTTTTATTATTATATTTATTTTCTCTGTGAATAAATGTTTATGAATGAATTTTGAAAATGAATGTGCCTACTTCCAAAACCTACTAATAACTGATGAATTATTAATGTTAAAATAATTGTCAATTGATGTAGAATAGCTTTTTCTAATCACAACATTTTAAAATTTATGGTTATTAATTACTCAAATACACTTCCCAATATTATTTAATTTTGAAAAATGTTAAAATATCATGAAGTACCATAAAATATTTTGTCCGTCATTTTATTAATAATATTATTATTAAAATGACAGATTAAACAATTATAAATTAATAAAGAACATGTTATAAACAATGCTAAAATATGAATTTATGGGATATAATGCGAATGTATGCATAATTACATTCATATATATATGTAAGTATTGGCACTATACTCTACAAATTATATATAATTAAAATATTCTAGCAATTAGGCAAATATATTATTTGTCTATTTGCTGGGAGATTTTATTTTCTGAAAATCTTACTGAAAACTTAAGTGAACTTGAATATTAAAATATTTATTTACTGTATGGTGCATAATATTTATACTAGAATTAGTTTTAGATGAATATTGCACCATTCTTCATGGAAATGTGAAAATTCTCAAAGAGATGCTCGTGTGCAGCATACTGATTCCATATCGAACTCTCTAAAATTTTTAATAATGAAATTTAAACAATTATATTGCAGAGCGGCGACTGTGGGGGGGGGCAATGTAAATTTTAACATCCTTCTCACAGCCATGAAGCTATGATTAAAGACGTCCCTCTTCAGTAGACGTGTTATCATTCGTTGAAATATCCTCCTTTAATATTCCATCTCCAGCTGTCATTTTAATCAAAGAGAAATCTTTTCATAACTAAAATGTCTAGATACTTCTCCCCCAATGTGTAACTACTCCAATAAGTGCTATGATTAATCCAACAGATAACCAAGATATTGTTGCCCATATCACGCAGATCTCCAGCGGCTTCACAGCATTTTCCGTTAAATCAGCAAATGATGGGCCATAATTGACCATGACCACTAAGTGCTTAGACTTTACTATGCAAATAGCAGGTTCAACCTTTTTAATGGACTCTTTTCGATAGACTGACTGTTCTTGATTTATGAGCCCCTCTTCAAATTCACTTTTTCAGTGTATTGTTCTTTTTAAACTCATTAATTGTAATCCTTTGTATTTTCACATATTTTTAATTCTATGTATTCCTGCAAGTGTGTAATTCCACGAATTTTTGCACCTTTGTGATCCTACAAATTCTTTTAACTTCATAATCCTATGTATTTTTGTACCATTGTTTTCCTATATAATTTTATATCCCATCCCAAAATTGAGGCCACGGGGCCTGGTTAATGAGGGAGTCATTCTCACTTTCGAAAAAAAGTGCAGTTGAATCCCAGGCTAACCGAGTTTCCGTTGTTTTCGCATAAGACGGCCGGAGCACACTAAATCTGGCTGCAATGTTCACCAGGTGAGGTGACGTATCTGGGGGTGGCAGGTCAAATCTTGGGAATCTTCTGATTGCTCCCTGCTTCAAAATAAAGAAGAATCCATCCGTCTGCTTCTATCCAACTGGTAAAGTCTATCTGAGGGCTAGGTACAGGGAAGTATGCTTCTGCAACAACAACAACATATCTTCTTTCACTGAGATGCCGTAGCTCCGTGGGTTGGGGGCATGTCCATATTGAATTGTTACATCCAATGTCCTTCTTCTGGAATGGCGTGAATGTGAAGAGGAATGTTTCAGTTGAAGTGCGACTTCGTCACCTGACCGTGGCTCATAATCAGGAGGCGCGTGTTGATGCGTTTACCTAACCTCAAGGTTCAGTTCAGGGTTCACCTGCACTGATATGTATGCATGTTCTGATATTATGCTAAATCCATCTCCCTTGTGGCAGTTAGAAGAAAACAGGGTCATAAACCTGTTTAAATGCCCTCGAAACGTGCACCTCCCCTGTAATAGAGAAAAGTGCGAAAGATTATTCGTCATACCACAACACTTTCTTCTGCTTATCATTTGTTCACGTTTTATGAGTTTGTCACCATTATTGAATACGGTTGGTATTAACATCTGAGAGGGTTTGCTAATCTTTTTTGCCATAATATGTTCTGCTTATAAAACTACCTTATTTTGGAGAATCTAGATGTTAATTGAGCTCTTTAGTTATTCACGTGTTAGATATTACAGCCCACTACAATTCCAGTCCATTTGTTTAACTGAACATCTTTTTTCGTCCATTTTTTTCTATGCTGAACTTGTTTTGCCATGTTGTGTTTACGCTCTCATGAATTTATACACCATACTTCTAGAAACTTCTTGGTATGTTTCGGTCATTGTAACTCCAGAGACAAGAGTTTCTACTATGAGTTCGGACAAGAGTTTCTACTAAACGGCCTCTTTGAAAACCTTAGAGTGCCAACATTTTTCGCTTTTAAAAAACCTAAGACTTAAAAAAATTTATTCAAAATATCATAATATATGCGCAGAATATATACATTTCTATTTATAAAAGAAACTAGAATCTTTTATTGTATTTATTGCAACAAAGCACATATAAAAATGAGATACTTATTCAGAGAGGTTTCTCTTATTTTAATAATTATCTATTTATGTCATATATGTTTAACACTTATTTTACAAAAAATATATGTAGAAAGGATAACAATAAGTACCTAAACATTTATTGGGAAATGCTATCATTGAGAATAAAAACTGTTATGCGCTTTATCTTTGTGAAAAAGCTTTTTTAAAATTTTGTCTCTGGGAAAACAAAGACATTTATTATGAAAAAATCGATGCTGGAAACGAATATAGGGGTTATACCCTTGATTCTAATATATAAGCTTTTATATATATTATAATATTTGATTCTAATACATAATATATTGTATTATGTATTTAATATACATAAGTTTCAATTGAAAAACTAGGCTACACAAATTGGGACGAGATATTTAGGTTTGAAAAGATTTCAAAGGATTAGCATGCATTAAAGATATTCAATACTGCCATTTTTTCTTGCACACACACACAAATATATTAATTATATTAATTTTTACTTAAAATAAATCTGCAGCTGTACTTTTAGCATCCAACGGCAATCGCATCTTTTTTATAATGTGTGATCACAGAAACCTGGATTTCTACTCATCACAATGCAATCTGTTTTGTAAATTTTCTCACTTACGAAGATGGAATTCTCAAACAAAAATTGCAAACTTGTTATGTTGGATTATAAGTACAGATCTATTTCCTTATTCTTTGCAGTGGCAATTAAATGTCACACAATTTGTTTCGAAAATGAAAAGATCATAATCAGAAATTGATTTAAAACTAATTACGATATTAGTATTTACATCAACATTAAGTGTAGTTAATTAATGACATTCGTATATGAGCGCTGACACTTTTATTACGTATATAATCTTTGTTCCGCCACATTATACTTAAAAGGAAAAAAAAATATTTTGAATCGTTGATATTATGATTTTAAAGTTTTAAGTTGTAACACATTTGTCGCACGTTTTGTTCATACGACCGTGTTTAAAAAGAAATTATAAACTCACTCAATCATTAAAATCATTGTAAGTACTTTATAAGTTTACTAATTAGTAAACAATGAGATAGATTTTAAGAGTGCTTACTATTAGATACGTAAATGATAAACATTTTTTCTCAACTTCATACATTTTATTCAATATCTCACTTAATTTATATATATAGTTACATTTAATAATATGCACAAATCTTATTTCATTTCTTTTTAAACTTATAATATAACTGATGCAGCTCAAAACCAACTAAAATGAAATCGAAAATACAAAATAGGTTAGCTAAAATTAATCAGCTATACTTTTGATACTTACAACTAACCTATTTTGTGTACCTTGGAAAATCAATTTTCTTCATGTGAAACGTTTCACATTTAACAACAGCTTCATGTTTTAAATTCATACTTAAATTAAGCATGAATTTCATTTATTTTCAAAATAATAGTTTGAATGGAGGATAAAAGTTTCTTAATACAAATGTTTCCTTTTAATGGAAGATTAAAGTTTTGAGATGGGAATGTTTTATCGCTATTTCTTTGTGCAAATATTTTTTCGGCATAGGTATGGTATAAATGCAGGATGCAAAATTCTGAGTTTGGCTAAATTTTGGCGGATATTTTTATGTATCTGGCAACCTCATTTTTATTACTTCGTACATATGGAGACCTATTAGGTCTATGCAAAATTATACTTTGGTAACCCTAGTATTTATGACATCGTGCACATCATGATACGTGATCTTACATTTCTTCATCTCCAAAAAATTCAGAATTTGGCACTTTGGATTATACGGAACCTGTGCTTTTTTTCAATGAAACTATTAATTATTATGACAAATATTAGGTTAAAATGAAAGGAAAAATTAAATTTGAGAGTAATTTTATTATTGTAAACAAAGAAAAATCGAACTTTAATAATATTAAACCAGCATATAAATTTAAAAAAAAATATCGTTCTAAATTACTAGAATTTTTGTAAAAAAATATTGGTTTTATTTACAGTTCCAAGCCGAAAAATTTCACAGTTGATGTAGTTATAAGTGTTGAAATATAATCCAAAGTAATGCTTTGCTAAATAAGCGAGTGCAGATTAATTAATTTGTTAAGAGCGTTGAAATGTGTGATGTTGTACCTAACTGTAGAAGAATTATCCATGACTTAATTACGCTTACTATACAAACGTTTTCTACAATTAAATTATCGTACTGCAAATGTTTGAGAACAGTTTGGAATGCAAGTAATCAATAATTGCAAGAAGAGTATTTGATATTTCCAAATTAATTGAACATTCACAGCGTTTTCTCTCCATTTTGTGCAGAATTTCAATTATTTCCAATTAAGTTCATCTAAACGCTTACTTCTGATTTAAATGTCGAATAATTTTGATTTACTTTTATTTCTTGTTAATTTATCACACGAGTTCCCTCGCATGTACTCACCGAAGTTATAATTTAATTTCAATGTAGCAGGGATATAGAGTTTTGTGATTTTTGAAATTTTTCTACTAGTTATCAGTTGTAAGGAAATGAGATTCACATACAGTGTAAAATTGGAAAAACACTAAAAAATATTGTTTTATTGGCAAAAGGTTTACTCATGCAAATTAAGAAAACTCCAGTATGTGCAAAAAATATACATATTCTGTTATTAGTGTGCTCTTGGATATACTCCAATAAGTCTTTATACAAAATTCTCACTAAGGCTCACAAAATAAATCAAGGAAGAGAAACCAAAAAAAATATTGGTAAAAGTTTACAATCGTGTATCCCTTTGATTCTTTGGCGAATTTTCGGCACCCAGATAATCGTCAGGACGCAATTAATAAGCTAAATAATAATAATAATAATATATAATTTGTATTATTATATAATACATATAACTGTATAAATAATAATAATAATAAATAATAAGATTGAAAATAGTGGTATTGCCAGAAATTCGCTTCAAATCGAGCGCTTCACATTGTTCTACTGTTTCTCTCTCCTGTATGCAGCATATGCATATTTGTTCAATCATTTAAGGTAGGCTTACGGACGTATTTTATTCAATATAAAATATATTCAATATATATATGTTGAGTAATTAAGCAAATTCGTGTGTTTAGCTTTTTGAAAATTATGTTTTTTTTTAAGACAGATATGGTCTTGAATCTTAACTGTGCGCATATTTTCCTTTATTGGATATTCATCGATTCATCAGGATAATAGATTCTTTTTCATTATACCTTCCCTTTTGATCTCAAAGAAATAACATTTTTTAACAGAGGAGTGAAAATAACATAACGTAGATACGACAATTTTATTAACTGAAAATTTTATTTTAAATTTAATGTACATTAAACTAATTCTTTGTGCAAAAATTGATTAAAAAGTGATCAACAATGGAAACAAGCTAAATACTAAACAATGCTTAAAACTAATGAATAAAAAAGATTGCTAGGTGATAATTATTTCGGTTAAAAGAAGCATTATGGTCACACATCACCAATGGCAAAAAGCCGAGCTGGTAGCCGAATGGTTAGCGCTCTTGCCTTCGGTTTAACAGTTCGTGGGTTTGAATCCCACCTTGGGCTTGGATGTTTGTAGTGGTTCGGAATCCACTTTAAACCGTAGGACCCTGCCTTATTAGCACTCGTGTGCAAAAAAAGTGGACGTTGATCGATAAACAAACAAATGATAAAAAATAAATAAATACATTAAAATTTAATTTTGTCACATTGAAGAAAGACACTATTGCATTTATTTAATCGATCACCGATGTGACTGCTAAGCAGTTTCTGCAAGAAATTAATATTGGCGTTTAAATGTGTTTCGAAAATAAATGATAACTATTTAATTTCTAAAATGTAAATAAAATGTCTGTATTATTGTTTTAATAGTTTCTGAAAACGTAAAAAAAATTTTAACAATACATGATGCAAACAGAATATATATAATAATAATTTACGATTTTTTTTCTTTTACGTTACGGTGATTATCAAAACGGGGATATAATGGAAAAAAAAACCAGATAGTATGTATAATTCTTTTGGGAATTATGATATTTATTGGGATCTTATTCCAAGTAAGCAGGAACATCGGACACAAGGAATGTATAAAGCTAAAAACTTGATGTACTTAAACTACTTTTCATTTGTTTTGTTTTTGCAATTTTCGTTCATTTTATTGTGGTTTATTGAAAAAACTTTCATAATTTGGTCACAGCTAATAGTTTAATTTTGTTAACAGTATGAACTTTATATATTCTTAGAACACAATTTTTTTTATTGAGATATATATATATATGTATATAATTTACTGATCCGTGATATCCCAAAGTTTGGCGATAGGTGATATTCGTGCAACCAATCAATCTGAACGAATTTTGTGAAGATTCTAGATTTTTATGGCATTCCCCATGACTAGTTAGGTAATTTATAAATTACAATACAAATTTGATAATTTTGCAATCATTTGTTTTGTTAATCAATATTAGAATTAATTGTGATTTATCCCCAGTAATTTATAAAATTATTTACCGTTAATTACATACAGCATAAAAAACTTGTGTGAAAATTTATTATATACCATAATATGCTTTTTATGAAACAATATCAGATGGGAAACCTATAAAACAGATTTGGAAACATTTTCTTTAATAAAGACTCCATCAAATATCTTAGAACGAAGAAAAAATTGAGGCTTCAATAGAAATATTTTAATAATGTTTATCGTAAAAGTAATAGTGTAATAGGAAATGGTTTGAATGTGAATGAAATGACACATTTCTAAATGTCTGTTTATCCGCAATTTATTTTGTGATTTAGAATGAAAATCTTGTAGTGATCCCCTTTAGCAAAACTGATATTTTAACAAGGCAAGAATAACAAAGTACGGAAAAAGTACTAAAAAAGTTCAGTACTATTGAAAAATATCTTGAAAGTTTCAAATCTTAAATTTTCTTGTAATAATGATGGTGACAGTAATAATTCTTGAATTCCACTGTGGGATTTATTCTTTTAAACATTGAAAATAATGATCATTTATATTGAGGGAAGATTATGAATTTAAGTACTTATGAAATTGCAACTCGATGTGATAGGAATATTTATCAGTATTTTCATAAATAGTCTATCATTTTGTACATTAAAAGCCAAGATATGCATAAAATTACGAAGTTTGTGGACGTGAATTCTTCAAGTTTATATTAACTACAACATTATTAGAGCCTAATAAAATAGATGACAATAATAAACTAATAAAATAATGTATACATTTTTTTATTAGTTTATTATTGTCATCTATAAAATAATGTAGACAATAATAAATGTAGACAGAGCAAAAAGTAATCCAAAAAATTTATCAACGATTACATTATATATTTTAAAAAGAGACATTTATATTTTAAGATCAAAAAAGTTTAATTTTCATATTGGTTTATTATAAATCATATATTGGTTTACTATAAACATAAGCACAAGAACAAAATTGAAACAATAAATATAATATTTACTAACAATTTCTGCACTTTCATTTAAATGTAAAAACACAAACTTTCATTTAAAATAAATTTTTAAAACACCGGTGAAAATTTCAAATAGAAATCCTACGATCCATCTCGTGAAACATTGAATCCAACATGTTTATATATGTAAGCTAAAAACTGTGGTCAAAGTTTATGAAATAAGGGATTTTACCATAAATATTTAATTATTTTATTTTACCATTTGTATTGATTTCATTTTTTCAGTTATGAAATAAATTTTCTTTTATATTTTTTGAATAGTTATAAATTGGAATATAGGTCAACAAATTCTAAATGTAAATTTATTGTTTATAATTATCAAAATTCTGGAAAATAGATAACTAATTAATAATAAATGTCATCTGAAACACATTGGACCTTTCATAGAATTTCTTTTTTTTCTAGAAGAAACATATTTTAAGATTAAGCTTTCTATCTATCATTTCTAATTTTTTATTGCATTATGTATATAATATTAATAAATTTATCTTTATAATAATTAAATTACAAATGTAATTCAAAATTATTTTTGATTAATTATTAAAATATTATACCATTTTATTTGAAATGTTACAGAAAAAAGTAAAATCAACCATACGAAAGTTAATAATTCATTTTAGAAGCAATATGAAAAGCATGAAGATTTTAGAACGTAAATTTTCCATTATTGATCTTTGATGTTAAAAAAATTAAAATCTAACAGCAAATGCATTTTCAAGAAAGTTTTAAAACATTCTTTTGCGGATGATTTTTATCTATACTTTTGCAAAATTTTTTTTATTAATTCATATTTTAAAATTTAAAAATGGCACTAAGTATTTGAATATCATAATTTAAATATAATAATTAGATAATTCATCCAATGATCTTTTCTAATAAATTTTTTCCCTTCTATTTTGAAACTGTTTTTAAATTTTGATTTTTAACAAAACATGGGAATGATATTCCTTTCTCATTATCATAATAATACAATTTGGATACAATATTTTACGAAACAAAATTTATGTTAAAGAATAGACGCCCGCCCAAACAACAATTCCTTACAGAGAATGGATTTTGTATTCATGTATCTACCCATATTATTCTTTGTTTAAAGTCAAACAATTAACTGTTGTAAGCTGTAAATCATATTTCCTTTTAAATAAAATAATACTAAAAATGTTTTATATATAAAATTTAAAAGACCTCTTTGCCATATTAATAATGTTTATTTGCATCAATATATTTGTTGGCATGCATTAGCATGTGTGAAAAAATATAATCTCAATAACCGACACATTTGCTTATTTGAATATTTTAATTATAAATTTTAAACAATATTTCAAGTTAAATAATAGGGAATAATACGGATGAAGAATATTCTTCATTTTGAATTAAAAATTTATTATATATAGAGAACATTATTTAGCTGCATGCGGTTAAAAATTCAATCAATTATAATTGAATACTTTGATCTTGATTTGAGTTACTTGTTAAAATTTTATGAATTGCGTTTGTCCTTTATGAATTTGATCTCTTCATGAGAGAGAAAATGGTAATACTTTATATATATATATATATATATATATATATATATATATATATATATATATATATATATATATATATATATATAAATATATGTGTGTTGAAAACATTAAAATTTTTTTTAAATACCTATATCAAGCAGAGCTTTTAAAAACGCTATCATGTATATATATATATATACACGAGGGTTACTCTGAAATTTTTGAGATACGCGCACACGAGAGATTACAAAATAAAGATAATGGTTTAATTTTAAAATACAAAGTACTTTAACAAAGAAGACGATTTTTTACTGACTTACTTCAACTTGTTTACCGTAGAATAAATTTTAAACAGAAGAGAAAATGGAGTTGACGCGAGAACATTTTCTCGCTATGATTTTCTACGATTTTAAAGCAAGATTAAATCAAGAAGAATGCGTTCAACAGTTGCAGTTTGCATTTGGTGATGAATCTCCAGCTCGTGCTACTGTATGCAGATAGTTTAGAAAATTCAGAAGAGGTCGCAATTTTCTTCAGGATGAAAAACACACAGCAAGGCCGTCATCGGCAGTAATCCCGGATGATGTGTCTGCCATACGAAAAATGTTAATGGATGATAATCGCTGTACCTATCAAACACTTAACATTCAATTCGCAGTCATACACAAAATCATTCATGAAGAACTATATACGAAAAATGTAATTTGCCGTTGAGTTTCCCATAATCTAACTGAGCACCAAAAAGAAGAGCGTGTAAGAATCAGTAAAGAAACTCTTAAATTGCTAAATGATGGTACCCACCACATCATTTCTAAAATTATAAGAGGTGATGAAACGTATATACCCTTTTTTGACTTTCCAACACGTCAAGAAAGCAAATTATGGATCTTTGAAGATGATCCCACGCCAACAATGGTGAAAAAACAACGTGCAAGTACGGGATTGGTCAAAACCTTCAAATTGGAAGGACAGGATACAGTAATAGCAAACTGTTATACCACTAAATGTCTTCCAGAAATTCTACAATAACTAAATGTTAGGGGATTAATGCTTCACAATGATAATGTATCTTCATTTACAGCCGGATTAACAGTTGAGTTTCTTTAACAAAAACAAATTAAAATGATCAAACACCCGACGTATTCATCTGATCTAGCTATGTGCGACTTTTGGCTATTCTTTAATCTAAAACAATCTACGTCGTTTTCATTCAGAAAAGAGATTAATGTGGCTATAAATGTATTTTTCATCTATTCCAAGAAATGAATGGCTTGAGACATTTAATCTGTGGAAAATTCGTCTACAAAAGTGCATTGATGCTGGAGGAGACTTCTTTGAACACAACTAAAATTTTGTAAGTATAACTTTAAAAACCTAGTTGCATCTCAAAAATTTCAGATTGACCCTCGTATATATATATGTATATATATATATACTCATTATTGTTGTCACGTTCCAGCTAGGATGACATTATGTTGTGCTCAGTTACACTTTTTCAACAGAACCGTATTTTGGTGTGGATTCTGGCTTCCACAGTACACACATGTCATAGGAAACAATTTTTAGGCTACCACTCACAATCCATTCGAAAAAAGAAAGGATACAGACAGGTTATACAGAGAGAGAAAATATATCCTTTCCCGAACAGGGATTCGAACTCAGTACTTCCTTGTCCGCAATTAGGCACACATAAATAAATAAATAAGTATATATATATATATATATATATATATATATATATATATATATATATATATATATATATATATATACTTATTTATTTATTTATTTACTGTTACTTTTATGTAACCAATTAATTATCCGATGCAATGCATATGGTAACAAAGTTGGGATCTTCAATTTTTTGAACAGAACAGACAAACAGAAAGTTTAGCTTAAGATATTAGTACTTCCTTGGATGTTCAATTAATGCTTAATATGGTGTTCTGTTTTCATAAAAATGATCATTTTTCACCGTAGAAATACTTACGAAACCCTTTTGGTTTCAACTTTTATGTTAATGATATCTTATATTTAGCAGTTTCTATAGAACCCCTTCCTTAATAATACAACAAAATTCTTAAAAAACAATTTAGATTTAAAAAGAATTTACTCAAAAATATTAACGACATATTATGTTAAAACTAAAGAAAATATGTATACAATGGTACGCTCTCTCTCTATTCAAAATAATTAAAATACTTGGTAGTTTCAACTATGCAATGCAGATTATTTTATTGAAATTTTTATACAAATAAAATCAAATTTAATATGAATCGCTAACATTAAAAAAATATCAAGTTGCACTTGCAAACATACATAAAATGTTGTAGTCACATAATCTCGATCACATAATTTTTGAATTTGTATGTCAATAAATTGCTTAAAAGATAATTGGTAATAATTATTTATTCTTTTTTATAATAAATAATTGATTGCTTAATTTTCCATTATAACATACGTGTTGATTTTCTTGTCAAAAACATTAATTTTCCATTATAATATGCAAATTAACACTTCATTATGATTAAACAATGAGTTGTCTTAAAGAACTGGCATTCAAAGAAATGGCTCAATGTATTCCATTCCCATTGAAAGTGATTTCATACCTCATTAAATTTATTCTGCATTTATAACTGTCTATTATTACATCAATGAGAATTGACGATAAAAATTCAAATGAGTATATTTGCCTACATATCTTCCAAAATGATATAGCAAATAGACAAAAGTAAATGAAATTAAATCTAAAATCCTTTTGCATATTAGGAAATCATTCTCATTTGCCACATTCTCATGGAGAGTAATTAACGTCTTCATCAGTTTCCTTTCTATGCCTTTAAAAGTTATTTATAACGAAGAATAAAAGGCTGAAACAAATGCATGAGCATGTAGGAAACAATTTGTCCAAAATGGCATTGCAACTGGTTAAAGTAAAAAACAATTTTGATTCATATATGTTACAACATTTCATAAAAGATTTGCTAAAAATATATCATTCTTATAGAAAATAATTCCAAGTTTTCACAAAGTCATACAATCAGAAAATTCAATCATTATAGACGACAGTAAAAGTTTAAAATTCAAATGAACATAAAGGATTATCGTTGAAAATAACATTGCAGAAAAAAAATGAATATAGATCAGATTCATAGATAGAACAAGGACTATTGGTTTGATACACAAGATGTGTCATTCCCATAGATGATAATTTTTACCCTAATCAATATCCTTCTATGCATGTTATAATTTTTCATTAAAAAATAGTTGTTGATTAAACTTTTGATGAGCATACATACCAATAATCAATTAAAAACTACTCTGCGTCTAGGCAAAGGAATTTAGAGCTGATACAAAAGTACCATAGCGCATAATAGAGTTTTTTCTAAATACTCCATCCCATGGATTATGATTCTAAGCCTAATTAATAGTATAGTGAGTATGTAATACTGTCTCGTCAAAAACCTAATTCATTATCAAAACTCTAATGAACTTTCATGCCAACAATAGAATGAGAACAAACTGTACGACTAGACACAAGGAAGCTTAAACAAATTCATTAGTGCCAAAGTATACAATAGAAATATTTTTCAAATTATTTCATTCGTTGGCAATATTGCATTCAGCGCACAAGCCTTTTTATAAGCTTTTTATAAAACAGAGTTTTATTATTTATTTTGTGTTCTTATTTTATTATTTATTTATTATATTAACACTATTTGTTCTCTTTATCTTTCATATGATCACAAAAACCATCATTGAATTTTATTTTTTCTTTGAATACTACTTTAGGCAAGGTTTTGAAATATTTTGTTGAACATGAGTCTCATTACTTCCTTCAAAATTTTTGACTAAAACCGAATGAGAAAATCTGTGAACATAATATAAGCATTTATGAGAAAATATACTTTTAAAATTTTCAGAAAAGGCTATTATAAAAGATATTACTATCAGTTTCAAAGTTTATGTAAAACAAGTTTCTTATGATACGCTTATTTTTGTTTTAAGCTTAATAATCATGAAATAAATTAGTTTTCTTATGAAAGCATAATGCTGTCTAGCATATCCATGCTTACATAAGTATATATATATATATATATATATATATATATATATATATATATATATATATATATATATATATATATATGTGTGTGTGTGTGTGTGTGTGTGTGTATATATAAAATAATCAAAAATAAAATAACTCTTAAAATTTTCGTATATACTAAAATATATACTTAATAAAAATAACTCAGAATATAATTATAAATTTAAAACATTAACATTAATAAAACTATTGAAAGGCAAGAGATTTTTTAGTTTCATTTTGGTATTTTGTTCACTGTTTATATATATATATATATATATATATATATATATATATATATATATATATATATATATATATATATATATATATATATATATATATATATATATATATATATAATATATATATATACATGAAATGTTACTTTCCTATCATTATATATATATATGTATATATATATATGTACATATATATAATGATGGGAAAGTAACATTTCATTTCTATAAAGTACTATTTCATAAAGTAATATTTCATGTAAGAATACCTTTCACATTTCATATAAATATACATTTAATCTAAATATTAAAATATTTCACCATTATCTACTATCAAATGAATGTCACTCGGGAAATTAATTTCTTATTTAAAGAAATTTTCTTTCGACTGAGTAAAATGACATTTTTATAAAGGAAGAATGAATGTGTAGATATTTTATTATATATTTGTGGCATTAAACTATGAATATAAGTAAAAACATTGCAAAAATTTTTGCAATAATATTTTGTGTCAAAAATAAAATTATTTATATTTAATACCATAATCATTTATTTCTGTCGATTTGTTAAAAAAGTTTAAAGAAATTATCCAGAAAATCATGTTTATATTGTATATATTACAATAGCCGAAGTCGAATGTCTGAATTAAGTCATTACATCCAAATATCGTACCTAGTGTGTATTGTGTGGTAATTCAATAATAAATAAAATAATATATTTTGCTTAGCATGCAAAAGAGAAAACGTTTTAGCACCTGTTAAATTTACCGATATTTTCTCACAGATTATTTTTTTAATAAAAGACGCAAGGCTTAGTTAATATGTGCAAGTAAAGCCACTATATTTAAAATGAAATACCTTCATTTTGTGTGTACGCGAGTCTAACAATATAGCTAATAGTTGTCAAGCAATATAACTAATAATTACAAATAAATATTCATAAAAATATATAATGAAATAAGTACATTACTTTCAATGCATATATGTGTGTGTCTGTGTGTGTGTGTGTATTCGGTTGTAAATATTTTGCTTATATATGTATATAAAAGCGAAATATTTACAACTGAATTTGTAAAATATATAGTAAATATATTATATGCAATGAATATATGTACATAATTAACCGCATTTAACAAGTAAATATAGACTAATTCTTTTAATGCTTAACTTAATTTTTTTGCAATATTTACAAACTTTAGGTCGTGGAATGCACTTGTTTTTTTTAATAATTATCTTATTTATGTATTTAAATCAGTTGTAAACCAATTAGTTTTTTTCTATTAATATGTTCTGTTGTGAATCAGGTATAATTTTCCTATGCTCTTTCCTTCATTTCCGAGTCATGATTCTAATAAGTTGGTAAATTAATTACAAGTCATTTTTGTTGCATATCCTCTTTGGTCAGCAGCTCTAGAGAAGGTTTTCATAACATTAAACACCCCCAAAAAATGTAGCACCGCCAAAGTATCGCTGTATAAATCTTGCTTGTAGATAGCCCCAGGCACTCAAGGATGTTTCCTGGCGTAGCCTATTCAGTGAAATTGTTCGTACAGGTATCTGAAATTTTAAATGAATTAGTAGTAGTGTTATGAGAAAAGGCAAGTTAAATAATTAATTAAATAAAAATGGGAAAGAATACTAATTAAATATTTAAAACAAAATAGAATATATCGACTAAAAAGTAATAAAAAATCGTTTTGCATAGGAGTTTTTTTTTCGCAAAATATTCAGAATATTTGATTAACGAAAATTGCAGGCGCTCTCTACGAAAGTCGAACCCATTCCCGTTGAATTTGTTGTTGGGAACGAAACCGATCTTATAAATCACACAATCTTATACAAGCACAGCTTCACCAATGCGCATGTGGAAGAGAGAAGTGAAATATCCTTCTCCGATCATTCAACAGGATCGAACTCGGTATCTTACGCTCTGAACAGTTACGTTATACTATTTAATCAAACCGTACCTGCCTGTCTTTCACTACCTGACTTGACATCGCGTTCTAGATCACCTAACAGCTTATGTTTGTTTTCAGACTACTACGTGTTTGGGATCCGGGAGGAATTTTCATAGAGAGTCAGTAGTATTCATATGTTGCAAAGGAGGAAACCCAGAAAACTTCCGAACAAATGTGTATGCATATGCCATTTGTTCAAGAAAAGCTGTGAAAGAAACCGAGATTTTTAGTTTGAAGACCGATGTTCTATCACAAACCCGCGCTAATCCCATTAAAGGCTACTTGAAAAAAGAAGCAAAATTATATTTTGTTATTCCCATTTTTTACCTGAAAAATATTTTAAATTTGTAATTTTTCTAAGTAGTCCAAAGTCCGGAAATGTAATTTTTTGCTAATCAAATATTTTCGGGTTTATCGATTTTTAAAATGGAAGTTTTTAAGAATATTGCCACACACAAAAATGTATTTTATGTTTTGCTTTCCTACTGTATTTTATTTTATTTAAATATTAAAATTGGGTTTAATTTAAAAATAATACATAAAAATAAAAATGCCAACTATTACAGATATATTTTTTTAAATTAAATAAAATGCAAAAATATTTACAAAAGAAATAAAGATTTTTTTAAATATTTCTACAAAGTGATTTTGATTTTTTTTGCATAAATCGATGTGCATATATTTACAAGTAACGAAGATAGGAAAAGTAGTTTTATTGCTATTTTTCAGTCTGCAATACATTGAAAAATTGTGAATTATTCAGAATATTCAGTAAACGTATTGACAAATATATTCTTTCAAAAATGCATATTCGAGCAAATAAATTTGTTGGCGTAAATAAAGTAAGCAACTGTTGATTTAGAAGGAAAACACACAACCCCTTTTTAATATGTATATTAAAAAGGAATTGTTTTCCCTGTTTATATATATATATTCTTATTCTGGTGATTTTCTTGAGAATTTTTTATCAGTATTATAAAAATGATTTATTTTCATATAAACAGACATTTATTTTTTATTTTCTTTGTGTAAGCTTTTCACAGTTTGAATCAAGGTATTGGTATTACTTGTGCACTTTATTAACTGCTTTCTTTTTAATTGATTTCTAAATAATATTTTGGTCTTATTCATGAATTTATTTGGTATTGTTTCTTTTTCATCAAATTTTTATTTAAATTTTCAGATTCCTGCTATTACTTTTATGTATTGTAACAAAAAAATAATACTTTTCTACGTTTCAAAAAATGAAAATTTACTATGTATTTCAAATTAACAGTAACCAAATTTGCTTAATTTTCATTGTTTATTAAGAACAAGTCAATTTCTCATATTTGATTTTAAATTAATCCATTGATTTATTGAATGTTATTTATAAAGGATAAAACTATTAATTTAATTTACAGAGTGTCGGTAAAATGTTGAACACTTTTAGATATAGTAATGTATGTTATTGTTACTTTTGACACTTGTACAAGCCAAGCGCACTATACCATTTGCTATGCAAATAAAGACAGTTGAGTGCATCTTTCGTGTAATCAGAGCACCACAAAGGTAAAGGTATAAATTTAAACTCCTCCCCTAGATGATACCACTATATAATCCATTTCCTGAATTTTGACATTGATCTGAATGGGTGCTAAATATTATCCAGACCATTGGTAACTGTTCAACGGTTGACCACAGGACTTTCGATTCCACAGATTTAACGAGCATGAACTTCGCCAGTATTCGGGGGATCTTTGGTGGTATCGAAAATCGAACCCAGCACTTCCGGACAGAAGGCCGATGCCCAATACACTAAGTTAATGGCCCATATTAATGAATATAGTAATGAAGATGTAATAAACTTTAAAGAATTTATACGTAAAATTATTCATTCATTTTTATTTATAATATACTTTTTCTACAGAAAATTAAATTTTCCAACATGAATATTATTTGTTCTATAAATATTGTCTACGCGTGAAATCATTTTTTTTTTGTTTCTTTTGTAAATATCATTTGGGAGTAAATATATGTACTCCCAAATGATATTTACAAAAGAAACGTATGACTTTTGGTCTTTTTTTTATAAAGTATGTCTTTTGGTCTTTTGTTTTTTTAAAAAATTAAAAATATCATATTATGCTTATTTTTGGTGTGTCCATTCAAATATTTATTCTAAGTGATATTTTATTCATTTGAGAATAAAAGATAATAACAAAATCAAATTGAATGCTGTCGTTTGTGGTTTCTTGAAAGGTTTACTTGAAAGATGGATTGGGTGAGATGAGCCGATTCAATTTGTCACCCTGATCATTTATGTAATTCTACTGGAACGTTTTTGGTGATTTCTGAAAGGTATCGCTTATGAGTTTAAATCGTCAAATGTTGATGACTAAAGGGTCACAATTTCAGCAATAATAGGCACTGAGAATGTCATTATGCTTACCTGCACTTAGCATGAAATTGTTTACCTTCGTTAGAGGATGAGCGTTTGATCAGCATCGCACATATAAAAAGTTCATTGACAAAAAAGCGATAAAATTTTTTGAATGTTCCCAAAGATCAGAGATAAAAGTTAATTTTTATCTTCATAATCTTTTAAGTTGTTCAATGTCACAATGTGCTCAACATTCAATACATTCAGTGCATTTTAAATTGTTCACAATTTTTATAGTTTTTTCTTAATGCATTTTTGTCATAAGGTGTACATTTACTTTTCTTATTTATATAAGTTTTTATTGCTTATTTTTTGCGTAATTTTCTACTCCTCGAATTTTGTTTAGTGATAAAAAAATGTTTTTGCCATAATCATAATTTAGTATTCTGTTTGCAAAATTTATTTGGATATGCTCTATTGTGTTGGATATTAAAACTCCTTAAAAATATTAGGTTGTCATTTTTCTTTTATCTGAGACATTTAATACAGATTATATATGTATAGTTTTTATTTTATTTTATTTTAATTTATAACTTCATGTAAATGATTTCGGTCACCTTTCCCATTACTTTGTCAAAGTAAAGGAACATATTTACTAATTTAACTAATTATTCAAGCTTCATTATTTATCAATATATATGCTTCAATCATTGCTATATAATTTTTTAGTTCTGAATATGAATTTCTCTTGATAGTTTTATTATTATATTTTCACATATTCTCAATTCATTTAAATTGCTTTAGATGTTCCTAAAAAATATTGGCATTATTCTATGTTCAAATTTTATCACATTACAAGATAATTGGTACAAATTAGTTTATTCGTCATTTATAAAATTCATTTGTCATTTTCACAAGAGTGCTAAGTACTAGATTATAAGATTCGGAAAATCTAAAACGGCATTGTTTGAATTAGGATTGAAACTAGGAACTGCAATGTTAAAAATAGAATATTAATAATTTCATCTGTCAACAACAGAATATTTCACTTACATGAAATTCAAATGATAATTCTTAATCCGGTAAGTGATGAACTAAGTTTACATTGTTTTTAATTTATGCGCTCTGGAATTAAACATTTAATTTTATTTGAACATTAATATTTATTAACTATTATTAAACATTAACAATTATTGCGAATATCAATATTCGTATATTAATATTTTGAACGTTTACATCAATACTTATTTTCTCATTTTAATATCATATCAATCACATCAAATATCATTAATATTAGTTAAAAAAATTAATATTTATTTATATTAATATTCAAGTTAAACATTAATATTAAACTTCAAGTATAAAAAAATTGAAAAAAATCTAAATGTCCGTTAGATTAATAAAAAATAATTATAATGTCTGTAAATGGAACACAAAATTATATATATAATTTATAATATATAATATATATATATATATATATATATATATATATATATATATATATATATATATATATATATATATATATATTAACTACTCAAAAATTAACTGTTTTAATAAGAAGTTTTCTTCCTATAAAATATGTTTGATTCTAATATATTTAAAAAACATAACGTATTATTTTTTCCCTGAAAATTTAAATTTCGATACGAAATATTAAAATTTAACATTCATAATATACTTTAAAATTTGTTATTAAGAATCTAAATAAAAACCTTGTTACAAAATATATACTTTGAAATAAATATTAATTTATAAAACATATATTTTTAATGATTGACACAAAATCATTAATTATTAGTTTACTCTTTAAAACAAATAAAGAATAAAGAAATTTCAGTGTTTTGGATGCTTGAAATTTTGAAAATTTTAGAATTATACTACATCGAATGTTATTATTATATTTAATTTAAGAAATTTATTATTTTTAGCTACGAATATAACTTTATTATGAATTTTCCTTTGACATAAAATAAATTTCGTGATAATTATCTACCTCATTAAGATTAATATTTTGAAGAACGGGATTATCATAATATATCAGAAAAGTGTGAACATAATTTTTAGAATTCTCTCTCATTACTTTAGTTAGAACAGAGTTAAACACAACTATCAGCCTAAATTACTAGTCCATTTTCCAATGAATAATTCTCGCCAAATTTATACGATATATCAAAAAAAGAAGTTTAGAACATAAACTTTAGGGGTGATGTCCTTAATAGTGAAAAGAAAAGGAAATAGAATCCTAAAAAGTTATGTATAAAATGCTGAGTATCAATTTGCAGCCGAAATTTAGAGCAAAAAAAAAAGATTAAATGAATTATGTTACAATTACCTTGAAGCCGCTTTTTGGCAACTTTTCAAAATGGAAACATTTTTATTCTTTTTTCTTTGTGATTTGTAAGATGATTTAGCTCTTCTATATTACATAAAAAAATAGTGCTTAATACTACGCAATTTAGCAATGAAAAATATCAAAAACAACGGATTCTTGAATATTTCTGTGTGTTTTTATAGTATACTTTTCATCCAATATTTTGATAATTGAAAAAATAATGAATTAAACTTACTTTTATTATAGTTATAGTTATTAAAATTTTTAAAATTAATTAAATCTTTTGAAAATTGCCCTTTTAGATGCTAATAAAATAATTTCAATAATTCATTCAAATTCTTTAACACGATATGTAAATGTTTCTTTTTTATCTGATTATGAAAGGTGCAGGAGGCAGTTCTTTTTTTAAAGATGAGTTTAAGAACTAGATTGTTAAAATTTAAATTTATGACTGCCTTAGAAGTACTGATATTGTATATTAAAATAATTAAATTTGTATAAAAATTGGTAACTTCTTAAAATTAGTATTTAGTAAATGACATTTTAAAAATAATAATTTAAATTAATTTGCAATGCATTTAATTTAATAATAAATTAAATTAATTTGAAATAAATTATTTTAATAATAAATTAAATCAATTTGCAATAAAATTAATTTAAAAATAAATTAAATCAATTTGCAATAAAATTAATTTAATAATAAATTAAATCAATTTGCAATAAAATTAATTTAATAATAAATTAAATTAATTTTATTTAGACATTTAAAATTTTAAATAAACACATTGAAATTTGTCTCCTTTGAAAACTATAAGAAATTTCTAAGGTTATAATACTTAAATTTGCAGAAATTTAATACATTTTCAAAGGGAAATATTGCAAACTTTGCCGCAGGATATAAGTTCATTTCTGAATTCCAGTATAGTTAATGCAAAAATTATCCTCTCGTATTTTCAGTTTGAATCATTTTTGTTTTCGATATGGAAATACTATAATAACATTTTAAATATTCTGAATATATTAGTACAGAATTTTCAAACACCAAATCGTATTTTCTTGCCTGACAGCTAATAAGTTCATGCCAAGATAAATAAGCACAAAAATCATACTTCGCTTTCAATTTCTTTTTTTTTTTTTTTTCAAATGTTAAACACTATTATTAATCCATTATATCAAAGGTTTCTTAATATGTGGAATATATAGATATAACCATGGGTGTAATAGTTTTGAAAAAATATCCTCCCTTTCTAAATCAATGTCAAAATTGGGAAAGTAGTCTCTCTAGTGGTGTCATCTATCGGAGAAGTTTAGAGCATGGTCGAACTTTCACCTTCTTATAGTCTTTTTAAACGAAAGATCCACACTACAGACTAAATTAGCTGTCGGCATAGCGAGCTTATCTTTTCAAGTGTCATAAGTTACAACAACAGAAATAGAAATAAAAATTTCAAATTCTCCAACATTTTGGTAAAAATAAATTTGCATTCAAAAACGTTATTTTAAAAATTATTAATTATATATAAAAAGTGATGGAGAGCCGACAACAATGATGATTTTGACAGACTTTTACTTTTGTAGAGATTGAGGAGTATTGTGCTCTATAAAGAAGAGAGGGCACTAAAGGAGTAGTTGCTCTCAGGACAGACTTGAAATACTTTAGTCAAGACTGTAAACAAGCAGAAAGAATACTTGAAAGAAGGAGCAGCCTTAGATATAATTAAGGGAATCACAATTATATAAAAGTATCTTTCTGTGATGTGTACATGGCCGAGAAAATTAATGAAAACCATTTTCTGGACAAAACATTTATTTATTTACAAACCCACATTTAATAGCAAAATACACAACTCACTTGGAGCTTCCCGCTTCTACCAGAACTTAATAACCTATCGCGGATCTCACTCCATCCATACTAATTAAAATACGGCAATCTCTCACGAAAGAGATGCAAATCACACCCAGCACAGTTTGTTGTTCGTTAAACAGTCACCAGACACTACATTTTCCATTTAGCACGATATCCTATGTTTAGGGACCCTGATAGCATAGAGCTTAGGGCATCGACCTTCCATCCAGAAGGATGGGATTCGATTCCCAATGCCGCCAACAGCCCACCGAGTACATGCGACATACGTGACGGTTAAATCTGTGGAAGTGAAAGCCCTGTGATAAATCGTTGAGCAGTTACCATGCATCTAAAGGTCTGGAAAAAATTTCCTCCCCTTCCAGATCAATGGCAAATTGAAAAAATGGATCCTGGAAAAATGTTTTTGCAATCTATCGGAGGAGCTTAGAACCAAGTCTTACTTTCACCTTCGTGGTGCTCTGGTTAAACGTAAGACGCAGCCTACTGACATAAATTCGCATTGCCAACGTCATGGCTTGATTGATTCTTCATAAGCTTGGCATAAGTAACAACAACAAGGAATTATTTTCATGTAAGTTCATTTGAGTTTTAATCTTGTAACACATGTTATACTGAGCACTGTTGTTTAGTTGACAACAATGAGCATTGTTGTGAGTATGATATTAAGATTATATAACAGCATAATAATGGTCTACCATATCTGGAGCATTTAGTGATTCGCAAATCAAATTGTTGTTAAAATTCTTTTTGCAAGATTTAAACAAATAAATACTTAATACAGTATTAGCCTAATGCAAAATTATGCCCAAAATGAAATTTTGTATTTCGTTTTTTCTGGTGACATTCATGGTGAAACATTACTGGAATTATTTGAAAAAGATAATGAGAAGCTAAAGGAAATAGTTTTAAGCAATGTACGGAATAATAGTAACTCTGACTTTTAAGTTGAGGGCAGCAATTATTTACTAAGTGTTGTGAGAACTAATTATGGAGTATTATGCAATATCAGAGAGGAGAAAATAAAATAAACATTAATAGCTGGTGCAGAATCAAGACGGCATTTAAAAGTTGAAAAAAAATGAAGATTTCTTATTATAGATTGATAATACATATTTAAAAATAAAATACATAAAAAATTATGCTATAACTAAACCATTAAAAATATTAATTAATTAATTAAATTTTTCTACTTCAGTAAGTAATTTAATGTTGTTTTCTATGATGTTCCAAACTGCTTAAAAATGTATTTTTGCGACTGATATTCACCATCATGTGCACATGAAATGCGTTCAAGAGCTTGCAGCTAACCTTCATTGGAGCCTGCTCAGTTTCTAATATCAAAATATAATCTTTAAAAGATATAAACAAAACTACGAATTCCACATTTGAAAGGTTTCCGCTGTAGGAAAAGAAATTCTTTTGCTTGGTACCTTTTTGCTGCAATTTTACATCATTTTGACTTTTATAATGATTACTGGAAATTTGTTGAACGATAAAGCGGCGAATGAATGACTCATGATGAGATACCTTAAAATACTCTAGAAAATTTCAATTGCAATTTTATTTTCTTAAAATTTTTGAGTATGTTTGTTAACCTTTAATAGACTACCTTCACTACACTCCATACGTACTATAATTAATTAAAATATTTTCAAGGATTTGAATTTTGCTTTTAATTGCAAAATGAGCTTAAGTATCTTTAAGAATTAAACACTAAAATTTTCATACAGGAAAATAAAAATTTTAGTACATTATATTAAATTTAAATGCATTGTTGCGAATATAGTAAAGGAATTGACTACTAGATTCAAATTACTTAATTTCTATATACATTTTCTTAAAATTCTAAAATCTCAACAGTAAAAATAATTCATTATAAATTAAAATTGAAATTTTCTATTACAAAAAGCACATTACTTTCAGGAAATATTTGCATTTCACATTTTTCCTTTACACTTTGAAAAAAATGACTTTATTGTGACTTCTTCAGTTTTGTTAACTTCTGGGTAAAATCATAAATATTTGATTATATATAAATATATATAGATATATGTTTTCAAACATTCAGAACAAATATTTTAAAAATAAAAAAACATTGTTGTTTTGCATTGTTTTGCATTTGTTTTATGAAGCAATACTATTTTCCCGAATGACTTTTCAGTCTGTAACAAATCCAATCACTTGATGGTAATTAAATTTGATATCCTTGTTTATGATTTTCAAAATAAATTAAACAACTAGAATTCTAGCTCTTATCTTACTTTATTTCTCATTTCTTCAGAAAATAATAATTACATTTACCTCTTTCATGTGAAATTATTTCAAAGGTTTCCTAGAAATCAAACTTTCTAAATTTTTTCCTGTCTGATTACTAAATGTTTCATCAAAATTCAACTCAAAAGTTATTCATGTCGGAAAAAATTTATAATTAATTTATGCGTCACGTACAATATTTTCAACAATTCATTCTCTTCAAAATTATTTGATTTTTTTCAATTAAATTACATAAAACTATATCATATTTGTTCACAATTTGTTTCAGTTGCTTTCTTTCAATACAAAAAGGTCTTATACAATTTTAACTAAAATTAACTGATATTGCTAATTTTTAAGTTTAAGGGAGATGATTAATTCTTTTATTAACTAGAATGTTTGATTGAAACATTAAAATGATGTCATATTGCTTTATAAAAGTTTGTTCAATCGACATTAAAATATTTTTTTGGAAATATAAGTCAAACATGTTATAATTTTAAAATTTATGTTCAAAAAATAAAGGAATTTAAGATTTGCTAGAAACAAGTATGCACAATTTTATGTTTGAGAGACTTAAACTTATTCAATGTGTTAGTTTAAACATTCAGAATATTAAACATTAAGTCGACAGTCTTAACGAAAAAGAGAAAATAAATATATACAACTATATTCTACAAATTTATTTCATTTGTGAATCATTCCATATGTTAACATTAATAATAAATAAGAACTTAAATAATTTCATTTATTCTTATTTTACATTGGACATTTATCATGTAAAATTACATATATATGTGTGTTTTATATTCAAATAAAAAATTTATATTTTATTAATATGATTGCATGCATTTTTCTTCCTAAAATACTTGATTAAAAATGGAGTCGTAATATTAAATATGAGATTATTTGATATATTTTAACAATTAGAAGCGAACTGCTTTAATTAATGGAATATAGAGAATTCATCCTTATTCCCTATTTAATTATTTATAAAATGCTTAAAAATATTTATGTACTATTTATATGAATACTAAAGAATTAATAATAATACTATATTAAAAACAGAAAAACTGAATCTTGCGTAATTATTTGAAGTCTACATAAAATATTACATAAATATTAGAGCAACAGTAAAAATAGATAATCTTTTTTACCAGAAATGTGTGATTAGTAGTCAAAATGGTTCAAAATTTGTAATTAATATTAAATTATTACAGAATACATGTTGTTATTGCATTAGACGAGCCATAATAACATAATTATTATTTACCTTTGGAAACAGGGTTATATATTTAGACGTATATTGCATATACACATACAATTTTAAATAAAAAAATAATTCTAAAATATAATACAAATATTCTAAAATATTTTTGTTACTATTTTATTATAATAAATTAATTAACGAATTAATAAAATTAATTCGAACATGTAGAATAATGTGATTTATAATAAGCAAGTTTTCTTTATATTGAAAAATAAATCAATATGAGATCTTAATGTAAAATTATTACTAAATTATAATAAACTCAATAAATTCTAAAATTCTAAAAAGAATTAAAGTAACTTAAGAATCGTGGAATATTTAAAGTAAAATAATGTTAAATTCACACACATTTACTACTAATATTACATTAATTAACGTACTTATGTACATTTATAGAAACAAATAGAAGATATTACCTTTTTCAACTTGAACTCCCCCCCCAGTCTACTTACCTTTGGAAACAGGAATAAAAATTAAATTCTTCAACTATTTTTAGTTACGCAAGCATAACGAGTTTTTCCCTAAATTATTAACATGAGCGATTCTTTTCATTGTGATCACTGAAAATATTTCCTAGGTATCAAGTGAGGAAATTATTTATAATATATATGAAAAACCAGAACTTTTACACATTTCATATTTAATTTATTGCTAGTTTAAATGCATTTATTAATGAATTTTTATATTCTACTATGGTTTAAGAATGGCTTATATTCTACTATGGTCCTTAAAAACTGGCTCAATAACTTGTTTGACACCAAACCAGTCGATTTTTGGCGGAATGGCATCAAATAAATTCGGTCGAAAGGTGGGAAGAAATTGTAAGCAGCAGCTTAGAATAAATAATTGATTAACTTATTGATATAATTATTGTTTTTTGCTTAAATAAAAATATTGGTAAAAGTGCTAAGAACTTATTCCCCAACCTAATATATCTTCTCTTTTCACTAACAAACAGTTGCATAATGTATATTTAAGCAATTTCCTCTTAAAAGTTTAATAACAAGTGCAAAATTCTTCTGAAAAAAATTCTACGAATTTTCCTCAGTCAAATAGAATAAATTTCAAACAAAATGTCTTAGTAAGAAAACCACACTTAACAATTTAAAAATTTAATTTAAGATTGGTTAAGTAAAGAAAAATTAAGAAGGAATGCATTTCAGCTACCAATAAATTAAATTATTTTTTATACTTAATAAGTTATTAAGTAAAGTAAAATTTATTTTCCATTTTCCTGAGAAATTTTATTTCCTGTTTTATCTACTTTATTGTAGTACAGAAAATATTGCAATTTTTGTATACTCTCTTTGCCTTGAAGCCATTCCTTTTTCAAACATTTCTCCTTATCTTCCGGCTCAAATATCTCAAATCTTGCATATTATGAGCGTTTGATATGTCAAAATGGAAACAACGTCCAATTTGAAAAATGTGGAAAACTATCCAGTGTATTAAGAAAAATGAAAATTCAATGTAAATTAACAAATTGTTCAATATTTAAGAAAAACCTTTCTGACTACCTAGGAAATAGAGCTGAGCAGATATTGGAAGTCATACCTGTAACAATTAGGATTTAATAATTTATTGAAATGTCAATTTTTTTTATTTATGGGCAAAGAATTTGCAAAAAGGAGGCTAATTAAAACTAAAGTTTTCAACTTCTATAAGGAGATTTTATCACAAAGACATACGTACATTTTAAGCGAATTCAATAAAATAAAATCTAGTTAGTAAATTTATGTAACGGGATTATCATGAAACAAACATTAAATTTATAAGGAATAATGGTGACTTAGCTAAACAAAAGAGAGAGTGTTTCCTTATACACTTGTTCCTACAAAAGCATTGCATGATTTTCAAATGGTAGTTTTTAGTCTAAATATTTGCAATTTTATTAAATTCATTTATATATATATATATATATATATATATATATATATATATATATATATATATATATATATATATATATATATATATATATATATATATATATATATATATATATATATATATATATATATATATATATATATATATATATATATATATATATATATATATATATATATATATATATATATATATATATATATATATATATATATATATATATATATATATATATATAGGGTGAAAACTTTATCCTGTTAACAAAAAATATTGTATTAAACTAAAAACATGGAATTTATTTTCAAGAAACGAACTTTACTTATGTCATTTGTTACTTACCTATAACATATTGTCAAAATGGTCCCCTTGGGCATTGATACAGAACCTTAAACGTCGCACAAAACTTTCTGCAATGGGCCGCAGTTCATCAGGCGTTATATAATATAGCCCATTCCTTCTTAAGAGTAGCATTTAGGCATTCCAAACTTTGATGTGGTTTAGAGCATATTCTTGATTCCAGAAATGACCATGCACTATAATCGTTGGGTTTAAATCAAGTGAATAAGGGTGCCACATTCCCACATGTATGAAATCTAGAAGATTTACTTGACACCAGTCTTGCGTTGCTTTTGCTCTATGAGAAGGGGCAGCATCTTGTTGAAGTGTCCAGATGCTGTTTTTAATTTTTTTTGGCCAAAGGATGTAAAACCGAAAAAAAAAATTTCATTGCAGTACATGGTCTTTTTCATTTTGACGCCTTGATCTATGGAAACCCAAAGGAGTTTTTTCAGATTCAGAAATGCCTCCCCAAATCATAACTGACTGTGGTTTTTGCCGATGTTCTACTCTTGTGGAAGCTCCAGGACGATTAGATGACCAGTAACTGTCATTTTGTTGGTTATAAAATTGTTCAATTGAGATACGTTTTTCGTCTGTGAAGAGGAAAGGTTTCCGTGCGCCTTTTTTAAACTTTCATAAGCGAGCTCGCCATCTTTGCAGCCGTGTGCGCTTATTTTGTACTTTTCGTAGTTTATATGGCTTAAGTCCAAGTTCTTTTGCAACTTGTCTAACTGATTCTCTATTAACCCCTATTTCTTTAGCTATTTTTCTTATTGAATTCTTTGGATTTCGATTAATTCATTTCTTGATAATTTTGCAAATCTTATTTGTATTCACAGTACCTTTTTTATTTTTTTTCCGGGTTTATTACCCAAATTCCAAGAATCGTTTTACAGTACGTGATACCATTTGTCTGTGGATATTCAGGTAGTTTGAATTTGCTTTTTAATCCAGCCTCAAATAAAGCAATTATTTGGCATTGTTGATTAGACATATTATTTCAAACAAGGAAATAAAAACTACCTATTTTTTACTAATATTAAGATCCTTTAAGCAAATGAAATTATTATAAAAACTAGCGGAATTGAATTAAATCAATCAAAAGCAGTGCAATTTTGTCAACAGTATAGAGTTGTCACCCTGTATAATATATATATATATATATATATATATATATATATATATATATATATATATATATATATATATATATATATATATGTGTGTGTGTGTGTGTGTGTGTGTGTGTTTATATATATGTATATATATATATATATATATATATATATATATATATATATATTATTTATATATGTATATAAAATTTATTGTACTCCTTTAAATTACTTAATAAGTTTTATTGTTTTATTTTAAATATTTTAGGAATATCCACCAAGATTTCCACAATGAAGTAAATTTTTATCGGTATTTATCAGCCATATGCAGAAGTAAATATAAAATGCGCATTATAAAAACACCAACGTGCAGAAACAAAGGTAGCACTGAAAGAAGGTTGTGCATGCTGAAAAATAATAACATTGTACTCTCTCTACCTCGGACTGACAAAAATTGTCAATGTATAACAATTAATTCCATACCTTTTTCCAGAATTAAATGCATCCAAATTCAATGAAAATGTAAAACTGAAGAAAGAATATGTCAACATGTTAATTCTATTTCATTGAAAAATACTCTAATTTCATTTAATGGAAAATATGTGAAATATTTTGTGAATGGTAGATATAACTTGAATAACTTTTCTGACATGACATATTCTGAAAGTAAAACAGTTTCTCACACACAAAGAAAGCCAAATTTTTTATTGTAGACATGATATATGACATGCAATATTGCGGAAAATACTTATGTATATAAAAATATAGTTCTACAAAATTCTTCCTTTAATATTTCAAAATAAGAGAGTTAACAATTTTCAAGTTAAAAGTGCTTCGCATTTTATGAATTTGAAAACACGGTAAATACTGTTGAAAAACATTTACGATAAAATAATAAGTTATTTCATCAATATTGTTCTGGAAATGTAATGTGCAATGTATTTCTTTTGGATGTTAAATAAAATAATAAAAATTAAGAATATTGATTTAATTCTTTAGAAATTTATTAAGCTTGGATGCTATTAGAAACTAATAAATGAAGACTTTGGTTGTGTCCATTATGTAAATTATTAAAAAACCAGAAAAAATAAAATAAATGTTCGAAAATAAATAAGCATAAGACTTACAATATGCATGCATAATGCATGTGCAAGTCGAACTTTAATAATAAATGCCTTGCTTTTTTAAGCTTCACATATAAACTCAAGCACGTATTTTTCATCTGTATTTGGATGCTACTTGTAAACTTAGATTATATTTAACATTACAAATTATGCAAAATTGTGGAATGAGTGGAAAATTTAATACAAAGAAATTTAATTTATATACTATGCTTGATAAATCTTTATTTTCTTGACAGTTTTATTTATTAAAATCATAAATGTCTTCAACAACGATCTCAAAACTTTGATGTTTGATAACACCAAATGAGCAAATTTGACGCGTCCATTTCCTTTCGTTAATATTGACGAATGTGCGTGATGGACCTGCTTTTATAACGACTAATATTACTACTCCTGACTGATCGATGTCTCAAGAATGTCATACACTAATATGCATATTTATTCTCAAATCTTTTTTAATGGAAATTTGAAAATCGCAAGTATTTTCTTGTTTAACTTAACGAGTCGAAAGTAAATTTTATCATACTACGGTTCTATTAATATCCTGATATCAATTTTTCTCGTTTATTTATGAATTAATAAATGTTTTTAACAGTTGTAGTAAAAAAAATATTTTGAAAATATTACTTTTACAACTTCTGCGTAAAAATTAATTATTAGTAATTTTTACAGAAAAGCTATTTTTGATTACTGAAATATCATATTATATATTAAAGTAATTAAATATACTTGTGAATTAAATTTCTTTTACATTTTTAATCATATTTCAAAGTAATTAAATAAGTTTGTGAAAAAAAATTCTTTTACATTTTTAACCATAAAGTGGTTGTTTCTTTTGAGATCCTGAGTACTTACTTCATTGCGATTCTCATTGGTTTAATATATTCATGACGTCGATAACGTTTCCTGTACTTCACATCGATGGAGATGGAGTCGTAAATTGGACATGTTGACAAATTTGCTATCTGCGTTCAAATCATATTCTTTGAGCGGCAGAAAGCAAGGAGAAGCTTATCATCGAATGTCTGAGGATAGTGTCAAAGTTCATTCTGTTAATAAAACAATTTTTTTGTATAAGAAGCAAAGCATTGGTTTAAGAAACTGTTTCCATTTATTAAAGGCATTAACATTTTGACAATAGAACTGAAGAAAAAGAAAAATGGAAAAAAACTGTCAAAACATCCACTTTATAGTTAATTTAAATCAGCAAAGATGATTAAAATTTTTAAAAGTTTCCTAGTTATAATTATAAACTTTTTGAAGTTTTATTAAGTTACACGATTACTTTCAGAATATTTTAATGGAAAAAATATTTGTAAGTAAATTTAATTTTAATGAAAAGTTTCGTATTCAATAATATTCTAATTTTATGAAAGCACTTAATTTAAGCAGAAGAACTCCAAAAGAGATTTGTGCTTCGCATTTAAATTATATTCTGTCTTTCAAAAAAAGCTTCATCCATTTAAATCGTAAATGAAGTTCTGACTAGGCATGTATTAGATAATAAATTTCATAGAAAGTATGTTTAATCTTCTATAGTCTTCCTGAATTATGCCAGGTTAAATTAAATTATACGCATAACTGAAATACTTGAGTGCAACAAATTTCTCAAATATTCTGAATACTTTTCTACAAATTGATTTCTTCAGAATCATTGCTATAAAGGAAGAAATGTTAATTTGAATACAGAAATATTTGAAATGTTACAGCTTTTATTTGAAGTAAAGCTTCTTACACACTAAAACTTGTATTTATTTTGAAATGCATGTAATTTTCCCCAAGCATTCGAAATTTAAATGCAAATAAAGAAATATTCGTTTCATAATTTCCATCTTATAATCTCCTTTGAGCAAAAATAAATATAGGGCAGCAAACAAAGCCAAAATCCAAGTCTCTAGTCTAGGTTAAATAGTTAAGTATATTATTTTATAAAATAAAAATAATTTGTCAAATAACACATGATAAATTTAGTCTAAGGAAATGAAAAATGAATTTTCAAATTTTTATATATTATATTTAACATTAAGAAAGAAAAGTGATGCAAGTGATATCCATAGTTTATTATTTTTACAAATGCATAATTTACAAGGTTAAGAAGTAACAAAGTTTTTATTTAAATATCAGCTTCTGAAATGTTTTTACAATTTACTAAGTTAAGGCAAATGTTTTCAAAATAACTCGTCTAGATTTTCATTTATTTAATATTTTTAAGGTTTAATGTGTCTTATTATAGACAATTAGTTAGTTTAAGTATCAGTAAATTTAATGCACATATAATTTTATTTTTAATTTTCATTTAAATTAAACGTTAATATACTCATCTCAGTATCAATTTATTAATTTGCAAGTTTAAAAATACATCTTTGGTTTTAGTAAAGCTTAAAGTAAGATTTTAGCTAATTGAATCATTTTTATATTTGACAGTGATAACACATATTTTGTAATAATGTGTTACTTTTATCAAACAATATAATTCAAAACAATATGACACACAGAAATAATAATCACAGATTAAAGTGGAAGCCCATAAAATGATATCAATCAATAGTTTTTAGAAATCTCTTAATCAAAAGAAATGCAACTGAATGAAAGATTTCAAGCACAAAAATTCATAAGTTACTCTAAGTTTAAAGAAAAAGTTATAAGATAATATATATTTATACGTTATAAGATATTCTTAAAATTGACCCAGTAAACAAAATTCCAGGAGTACATTTCATTGACTGCGGACGTATTCACGTGTTGCATAGAAGTAACGAAGAAAACTCTTAAGCATTCATTCAGATCTACGTGCATGTAGAAGGTAGAAGTGCAAATTTATTTCCCTTTGTTCAACACAGCAAGATCTTATGCGTTGATGAGTTTTGTCTTACCACTAGACCACGATGAGCCTTAAAAGAACATTTTCAGTAAATTTGCCCATCAGCAGATAAAAGCTCATAATATAGGATGTTATAAACCAATAAGATTCTTTCTTATTGGATTACTTTCAAAACATGTGTGTGTGGTACGCTACTGTAACACTAATTATCACCAAAGAATTTAAAAATTAATTTTTATTTGTCTTTATGCCTGTCTTTGTTTTTATGTCAAATTAATGTTTTCTAATTCAGAATAAGAAAAAACTGAAAATTTTTAATTCGTCCCTTTCATTGTAGAAAAGTGGCAAAGGCAAAACTATCTAGAAAGGAGATTCTTTAATAATTTCCACAATATTCATAAGTAAATTTCTAAATAGTTCTCGCCATTTTCACTTACAAACAGAAAACAAATATATCGCGTTTTAGAGAGCAAATTTACCTGTTTCAATAAGGATAATCCAAGATTATATTTTGCGTAATATAGCTTTGAAAATCACATAAAATCTCATTTACTCCTGTGTGTATAAAAATTTATTACATAATACTCACAACTAGATTTAACAAATATTAAGTTCACTGAAATTTCATATATAAATATTAATCGCAATAAGCCCATGATAGTCAAAGTAACTGAAAGCGGTTACATATAATTTTGACATCTCCACAAAAGTATTTCATTTTTCCTTCAATGTGGAAAAGAAACCATTAGAAAAATCCTTCTATATGCGCATTTATGTTGCAGCCTTGAAGGAACGAGCTGCTTGCATGGCAAAGTTTCGAATAATTTCTGATAGACGTTACAAGATACAGAACACGAAGATCCAACTTCCACTAAAGAGAAAAAGATGTTTGGAAATGTTCTTGTAAAACTGCTGTTTGATAACGCAACTATTCCTGAACCAGAATAGAATGTTGTTGTTGTTGTTACTTATGACTCTTGGAAAATCCAAGCTCGCTATGTCATTCACTATGCGAATTTAAGTCAATAAGTTGCGTCTTTCAATTAAACGGAACACCACGAAGGTGAAAATACGAATTTGCTCTAAACTCATCTAACAGAGGGCACCAACAGAGGATCTACTCCCTCACTTTTAACTCTAATCAGAAGGAGGAAGAAATTTTCTCCATACAATTACACCCATAATGATTGCTCATTAACCAACCACAGGACATTTGATTTCACATATTATACGAACACATATATCGCCTGTACTCAGTGCGTCTTTGGCAGCATTGTTAATCAAAATCCTCTCTTTCGTACGGAAGACCGATGCCCTAGCCTCTAGGCTACCACGATTAGTAAAAACTTACTAAGATTGTACTTGGTAAGTTTTAACTTTAATGCAATTTTTAAAATTTTGAAAGTGAACTGAGTCTTCGGGAAGGATATGTGCCTAGTGTTTTGTAGTCATATTTTGTTTACATCAATCAAAAAGAAATAATTGGGTAATAGCTAGGCAAATAAGCCAAGTTAAACAAAAAGGCTTCTTGAACTACATCTGAAAACTAACAAATTATAGTTTATCTCTTACTTAGAACTATTGAGGACACCCTAAGCCCTCTAACCATGAACCAGCCATTAATGCACTTTATAGATAAATAAATTATACAATCCCTCTCCCTCTTGTTCAAAGTTTACAGAATGCCATGTGTTCGTGAATTGTTTCAAATTTCAACAATGCAATGATTTATAAACAAAGTTTGGAATAAGTTATAACATATTGATGTAAATACTAAACGAAAGTCTAGAAAAAACTAATAATAAATAAATTTCAAATAATATATTATCTATCTGATTTGATGTGTAATTAAAGCTACAAACAACAGAGAAATCAGACACTAGCTGTTAAAATGCAGAAATTTTGAATAAATACAGATAAACATGTGGATTCGTAAGAATTTGCTGAAGACGTCTCAAAAGCTCTGAATTTTGTTTATAATTTTTTTTTCCAAAAGCATTTTTTGGTATCTTTATAATATGATAATAAAATTTTAAAATGCTGTCACAATGTTGTCTAAAATCTTGTCACAAAGTAACTGCTTCAAATAAATTTAACGCTGTATGAAACCAAAAATTTATTTCTAATATATTATAAAACATGATTCCAGCTTCCCAAATATTTAATATTAGAACAGTGACTGTAGTTGCTACATAGCATACAAGTAAAAATTAATGCTACAGATACAAAAACGATAATGAGATCCCCATCGGAAAAAATCTATTTTTCTCCTTTTATACTTTACAAATGCAACGTGAAGATTATTAGTAGTGTTAAATAAATATATATATTCAAACCTAATTTTATGCAGTAGATAAGACCGAGTAAAAAAATCTCCAGTAGAGCATAACACAAAATCTAACGAAAGTAGAAACTGATATTTTAAACGAAATAATTACATGGCGCTACGATGTTCTCCCATGCAAAAATGGTTACCATTTCCTTGTAGGAGGATTTACTTCTTCCTGTTAGTCCACGAAATATACTATAATTCCCTTCTACCAACCTAATTATAATCTAATGGAGGCATTTCCCTATCCGCCACCAGGAAACGAGCACTCTAGATGTTACATGCTCCATCAATCAACTTGCCAAGGAAAGGAGAAAACTCAATGATGAAAATACTTTCGAATTCACACTTGACAATTTGAATGCAATTGTAAGAAAATACCATTAAAAAACTCACAGATTGGGAAATAAACGTAAATAGAGACTTTACTAAAGCTATCCTTCCCCTTAAAACCGGTCACTATCGATGTTTGAAGATCCAGAGAGATTACAACAGAAACTATCATCTCTAAAATTAATTGTGATAATATTCCACTAACACCATATTTTTGACTGCGCTGTCATTTTAAGATATCTGGCCTTGGTTGGGACATTCTCCTTGAAAAGAACTTATTCTCCGAAAACATCAAGAAGATAGCCAGCTGTGCTCTGCACACTCATGGTCATCTATAGTTCTCGCCATGGACACGACGCCAACCAACCAAAAGTACATGAGTCTAGTATCTTCATGATAGCGATAACTTGCTATTGTAGTGCAGAAAAGTGAACTCAATGAAAATAATGCAAATATATTTTAAATAAAATGACAAGAAAAATCACATAGATCAGAGATAAATTTAAAAATTGGAAACACTGGAAATATGTACTTTGTTTTGGAGTAGCAAAATGCATATGTGATGTTATTGGTTAACGCAATATTAATGTAATGAGAGGAAGCATGTGAGAAATCGAAAAACTAAATGCTCCATTAATCCATTATATTTTTCATTGATAATTTTGTCCAATTTTTTTCTTCACTTCGATTAAAAATTTCATTGACTGCACGAAAATACGTTTGAGTATGGAATAGTTCGAAACAGTTATCCGTTGCTATCTTAGAGAAAAACGAGAACATCTTATTTGACAATGTTTCAATTTTTGTTTAAAAATCGTCATTTTTCTTTTACATAACGGATAAAATATCAAGATTTTCTTTAACATTCCTCAAAATAGAAAGTTTATCTTAAATGATCATGTACTTTAAAAACTAAAAATTAATAAATTGTAATTTGTTCGATTATGTTTAATGATGTGTCAGAAAATAAAATATTATCAATTTTCAAATTAATGAGAAAAATGTAAGTATTATTTTTTTAATTTTGTGATTTATAAATTCAGTGAATACAGATTACACATAAAAGAAAGCTGATAATAGCAATGAAATTGCGTGGTTTTATTACATTTTTTGATATTTTAAGCAGATATATAGACTTTCGAAATAATGAAAACTGCAAAGAAATTTTATCAATTGAAATACATTTAAAATCTGAGACTTTCGAAATTTTATTTAAATAAATATTCCCAAACGTTGCAGCAGAATTTCAACAATTTCTTTAAAAGTTTTTTATTCTTTTATTTACTTTTATTATTATTAAAAATAAGAAATATTTTAAAACTTATCCTTATAGAATTTGGCTTAATATATAGTTTATCATAAATATATCATAAATTTACTATGAAGAAATTTTTACAAATAAAAATAATTTATAGTTTGAAGAATATAATTTATACTACATCTTAAATTTATATAAAATATAGAAATAACATATACTAATAAATTAAAACATATTAATATAATTAAAAATCCTTTAATATTGATTTAATTTATTATCTGTATTTCGTTTCCTTAGAAATAAAATATTTTTATAAATCGTTTGTCGCTAATATTATTAATCTGGCATTTATTTCTAAATATGACATTAAAAAATAATAATATTTTTATTACTTTTTTACATTTTATATTAATAATTAATGCATTTAATTAAACACAGTAAAAAGATTTCTTGCATTTTGATGGATTGGCGCATTAGTAACAATAAATATCAATTTTTCATGTTATAGTACAAGTGAACTGAATATATATTCAAAATTATTTTTATTACACGAATTGGCTGCATCATCCTTTAAATTATAATGTATAGAATTTATATATTTTCTTAAAAGGATACCTTACAATATATAAAACTTTTTAAAGGCGTTTTCAATTTCAGTTTTACTAGAAACTTTAATGATAATTTTTTCTTTTATAATATAAATAAAAATCATATCATCATTTTATTGAATTACATTTTTAATATTAGAAAAAAACATGTATGAATTTAGTTTTATATGTAAGTATAAATAAATGGAGGTTTTCAATAAATCCTAAAGTATAAATTTTATATTTCGTATTTTATAGATGATATTATATAGTTAAAAATGTTATGTTATTTTGATTAAAATTTAAATAACCTATAAAATAGTTTGTGTATATTTTTTATTTAGGTTTTAAAAAAATATATATTGAAAAAACAAGTATTGGAATTTTTAAATTAATTAAATATAAATCTCGATTTTAAAGTGTAATAATTGAACATTTTCTACAAATAATTTTCGCTATTTTTTTCAAAAAATTAATTTTCATTTTGATTCTAAAATGTTATGGGGAATAACGATTATGATAGTATACTATCATAATCGCTTAAATGATTATGATAGTATATTAAACGTGTGTGCGAGCACATTTTTAAATATGGAAACTGTGACAAAAATACAAGAAAATAAAATTAAAAATACAGAAAAATATTTCTTTTAGAATTAATTTTCCTTTAAAACATTTCTGAAATTTTCTTTATTAAAATCAAAACCTTGATAAATTTACATGGTCTGTAATATTTTTCTGTTTTTTGAGGAAATTTTGAAAAGATTAATTGCGAAATTTCCCTAAAAGATTTTACGGTTGAGAACATTAACTTATGTTGGAAATGAAAAATTTGCGAAGTATTTGGCTTATTATTTAAATATGTATTGAAGTAGAAAACGTTCAGGGAAATATGGAAGCAAAAGAATCCTTTAAATAGAAAAATGTAAGAATTTAAGTTAAAATGGAAAAAAAAAATTGCATGTAAAAGAATCTATAACATTTGATCTAATCCAACCAATTTAATTTTGAAAATTTTAGGACCAATATAAAACTTAAATCTATTGTATTTATGGTTGTCATTCTACTTTCCTTGTTAATTAAATTACACTAATGAATGTATGACTTTTTTGCTTCTATCTATTTGACTTAAAATGTTAAATTTATTAATTTTTTACATCCTCATAATAATAAGTAACACTCCTCCTAATAGCAATTTCTTATAGTGAAACCCTTTCCATTACCTTTCCTAAAGACTCATTGTTCATACTAGTAAACGTTAATACCATTTAGGTTTCGAAAGCTTCACTTATTCAGTATTTATAATAATTTATTACTTTGTGAAGAAATATGAATATGTGAAAAAAAATTCTTTTTAACGAAGGAGTTTTAGCCACAACATTTTTCACAAATTGTTTTAATAATAAATAATAATATTTAAAATAGTATTAAATTTTCGTGAATGTTTAATAGTATAAGTAAGATAAATGAAATTTAACGCCACTCACCCTGTCCAGTGGTCAGCGTGCCTGACTGCAAATAGAAAAGTCCTGAGTTTAAATCCTGGTTTGAGCATAGATGTACTGTTGCTATCTTCTGTCTTTTTCCTGTCTTTATAAGAATGGGTTGTGAATGGTTGCCTACCCTATAAACAGGTACCTATGGAATGTGTGTACTGAGGAAGTCAGACTCCACGTAAATTACGGTTCACTTGGAAAATTGGAGCAACGCACCCTATAATACCAGCCTAGCTTGCACAAGACAACAGCAATAACAAGGAATTTAACATAAAAAATCATGTTAAAAAAATAATAACTAACCCAGAAAAGAATTATATTTTAAGGATAGATGTGGGTTGCTAATATGTGTGTGTGCAATTAATTTCAGTTCAGGTCTCATGATACTTAAAAACATTTGCTTTTCGGTTCATTTATTCTCTGCGTGATTAACTCACTGCGTTGACAGGGGAGTCTTTAAAACATTCCTCTCTCAGTGCCAACATTAACTTACAGCTTGGTAGATTAGTTTGACACTCAACAGTCATTTTTTCGACGAATTCACCCGAGAACTATGAGAAAACTTACATGAAGATATGTGACAAGCAGACCATGCCTACGTGCTTGTATGATATCACAAATTTGGAATCTAGTCTTCTTGAAGAAGTTTCTTGTTTAACTTTTGAGGTGCGCTCAAAACTCTCCTGTGAGAATTTAAATAATAGAACAAATGAATAACTAGTTTTTGTTTCATGTAGTTAGACTTCAGCCTATCTCTTTAGACTACGTTCATAGCAAAGAAATTCATTATTAGTTGTTGTTCAATATTGGTATACAAAATCTTATTGTCAGCATGATCCGTGGGAGATGCAAGACAAAGTGATTACATGTGCTCGCATGGTTTATTCTCATATTTATGGAGCTTAATAGACAAATTAGAAGGATTTAAAGTCTCTCTAAGAAAGCAGATTTTGGTTCCAAAAGTCCCAACTCTTTATGTGTTGTTTTCGCTTCCAATCCTTCAGTGATCTGTTGGCAGCTAGACCAGATCCATATCATCGTGAACCCTAGAAAAGTCAAGTACCATCAGTGAACTTGCGCAAACATCTACCAAACGAGCTCCAATAATTCAGAATATGAGAGAAGGTAAAGAGCAGCTTTTGTTAGTGCTGCTCACCTGGAGCAACCTAAGATAAAAGTCTGATTTTGCTCTTTTGCCTGGCAGACCTTAGCAGAGCCTTATCAATGCTTCAATTCATCATTAAGTAGAATGATATTTAGAAACCATTTTCAGAAACTGCTGCAGTTTTTCTATCAAACCATTCAACTGTGAGTGATAGTTTCTTATCTTTGACATAAACGTTAAATTATTAATTAGGTAACAGAAGAGGAAACCATGAAATTGGCATAAATAATCAATTGTCAGAACTACATATGATAAAGACACTCCAAAACTGGAGATCCAATGAAATGCTTTTGCAATAGTATCCGTAGTGATGTCTCTGAAAAACTTTAGACTTATAGCCCCTTAGAAAATCGACAAATAAGTAATAAATAAGAGTAACAATTTCAAATGGGAATGGGTCTATCATGCTTACATGTCCCTCATTAAATCTACAAGAAAGCTTATAGAAAATTATTAAAGATGCCTTTCTATGTAGATGAATGATGATCTTTTGTCATATGATGAGAACTACAGTGGCTCATTAGCTTCATGTGGCTTTGAATTAAGATCAACAAAGGGAAGCATCATTTGTTAGTGGCAGTGATTGGGAAGTTGATCACATCCTTTGTCACTGTATTGCTGAATCTCCGTGGATTAAGAACGCGTCCACGTTAATCTGTGACGTCGCGAGTATTTCCACTGGTAGGGCGTGGATATGGAGAGGAGAGTGGCAGCTCAAATGTGACGGCGTGACTTGTGTGCTTCAAAATTATGAGGTCGTAGATGATGAACATCAACCCATCACCTAACAACTGGAAATTTAATTTACGGTGGCTTAATTCTTTTTCCAGAAATAATATCTCCAAAGATCTCAAGTTCAGTAACAGCAAAGCTATATCGATGCCAATTGATATATCATACCATAAAACCAATATTTGACTCTTACAAAAAAATTTTTGTAAGCAACAAAAAGGTTTTCAAGTTCAAGTTTTCCGACTTAGCTTATCACTCATCTTTACTATTTAAGCAACAGAAATTGCACAGTAATGAAATAATATATATATAAAAACACCCAACACACATACAAGTTATGCAAAACGTAAGATCTGGTGTAATATTTTTAATTTCCATTATGTAATTTATATGAGCTGAAACTGTAAATACGAAATCCAATAGTCTTATCTTTGGCGAGAAATACTTATCGTTGTTTTGATAGAAGACATAAGTTAGTGGCCAGTGACTGCATAAATCTTGAATTCTATGGCTTCCAATACATACCTGAAATGTTAAAGGGAGTCAAATAAGCTTATAAGCAACAAGCAGTACTTATGCATTCTACTGAGTGTTGACATTGTTCTTGTTTAAGAAAACACCTCAAAGTCTGCAATTTTTAATACAGAATTTGGTACAATACACTACAAATTACAATAGCTGACGCATTTACATATAATGTAAGTAGAGAAAATGATGATGAATAGGAAAGTAAGATGGCATTCGATAGTAAATGCGTACATTTTTTAAAAGCTTCAGTTGCAGAAAGCGTCCAAATTTTGAATTTTTTATTTCTCATCAATAAATTTTTAAAAAGTTAATGTAAATTATCCACATTATTTTCTGTATAGATAAGAAATTTGCTGTTACAGTTTAACATATATGAGTTAATAATTTCAGGCAGATTAAAAATTAAGAATGATTCCAAATTTAATTTTCATGGGTTTAATTCCTTTTCGAGAAATAAGATGACCAAAAACTCAAGTTCTGTAACAAAGACATTTTTAAATTGAATCGGTGATTACTGAGTCCTTGGAGTACAGTACGCAAATGTTTTATGTGATTAGAAACATCATTTAGAAAACAGCTTATCAGTTGAATAAGCATGGCAAAATTTGAAATTTCTCAATACACCATAAAAGACATGAAACTCTGTCTCCCACCAGCCCAAGAGATAGATGAGAATATTCATGAAGAACATATGGTCATGTCATTACTGTTTTAGTAATATCAGTCTCAGCAATTGGTGTTTGATGAAAACATTTATTTAAATATATCCTATTGAAATATTTTTTATGATCCTATTCAAAATTCTATAAATAAAGAATAAAGCATTAAATTCGGGAATCAAGTTAATCTTCCTATAGTCTCTGAAAAGACCCACTCTCAAATCTCGTCCTAAAAAACAAATAGGGGTGAGTTACATGATTTTTGGATGATTATATTCTGGGATAGAAGAAGTCTGAATATTAAATAGCTTTGCATAGTTTTGATAACAAGTATCTGGGTTTTGTCATTACCAGAATACTATGAGCTAAAATTTGGTGTTCTATATAAAGAGTCACAGAATGTTTGCCTAAGATAGGATTATTTATATCTTTAAATTCCTAGAGAAAAGAAACAAAATTTAAATCATTGAAAACAATAACTGCAGAATATAATGACTTATTGACTTATAAGTGATATTTCCACTGGTAAATAAGGAAATACCATCGTTATTGAAACTGAAATCCCAACAACAAATATAAACCTCAATGAAAATGTTGTCAGAGTGCTAAATTTAAATGTACATTCACAAATTCATATGCAGAGATTTTAGTATTATTGGATGAGAAATAAGAAATATTGATACATGCATTTTTAACCAAAATATAAGTTAGGAATTTATATTAGCAGATCTTGGGTAGAAATTTTTGGTCACACATTCTATCGTGAACAAATAACCTACTGAACTTTTTAGATGACTCTCATTCCTGCATGACTAAATGTGATAATATTTTTCCTTATAAAAGCATGATTCTGTTTTCTAGTGTTGTCATCAAAACGTTTAATAGAGAAATAATGTGTACATTCAATTTTGTTTCAAGAGTGAAATCTTAGATAAAGTATATAATGCCGAAAACAAAAGAAAATCGTATATATGACAATTCAGCTACTTGGCGTGAAAATTCCTAATACTTGGTAACAAACAGAATCCGCAGTTTTAAAATTGGCAGTAGAAAGTTTTCTAGATTCACATTGGGCATCAGCGGTTAAATACAAATGTGATGATATGACAAGTTTTTCCAATTTGTCAGCTATAATAGCTTACTTATCACGTAATTCTGAAGACAATGTCAAAATAGTATGACTGTGCTGAGAATCTTTTCTGCCATAAACAGTGGAAATTATCATTACTTTCTTGATCATGACAGAGTTCTCTTATTCTTTGGTGCATATGATTTATACGTAAGAGATTATTTATATGCAATTCTTAAGATACTAACAAAATATTATGAACAAGCGAGAGTCTTTTCAGCCATAAACTCTGGAAATTGTCCTTACTTTCTTGATCCTGTGAAAGTTCTATTCTTTGGAGGAGATGATTTGTACATAAGAGATTATGTGTATGTAATTCTTAAGATACTGTCAAAGTAGTATGGACAAGTGAGAGTCTTTTCAGCCATAAGTACAAGAAATTGTCATTACTTTCTTGATCATGTTAAAGTTCTAATCTTTGGAGGAGATGATTTGTACGTAAGACATGTAATTCTTAACCCCTTGACTGACGAATTAAATGGAATTTGATGCGACAAAAAAAAACTATTTAATTTCGCTTAATTGAACAGTTACGTGAAGACTGAGAAAGAGTTATTTTGTTCTGCTAAACTGAACTCTTACTTTCAGTGTGCTTTTTTAAATGAGAATCGTCGAACGAGTGAAGCAACTATGTAATCTAATTGTAACTTGCACGGCGTCCACCGAAAGAAGCGCTTGACGAGTCTGACTCGTCAAAGTCTGTGATGGCCCAGGAAATCAATGACGAGTCAGACTCGTCAAAGTCTGTGATGGCCCAGGAAATCAATGACGAGTCAGACTCGTCAAAGTCAGTCAAGGGGTTAAGATATTGACAAAGTAGTGGGCAGATGATTTGTACATATATCACCAAACTGAAGATCACTTAGCAATAGTTTTTACCTTTTAATGTCTGGAGTTCTTCAATTTGGACATCAATACGATACCGCTAGATAAATATAAATCCTTACTTTACAGTAAAATAAAAATATTTCAAACAAATCCCAATGTTTCTGAATTTATGCATGCTAGGAATACTAAATGCTTCATATAATTGTTTGTAATGTCCCTAAAAATTATTTTTTTCATACTCAGCACCTCATAGGTGCAGATTACGTTTTCAAAATGGTGGTTGCAACAAGGAAATAGGTACTATTCTAAATTGCAATGTTTTATGATTTATGTTTTAGCTATATGTAGAGTGTAAGAGAAAGCAAGAACAGCAAACATATTCAAGAAAAAATTATCAAAATATTTTTGTGCGTTATATGGGCTCTCATATGTAGCTAAATTCGGTACTTCGCTTGAAGAATCGTTTGTTACACGTTCTGTTTGTCTATTCTTGCAGTATGAATTATCGTTGAGCATCATCAATTACCTCGTCAGTTTGAACAATGGTCAAGTGATGAGGACGATGCCTGAGTTAGATCTTTTTTTCCAGACATTCTTGAGCATAAACCCTTTCCCAATCAGACTAAAATGACCTTCCTGCCTCAAAGTGAAAAGTACTATTTATCAAAATAATTACGCCAATAGATTTCCCATCAATTCATGGCCAGGATTGTTCATTAGTAATCCTAAGTTTAAAGTTTTAACATAAAATATTTACATTAAATAACAAATAACAGCAAAATAGAGAAAAATTTGGAGAAACACATTCTTAATATAAAAGAGAGTTCCAAATGTGTAAATCATTATGATTCGTTTCTTTTTCATTTAAGTTAATTAAAATTCATTGCATTTGATCATTGAATTCGGTAATGATTGGTGCTTGTGATAAACTCATCACATTAGAGGCAGAGTCCGCAGTAATAGCAACTCAAATGTAAATATTTAAAAAAGACAGATGTATTGTTAAAATGTAAAAAAAAAGTTAAATAATAACAATAATAATAAATAGAATTCAAAGTGTAAAAAATATTATCTCTTTCAAGAGTCCATTTTTAAAAATTAATGATACAAAATTTATATATATATATATATATATATATATATATATATATATATATATATATATATATATATATATATATATATATATATATATATATATATATATATATATATATATATATATATATATATATATATATATATATATATATATATATATATATATATATATATATATATATATATATATATATATATATATATATATATATATATATATATATATATATATATATATATATATATATATATATATATATATATATATATATATATATATATATATATATATATATATATATATATATATATTTAATGTAACATAATAATGGCAAAATTCAAACTTTATTTTAATACTCATATCAAACAAAAAATTTTGATTTAACAAATTCCATATTCAAAAATTTTGATTCCACAAATACCATATCCAAAAATTTTGATCAAAAGACGCTTGATTGTAACAAAAAATAAGCAATTTAATAAATAATGCTGCAATTTACATTTAAGCTCTCTTTTCTGGAAAACTTTTAAAAAATTAAATTTCCTTAAGGAAAGTTATTTAATTTTCGAAAAATGTTCATTTTCCTTACTTCCTAAAATATTGTTGAATTTTAGGAATTTTAAAGAACTGTAAAAAAATATTCATTATTTAGAAGTTGATACTTTCTCAACAATTTATTTATCGTGAATATATTCTTTTATTTTTCACAATTAAATATAAATAGAAAAGCCATTAAATAAGTCTTATATATTTCATTCATTGCACCAACCATCCGTTATTAATCATCTTCATAATTAATTATATATTTGAACCATTATTTACTAACAAAAATTAAAATAAATTATGTATAAAAATAAAGAAATAACTTTTTGGTTTATGTTTCACGATGGAATGAAGCAGTCAGTCATACATCTAGAAATAATTGAAAAAGTGAAATGTCTCACAAAGTTTTAATTTCTTAAAACAATTAATATATATTTTATAAATATAATTCCTTCTATCTATTGGGTATAAAAAAGGGTATAAATCTGTAAATAAGCAAAAATCATTATCATATGCACAGGAATGTGTATACTAGCGTCTTTATGCATATTTAATAGTTCACGAACTGAATTTCAACTCAAAATAGAAAATCATATTATAATGATAAACATTCCTCAAATATTTTTTAATAATTATGCATATTCGAATTCAATTAAAACAAAGAGATATTAGGTAAATAAAATTATGTATTTGATGACTTTTATACTCAATGCAGAATGTATGATGAAAATAAGTGCTGTTAATAATGAGGTATTGTTTCTTCTCAGATATTTCTCATCCAAAATGTAATGTAATATAGGCAAAAACTTAATAAAACGTTTTATTTAAATCTCTAATATTTTCACTTTTAAAAACATTGTAGAATTTATCGAAAACTCTTAATTCAAATTATTTTTATTTTCAATTAAGGTAACTATGCAAAATATTTTTTTAACTTTTGATACAAATAAAAATTTTAATTGTTAAAAGATTACACATTCTACTAAATCTTTAAAAAAAATTAATACAACTAAACAACCAAAATCACACAGAATAATTGATTATTATCGTAGTATTAGTCATAAAAAACAATATAAGGTCATAGGCACGTAAAAATTAGAATACAATTTTTTTTTCAATACTGGAACTTCTCAATGCATAATTCGAGACCTATTATTCATAGATTAATTTTGCCAGATGCATATGAAATGCTTGTCGTCTAGGTCTACTTTTTCATGCAAAGGATTTTGCAAACCTTTTGATAGAACACACACGCTTAGCATATATATTAAATTACTTAATTACAGAAATACAACAAAATTTGAAATAAGAATAGTTACTGAGTTTGTTATATTTCTCAATTTCAATATACATATATACATATACATACATACATATATATGTATGTATATATATTCAATATTTATATTTTTATGGTTTTAGAATATCATGGTCTAATTTTAAGTAAATAATTTTTGTGTTTCAACTTTAAAAATTGGCAACAATTCTTGATTATCTTAATTAAAAATTGGCAACAATTCTTGATTATCTGTCGTTATTTGTATTTAAATATTCGAATATTGACATTTATACATAAATACATATATATACATACATACATATATATATATATATATATATATATATATATATATACATACATATATATATATATATATATATATACATACATATATATACATATACATATATATATTATATATATATATATATATATATATATATATATATATATATATATATATATATATATATATATATATATATATATATATATATATATATATATATATATATATATATATATACATATATATACATATATATATATATTATATATATATATATATATATATATATATATATATATATATATATACATATATATATATATATATATATATATATATATATATATATATATACATACATATATATCACAAAATAATACTTTACTGCATTAATTATGTGCATACGTAAAATTAATTTGTTAGTAATTAACTAATTAAGTGAGCATGTTGTTTTCCTTATTATAAAATCTTATCTTATTTTGAAATAAAAATCACTGCGAATGTATAATTCTAGGAACCCATGTTTTATTTAAATGAAACTCCTTCTTTTTGATGGATTAACTCACCATAATTTAACATTTATGATTCTAGTTAGTAGGGAATGTATATTGAGATTATATATATATATAGAACTTCGAAAAATTCAGGAAAAACCTTTTAAAGAGTTTGTACAGTAAACATTCCTTTATTTTTCTCTAAAATTTAGCCTATTTCCAGGAAATGAAAACATACCGAAATTGTTACTACGTTCATTAATGTAAAGTAGACATTGTTCTTATTTAAGTAAATCATTTTAAAAGAATATTAAACTTGCACTTTATTAAAACAATAAGAACACTATGAGAAAATTAGATATGAACCATACAAGATAAAAATCTATATATTGAAAAATAAGACTGATATTCGCTCTAATGTTGCTTAAGAAGATTTTAGCAAAATATTTATTCAAAACTATAAAACGGAAAATGTTAATTGTTATAAGCAAATAAATAAACCACCAGATTTCCATAATTATCCAAAAATAATTATAATTTTTATGATTTATTTACATTTAAATATACTTATTAAGATATAAGAAAAAGGATTGAAATCAACTAATGCTCAAATTGTTTTACAATTAAAAATATCTATTTAATTGTTATAATTTAGTCATTTTATAATTTTATGTTTTAAGTAAATGTGTTTGGCATATATTACTTCAAAACTAACATTTATAGATTTTTACATCATAAGCAGAAATGTCGAGTGTAATAGTAGTTAATAGTTTCTCCCTTGTTTATTAAACATAAATTGATTAAATAACATTAAGTTCAAGAATATCAAATTTATTATGAATTTTATACTATGTATGTATTTCAGAAATGACTGAATAGCGAATTATATGAGTGTCACGCTTTCTTGATCTGGTTTTTCTTACTAATTGTAATTTGAATGGAATGGTTATCTCTATGGCTCTCAACTCAGCAAATCATTTTGAATTTATTAAGATATATCCCCCAGTTAGTGACTTTTTTCATCAATTATCTCAACGCATGTTTTTGTAACGGAACAAACAATTCAAATGCTGTTGTGACTTAAAAAACCATATATATGATTCAAAAATTACATAAAACATGAGAAAAATCAAACTTGATAAAAAATAAATATCCGAAAAACCTTTAAATCATCAACCATATAATCAAAATAAATGACGTTAGATTTGGCACAAGAAATCTCATTAGAGAATATATCATACTTATACCAATTATTTATTCTACTTACATTTTGGACACGTATAAACCGCAGGCCTTGTTTGCTATAAATTTTTCATTATATTTGTAATTTAAAAGCGACTGAATAGGCATATTCACAGTTTGATACTCTTTGGCTTTTTTTTACTAACCAGCTAGAAGCTGCTGAATTAGCTTTCAATATTTCCTATCAACAACACATTTACTCTATTTCCTATACTACGAAATACAAATCTAGGATTATACACATGGACATGCCGAATTTACTTTGTCAACAGTTATGCGAATTTAAATCAGTAGGGCGCGCCTAACCAGAGCTCCACATAGGTACAACTTTGATCACAGCTCTTCTGATAGATGTTACTACCAGAGGACCCACTTCCTCAATATTGACTTTGATCTAAAGGAAGAGGAGCTTTTCTCCAGAAAATTACACCCGGATAACTGTTCAACGAAAGATCACAGGGCTTTCAATTCCATTGATTTAACGACCATGTACATCGCATGTACTAGCTGAGTTTATGACGACATTAGGGAACGAACCTTACCCTTGCGGTAGAAAGGTTGAACCCCTAACCACTAAGCTACCACGGCTATCTTCAATCATGGTTAAATTAGCTTAGCAAGTTATGCAACCATCAAAAACTCAAATTTGACTTCATTATTGACTTGTCCAAACATTTACGAACTTAGCAAAATTAAAAATTATTAAAAAAACTGATAAGACGAATTTTTATGAATTATTTTCACAATATATATATATATATATATATATATGCATAAATTTAATTGTATTGAATTAAGAAATTTACCTACCCTTTAAAATTCATCTTAGCAAGATAAAAATCACGTACGTGTAGTTGGATCAGATCTTGGGTTTAAAATTGCTTAAATTAATTATTAAATCTGGTATAAAAATTGCGATTCTTTATTTACCAGTATATTATCACTACTTTGTAATGAAAATCTGCTATAAGATATACATTTTCGTATGTATTCAATAAAACCGAATTTTAGAAATATGTTTTAATTCAATATTTTTAGATTTCTTTTCTTAGGAATTCTTAAGATGATATTCACACATCAACCTCATATGAAATATTATTTCAAATAATGATACAATTCAAGTAACACTTATCGAAACTTATTTTAACTTATAACGGTTCCACCATAATTCTAAAAGTGGTTAAATTAATATAAAGGAATATAAGTATGTTATTTTCAGTGATAAAAATCCCTTTGATAATTAAATAGTATCAATAATTCTATAATTATCGTTAATTTATACAGAATTAAGAATATTAAAAAAGGAATATGAACAATTATTAATAAAATATAGTATTATCTTTAAATACATATATACATGTATATATATATATACAGGGTGCGCCATAAATTCGTGCAAACTTTAAAAATTAGTTAAAAAAGCACAAATGATATTCTGAATGGTTGGTTTACACCAATGGCATCAAAAAGAGAGCGAATTTTTTATTAACAAAACAATTAGTTCAGAACATGACCGATAGATGGCACTGCGGTGCCTACATGAAGCTGGTTTCTGCAAATCATGTTGACAGTAAAACACATGAATGGGCATGGACTCTTTATTTGATGCCGCCCCCTCAGTAAAAACATTTTTTTTTTTTTTTTTGGAAAACATTTGTTGAAGACCGAGTGATAAGTGGAGACTGTAAGATCAAATGACCCCCACGATCACCAGATTTGACTCCTGTAGATTTTTGGCTGTGGGGTTGTTTAAAATCCCTGGTGTACCGGTCCGTTCACATCACACTGAACGAACTTAAAGAAGCCATTCAGCAGATCAGTATGGGATTCCTCCAGACATGCTGTACTTAGCTGTCACAGGTGTTGAGACTCGCTTTACTTGTCTCATACAATCTGGTGGAGGTCATATTGAACAACTTCAACATAAAAAAATCCAGAATTTTATTAGTATTGTGTTAATTTGCTTAAAACATTCATCATCAGCGCCAAATATTGGTCACTTTTTAACTAATATTTTTTGTTTTTAAAAAAATTTGCCTTTTTTGTGATGCCATTCCTGCAAACCAGACTTTTTTAACATCATTTGTTCTTTTATAATTAAGTTTTAAATTGGGCACGAATTTATGGTGCACCCTGTGTGTATATATATATATATACTCTTAGAAATGTTGTTTATTGCTATTATTTCGTTTTTGATAATAGATTCTCGTATAATAAGGCTTACAATATTTTGGTTGGTACATTTCAAATATATTAAATATATATATATATATTTCTTCAAACTTTATTCATTATAAAGAAAACTTCAGGCAACAGAGTAATTATTCTTACCTGCATTCAATGCAAAGGCATTTCTGAAATTTCACTGTAAATTGCTTTTTGTACGAGTATAAGGAATCAAAACAGTTCAACAGAATTATTTTCAGCTTGGAATTCATAAATGACTTTATCTGTTTCATCTTGCTTCAAAACAATATTTGAGAAATTTCCTTCAGAATATTAAATTCAATATTTGTTGTTTATTTTACAATTTCAACCGTTTTAGTTTCAGATTTAATTTCTTCTTCATTTAAAATTCATGACATTTTCAAATTTATTCGTGTTAAATTGGGTTATTTCATCAAATAGAATACTGTGAGTGGAATGAATTTCGATTCTAGCATTTTTGTTTTTCTTAATTTGTGTGAATTTGTTCAAGCGAATTTAAAATTCTTCCTCGGTATTCAGATGTTCAATCATAAATAAAAATGAGTTTTCTCGTGAATTTAAATAGCTTTGCTTTTACATTATTTAATGCAACTGAGCAAATGTTAATCTCTGAAATTTTGTAGAACGCTTGTAAAGATAGCATAGAAAATAGATTTTCTGAATACATGTTTTTTATGAAAATTATTTGAAATTAGTTCAGGATTATTAGCCGAATTTTGATACTCGTACATTACTTAAAGTTCAACTTATGTATACTATAAGATACTGTTTAAACATAAGAATTTATGTATATAACATAATCAGTAATTCAATTACAAGAACAGGATCAAGAAATGAAAATTACTCAATTCCTTGACATTCAGACATAAATACAGTCACAAAGTACTACAAGTTTCAAATATTAAAAACATCAATTTATATTCCTTCGTTTCATTAATAAAAAACATTGATCAGAATAACTTTATTTCAGAGATTTCGATTTCTTAATTTTGATTGTGTATTTTTGTAAAATGTATCTCATATTTAAATATTAATTGCAAATATATTGTACGATAAATTTATATAAATTAGATTCAGCAAAAATGTATTTTCATACATTTAATAATCTAAATGTCTTTTAAATTATATTTTCCCAGAATAATCAAAAGAAAGCAATTTTAAATTATTATTTAAAGAATATTTACTCTATAAAAAAGAAATAAAACAGGTTTCACCGTTCAATATATTTCCTCAGATCTACATGGTACTTGACGAAGCAAAAAGTATCGTGTATTCCCTCAGATTTACATGGAACATGACAAATCAAAAAAGCTCGTGTATTCCCTCAGACTTACACGGAATTTGACAAAGCAAAAAAACTCATGTATCCCCTAAGATTTGCAGGGTATTTGACAAAACAGTAAGGATCATGTATTCCCTCAGACTTACACAGAACCTGACATAGCAAATCGTTTCGAGTAGTATTGTTCATGGTATGTTTTATTTAAAACGATGAAATATTTTGTGAGTAATGGCATATTTAATCTAATATTAGACATTGCAGAACATTGAATTTTGAGATTTTATTAAAGGGTATATTGTTTTACTATATTCTAAGTGCTTAGAGATTATTTTAAATGAGCAATTTTTCGTTAATTATTTTCAAAAGTATGCCTTTTTATAATAATAGCAATATATTTTCTCATAAAAGGTTTCTTGACATAAAATTATCAATGAGACTAAATAGGGCTTAAGAACATTCTTTACAATGGATGCATGTTTCATAGACGGTATTCTTTCTGACAAACTAAGCACTGTTTATAAGAATTCATTTTACAAAAGTTGTGTTATATTTTATAAAAGATTATTGCCATCCATGGGATGATCGGGAGAGAAAGAATAGCCCTTCTGTTGCTGATGTATGTCGTAAGAGGAAACTAAATTGGACACTCAGCACCATGCCGCTAAGGATTATATCAGGGCACGGGTCTACCAAATTGGGGTTGGGTCAGGTGCTAAAAACCCATCCTCTAAAACCAACCCTGTAACGAAGTGCAATGAAGACAATTCAAGGCAGATTCTACATAGAAGACAGGTTTTAGATATGAGATTTAAAACCTTGAATGTTATTTTTATATTTTTCTAAAGCTACAATTGGATTCATACAAGATTTATCTAACTTCAGCAAAAGAAATTCGATGTACTAGAAATTGAGAAACTGTTAAATGAAATCATATTTTTATATCTCTTACCCAGATTTTCAGAAGCAGGTAACAGGGTTTGCTGTTAGCAAGTGTACAAAACATCTAGTCATGAGCTTTGATGCTGTTTCCCTTCGATTCCTTATGATAAGACTCAGAGAACAGTTTATTCATCACAATAGAATTAGTGTTCACTAGGGATGAATCAGATTAATGAAATATATATTGTATAAAGAGCTAGATAGAGTCTTCAGTGTCTACCCTAACATGATAGAAGGTTAATTATAGAAAATCTTAATACTAAGGCTAGAAAGAAAGATGAATTTCATTCAGTTAAAGGTCCACAAAATCTGCATGATATCACAGATGGTAATCAAGTCAGATTAACTGAGATTTTGTTATGTCTCCTAATATGATTATCAGGAGTATTTTCTTTATCATGAAACCATTCACAAAGCAATTTAGAGAGTATTGGATATCAGTCAAATGGATCCTTGATGCAAAACATTACTCTAACTTATTGGATCCTCAAAACTTACAAAGGTGCGAACACGGGCTCTGATTCTTGTTTTGTAGATTGTCAAGCTGAGAAAAAGAATGTCAATGATAAAAAATAAAAAAGAATATAATTTTGCAAGAGTTTAACTATGATAATCTAAAATATAAACAATATTAAAACAAATTATGTAGATGGTATTGAAACTACACTTCTAACATACATTCCTAAAGTGACTCATTTCACTTAGATGTTGCAATGTTGCTGATAAAAGAAAACTGATCTTACTATAAAAAATTTTAAAATCAGCAACTAGGTACTATTGCATCTCACCTCATCTGTTGAAATATCCAAGATTAGTACTTCTAAAGTTAGCCTATAATCATATCAATCATTTTTAATATATTTCAAAGATGTTTACAATTTTATTAATAGAAATCGCTAATATGAAACTCTGTTTAAGTTTCATATACTGCCTAAACAAATTACACTTGGAGTTTCAGGTGTGTCCAATACAATTTGCTGAGTCAGATTCTTTAACAGAAAAAAAGTAGTGTCAACCATGGATTCAGGGAGGGTGACTCATAGAAGATGCTTCTTTTTTTTTCATTAATTAAGGTTTTTGTAAGGTCAGTTACAAGACCACAAATCTGAGGTGTTATAAAGCATACATGAACAAAGTTTATCATTTATGGCACATGTTGGTGAAGAAAAATAGTACAGAGATATCTGAAAGAAAGAAACAAGAACAAGGAAAAAAAGAAAAATAAATAACCGAGGTGAAAACATCATCAAAAATTCAGTATTTTAAAGAAATAGCTTGAATTAGTCAACTTTTAACATTGAAATGTTGAATTTAACGTCAGACTGCAGAAAATTTGAAAAAAAAAAGAAAAAAAACCAGCGAAAACTAAATTTGCGTTGCCACAACTATATTAGGAAAAACATTTTGAATAAAAATCCTCCTCCTGAAGATGACAGTTGAAGCGAACGATATATAAACTGCCATGTGACAACTTAAAACCCAATTCTGTTTGTAAAATAGATACCATAAATAAATGCTGAATAATGAGAGAGAGGGAGAGTAAAAGACACAAAGATTACACAAAATTTTAACATGTCTCAAAATAACTCATGTATTGTAAAGACATTTTCCCCTTCATTCAGTTTATTACAGCCACGAAATTACTATACATATATTTTTATCTTTTTTCAAAAAAGTTTTTTTCAATAAGATTAAGTTATATAGAGAAAGCTACACTTGCATAGAGAAAAAGCACACACACACACAGTACAAACTTCTCAGTCACTTCTTAAGAGATTGCCTTGTTTATTCTGAACAAATGATGAAGATAAAATGATGAAATGATAGACCTAAAAGATTGGCTTCAATCAAATGAATATCTGAAGCATTGAATATGAAAACAGGTGACATTTAATTCAATGTATCTCAATTCATAATTCCTTAATGATCTTAACGATTTTCAAAGAGCAGTATCAAAGTCGTTGACATACAATTTTATGTATAATTAATTTATAATATACAAAAAATGTAGTACTATCATGCACGATTAATTATAACTAATGATTTGTGAATGATAAAGTTTTTACCATAAATGTATATAAATCAAATTCCATAAATGTAATATTTTAGATGTTTAAATGATTAGAACTGCAATTCCTTATGAGAGTTGATTAAGATATTTTTCCATAACATTTTCCATAACTTTTTCCGATACATTTTAACGATAAACTTTAATTCCAAGGCATTAGAAAAGAAGAATACATGTACGGTCATACGATGGTTACTCTGAAATTTTTGAGATACGCGCAGACAAGAATTTACAAAATAAAAATAACGGTTCAATTTTAAAATACAAAGTATTTTAACACAGAAGACGATATTTTACTGACTTACTTTAACTTGTTTAGCGTAGAATAAATTTTAAACAGAAGAGAAAATGGAGTTGACGCGAGAACATTTTCACGATATTGTTTTGTACGATTTTAAAGCAGGATTAAATCAAGAAGAAGAAGGTTACAATTAGTATTTGGTGGTGAATCTCCAGCTGGTGCTACTGTATTCAGATGGTTTAGAGAAATTAGAAAGAAGTCGCAATTTTCTTCAGGATGAAGAACACACAGGCAGGCCGCCGTCGGCAGTAATCCCAGATAATGAGTCTGCCATACAAAACATGCTAATGGATGATAATCGCTGTACATAACAAATGATACAGAAGGAACTTAACATTGGATCCGCAGCCATACACAAAATCATGCATGAAATATTACATAAGAAAAAAGTAGTTTGCTGTTGAGTTTCCCATAATCTAACTGAGTACCAAAAAGAAGAGCGTGTCAGAATCAGTAAAGAAACTTTTAAATTGCTAAATGATGGTGCCCACCGCATCATTTCTAAAATTATAAGAGGTGATGAAACGTACATACCCTTTTTTGACGTTCCAACACGTCAAGAAAGCAAAGTATGGGTCTTTGAAGATGCTCTCACGCCGACAATGGTTAAAAAACAATGCGCACTGGAAAAAGTGATGTATGCCGTTTTCTTCAGAAGTACGGGATTGGCCATCAAGTTGGAAGGACAGAAGACTATAACAGCAAACTGGTATACCACTAAATGTCTTCAAGAAATTCTACAAGAACTGAATATTTGGGGACTAATGCTTCACAATGACAATGCATCTTCACATACAGCCGGATTAACAGTTGAGTTTCTTTAACAAAAAGAAATAAAAGTTAACGAACATATATTCACCTGATCTACCGTATTCACCTGATCTAGCAATGTGCGACTTTTATTTATTTTTTTAATCTAAAAAAGAACTTACGTGGACGTTGTTTTTATTCAGAAGAAGAGATTGATGTTGCAATAAATGATTTTTTCATCTATTCCAAGAAATGAATGGCTTGAGGCATTTAATTTATGGAAAATTCGTCTACAAAAAGGCATTGATGCTGGAGGAGACTACTTTGAACACACTTAAAAATTTTTAAGAATAACTTTAAAAACCTAGTTGTATCTCAAAAATTTTAGAGTGACCCTCGTATTACTAAAGTAACAATATGCATATTAATTAAATATATTTGAAATAATTATTCTAAGAAACATTGCAATTTTATGAAAATGTACCAATTTTATAACTAAATTTTTAATGAATTTAATTCAAATTATAAAAATATTTAGAAAAAAAATTAACTCTAATGGTTTTTATAAGGATTTAGTATTGATTATTAGGATTTGGTGAAAAATCGGGTAGCAATTGATTTGGTAATAAACATTCATTTCTGGTAATCCTTGTAACCCTATCTTTGTATAGCTTTTGTGTAGAGATCATCTTGTTATTCACATCTTGGCATCAAAAAAATCGTTAAAAAAGAATGGGGTACCCGATTGTAAACTTTTACGGATTATTATTTTTATTTTATTTTTTAATAAAAATTGATGCTTTAAATGTAAGTAATAATAATGAACTATTTGAAATTTAAATGTTCCCTAAAAAGTATGCCCTAATTAGTCTCATAATTTATTTGTATGTCTTATACTTTATTTTTGATTTTAAGTAAACGGATGCTTTTTATATGCTTATATAATTCAAAATGAATTTTTCTTCAATATTTAAATACATTATTGTTAAACAAATAAGCATTTATATTTCTCCTCATTTTATTTTCAGAATAAATACATTTCCAAATGAAAGCATAGAGACCAGTCAAGGAAAAAATATTTAACATGTTCGCTTTCTCTTCCCATGCATTTGTGCTTAAAAATCTCACTTTCCATCCGGATAGGAGACAATAGGAATCACGTGTAGTTCAGATTTAGGATCAAAAGCAGTTTATCTTTTACATGGCTTCATTTAGTAATGGAGATTGTATTTACATAAAGCATACCTTAAACACATTTGTGTTGACTTGAATATAAATATATATATATATATATATCCAATTAATATATTAAAATATTTAAATTCAATAATGTTAATTTAGCACGCAAAATATATGTTGAAGTGCATTTCTTTGAAATGTTGATCATCCACAAGAAGATTTTACAAGAATCAAAGAAAACAAGCATACAAATATTGTAAATATCGTAGTAAAAGTTATCCATACATTGTTAAAATAAGTTTAAGAATAAGATATGATTTTTTAATCAATGAAAAAATAAATATCCATGAATCAAACTATTTAAATTCTAATGAAACATTTATTGCTTTTATTACCACGATATATTCCATTTTCGTAGAAACATAGTAAATGTAGCATATTTTATAAATTTGAAATTATTTTGGAGCAATATTTTTTTATCCAATGAAATATATAACAGGTATCTACTGAAATAAGATATATATATATATATATATATATATATATATATATATAGAGAGAGAGAGAGAGAGAGATTATCCCATAACTAGCCAGCAAAAGATTTCTATTTATGTTCATATATATATATATATATATATATATATATATGCGTGTGTGTGTGTGAATACAAATGAATTCATATAAGGAATAACAGCTGCTGCAATATGCATAAAAATGGTATCTAGGTATAGTAAAGTAGCCATGCGCTACTCAATGAAACTATCTACCACACCACCTGGTGGAAAACTGTGGAGTTATCATTCGCATCTCGAAAACGGAATGAGATAGGTAAAAAATGTGACTTATATATATATATATATATATATATATATATATATATATATATATATATATATATATATATATATATATATATATATATACACCTCGATTTAGTACGAAGAGATACCTTGTAGGCATTAATGGGAAGAATACAACTGTTAAAACGCGCATTTGTTGTTTCGTTCTGTGACGTGGCATATAGTACGTGTGCATATTTGAAAAAACAAAATATTGTTTTCGTGTGATTACAGTTTTCATATTTATTTCGAACGGTAGTATTAAAAATAATTCCAGCAATTTGTATGATTTATGCAAATACGTAAGAAACGTCATGTCTTTTCACTTGAGACAGCTATAAAAGAGACATCTTCTTGGAGCTGTAGAATATTGATGCTCATGGTCATGGCTGAGTATTCCAAAGCTGAGTATTGTGAGATGGTTTTATTGTACGGTGAATGTCGACGCACGGCACGATCAGCAGCAAGGATGTAACACAAACGTTTCTTTGCAAGCCCGCATCCTTCTCATCAAACCATCCTAACATTTGCAAAACGTTTAAGAGAGAATGGTTTCGTTACTAGTCGACCTCGATCTGGCACACCAGCTAAGGTAGAACAAGTTCAACCGGATGAGGTATTAGCAAATGCCCTCGCATATTCAAAATGCAGTGTAGGAGAGATCAGTCAACACTCTGGTTTTTCCAAAAGTCAGGTTTTGAAAATCCTAAGCGAATCAGGTGCTCATCCATATCCATCAACGGCTGAACAGGTTTCAGTGGATGGTGATGCCGAACGACGCTATCCATGGTAGCGTCGTTCGGCATCACCATTATTCTGATGAATAAGTTATTCATCATGAATAAGATACAGGTCCAACCAACATTATTGGCAGATATAATGTGGACGGATGAGGCACGCTTTTTACGGAATGGCATATACAATAGGCAAAACACCCATTACTGGGCGCTGTGGAAAATCCTAAATGTTTCGTCGACGTTCGACATCTAATGCGGTATGCTATTAACGTTTGGTGCACAATTTACAATAACAAGCTGATTGGCCCAATATTTTACAATGGCACGTTAACGGGTGCACGATGTTTACAATTGCTGCAGAAGGTAATACTCAATTTTGTGGAGAATCTGCCGTTGTTTAATCTTAAGAATCAATGGTTTTTACATGACGTTGCGCCTGCTCATAAGACATCTCCAGTAAAGCAGTACCTCGTCAAGAAATTTGGCAACCAAATACTAAGGTACGGTGGTTTCGAAGAGTGGCCTCTATGTTCTCCTGATCTGATACCACTGGACTTTCTCCTGTGGGAATACTAGAAACAGCAAGGATATGCAACCAATCTGCAAAAATTGCAGGACCATAAACGAAGCAATACGATGGCGTGTTCCAACGAGTCACGCTGTATGTTCCAACGCGTTCAGCGTGATTTTCAAGCGAGGATCCAAATGTGCATTGCATCTGATGATTAGAAGTTTGAACATCTTAAATAAATCATCTTACTATTTGTTTTTCTTTCTTTCTAAGATCGTTTTGTCAAGTCATACCACGATAAAACGAATGCTCGTTTTAACCATTGTATTCCTTACATTAATGCCTACAAGGTATATTTTCGTACTAAATCGAGGATGCTCCTTAACTTTGTAAATCACTTTTTCTCTCTATCTTGTTCCATTTTCGAGATAGTAATGCTAATTCCGCAGTTTTCAATCAGGTGGCGCACTAGTCTATTTCATTCACCAGCGCATGGCTACTTTACTATACCTAGACACCACTTTCATAAATATAGTAGCAGCCGTTCCGAAGTTAAGAGGGTGGCAAGAGACTTTTGTCGACATACTATATATATATATATATATATATATATATATATATATATGTTTCAATCTTTAAAGTTTTATGTAGACACATACTTGAATCAAAATAAAAAATTTTAATAATCAAAACATCAAGTGCATTTATTTATTAATTAATTAATTTTTTTATTTTAAACGCTTTATATAATAAAGTTTAGTTCCTACATTCATGAAAATTTAACAGAATCATTTATGAATTTATTAGTCTGGATCAATTTTAATAAAGGATATTTTTTAATAAATTATGTTATGATTTAAGTATTTACATTTAGGAATTTTATCGTTGAAATTTATTCCATTAAAAACTCTGCTTAAGCATTTGTATGTTTTGATGAACTTTCAAATTGGAACAAATTTAAAGAAATGGTTCCCTTAAGACAGTGTTTCTCAACCTTTTAGTAATCACGGCACAATTTTCAATCATAATTTTCATCGCTTCCCCAACGTATAGAATTGGTCCTAAACCTACACTACAACCTTAATTTTAAACTTTACTAATCACCAAGAATACGGAAATATGTTGACATTTTGCAACACCGATTCTCAGGATTGAAAAAACAAGAATCCTAGGCCTTTTTATTGCTCTTGCATTCCCCACGTCGGGCATTCTCACGGTTTCGCGAGAAGTCTTCATTTGTCTGATCATCTTATAAGATAAGTTAGGAGCATGTGCAGATGTGAACAAATGTTTTCTCATAAGGAAAAGGAGAAAGTTCTATGACGCCAATTTCAATTCCAGACACTCTCATTCGAGTCGATCCTTCTATGACTATTGAATCTATTCTGATTGTCTATGTTATATATATTTTCGTGTAACTGCAATTTTCGTGCACCTGCGTATTAAATATTCACGGCAGCAGAATTATGCAGAATCATGGATAATTTTTTTAAATGGCGTAATCCAGCATTAAACCATAGACAAACATCAACAAGTACACAAACGAGCGTGGTTTCGAAAATAAAATCAAGAAAATTTCTCAGGAATACTTAAATTTTGGGTTCACTAGCACTGAAGTAAATGAAGAAGAAATGCCCCTGTGTATCATTTGCTCAAAAATATTTATGGCAGACAGCATGAAACTTAATAAACGTAAACGACATTTAGAAACGCTTCATAGCAAGTACGTAAACAAACCCTGAGAATTCTTCGAGTTAAAATTAAAATCATATGAAAACCAAAAATCATTGTTTAAAAAACTTTATCTGTGAATGAAAAAGCTTTAATTGCCTCTTACAAAGTTTCATATAAATGAGCCAGTTGTAAAAAGCCTCACACCATTGGAGAAAAGCTTATTTTGTCAGCCACAATTGAAATTGTAGAAATTATGTTTGGAGATGATTTTGCAAAACAGTTGCAGTCTATATCTCTTTCAAATGATACTGTTGCTCGTCGAATTGCTGATATAGCTGAGTATGTAGAGTGTCAGCTTTTGTTGAAGTTGCGTGACAAATTGTTTTCAATACAACTCGATGAGGCAAAGGATAGTAATAAAGATGCTCATTTTATTGCCTATGTTAGATTTTGTGATGATTTGTCAGAAGTACAATTATAACTTTTATGCAAACCAATAGAACTCAAAGCAACAGCGCTCGCATTATGTGTTATCTTATTTGATTTTATGAACGAGGCAAATATAGAATGGAAAAATTGTGTCGGAATATGCACCGAAGGTGCTCGTTCTATGCCCGGAAGATTCCAAAGTATTCAAGCACTTGTGAAACAAAAATCGCCACAGTGCGTCTGGAAACATTGCATAATCCACAGAGAAGCTTTGGCTTCCAAAGAAATGAGTCCTGGTTTGAAAATTGTGTTAACTACGGTTGTAACAGTACAAAATTATATAAAAATCAGACCCCTGAAATCAAGAATCTTTTCACCACTTTGTAAAGACATGGGAGCACTATATTCAGCTTTACTATTTTATTGCGAAGCAAGATGGTTATCACGAGGAAATTTTTGCAACATATTTATGGATTAAGAGAAGAAATCACCGTTTTCCTAGAAAAAAAAAGACAAGAAGCTGAGAATTTTCACGATAGTTTATTTGTAATGAAATTGAGCCACACTGTTGACATATTCGAGGAATTTAATAACTTGAATCTTCAATTGCAAGGAGCAAATGCGCATATATTGAATACAAGTGATAAAGTTTTAATGCTTTTTGTAGGAGATTGGAATGGTGGAGTAGAAATTTAAAGCAAGAAACCTGAACAATGTTTGCAAATTTAAATGATTGTATTAAAGCTTACAAGGCTGAAAAACAACATGTAAAAGAGTTTTTTGTAACTATTGAAAATCATTTAGCAATGCTAGCAAAAAATTTTAAAAAGTGCTTTCTTGCTGATGACAAACTGATATCAAGCTACAAGTGGGTGAGGAATCCATTTCAAAATATTCCCGAATGACACTCAATTTAAGAGGAAGAAACCTTCATAGACTTCATGGCAAGCGGCGAAATCAAAATACAATTTAGTAATAAATCACTCTTTGAATTTTGGGCAGGAGTGGATGATGAATTTTCTGCATTAAAAGCAAGGACATTTTGCATTCTACTACCATTTTCAACATCTTACCTTTGTGAAACTGGATTATCTGCGATGGTTCTTTGAAGACAAAATATAGATCTCAGCTAAATATAGAAGAAGAACCGAGATGATCTCTCCTTCGAAAAACTTTGCTCCGAAATACAGGCCCAAGGAAATCACTAACAATTATTGAATTTGTTTTTCATTTAGTAAGTTATTTTAATTTAATAAGTATGTAAATTATTATATATGTCGAAATGTTATAACTCTCTTCTCATGAAAGTGACTTTATTTTCTATTTCATAATGTTTAAATATGGTCAGAAATGGAGAGGAAAATTAGTTACAATCAAATTTCAACATTTAGTTTTCAGCAAAATGATTTGTAAATATTAATCCAGAACGTCTATAATATTTTTTCCAATTTGCACATATGTTGAGTGAATTGCCATATTTATTAAAAATTATAAAATGTAATGCTTTAATTATCTGGGTTAATGTGGAGAAAATGTTTTGCAAGGAACGCAAGGAAAGTAACATATTAGGTAATGTAAATGTTAATCTGACACAGTTAAATTCTGAGCAGAAATATTATTTTAAATTTAGAATACTTTAAGTGTAGGTAAGCAAAAATTTACTAACCTATTGACACAATGAAACACAACTGGAAAACTAAAAATGTATGATTATCTGTAAAACATTTGCAAAGAGTATCAGAAACAATTATCTTGAGATCGAAGATGATTAATTTAGATTTTGCTTTTCATAAAATTTGACAAGGAAATTAACAAACTGGACAAAAAAAATTCATTTTTGTCTGAATCTTATTTCTTAATTTATATTAGTAACAAAATGACATAAATATATCTAAATATTAATTTCAATTACTTGTTCTGACTAAATATGCTGTTTCTAATTTTAGTTTCTCATATTAAAATAATTATTCTGATAAAAGTATGAAAACATTTGAAATATAATAGATCCTATGCCGGCATAGATGAAATTGGTTGAGAGATATTTATATTTTCAAGATATATATTTATAAAATTGGCAACTATAATTCTTAGATTTACAAAACGATTATCATTACAAAATGAAATACACTTCATTATATCAAACTAACATATCTGTACGGATTTATATCCCAGTTAATATTTTCCAGTTAATGATATTTAAAATTCTGTAAAATGACTTTTATTTTAGAGCAGAAGAAAACTATCAACGAGAAAAATGAAAATCACATAGAACTAAATTATTAATTTAGCATGCATCTAATTTCACTACTCAGTCAAAATTTAAATTTTACTAAATAACGGGGAAAATAATAAAATTATGATAAATAATGTTTTAGAAAATTCTTTAGATTTTTTAAATTAACTACCAGCCTTAGTTCGACGTCATTATGTACACGAACAAAACGAAGGGTATAAAATTAAAATCTTATTTTTCACTAAAAATATTTAAAGTATTTTTCAATTGGAATCTCCTTTATGATATCCTTATGACTTAAAGAAAAATTATAGAGTAATATGAACAGAGAAATGAAGAACAGAGAAATGCTTCATGAGATCTTATAAATTCATATCAAATATGATTGGAAAACACATTTTGTAAATTGTTTTTTAATAAATTGTATGCATTGAAGATGTATTATTGGTATTTAAAAAAATCCGCGTTGTCACGTTGGTATTTAAAAAAATCCGCATTTTTAAACTTTGATCATTTTTTAAAGAAATTATAAAAACACTATAAACTACAGAAAGCATGCCAAATGATTTCATTCAAGGTTTTGTTTACTAAAATCAATGATGCCACAGATTTTATTTTAGAAAATATCACATTAAATCGTCAACAAAGTCTAGACAAACATTCTTGACAAGATATTAGTATACGCCGGCAATATTAGCGATCGATAGTAAATTCCATCTTATGAGTCATAATATTAATATGAGATATTAAAAAAAATAATTCTGATATAAATTTGGAAAATTTTGAAAAATAATAGATATAATGCCGACAAACATGAAATTTGATGTGAAATGTTTATTAATTCAATATTTATTTATGAAATTGGCAAATATAATTGTTGGATTTAAAAATCCATTATAAATACATAATGATTTACATTTTATTGTATCAATCTAATAAATTTGTACACATTTATATCTTTATAAATATCTATAAACCAACAATTATTCTGTAAAATCCTACAAAACCACGTATATTTTGATGCAGAAGAAAATCACCAACTAGTAGAATAATGTTATCTCCGACTATATGCAATTTAAATTGTATAGAATAATAAGCAAAACAATAAAATTAAAATAAAATATTCTCTCTAGTCTAATTTATATATATATATATATATTCGGATCATTGATCACAGATGAAGCATTTTTTCTGTATTTAATTTTAGCTTTAACTATTTTTGAAAATTCCATAGAGTGTATTTTAATTTATTACAAGTATTAATTAGATATCCTAATATATACGAATAAAAAAATATGGAAATTAAAATCATATTTTTCCCTAAAAATATTCTAAGTGTTTGACAATTGGAAAATTAAGTGTTCCGTTATGTAAATTTTTATCTAACTTGAAGTGAAATAAAATTGAAAAAAAAGAAATACTTAATTGCTGCTTATAAATTTATATCAAATATGATTTGAAAACAGTCTTTATAAAAAATTTAAAATAAACTATATACATTGAAGTTGTAGTCACGTTTAAAAAATAAACATAAATTTTCATTATTTTTGCAAAAAAGTTACAAAAAAGCTAAATATACTTATGTGGAAAGCGTGCCTAATGATTTTCTTTCATGCTTTGTTTACTAAAATTAATAATGCCACATTATTATTTTGAAAAGAATCACATTAAATAGTCGGCAAAGTCTAGACAAACAAACATTCTTGACAAGCTATTAGTAATACGCCGCCAATATTATCGATCGATAAGTAACTTCTACCCTATGAGTCAGAAAATGGATTGCATCGCCAAAGTGCATTTCTGATACAATATCAAGAACTTTTTTTTCTTCAAAAAAGAAAAAGACCAAGTAATAAATTCGACATCATTTACCATTAACATAGCATAACCGATCCGCTCTAACACCCACTTTGTTGTAAGGGACTTTTAGGCAAAGCTTTAAGCTCGAAAAGTTGACAAGTGTTCCTGAGTGCCGAATTATCCACTTTATGAAAAAAGGCTCTTGTATCTTATTCCTTGACTTTATTCGTCACGCTATATAGCTATCGGAGGATTTAATTTGGAGAAAAATGGCCTAAGAGTTATTTGTATTTCGAAATTGGCGTCTAATGTACATGGATTTCTATTTTTTAGAGTGTTTGAAATATAAAAGATTTCCACTGGTATAATATGTCGGAGTTTACTGTTTTACTTAACATCATCAATCCTGTTTAAATATGTTTAACTATGTACATAAATATTTTTAAACCTGCAATATGTATTTTATTATTCAGTGAAATACATCAATTATATAACTTACAAATAATATTATATTATTATTTCCTTATAAGTAATGTTAATATGGATTATATTTCTGCAAATTTATCGAGAAGAGTACTTATGTTTTGTTATAAAATAGTTTTTCAGCTCATTTAAAAATCCATTTGTAGTAAATAACGTTAATAATAGTTAAATTACATGACGTTTCATGTTGCTTAACTATAAGTTACATTAATGTTTCTAAAAGTTAAATTTAGTTTTCTACTTTCTTTTGATTGTTTGCACTTTTTAATAAGAAATAAACAATTGTGGCTGAAACATTTTTGAAGTTTTGTTCCAAATGCTTAGAAGACAAAAAATGTTCGATTCATATGCAGAGTCTTCAACATATAACAATAATCAATCAATGGTTTTATATTAAACAACGAAAATAATTGAAGAGTTTTCAGTAGAAAACGTATCATTAAAATTCAAGAAACATAAAAAATATGTATGTATCATTAATGGATCCATTTAATATTAATGTATTCTTTTAAGGCCACAGTATTCAATGAAATTATCACTTTACAAACCCATCTGAACATAGTCCCATTCTAAAAAGAATAAAAATACTTCCATATATTTTATAAGCTAAATTATATAATAAACTTTAATTTAATATTCTAAGCCTTTTGCATCTTCAAATATGAAACAAACTTATAAAAAAGCTAGATACATGGTTTCAGAATGAAATATTTTATTAATTATTTAAGATATTTTAACAACATAGAATTATAAGAAAACTAACTAAAATCTTATTGCAACATTTTTAAAGCACCTTTTTTAATATAAAATATTTTTAAATAACATTAGATTGAATTCTTATCATTTACTCTCCTGAGAAACTTTTAAGTAAGCCTGTTACTAAAACATGTTCCACAGTGTCAAACAATTCTACCAATCCATAGGTAAAAAATAGATTTAAAATTTACTTTTGATTTTGTATGTATTAAACTTCATCAAGTCATATGAAGTGCCACTTGAAACCCCTCTAAGAAAACTGGTTTAAACGCTAGATATCGAATATCTATTAATTTTCATAATAATGCTTGATTTTGGGTTGGAATTGAAATAAAATGAATTCTTTTAATTACATTAATTTAAATAAAATAGATCAAAATATTTAAATAATACAGTATATTAAAAATAAGGGAAAAAAATTGTAGTAATTAAATAATATAGTATATAAAAAATTTAAATGATATAGTTCTCGGCAAAACATTCACTCTTTTTTCCTGGTGAAGGAAAAATATAGAAATAGGAGTTCAATTAAAAGAAAGAGAATCTTATTTCCAATAAAAAATAAGAAAAAATAATTGTTATAAATCATGGTTATATTAACATTTTAACTTCCTAGCTTTTTCGAAATTTCATATAAGCAAAAAAAAAAAATCGTTTCTAATGGAAATAAAAATGTTATCATTAACTTTGTCGTAAGTAAGCTAATGTACACTAAATCTTAAACTTTTTAGATAAAGCAAATCAAGGCTAAACAAAACTAGGCTTTGTAAATTTCATAGATTATTAATTAAAAGAAATGTGTTCCCTTATTGAATATTTTTATAAAAATAAATAATAATTAATTTCATTGCGCGAGTGTGTGTGTATATATATATATATACACCACGTCTTAAACAAGCTGATTACTGAAGGTGAAGACTCGACAATATATATCCATCAAGTTTCAGAGCTATTATAAAAACTTGGAAGTGTAAAATAATTTTAATTAATGTATATAAAAACAACGCAAATTCGCCAGATGTTACACTGAGATACAAAAGTAATAAATTCGCAGCAACTAATACTCATCTTAGGCAAGATAGGAAAAAGTGTCCATTATTCTTCCGAGGAAAGATAATGGCTTAGAAGTATTAAGAAATATTATGCGAAATACTTATTCTCTTATCTTTCGTTTCTAATAATAAAGTGTAATTTGTATTATTTGTGAGTGAATCCTAGTGACTCAGTGTTCTATTATATTACACTTTATATTATATATTATATTATATTTTGCACTCTGCTTTCACATGAGTTAAGAGAAGATTCGCTTGCCGCAGGTAGAGATTGGAAGGATGACTTCCATCCCACTCACTCGGTCATCAGAGCTTCATGGATTGGGGACGTGTCCAAGTTAATCAGTAGCGTTCAAAATTCTTCTGCTGATGGACTGTGGATTTACAGTGGGGGGGGGCGGGGGAGGAAGCTCATCTATGACCTCGGCACCTGACCTTGTTTCAAAATTATGATGCGTTTGTTACTTGAAACATGTAATCTTAAGGGATCACCTGTACCGCTACTTATGAAAGTATTATTTGTGCCTCTAATATATTTATACTAGCAGTTTTTCTGAGAAAACATCATAAAAACAGATTTGTCTTCAAGTAGGATATAAAGGTATAAAGATCATAAGGAAACTGCCCACTTAAGAGACATCCCACCATAATGGGAGTATTAGATGATCCAAGTTGTAGAGTTTGTCATTATATGTTAGAAACTTGATTACACATCCTACGGGAATGTGAAACGTTTTACGCATATATATTTAAACAGTTGGGCCCATACTTAATTGAACCAGTTGTAGGATATATCTGTTAAATGTCTTCTGAATGTTGCTTCAGCCACTGATCACTTCAAATAGGGCTTTTTGAAGGGTATAGCACAATAGAACTATGGTCGCAGTGCTAGGTTCATTTGAAACTACCCTACTTTAAATCTAAAACTAATATAAACATAGATAGTTCAAGCAACTCTACCGAAGGAAACAAACTAGTCATATTGAAAATAGGCAAATAAAATCCTACAACCGTTTAGAAAAGATAACACAAAAATATGGAAATATAAACGGTTGCCAGTTCAATAATGAACAATTACTGTTTCAGTAAAAAGTAAAAAAATATTATATTTATGACCAGATTATTCTCACTCCATTTCTTTTAAGTCTTAATATAATGAAAGCCAAACCCCACCAATTACGAGATAAAGCTCTGAGTCCAACAAATTCCGAGAAATAATGTCTTAAGCTATCTGACTGATTCCACTCTTCCCCAAATTTTAAGTCATACAGTTTCTGATGTATTTATAACCGCCACGTAATTGGAAACTGTCTGCTTGTTGAGCTTGGTCAGCTCATCGCATAGAATGACAGGTAAAGACTTTTGAACAGGTGGCGGTGAGAGGTAGGCACGAACCGTGATCTCTCATTTCTGACTCACGAACAAACGACTATGGTTTCTGTCGGACAGCGAAAAGTTCATGTACGACATACGGGAAATGCTCGATTATCAAAATCGATTGAAACATGAGGTATTAAATATTTGTAACGTGCCGTCTCCTTTCAGATAATTACAATCTAGATTATTTAAAAGCTTGGGAGATTCTAGATGAAGAGTTAATTTAAGTTTTAACATATATATATATATATATATATATATATATATATATATATATATATATATATATATATATATATATATATATATATATATATATATATATATATATATATATATATATATATATATATGATGCATTCTTCAAAGTGTAATCAAATCGTAATATACATAACTCTTATTTACATGCTGAAGTGTTTGCTGCGTTTAATTTACGTCTGTAAAATATAAAAAGAAAGTTACACAAGTGAAAATGATAGAGTTAAATTAGTAGATTTAAAAATCAAAAACACTGGTTAATTAAAGCATAAGTGAATTCGATCTATAATAAGTTCTTTCCATGGACTTACTTCATATTTATTTAGTTTTCTTACAAAGTAATTACTAAGAACTCAAAAAATTATTCATTTTTTAATCAAGAAAAAATTAAAATGTACAATTTTTCTTACGTATTTCTTTCAATCACCTTATTGTGATCGCAAAGAATTAAAAAAATATTCAAATTAAATCAAGGAAATTGTTAATTTCAAATTAAAAGGGTTCCTTTATAGAAGTATTTCAAACCATGTATATGCGATGTATAGAATTAGCAAAAAAATCATATTATTTATTTTATTTTAAATTAAAGAAAACATTAAAGAAATTTTCTAAGTACTTTTTTCGATCACGTTTCCGTAATTACTAAGAACTCAAAAAATTATTCATTTTTAAATCAAGAAAAAATTGTTAGTTAAAATTTACAATTTTTCATATGTATTTCTTTCAATCACCTTATTGTGATCGCAAAGAATTCAAAAATATTTAAATTACACCAAGAAAATTGTTAATTTTAAATTAAAAGTGTTCCTTTATAGAAATATTCCAAACCATGTATATGCGAAGTATAGAATTAGCAAAAAAAAAAAAAAAAAAAAAAAAACATGGTATTTATTTTATTTTAAATTAAAAAGAATGTAAATATATAATATAGTTATTTATGACAAATTTAATTACAACTACATTGTCTGAAGGGTTTACAAATAAGGATAAGTAAATAAATATTAAAGCGTATGCAATATTCTCTCTCAGCAAATATTTTTCCACAACGAACTTAAATAATTATTTTGCTCAAGTAAATTAAAAACCAATTTTGAAGATTAATAGAAAATGAAACTTGATCCCAAAAATAATCTTAAATAATCCATAAAACAAGTTTATCGGAGAGCGTATTCTTTCTTAATTAATCAACAAGGATTAACATGTAACAAATTCAACACTTAATGAACAAATACATTAATTATAGCTTCTCAAATCCTTGTCAGAGTTTCAGTTAAAACTGTCGAGATAAATTTCACTTCTCTGTTTCAAATTTTATAGGAAGTTAAGGCTAAATTGATTTAGTGCAGGTAATATGAACTTCAGTTTATAAGCAACCCACTGTCTTATTTCATTAAATGTTTTCAGTTCCCTTAGTCAAGTTACTTTGAAAATAGTTTTATAAAGCAATCAAACCACTCAGTATAATGTATTCTTCAATGGCTTGTGAAACAATTTTATAATATTAAATAATATTTAGCAATTTGTCTGAATAATGTATTACGAAAAAGAAAATATGTAATGTATTTAAGACATTTTAAAGATAATGCTTCATATATATATATATATATATATATATATATATATATATATATATATATATATATATATATATATATATATATATATATATATATATATATATATATATATATATATATATATATATATATATATATATATATATATATATATATATATATATATATATATATGTATATATATATATATAGAGAGAGAGAGAGAGATAGATATCAAAAAGAAATTTAAAATTTATGTAAAATAATGATTTTAGAAATGTTAAAAATATAAATTTAAAATTATTTCAGAAATTAATTTTCCATTTTTGTACTAAAATTGTGTTTTTTCCTTTAATTCATTATAGGAAAAAATTACCATTCATATAGGGATCGTGAATTTTACCATATTATTGGTAAAATTCACGTCCTTGAGCTTAAGTAATGTATTAATGTTTTGCTTTATAAAGACATATTTATTATGTTATGCTATGTAAACTATTCAAGACAAGCGGAATTTATTGATAATTCCTCTTTGTGTAAATGTCTGGAGTGAAGAAATAATACATCAAATATTGAAAAAATATAAACAAGCCGTGGCAACGTACTGGTTAGGATAACGGCCTTCCGTCCCAAAAGGACAGAGTTCGATTCCCAATGTTGCCAAAGACACACTGACTATATGCGATATACCTGCTCATTAAATCTGTAGAATCGAAAGATCTGTGTTGGTCGGTAGTTAAGCAGTTACCATGTGTGTAATGGTCAAGAGAAAATCCCCTCTCCCTTCAGAACAATGTCAAAATTGAGGGAGTGGATCCTTTGGTGATAGCATTTATTGGAGGAGTTTAGAAGAATGTCCTGCTTTCACCCTGGTGGTGTTCTGGTTAAACGAAAGACCCACCCTACTGCCTTAAAATTGCATAGCCATTTGCGTAGCGAGTTTGGTTTGTCCAAATGTCATAAGTAACAACAATGAAAATGAGCATTTTCTTTTGATTAATTTAGAGAAGTAACATAAAAACCATAAGTAAGCATTCATGAAATAATAAATTACGGTTCTTTCCAGAAATAAGCCATCGTGTCGTTGAGCTTGATTTATATAAAATAGTCTAGATGCAATATTATTTCTCTTATTCTAATGTAAGTGATGATAATGTAAGTGCAGTATAGCTTTTGTAAAATGATGAGCGTTTTCTCTTTATATATTGTGATATATAATAGTGATAGTTATAAAATAATAATTCTAAAATTACAGATTAGAATTCTTCTCTTCAAAGAATGACGTGTTGATAAAGTTGAATTATGTAAACGAAATTAAAAGTGGTGTATCATTATTATTTGACGTAAAATATTGGAATGAAAAATATCAGCTTAAAGATATTAGTGAAGAAACTATATGAAAACGAGTATTTTCTTTTGGTACATATAAGCTGCAATCCGACTATCAGAATTAAACAATCATGATAGGTTATGATTTTTCTTTAAAAGAAACGTTGTATATCAATTGGATTTATTATATAATTTAAAATATAATGTATTTAAGGTTATAATATCAATTACTTTAAGTTTTGAATACATAACAATGGAAAGGAGCTGGAATCATACTCATTGGATGTTTTTTGGAAATTTATTATTGCCTACAAACTTTTAACACGACATGAAATACTAGGAAATAGAACATTTTAATATACTTCATTTCGAGACACATTAACAAAAATTAAAGTAAATGTATTTGCCTAACTTTAAATCTAATGGTGTTGCATCATTTATTTAAACATAAAGTTTCAGATTCTAAGCTCATACACTGGTGAAAAAGAAAATTGGACACTGTGCCTCTACATGCACATCAGTTGGGGTAGGTGCTTTAAAGTTTTCAGGCGTTCTTCACTTGTGACACACAAATACGTTTTACTCTCTATGAAAAGGTCTACCAAATGACATTTGGCATAAAATATGCTAAAATACTAAAACAAAGTATTAGACGGTGACATTAAAACCATTATAACTTCTTAATGAGAAGTATTATATTTATATTTATTCCATTGATAACATTTACATCATTTATACATTTATTCCATGTTAATATTGAATTATTCTATATTTTAAGAAAAAATAAAAAAAAACTAAGAGAAGATTTAAAAAATAGTTCGAAAACTTTGTTGAATCGATTACAAGGTATGAAAATTTAAATATGTGTGATGTATTTTGCATTTTGATATAAGCATGATTTTCAAATTTTAAATTTGAGTTATAATTTTATTTCTACAAAGAATTTTAATAAAATATTTTACTACTAAGTTAAATTTCTATTTTTTTTTTCTTTTTAATATGTTAATATGGCCACTTCCTTTCAAATTTATATGAAAAGCAACATTGCGGATATTTGAAAATAATTTATACGCATAATTCCCATAACTAAAAGAGCATAAAACATTTAAAACACACACAAATTATAATTAATTACATTATTTATAAATAATTTTATTATTAATTTTATTTGAAGTTATTTAAGAAAATTTATTTTTTATTATATGAGTGCTTGTGTGTAGAAAATCCCTCACCATTTTAATAATAAATGTAAATTTATTTATGTGAATAATATATGAAAGTATCTTTTCATCATTTAATCAAGAATTAAATTGATTCCTAAAATAATTTTTAAATGGCTCAGATTATATTTCAAACATATTTTTGCTCCATAGAAATATTGGAAGAATGAAGACTTACAGCAGTTTGTCAATGGCAACCATATAACACGACAATGACGGCACATTTACCAGATTTTCAGGAAATCATCAATTTATCTCCATTACCTGACAAAATTGGTGACACAGTTCACAGATTTCAAGACTTTCTGTAGAATAATTTGGAAATTTTCTTGAACCATTGGAAAGGGTACAAAATTTCGAAACAGTCTTCTGTGATTTCTGAAGCTCAAATTAAACTGGACTTAAGATGCAAGTTTATCAACAAAATAGTTGACAAAATTGTCAAAATAATCGGATGTTATATTGAGAATAATATTATAATGTTACACATCCAAAGAAGGTTTAATTTTTTTTATAAAAATAAATCTGCTATCCTCCACGATATGGTTTAAATTTTTAATTTCTACGAAAATAATGCTACAAATTAAGCTATAATCAATAATGAACAAAATAGAGTATTAAAGATGCATTAGAAATGTATGAAAATGATCGAACCATTATAAATTTTAATTGAATCTACAGTAACTCTCCACCTTTCTTCATGATTTGAATTTTTATTAGAAAGAAAATTGTGATGTATACATAATTTTTAGAATAAAACATTTCATAACAAAATTTAAATCCGTTAACGTACATTTACAAGCCATCTTTTACGTTTACATTTTTCTTCCTCGTTTTAGTATTTACATTTTACTTGTATTTAAAGATAATAGTAAACAAAATAATTCTTTCGATAGTATTTAAATCGAATTTATTTGTTCTCTCACTACTTCGCAACACAGTGATTAGATTTGATTCCATAATTCTAACATGCTATAATTCATGTTAGTATTGCATGTTATTAATTACAGTTTAAACATTAGTATAATGTCTGTTAGATTATTATATGTTATCATTTTTTCTAATAATTTTAACATAACTTTTAATTAATTCCCATAGTTTCTGTCTAAACATTAATCATTAGTTCTAGTGCGCACAATATAATAAATACACTGATAGAAAATGTTTTGGTTGAAAATTTTTAATGATACCAGCAATGACATAAAATTGTTTTTAATATTTTACAAGAATTTGATTTTTTTCTTTTTTTACTATCAAATAATAAAACTAAGTTAGATATATTAATGTTTAAAAGTCGTTATTCACAACAATATAATGCTCTTTAATTTAATCGAAAGCAGTAATGGAAATATTACATTTATACACTTACCAACTACTAATTAAATTTGATAAAATCTTCAATTAATATAGCAATTGCATGGGGTTCTATAAGTCTTACATTCAGGATATTGCTCTTCAGATGAAAAAGTAAATAGGTCGAACCCAGCCACTATTGAACATTAAGAGATGAGTGTCATACGTGGAATACAACCCATGATAGTGTCCACAATACTCTCTCAGAAGACAATTTATGCAGTGACTAATTATCAGATCTTACTGCAGCTTCAGGCTGTAAAGCTTTAAAGTGAACGAAAGTAATTGATTGTCCTTACGCTCAACTAATGAAAGTAAATATTTCATGAATTTTCATACTTTTTGTCAATCACGAAAAATAAAGTAATAATGTGCATGCCACTTTAATAAGTATCGATCATATTTTTAATAAAAACATTGCTTTATCTTATAGTTATATTAAATCAGATTTAAGTTTTTTAATTAATATTGAAATAATTGTTCTCTTTGACTAACATTGGCATTTTCCATTAAATATCTCCTCAAAAATTCTGAAAATTTACTAATCGCACTCACTCATCTTAATTAAGCTGACATTTACCTTAATCAAATCCATGACTATACCAATTAATTAAAACTTACAAAATTCAGGGAGAGATTTACAGTACAAAAAAGTACACTATATGAAGGGAAGCATTCCATTCGAGTCATCTTAATTACGCCGAAACGCAATTTCTCACCAAAATATTAAAAAAAAAAAAAAAAACACGCCATTCTAATGTTATGAATAATTTATAACTACATAAAGTGTTAAGGAACACCATTATGCTCCACCCAACACACAAATGAAGGGAATCCCGTGGGACGATTCGGTACCGAATTCGCAAAACATCCCACTTCTGATGGCAGTTCGGAATGACAAGATGGAAACTTTGCGTTGAGCAGAAACAGTAAACAATTACGCCGGGTTATTTATCATTCCTTGTATTGCATACAGGCTCTTCGAAGGTGGAGAAGTTGGTGGGAGCTTCATCCGCCCGCGTGTCTTTCATCATTCCATGCATTTCTCGCATCTTCTGCGTAATGTATTGAATGTGATGCGAAAGAGAGACACTCTCCAAGATGTATGCCATTGCTAAGCGGATATTAAAAGCTGGAAAAAGAGATCCTTTCATTACATCTGAAACTCACGGTTTAATAAAGCTTGAAATATTGCCATAGAGGTCGGGGTGATGCGTTTTACTTAGCATATTCATTTGGATTGCACGTTTTAAACACAGAAAAGAAGATTAATTTATGAAAAGTTGTTTGTCGTTTTAAGAATTTATTAATTTTATTGTTACCCATTTTTGGTTATATATTTTTGATGTTTTTTTAAGATTATATTTAACATAGTTATAATAAATTTTAGTGATGAAACATTCTGGATAAAATAATTAAATGTTTTAAAAAATGGAAGAATTCAGAAAACGAATAGGAATTCTCAATAATTACAGCATTTAGATATCATGTATGTTGAATAAAAATAAATTTAAACGTCGTTATCTTATTTTAACTATTATAGTGTTGTTGTTTTTACTTCTGACAATTGGACAATCCAAGCTATTAGCTGACGGATATGAAAAGAACTCAGAAGAGAGGTGGAATCACGACATATTTTTAAGTTTCTTCAAATAGATGGCACTACCACAGGATCCACTCCCTCAATTCTGACATTGATCTGGACTGGAGGGATATTTTTTTCACACCATTACACCCATGATAACTGCTCAAGAGCTAATCACAGAGCTTTCGGTTCCACAGATTTAACGAGCACATATATGAACATGGTTGGTCTTTGGCAGCATTAGAAATCGAACCCCACCCTTCCGAAAAGAAGGCTAAGCACTGGGCTACAACGACCAAAGTTGGTATATGTAATAATGCGTTGGAAAATTATTATTAAAACTATAATTTCTTATTTTTAATAACAATGCAATACATATCTTCTTCCTAAGGCAGGACAGCCCTGCAGATTCAAAGATTTCTCAAGAATTTTCTTTCACTCTAATCTATTTCTTACAATTGATTTCCCATTAGTTAGGACCATATAACCTCTGCCTACATACAAAGTCTATCTCAACATGGGACTTCCCTTTTTCCGGTTCCCGAAATTTTATGATTAAAATATTAATGGTATGATTTGCACAGTTCAAAAATACAATGGCCATTAAAATTGCTACACCAAGAAGGCGACATGCTACAGACGTGAAATTTATATAAAAGGAAGAAGGTGCTGTGATATGTAAATGATTAGTATTTCAGCGCATTCAGACAAAGCAGGCGCCACTAGCGACACCTATATTGTGTATAAATGAGGAAATTGTTCAGCTGGTTCCTCATACACAAATTGCATTTGAACGTTGTTGCCTGGTGAAAAGTTGTTGTGATGCCTCGTGTAAGAAGGAGAAATGCGTACCGGCACATTTCTGACTTTGATAAAGGTCGAATTGTAGCGTACCAGGATTGCGATTTATCTTATCGCAGTATTGCTGCTCGCATCGGTCGAGATCCAATGACTGTTAGCAGAATATGGAATCGATGGGTTCAGGAGGGTAATACGGAACGCCATGCGGGATATCAACGGCCACCCATTACTAGCAGCCGAGAAGACAGGCATATTATCTGCATAGCCGTAATGGATCGTGCAACCACGTCACGAGCCGTGAGTCAAGAAACGGGGTCGTTTGAAAGACAACAAGTGTCTGTTCGAACAGTTCGACGACGTTTACAGCAGCATGGACTCTCAGCTCGGAGACCATTCTCTTGACGCTGCATCATAGACAAGAGCGCCTTCAATGGTGTGATCAACGATGAACCTGAGCGCACGAATGGCGAGACGTCATCTTTTCAGATGAATCCAGGTTCTGTGTGTACAGCATCATGATGGTCGCATCCGTGTTTGGCGGCATTGTGGTGAACGCACACTGGCAGAGTGTATTCGTCATTATCATACTGGCCCATCACCTCGCGTGAGGGTATGGGGTGCCATTGGATACACGTTTCGGTCACCTCTTGTTTGCATAGACGGTGCTTTGAACAGTGCACGTTTCATTTCTGGTGTGTTACGACCCGTGGCTCTACCCTTTATTCGAGCCCTGCGAAACCCTACGTTTCAGCATGATAATGCCCGACCGCATGTTTCCGGTATTGTACGGACCTTCCTTGATACGGAACATGTTCGGCTGTTGCCCTGGCCAGCACGTTCTCCAGATCTTTCACCAATAGAAAACGTCTGGTCAATGGTTGCCGAGCGACTGGCTCGTCACCAAACGCCAGTCACTACGGTTGATGAACTTTGGCATCGTGTTGAAGCTGCATGGGCATCTGTACCTGTACATGCAATCCAATCTCTGTTTGACTCAATGCCCAGGCGTATAACTGCTGTTATTACTGCCAGAGGTGATTGTTCTGGGTACTGATTTCTCAGGATCTTTCCTGCCAAATTTTTTGAAAATTTAATCCCTTGTTATTTCTAGTATAATATATTTGTCCAATAAATATCATTTTGTTATCTGCATTTCTTCCTGGTGTAGCAATTTTAATGGTCAATAGTGTATATTGACGTCTCCAGAAACGATTTTCATTCGCAACACCAAAGATTGTTCTCAAAATTTTTTCGTTAAAAATAGGGTAGCTTGTTTGCCTGAAATTTAGTAAACGTCCAAAAAGTACACATCAATATACTAAACCATTGATCAAAATAAATCAATGGACACAAAAGTTATATAATGTTAATTCTCATTTTTACCATTTGCATAAATTGCAAGAAAATGTTTTACAAAAAATTTTTATTAGCTTTAAATAAGATAAGAAAAAAAGTCGAAATGTTATAAAACTACTCTTCAGAAAAACTATCCAAAATTGCTTCTTGATATACATATGAAAAGGCTGTGTTTTGTAGAAATAAAAATTACGTTAACCAATGAATCCAATTGATGACACAAAGTTCACTTATAGTAATTTCATCATATATTTCCGTCACTCTAAAAAAATTAACTTTCATACCTAAAACCTTTGCTTAGCAGTAAGCAAAGAAAAAATTATTCTAAACTGTCTCTTAACAAATATTTTTTTCTCAATGAATCCAGTCTGTAATAATCTTAGATATCGATATCATAAGGATTTTTTCTTTGGAATAAATCATTCTGTTTCTATTTCAAATAACTTTATATCTAACTAACATAACTCTGTGGCACAACAACCCATGTGGGCCAAGGCCTACAGTACCCATCTCTGCTTTCTTGAACAAGAGGCCTTGGGGTGCGAAGCATATGCCCCGATAAGATGGTTAGCCTTAAGAGAAACCCCTAATGTCTAGTACCCAAGCATGCTTGGTACTCAGTTTATTGCCACACTGTATGGATGAAAGGCTGAATTGATCTTCCTCAGTCCGAGGATCGAATCTTCAACCCGTGCCTTGGGAGAATGAAACGATACCATTAAGACACTGGGCTTCACTTTACATCTGCTTGGGTCATGTTTGCTTGGTTGGTTAAGGCATTGTTCTCATCATCAGGAGGTAGTGAGTTCGAATTCCTGAATAAACAAAGTCCGAAATATTTTCTAATGGCTTTTGGGACGTTAAAACTAAGCGGGGTCACAATGTCCTCCAAGGGAAACGATATGTCTGGGTATGACAGGTCTACTATTAGGGGTTTTCTGTTTGTTACCTGTTTCAAAATCGCGAAGACTCCAAACAACTGCTTCTATCTAATTAGTAGAGCCCACTTCAAGGCTAGGTACACAGAAGCATGTTGGTGTAAATACAACTTTATATCTGCTCTATTTAAATAATTTTTAGAGCATATTATCTTTATCCTTAGCTGATATTTTCGCTTATAACAGTCAAAAGTTCAGAATTTCTTAAAAATCTTGATAAAGCAGGTTTTAACACGAGTGAGACAGAATCTTTTGAAACCCATCTCTAAAATTTGTTACACTTTCTGGGAAACTATCATATTTTATCTATTGTGTAAATTTTGGATTATAACTGACAGAAATTTTATTACCATTTCTTACCGTGACTATAGAATTTTGAAAAAATTCAGTAAAATTAATTTTTTTCTTATCCATGTTTTATTTAATAATACATTATTTGAAAAAAAAATGTATTTCATTTTTTTACTAAAATTCTTCGTTTTTCATTCACCGATTTTCCCCATCACTGAAAATTTTATATAACTCAATCGCCAAAGAACATCGATTTTATTTCGAATATTTTTTTACTTAATAACTTTAAAAAAAATTAATATGGTATATTTTTTTATCCAAAATTTTAAAAGTTATTTGAAAACGTTGAAAAACCGAACAAAGCATTATTCTTTATTTTGAATGAATTGTTCAGTGTTCCATTTCTTAGGAAAAAATTTATTTTTTAAAAAAATATATTTCCTTAATTTATTACAATTTATTAATTTTCTTAATATGAATTAAATGAACTAATCAAAATGTTTCCTACATTATTGTAAAGAATAAAAACTTAAAAATTTTAGAAGTTATTCCAAAATTTCCCTAATTTAATTTTAAATTAAAATACTTAAAAATTCAAATACTTCAAAAGTTTTTAAATGAAATATATTCAGTACAAAAAACGTATCATTACTTAACGAAACATGGACATATCAAGATGTTTTAAAAATAACATATACTTAAATACAAAAATTTATATTAAGAGAAATATGTGTATTAAATAGGGAATAATTTGATATAAAATGTAAATTTGAGAACATTAATTTTACCACAACAAAAGAAAAATTGATTAAAGAACTATTCATATGATATGTATGCTGTTTAATTAAACTTATGCTTATGTTTTAATCATCAGCGAAACAACTACGTTTAATTTTTATAGGTATAAATTATTCTTGCGAAATTAATGTTAAAGTTGAAAAATTGTCTGATAATGAAAACAAACTTAACTATGATCTAATAGTATAGCTGCACGATTATTATTTTTTCAGTAAGTGATTCGTATGGTAAAATAATTGTGATTCACAATTTATTCAAGTTTTACTTGACTAAAATTAATTTTGCTGTAATGCATTGAAATATAGTTTTAGTTTTGGTAATACAGATGTCATTCGAGTTAATAAGTGAATATTAAAAATAAATATTAACAATATATTTACACACACACACACACATATACATATATATATATATATATATATATATATATATATATATATATATATATATATATATATATATATATATATATATATATATATATATATATATATATATACATATATATATATATATATATAAATCAGAATTAATCATTGTACGTAAATAATTAATTCTATAATTAATAATAAAAATTTTAAACAAAAATATGACATTTTTTAACTTCTAAAATAAAATAATATTTGCATTTTTTCTTAATATGACATGAAATTTTGTTATGGAAAATATAAAATATAACGTTATACAAATTGAAATAAATTTAATATGTGAAAAATATCTGCTTTATAAAACTTGAAATCTGTTGTGAGATTGTAAAGGGATAAGACATGTTGACTGGTTAACCTATTGTAAAAATACGCCAAAAATATAATGTTGAAGCCAATGTATAATTTAAATATGAAATAAAATTGTTACTTTGTAGTTTGGCTGCTATTTGTTTACGTATATTGAATACTTTCATATCAAGGTATTAAAAATTTATAATTTCTTACCACAAAACTAGTTTGAAATTTCACTAACTAGTTTAAACTAAAATACATTAAATTGATTAAAGTCATGTAAAACGTAATATGTCATACATATTTAACATACTATTAATAATTTGTTATTTTTTAAATGCATACTAAAAGTTATTTCAAATTCTTGATATTATGAAATTTGACATAATTTCAGTTATATTCTTGGTGGCAGGTCAAATAAAATAAAATTATTTTTAACATTAAAACGAACTTTGATCAAGTTATTTATTTCGTGCAAATAGCAAAAGTAGGTCTCGTGCATAATCTCTCATACATTTATGAAAAAACAACAATTTAAAAGTTTATTCTTAAGTTATTATTTTGTCTCGCAAACTGTATATATATATTATTCACTACTTCTCAAAAATATCAAAAGCCCAAAAAACTTTCTTTAGACTTTTTCGATTTAGAAAAGGTATTTCTATTACTTTTTAATATCATTCTTCAACTTTCAGTTGTGCAACTATAAAACTCTCTTTTCCATACACTCATACTGACAGGAAAAAAAAGGAATTTGTATAGAATTTGAAATGAGGTATTTTTAAGAAAAAAATTTGAAATATTTAGGAAATTTATTCGTAATTTTATTGCTTTAAGTTAAGCTAACTTTAATCTTTTAAAAAGTTTTCTCAAAACATTTATTCTTGACTTCTGTAACTTAAGGTAGAACGTAGAATCGTGAAGGAATGTGAGTTGCCTAAATGCAAATTTAATGACATTTTCATTGTTTTTGTTCCTCATTATAAAAATGAATTCACTATATCTCTCATAATAAAATTATTTTTATCCTTGTTTAACAAATATTTTAAAAGTAGACTTTTGTAAGAGTTGTTATTTATAAAATGTACGAAAAGTACATATGTAATAATAATTTGTTATTCTTCAGTTTATATTGAATGAAAATTTGTATAAAAATATTCTAGCTACATAAATAATAAGTTAAAATATATTATTTCTGAATATTCTTTCAACAGAGATGCTAAAAACATTTATAATCAAAGGTTAAAATATAAATAATTTGTAAATAATTTTTCGAAAATATCTGTTGTGAGTTACTTTTATTACAACAATTATTTTCAACAAAATGATCTTGAGCACGCGAATCAACATATTATATCCATATATAACTAGTTAGAAACACTTTGTGCGTATATTTATATTAATGTCACTTAAAATTGAATTAATTATAAATATTTGGCACTGTAAAAGAAAGAATGCTTTGATTTTTAGAAAATTTCATAATTAAAGAAATTACATAAGACAATCCTCTCCTAAAATTCTCTAAATTTCACAAAAGACTTTAAATAAAAAAATGTCATATTTCTTTATAAACTACTTATTTATGTGACAGTAAATTAATAAGTTTATTTTAATTAGGAAATAAATTGCAAAAAATATTGATTCACTTTTAATACCAGCCTTTAAACTAATAATATTGTGCTATATACTTATGAAAATTGTTACTTAACATTATGATCATATGTTAATTCCTTAAAATTAACTTCGAGAAAAGAATCATATTTGATAATTTAAAATGATCGTTTTAATATTTATTAAATTGATATTATTTAGTATTTAAATATGTTACTTGTTACGAATGTCACCCAAACAGTCTAGTGTTCGGTTTGCCTAATGCTGATAGAAGGTCCTGGATTCGAATCACGGTTCAGGCATGGATGTACATTCTCTATCTCCCCCTGTATTTGTCCTTTCCTTCTATGAATGGGTTTGAATGGATGCCTAAATGAGTTTCTGTGTCACGTGTCTATTGAGGATTTCGGACTCCAAACCAAATTACTGCTCAGTTGGGAAAATTTAGCATCACACCCCATATTGCTATCACAGCTGTCCCAAATTAACAGAGGCTTATAATACATATTTAAGCATTTAAGTAAATTTTAAAAGCTAAAATAACAACATGGCATGACTTAGCTGTCATTCATAATATTACAAGCATTGCTTCATAGCATTTATTTAAATTCTGCTCCCTAAATAATTTTGCGAAAATTCTTCAAGGAAAAATAATTACCAGCGGAAGGTGAATATGTGTATTTCATTATCATGTTACACGTATTTTTCGAGAAAATTCTGTTAGTTAACATTAAAAATAAGGTCACTATGTCTGCAATAAAGGAGTAATTTGGAAGATTTAAATAAAACTTCAACTCGAACTTCACATTAAACTGAAAAAATTCTTCTATAGTGTACACTTTTTATTTTGCAGTACTATTAACTCAAAAACGAGAAAAATTATGACTTAAATAAAATGCCATATGGAACGATTTTGCAATTTACATTAAAGTTTATAGAATTTCTGAGAATCAAGAAAATGATGAGAACTCTTTCTTGCTGCAGCATGCTTTCCAAACATGAAAGTATTGATTGCTAAATCCTCATGTCTAGATAAAGTTTGTTAAAACTAAAAGGATATCTAAAGTTTTCTAATAATTAGAAATCATTTTAGAAAGAAATTTGAATTTTCCGAAAAAATTTTATGTGATCAAAACTATAATTCGTTGCAATTCTGGATATATTATGCATCTAAAATGATCATATTATTGTTGTTTAAAAATGATAGAGCCATAGTACCCGAATGGTTAAGGCATCGGCCTTCCGTCTGTAAGGTTGGAGTTTGATTCTCAATGCCATAAATCTGTGGACTCGAAAGTCTTGTGGTCATTGAGCAGTTACCAAAGACATAATGTTCTGTAGAAAATTTCCTTCCCCTTCAGATCAATGTCAAAATTAGGGGAGCGGATCCTCTGAGGGTGCAATCTATAGGAAGAATCTTAGAGCAAATGTGGTGCTCTGGTAAAACGAAATATGCATCATATTGACTTAAATTCGCAAAGCCAATGGCAAAGCGACTTTGAACTTTCCAAGTGTCATAAGAAACATCAACAAAAAAACTGATATACTGTTAGATATAGATGTTTAAGAAAGAAATCTGTGTAAACTTTTAAAATTAAAGAGTTTAAAAACAAATATAAATAGAATATAATCAAAAATACTATATTCAGTAGATACATCCTTACAATTTGATAATACTTTATTCTTAAGAATAACTATATGATTAATGAAAGAGTCAGATCAAATTTTTACTTTTTAATAGCTACTAAAATTTATTTTGCAGGAACTGAAAACAAATATAGTGGGAAAAAGTGTCATTGATGGTTGTGACATCAAAATATGGATCCTTCTTAAGCAATTTTAAAACAATTCATGTTAATCGCAAATGGAAAAGTATGTTTTAATATAAGGTACAAATTAATTCTAGCGAATTTTACAAATTTATTTCAAAACAAATTATATGGGACAAGGTGATGCAAGTTTTATACAAGTAGATGAAACAACATGCATTCGTATTTTCGATCACTTGTTAATTATTCTTCATGAAACAATACATTATCATGTATTTATGTGACGTTATTCAGTGTAGCGAATTTTCTTTCTTCTGCAATGATCCACCATCATGCAATTATGCGAGATAACTTTTAAAACATAGTCAGAGAATGAGAACCAAATGTTTTTGAAAGGAGTTTTCGGAAAATCAGATAAATGAGTTGTTGACGTTGCAGCTTGCTGTTGAATAGTTCATGGATTCAATTTCGAACCAATTTTTTATCCAACGCTCGTCCTTGGCATCACTGCCATTAATCCACGAACAGCCCAATAAAAAGATGAACAAGTTTAAAAACAAGAATAAAGTCCTTTAGTAGCTTCAAAAGTGTTGCCGGCCATAAAATTTAAAACTCCAGGGAAGTTCATAAGGTGATTGGCAACCATATCACCTTGATTTCACAATGGACAACGAGCAGAGTCCATTACACCTATTCGATGTAGATAGTCATGCCCAGTTGTCACCCGGAAACAAGAGACACCAGCAGCTCGTGGTACGGAGCCAGGGATTTTATTGTTCCCATTAAGTAGAGTTTTCCACTGACTGTCCATATAGCCGCATCAGCATAAAGGGAATCTCTGTCATCCTCTATTTTACTGAGGATTACACTTTTGATGTTACGCAAAGGCAAAGGGGGATTTGGTGGATCATAAGGGAAGCAGCTTTCGCAAGTCTGTCTGCCTGCTCATTTTCAATAACATCTCAGTGGCTCGAGATCCATTAAAGAGCAATCAGTTTCCAACAAATGCGTGGATGTAAATTGTGTTTTTTGCAATATACGTTGAAGTACAGATAACCAGTGGATTAACAATTTAATGAAAGAGAATGCATGCAGACTGACAAGCAAACAGCAATTTTGCAGCTGAAGTCCGTGCATCTATGGATGTCGACCTATTCCTGAGCCAGGCCGTATTCCCACTAGATGTGCAGGACACTTCAGTTGAGGGAATCACTGACAAAATGCTCTTCAAAAATTAAGTTTTACTTCAGTCGAATGTCTCATAAAAAATGCTTTATTACATTTTAATGTTTAAAAAATATAAAGTTTAAAATATTTTGAAGCTACCTGTATTGAAATAAAAGTTTTTTCTTTTTATTATGTTAAATACTTTATAAAATGCTAAATTATATTTAAACAATTAAAATTTAATTTTGGACATATAATGAAGAATTGTTTTGTTTTGAATAATCTCAAAGGCAAAATATTTTACTTCATATAACTTAAATGATTGAGACAGGATTCCTATAGAGAGAGGACTCTGAATCAATCAGGTAATATCTATTGAAATATAAAGTCTTATTTTAAAATATTACATATTGTGTTTACATTTTTTATAAAAATTTATTTGTTAAATATATCGCACACAAACATTAGAAAATAAAATAATTTTAATTATACAAAAATTCTATTAAAGAATGTACTTGTAATAGGAAACTTGTAATTAAAAAAAATTATTGATATATATAAAGTTATATATTAATGGAGGACATAAATAAAGGACACTTTTTTATACGAAATGCATTTCTCATCTTTCACATTTATTTCTAAAATAATATTATAATGTTTTACAGAAAGAGCTACGTGTTTCTAATATCCGCATTTCTTTAATTTAAAATTATTTAATTTCCATTTATTGTATTCCAAAAAGCATTTAAACAGTATTTGCCGTAATAGCGTATTAAATCATAATAATTTCTTTTCTTTTAACACTTAAATAAATCTATTTATCACGAAATTACAAGGCAATGCTTTTCTTTTCTAAAATCAACAAAATTAAATACTTTGTAGCAAAGGATTATTCTCATGAAAAATCACCCCATATGCATGTAATTAATTTTATTCCAATCTCTATAAAAGAATTTAACCCATAAAATAAATCTGGCTTAGGTACTTGGGTTGTTAAACATTAATGGCAATCCCCTCGTATTAGAATCTCACCCATGAGAAATGATATTATTTTTTTCTTTCAATAAGCATCTTTTTTGTTTTTAAAATTATTATAAACATAACAAATGTTTAATTTGTATGTGTGATGAAACTATCTTTATTGCTTCCATTTATTCAAATGCTTATTTCCGAGTGACTGGCAATTTTTGTCAAAATATATTCATATATTTAATTATTGAATCGTAGAGGAATTTTTTGCTAACTTTTGAGCATAAATGGTTTGATCCACGAATTTTATCATTTATCATCGCAATTTTATTTATTTAATTACAAATTTTTGTTAGTTTAAAATTCATTTTTACGTTTAATATATTATATATAAAAAGTAACCTTAAATATAATAAATAGTTCAAAAATTTATTTAATTTAAAAGTGTACCAATGTCATCCTGTACCTCCACTAAAATATATATGAAGAATATTTTCCACTAAAAGATTTACCTACAAAATACGTTTTTAACTAAAATGGCGAAATAGTTTATTATAATTTTACTTTATATAAACATTATTTAATAAAAGTATGCTAAATAAGTTTACATTAAAGATTTTATGTCTTAATCTTAATAATTATGTGCTTTCTATAAGCAAATTAAGATTAAACATGGAAAGTATTTTATTCTACGTTAATAAAAGAATAGAAAAAATTTTAACATTTTGTTAAACTATAATTAAACTGTGACCCTTAGCTAGGAAATATAAATATAATAAGTGTTTAAGCATTTCAAATTTCAAATGCAGGCTTATTTATTTAGCGTAATTTCTTTATAGCATTTTAGTATTTACTATAAATTGTACTGCAACATTTTTCAAGCAAATGTTTGATAAAGAAACACTTAAGTTTATAAATAAACATATTTAAAAATGGTATTAACAACATGTATAAGTTCAATGAATTTACATATTTGAAAATTAAAGTATTTAAACTATCGCTGCTACTTTTCACATAATGAAACCTTCACATAATGCACAGCCTGCTATAAATATTTTTAGCAAAGGATAAAATTTAATTCATTTTCTTTTTTAATCAATTTAACACTTGTGATACATTTTTAACCTATGAGTATTATTCACGCAGACATCTTTTTATAAATATCTTTATAGGTATGAACGTAAATATATTTTCCATATTTCAAATTTATAATTTATTTTTGAGCTACATATTTCTATTTTATTTTACTTATTTATTTGTCATACAACATGACACAATTTTAAAGATTGTGTTGTTTATGGCAATACCTTTCGTTTATTAAAATAGGTGCGACATTTGTAATGATGATGTGTTTCTGTTCATTTTTAAAATTCTTAAATTTGTTCCCTTCAAGTACATTGTTTAAAGAGAAGCAGGGTTTGTTCTAAGAATTAGAATATATCCTTCTAATTCTAGTATATATTTCATAAGACACACACATAAATTTTCTTGTCAAATTTAAATATTTTAGATTTGTTGATATTGTAAGAAATAAACTTAAATTTACTTGAATTAAAATTTTTGTGAGCATTTCTTTCAAAAGACATTTGTATTTTTCATTTCTTCATAAGAAAAAGGGAACTTATTAACTATATATGCAAAATTAATCGCATTTCATATTTAAACATTAAGAGAGCGTACCATTAAATCAATACAAAATTATCTACATTTTTTAATACTCAATTTAAATCGTTTAATCAAATGTATGCATAAAATATTCTCATTTAATCACAAGCATCGAATTATAGTCTTTTAAAAATATGAAAATATTCTCTTTCTCTGCTTTAAATCTTTACTTTCATAAAAAAATTATCAAAATCGCCATTTACAAATATATAAAAACCATATTTTCTTCCGAAACTAATTATCCATTTCCATGGAAAGAAAAAAATCAGCATTCAATTCCCATTTTAAATTTCCATTATAGTCCAAAGTTGAATTGAAGTCAATGAAAACGTGTCCATAAATTAAAAATTGTATATTCTTTTGAATAAAATCATCGGCATTTTTACGAAAAACTAGCACAATGCGTAATTGAAATTCTTCTGAAAAATTACAAACAAACAAAAATTCAGATATGAATATAGCATCGCCATGTCATTTCCTGTAAAACCATTAAAAAAACTGAAAGGGAAAAAATAAAGTTTTTGAAAAGAAGTTTAAACATGGAAAAAAATATTTGAATGAATTTCAGGAAAATATTCGCTTCAGTTGGTTCTGCATGCATCAGTGGTCCACAATCAGGGTTTCATAGTCGCCGAAAATGACGTAATTATTAACCGAGTATGTTTTAATCAGCAAGTCAGGGCTAATAATTTTTTACTCTTTCATCAAAATCACCATTCCATTTTTTTCCCCTCAACCATTCCTTTAACGGAAGAAAAGTTCATTCAAGTTGAGGGAGAACATAAAACGGAAAAGAAAAAAGTTAATTTCTTGCATTTTAATGCTCCTCAAAAATTTTCAATTGCAGTATTTATTATCAGTTCTTAATACCCGGGTAAAAACCGGATAGCTAAAGTAATAAATCTAGATTTGTTCGTTTTTAATGAGAAGAGCCATGAGTAATGGGCGACATTCATTTTCAGCCCGTTAACGTCCGTGAAAGAATAAAACTCAACAGCACCAGTCAAAAAAGAAGAGTTTGTTGTCTTGCGTTTGAAAGTGGCGTAAAATGTGTAACTTCAACCGCTAGCCAATAATTCAAGTTAGATAACTGGTCTGAAGGGTTAATCTAAAAGCTGCTATATAATCTACTTTTTCGCTTCAAGGGTATAAATAAGGAACGAAAGCCACGTGCATATGTATGTTAATGAGCAGCTTCGAGAATATTCTTTTCCTCGTGGTTTAAAAAGCTAATATTTCTTAAAGGGTGATGGTGTCAAAATTCTTATTGAAAAGAATTTTTTTCAAGGGAAGTTTAGACTTAGACGATACGCCTAATCGCCTACAAAGCGCTAGAATATTGGCTTTCATTTTTAATAGAAAAAAGCTGTTTGCGGTAAAAGATTCAAAGTGTATTTTTCAGTATAATTTATATCCAAATATTGTGTTATAAAATTTCTAATTTATTTACATAAACGAGTATCTGTTTATTAAAATATAATACTGTATATTAGTTTTTGTTTTGATAAGTATTTATCACATATTAGTTTAATACTCTCTTATGGTTTCCTGCAATTCTTTCAATTTCTTAGAGAAATTTGCTTTATTATATAACAAAAACAGATTGTTATTACGTGTTACGCAATAGGATATTTATAACTTCGCCAAATATGTTCCAAAACCTTTTTTAAAATTTAATTTATTTATTTAAAATATTAAGCAAGAGAGATAGTGACTTTTTAGTTTTGCCACAGTTTTCCAGTATCCCTCCGCCTTAGAATTTTTCTGTTTTAGTTAAAATATATTTTTATTCGGTGTTAGTAGTGTATATACAGTTTTGCTACAAAAATTTCATAGCTTCTATTGCAATTTACCTTTTTATTATTTAAAATGAGTTAGGAAATGATAGTTAATATTGTAATTAAGTATAAACGCAAAAAATATTTTCTCCATATAATCTTCAGATATATTGATATTTGATTTTCATTTTATACTATATTGTGAGTAGTTTAAAGAGTTAAAGACCGTGTTGGTGTTGCACCAGCATACTTCCCAGTACTTAGATATAAATCGATCTCTACCAGCTAAATAGAAGCAGCCAAGTGGATTCTTCGTGACTTTGAAACAAGGACCAAGCAGAAAACCTCCAATACTTGGCCTGTCTCCACCAGAGTACCATTTTACTTGGAAGACAATGCAACCACATACAGTTTTAACGTGCCTTTTATCAAAACCGACGGATCTTTGGCTAAGGTGGGATTCGAGGTCACTATTTCCGGTAATGAAAGCAAAGCCCTAACCAACCCAGCCACCGCGGCCTTGTTAAAACTATGGAAGCTACTTAAACTTTCACAAACAAAAGAGATTGCTTAAGAACAGAAAGCTATAGCAAATTGCTTTTTTAAATATTTATTTTACTTCATTCTGGAGACCTTTTTAGATGCAGCAAGCCATATTCACACGTAAGTAAAAAACGGATGTTAAAAAAAATAAACTCCAAAACAAAACTTGATATATATGCCTATTGAAACTGGAAAACATACGCATCTTCCGTTGTTTAATGGTGACTGGAATATGTCTTATATTTCCCATACTAGATTTTGGCCACAGATAGACTAAATATTTAAAATTGATAAAATTGTGGATGGGCGAAGTAAATTATTTTCTTATCATTCAAGCAATTGATATAATTCCTGATATTATAGCCAACCAACAGGATTGAAAAACATAGCACTTTAAAACTTTGAAACAATTTAGTGCCCTTACCTGGTTTAGAGGGGAAGGATGATGTTGTTGCACTAGCATGCTTCCCTGTACCTAGTCCAGAGTTGAGCTCTACCAGTTAGATAGAAGCAGCCGGGTGGAGTCTTCGTGATTTTGAAGAAATGACCAAACAGAAGAATGCCAATACTTGGCCTGCCACATCCAGAAATACCATTTCACTTGGAGGACATTGCGACAGCGCCTAATTTTAATGCATCACATCTGCCATTAGTGAACATGGCGGATCTTCGGTTTAGGCGAGATTCGAACTCGTAACCTTCCGATACTGATAATCACACCTAAGCAACCAGGATATCGCGGCCCCGGAAGGATAGTGTAACAAAGTACAAATAAGGTACAGTAAAATGTAAGAGGGGTGAAACAGAAGAGCCTGATCTCTCATACGGAGAGCATGTCTAATATAGCTGAATCAAACATTCATAATAGAATAATTTTTTTAATATTATATTTTTCATTGAATATACGAAAAATTCCTTTTGTGAATAAATATATTCATATGTTTACAATTTGATGTTTCTTATTTTCATAGAAATTTGTATCTCAGTATATTATAGATAATTATAAACTGTACATTATAACACATTATAAATGTCAATATTTTCTACCTTAGGTTTTCAATGAAAATGTTCAATATTTGCAACAAAATAATAACTTCAAGAAAATGTTGACATTTATAATTTAAACTATTATTGAGACCCTACATCTATAAAAAATATCGTATAGTATAAAAATTTTCTATTTGTTTCCTTTTTACTTTTTACTATTCTTGATTTTTTTATCAAATTCTTTTAATATATGGCATTTTGTTCCTATTATATACAAAGCTTCAAACAACTAATTATTAATAGTTAGTAATATTAATTAGCAACTCATTGTGTATAGTTTTAGCAACAAAGTTTGCTATTTTTTGGACAACCCAACTGATAAAATATTTTAGTCAAATTTTTTGAGAAATCGGGATTTTTTCCATTATACCATTGCTTTTAATCCTAAGTAACCAGCATTTCCTCTACGAAGAAGTGAAAATAATGTAACATAGATACTACGATTTTATTGGCATTAAATTTTATTTAAAATTTAATATACACTAAATCGAAAATTTTTTTTGTTCAAATATTGACTAAAAAGTGATAAACAATGGTTAACAAGCTAAATACTAAACAAAGCTAAAGCTAGTTGATGCAAGAGACTGCTTGGTAATAATTTTGTCGGTTAAAAGGAACATTATGGTCCAAATCAAGAAAGGCAAAAAATAGCCAAATATGGCAAAATTTAATTTTGTTTCATTGAAAAAAGTTACTATTATATTATATTTTCGCAATTGATCACCGATGCGATTGCTAAATAGTTTCCGCCAGAAGTAAACATTGGCATTTAAGTAAGTTTTCTCAGTAAGTGATAAATATGTAGTTATAAAATGTAAATATAAAACGTTTTTATTATTTTAATTAGTTTCTGAAAAAGTAAACTGAAGCAAATATATTAGTTCTGACAATAATTTACGATATTTTTCTTTCTCATTACGGCAATCACCAAGTATAATGGAAATGTATCTAAAAATCATTATTGCTTAGCTGTTCAATTCAATTGTGGAATAATTGAGGTAATATTTATTAAGCATAATTTCTTTGTATATTCAATTACACTGTTTATTTAAAAAACATACATCATGTTTTCTAGAAATACATTTTAAGCAAAACATTTATGTAATTTGCTTTTACACTTTTTAGTATCAGTAGCACCAGATACGATTTTCAAAGGACACTTCTTTAAAACATCCAGTGCCTTTGAGGGATAGTGCGATTCGTGCCGCTAATGCACTATCCACCAAGGCTTTCGGTGTCCTCTATGTAAGAATACTTTCTGAGTAGATTGCAAGGGTTAACCAAGTCGGGCTGAGAAAACAGAAACGTTTCCGGATTTTTGATTAACCCGGACAAGCATGATGAGCAGATGCCGGCTCATCCGGCTTGAGGCTAAAATTATAATTCCCTCTTAGAAGTTGACAGTAGCTCTCTGAGTTTTCATTGATATAAAAAAAAACTCCGTGACACGACAGCCCATGTGAGCCAAGGCCAACAGTGCCCATAAATATTTCCATGACCGAGGAGCCTGGGGTGCGAAGCATATATACCAGTTAGGTGGTCAGCCTGACGAGAGATCCCCAGTGTTTAGTTCCCAAGCATGCTTGGTACTCAATTTATCTACCCACTGAAGAGATAAAAGGCTGAGTCAACCTTGCCCAGCTCGAGGACCAAACCTCGGACCTGAAGTTTGGGAGCGTGAAATACTGCCACTAAGCCATTAGGCTTCATTTACTGTTATAATTAAGTCATAATATAAAGTTGGATTGCGTAGTGGCGTTCTTGCAGTGAATACCGGCATTAATTGGATGCCACTGTTCTGGTGGTTTATAGGTCATTCTCATTATCAGAAAGTAGTGAGTTGGAATTCCTACTGAAACGAAGGTCTACCATGTTCACTAATGGTGTCTGGAGCATGCAAAGTTGGGCGTGATCGCAATGTCCTCCAAGTGAAATGATATCTCTGGGGTGGCAAGCTATGTATTGAAGTTCATCTGCTTGGTCCTTGCTTCAAACTTACGAAGACTCCAACCAGCTGTTTCTAACTGGTAGAACCTAACTCAGAGCTAGGTACAATGAAGCAACCAGATGCAACAACAACGACTCTCAAATGGCTGATTCTACGTAAATGGTATATTCCAACTCTTGACTATGTATAGGGAAGTATATTGAAGCAACAACAACATTAGGCTCAGATGCCTTCTAACGTAATAACTTTGTTGGAAAGTAAACCGCATTCCCGAGTAACTATTCGGTTAGAGTTAGTGCTGGAGCTTTTCAAGAATGATATCTAAAAAATTAAACTTAATTAATATACCTTTCACATTAAGCTTTAACTCCATAATATGTATTACTGATCTTAACTATTGCTGTTGTAAATAATAGAAAACGAAGTACAGTTTGAGAAAAATCCTCATGAGAAATGCAGTTATGAGCCTATATTGAATCAGTCTCTATCCCATATTGAATTTGTCTGTAGTATGTATCAAGATTGGTTTTTATAGATTTAGACTTATTAAAATGTTATCATTACATAAGTAATGATGTTTTATTTCAGATTCCTTTACAAAACAGCTTTTCTCTTAATATTTCTACAAACTCAAAATTATTGAAAACCGACATGATGACTTTGTCATTTAGAGAAACATTCTGCCATAAATTTCTGAAACAAGACCTAAGAAAAACATTCAACAGAGGAAAACTTAGCAATCAATCTGCAGATTTGTGACTCCTGATTGAATAAACTCCTGAAGAATAAAAAGAAATTACATCGATGAATCCTTCATCAAATATATCTTCATAGCCGTGTATGCCTCTAATTTAATACAGACATTTAACGAGAGGATTATTGAGGGCCAACAATGACCCCTGGAGATTATGCGTTATTATAATATAAAAATCAGTCAGTTGTGCTATTCATAAATTTTAAAGCAAGTTTCTTTCTTAGTACCTGATTCGTCACCAAATTATTCAATAAAATTACTAAGATGTTCACATAAAATCACTAATTTTCTTAGCATGAGAAAATTTTTGGAAAATTAATACCACTGGAATTTCTTACAAGCGTTAATGAAATAGATATCTCTAAATAGAGTCCCAACAAAAGAAACTCACCCATTTTTCTATGTCAGCTCTAACAGCAAAGACGGCAAGCTACAGATGTGAGAGAATTATTGAAAACATGTTTTCATTTAAAATATTAGTTTTAAATAAATTAAAAACTGAGAATTATAAACAAATATATATTAACGATTCTGAGACAACAAGCAACAAAACTTTTTGCGTGACATCTTGTAAAGTGATTGACTTTATTTAACGCAGATAGTTTTCATATTACACAATGCACTCAAAACTCTATGATATATATTTTTCATTATTTTAATACAAAGAGTTTATTATTTTATACAATTTCCCATATTATGAAGTTTTTTTGTTTCTCATAATATTACTCGGAATAAAATTCCTGATAAAAAGTGTTCGTTGACTTTCCATTAATTTTTTGGTCACATATCAGTGACATCTCTGATTCAAATTTCTAACTTAAATAAGACGGCGGACTGGTTATCGTTCATGACTTCCTGGTCCCAGGTTTGATACCCGGTTAGGGTGTGGATGTTTCTTTTTATGTGTTCCTTAATCCTTTCTTCTGAGATAATGAATTAAAATGATAAAAGTTTTACGGTGGAATGACAAGTGTAATGTCACTCACATCCGTGATTTGGTTCATAAATGCCCAATGGATAACCACAAATAAGCAGAAATGTCCGATTTTTTTGTGGCACAAAATTATTCACTCCGTATGTGCCATTATTTAAAAAAATAATATATTAACCATTTTAAATAATTTTGAGATTATTTGACAAACACTCAGTTTTATATATCATGGCATCTAAAATAAAAATATATTCTAATTAAAATTCATATATTGATCATATTTACATGAAATGAGCATTTATTTCTTCTTCCTTTGTTATTTATTAAGCTGTATTTTTTATATCATATTTTTTAATCGCAAACAGAATTTAACAAAAATAAATTCGTTTTACTGTGAAAAGAAATGTAAATCACCATTTCTTGACTCTTCTTACGTCTTCTTAATTTATCACAAGATGTTTTAATTTTCTCCACGTAAAAGCAATTCGGAATAATTATAAATTTGCGAGCTGTATAAATCATAAGAAATTTCAGTGGGATCATGCGATGACTGCGGTTATGGCCAGATTCCAAAAAGTTAAAATTATAATTTTATATTGCTTTGAAACCTAACGTTACGAAAATTCAAATAAATGACTCTAATATTTAGATTTTAGTACTTTAACAATTAATATAAAGTACTTTTTTGTGAGATTTAGGAGAAAAGTGAAATTTAATTCTACCTTTGTTTTAAAAAGAGTCAAATAAAATAATTTTAATATAGAAAAAAGAAATAAAATAATAAATTTATATACTTTAAAAAATAGAAAGCTAAAATTTGTTTTATAATAAGTAATTTGTTTTATAAATAAATTTTATAAAATCTGTTTTATAAAAATAAAAAATATGAGATTAAATCGTTCACAAAAGAATACAGTTTATTATTTGGATATTTTACACTACATTTTTTTGACTAGCTTACGTAAGATAAAAACTAAATTGACCATTCAAAATGCATAATTAACTGTGATACTTATTGTAATATTTTATGTAATCTCTCAAAAAAGCAGTAAACAAAAATATTTTATAGAAATCAATACAAAAGCACTAAAATTTTTCACATAAGCAAATTTAATGAAATAAATTCATTGTTACGAACGAATTATTTTAAAATATGAAACTGGCTTACAGAATTAATTTACTAATCTGGAAAGCAAAATTATTTTTATTTTTCGTATTTAAATTCTGTGTATTAATATTCTTTCTTGAAAACATACGCGGTATTTTGTATATAAGACACATGTAATTACAAGTATCTTATATACAAAATACCATGAATTGTAATATGATTATAAGTAGATTCCTTTTATTTGCTTAATTAAGCTAAGTTTCCATCAAGCTTAGTCGAATAATTTGCTGTCTGAATAATCAGAGTTCTTATAATTAGATTTCAGCTGAACAGAATAAACTAACGTTTTAACACCTACCTTCTTTAGATACATACAATGTAATCTGCTTCCGAATGAACTGTATTCATTGTTTAATATAATCAAGCATTCTAAATAAAGGGAAGCTGGTAACAAAGAAAAGTTATTCGGTATATCATGAAATCTAAGTTCTTCTAGATGTTAGATATAGTAATATTGATTATCTAAGACCTTTGGTTTCATGAAAACATTGTAACCATTTCATCACAACGTAATATTTTTCTAGATGTGGTTGTCTTGGATACTAAAGGGTTTTATATAAGATATTTTTTGAGTATTCACACTTGTAGACATTTTTATTTAAAATACTAACCCTTATGCATTTTAGTAACAGAGGGCATCAAAAATTTAAAACTTATTTCCTTCATGAAGTTAGCACTTTTTTAAAAGGTCGAGGTAAGGCAAAATGCGAAAAGCGGACAAGTGTTTCCTTCAACTTTTAAATTTTCTACTATCCTCCAGCATTCATTAAGAAATAATGAAGGTAAATATCAAATGTGCTTGTGTTGTTGAAATAAAGTTCCAATTATAAAGATAAAACCAATTTTATCTTTTAAAATCATATATTGATGTCACATTGATTCGTTACCCAAAATTAGTTTAAATTCAAAAGGAAAAAATGATTAAAAATCTTCTTGAACTATTCTCGTGTGCATGCATTTGATCATAATATTAAAGATGATCAAATAGCTTGGGCTCATGTAATCGCCATTTATTTGCAGAATAATTCTGTGAACGTAAATGCGTTAGTAAAATATATTTGACAACATAACAAATGTGTTCAATGGATTTTAAATTAGATGTACGCTGAACATTCCAAAAGTAGAATTTTTTTCTCAACATATAATCATCAATGATTCAAATGCATAAGTATTATCAATTAAAATAAAGTTCAGATTAACTATTACTGCACATATTCTATCAACATGTCCATAATCAATCATCAATGATTTAAATGCATATTATCGTCTGTTAAAGTAAAGTTCACATTAGTTATTACTAAGCATAATCTATTAATGTGTCCGTAATCAATCATCAATGATTTAAATGCATACTATTGTCTGTTAAAAGAAAGTTCAGATTACCTATTACTGTGTATGTTCTATCAATGTGCCTAGAAGAATTTCCTGAAACGACATTTTCATCAAATACTCGTCTGTAAATGAGAAATTCACTGAGTTATTGTCAAATCACTTGATAGACTAATAAATATTGTAGTCAAAAGAGTAGATGGATAAAAAGATATAGTTGCCTGATAGACTACGATACTTCCATCTCGATGTGTGTAGTTTTTATTAATGATTATGAGCAAATGCGTGTGGCCTGTATAAGCATTTGTCATTGGGTTGAAAATCAAATCGTAACACTTTCGTGAACACAATTCATCACTAATCGAGTAAATTTTAGTTAACATGTTCATTGCATTAATTTTTCTTCGGTATGGGATGAGTAAGCGGACACGAATTCATGTCACTCAAGCAAAAAAATTCCTAATTGTTTATCCTTCTGAGTATACTATTGTCAGATTTCATTTAATAAACATCTGCTATAACCATAGATATCAAACATGTCAAAATCGCTTTTCGATTATGTTGGTAAAAACTTTAATCGAGTTAAATTTCCAAGGACAGAGGTTTGTGAACAAACGTTTTAAAGCTTTTTCAATATCAGAAAATTACTGAATTGAAAATACCAAATAATCAAGGAACATCTGATATCAATAAGTTGTTATAATGAGTCCAAGACCATACATGCTTTCAAAATCTGACTTTCATCTTTTCAAACCCACAGAAACAGTCTTCCATTGAATATCATCAGAACCTTTTAACTCTTCTAACTCGCAAATTCTACTGTATTCTATAACGTTCTTTCGTTATTTTTTTTGTATATTTTTCAACACCAAACTGTTATTTATTGTTATCTAACATATCTACTTACTTCAATCTACTTTTGCAACGAATTTCAGCTTCTTCTATTAAATGAGTATATAAATGTTTCAGTAAAAACTGTGAAGTACACTCAATGGCAAGCTGCAAGTTAAAACATAAACCTACGCTTCAGTATATATATGTAAAATTATTCAGTGTGATGCTTAATGGAATAAGAAATCACTTCTGAATTTGACAGCTGCATCAGCACCATTTTGTGAACTAGATTGGACGCAAATTTTAATGGTTATATATCACTGTTGGAATATATATTCAGATAGACAAAAATACAGTCCGACTGATACATACACAGATAGATATATGAGTACATTGATAGGCTGAATGATAGGTAAATAGTTAGGTAAATAGATGGATGGACAGACAGACTAATAGATTAATAAATTTATACATAGCATATAACATTATCCTAATATTTTTTAATATTAAAATTCAATTAGCGATATATAATTACTACAATTATAATTACTTAACCAGTTAAATTTATCTAATTAAAATGGAAATGTAAATAGTGTAAGTTAAAAAGTATAATTTATTTAAAAACTTACAAATTCCCTAATTTCAGTAATACTTATATATGAATACACATATGTGTGTATGAGAGAGAAATTCATAAGTATAAGAGTATTCAGACATTTAACTGATTATAAACAATGGATAATTGTTTAAATCTGTGTCTTTCAATCTCCATAAATTACAATTTAAATCAGTAAACCAGTCAATTAATTTCCATGTGTGAACTAATTTATATTCAGTTTTCATGAACTAATTTCTTTTTTGTGCTGTTTATCGTAGTTTCATACAGGAACTGATTAGAGATTCTGTAGTCGATTCCTAAATGAAATTACGATAAACAGCACAGAAAATAGAAAATTAGATTAAAAATATGACTTTTCTGTGCAAAATAAGAATATAATTTAAATCAGTCAAGAAGTTAATTATACTTTATGAGCTAATTTCTTTTTTTTTTCAAAACTATATCTTAAAAGAAATATTATCTACATTACAAATACTTTCGCTAAATTAATAGAGGTTCTAAAGTCAATTCCAATATGGAACTACGATAAACATCACAGGAAATACCAATTAGACTAAACACCCATCGAATTTTCTGATGCAAAAAAAGAGTACAATTTAAATCAGTCAAGAAGTCAATTAATTTTCATGAATTAATTTTTTTTCAAAACTTTATTTTAAAAGCAATAATTTTTATGCAAAATAATTTCTCTAAAAAGAGGTTCTGTAAAAAAAGGTAAAAAGAGATTCTGTGTGTTCAATTCTAATATGGAACTATGAAAAACATCACAGGAAATACCAATTAGACTAAACACCCATCGAATTTTCTGATGCAAAAAAAGAGTACAATTTAAATCAGTCAAGAAGTCAATTAATTTTCATGAATTAATTTTTTTTCAAAACTTTATTTTAAAAGCAATAATTTTTATACAAAATTATTTCTCTAAAAAGAGGTTCTGTAAAAAAAGGTAAAAAGAGATTCTGTGTGTTCAATTCTAATATGGAACTATGAAAAACACAGAAAATACAAATTAGACCAAAAATCTGACCTTCCCTGCGTAAAAAAGGAGAGAAACTTTTCAGATTTATACGACGCTCTACAGCGAAGGACTTAACTCTGTTCTGACGAATGACGGTCAGCTGCAGTGTTGAAGGGTTAACGGTCTGCCCGTCGGCCCCAGCGCTGGTCCCACTTTTCGCACTCAAGCATCATTAAACTCTAACTGAGAGAATGAAATTAACAGAAGCACTGGATATTGTACCGCACTTGACGCAAGAATTATTCACGGGAGCTCCTCTGTTTCAACTTCAGGAACTCCGGCTTAATGGGTCCTTCTTCTTAAGCTAAAAATAAAGGATGAAATTTGAGTTAACTGTAATTTATCTAAAGGATTCTTGCTCTTGACAGTTATATCCCAATAATTTTGAAAATTGCAACTCTCATTTATTAAAAATACAAGCATGAATATTCATACAAATTCTCTATTGTCTCATGAAATTAATTAATTTTCCTTAAGAAATAAAAATATTAATTTGATAATTTTAAGTGATTATCAATCATAACATTAAAATATTAAAAAAATAAGTTTCTATATTTTTGTAACGCAATTTACCCTCCTTATAACATAATGAAATATTGTTAACTGCTAAAATTGTACTCAATTGTTTTACAAAATAGGCTTTGAACTGGTTTTAGAATGTATATTATTCATTAAGGAATTAATCAATAGTTGATAGGACCAATGCTGAAAGAATTTCTTGCAATCCCCTGAATAACATTGAATAACTCTAATTTTTTTAGCCTCTGTAGTTTTGAAAGTTATCGAATTTTAGGCACTTTCTGAATAAAAGTTACAAATACATTCTGCATCAATTTTCGTAATAAAGTCACTATTACAAAACATAAAATGAACAGTTTATAAGTCAAATTGTAAATGTCCATTTTTTATTCAATAACTTCTTAGATATAAACATTAAGAAATAATTTTTCTAAGAATAAAATTTGTTAACATATTTATAATTTTTAATAAAAATTTTATAACACTGGTAAAAAAAAAAAAATCTTTTTTGATCATATAAAAGGGTAACTGCAAGTGAAGTTTTGAAAACAATTTATGTAAACTTGTGTCTAACAAGAAATTGGATTTACAATTTACAATACATTACTTGAAATTTTTGTTCAATCAAATTTAAATTTGTTAATACACATATTATAACAAAAATTAAATCAAATTCTTATGAATTATTTTAATAAGAGTAATTTTTTAAATTATAGAAATATATGCAAGCTTGTTGTTGATGATACTTTTGCCACTTGGACAAAACCAACCTCACTATGTCATTGGCTATGCGAATTTACTTAAGTCAGTAAGATGCGTCCTTCGCTTAACCAAAGCACCACGAATGTGAAAGTACGACTTTGTCTTAAGCTACTCCGATAGATGGCACCACCAGAAAATCCACTGATTTAATTTTGACATTGATATGAATGGGAAGGCATTTTTCTCCAGACCCTTACACCCATACATACTTATATGCATATTTTGGGCTTATCTTATTAGGTTGTCAACCTAACCCGAAACCAAAGTGTTTAGTTCACAAGCGTGCTTCATACTCAGTTTCATTGGCCCACTAAAAGGATGAAAGTTTGAATTAACCTTGCTCAAACCAAAGCTTGAACTTCGGGCTTTTACCATGGAAGTAGGAAATCCTAATAGTGCTCTACCAGTCATCAACGGAAAAAATATAACCAACTAATTATTTTCTAATGTTTTTTATAAGATTATATTTTTTATAGTAACATATATTAAGTTCAAATTTTGATAATAATAGGTATTTTGTAAAATTTTAGAAGAGGAAATTTTTATCATTCATTATGTACTTAATTCGACACTATTAAACCAAGCTGTTTTTCGTCAGTATTTTTAAATCACTTTTTTCTTTAATTGTATATAAGTATAGAATACTAATCACCTTCTAAAAACTTCTAGGAGTGTAAACAAGATTTTGAAGGTAAGTTTTAATTTGACCTAGTAGTAAAATCATGCACTTCTTAACTGAATACCTGCTGTTCAGTCTAAGCCAATGGTGATCCTAGGAGGGAGCCTATTCTCATCTATAGAGTTAGACCTTGACATTGTTTGGGTTTCAATTCCTTACTACATAAATCAGCAAAAAACCCAATATCAATGAAAAAGTTTCTTCATAATTTTACAATGATTGTTCAAATGCCTTAGAACATCTAATGACTTCTATACTCTCAATTATATGGAGTCAAGTTACACGAGTTTTGGAGTTTTTCGGCATGAGAGAATATTCCAAGCTTTCTTTGTAAAGACAAACAGACATGGCCAATTATTCCTTAAAACGCATACCTAAATGTGAAATTGTTTGAGGATTCAAATATGTAACAAGATATTCTACTTTTTGATCCTCAATTTTGCAGCATCACGTGTCCCCATGGCAACTACTGTTGAATCCATATTCATTGAACTAGAAGAAACCTGGATGATGTAAACAATACAAGCTGCTTCTGAGGCATTCCGCTGACATAAAAATACTGCGCGTTGCATTTCTATTTTCTTCACATCTGTTTGTACAAATCTAGGGAGAGGCTTTGAAGTTCTCCAGATCCTTCCACTTCGACAGAAGTGTAAAACCTATAACTTTCCAAGAAAACAATACGAGTCATAATATTTGATGACATTCTGACACTTATTGCAAATGTATGATTAGTAAGATGTACAACCTGGGATGTCCTTGATTAAACATTTTTGAATTTCTACTCATACGTTATCCAGATGTTAGACCAGTGATTTTAATTTCATGTTTTACAGGTCAAAACAGGAATAATTTAAAACTAAAGGAATCAAAATCTTATAATAATGATAAGCAAAATAAATAATATTTTTAAATGCTATTCTTTTACATTATTATAAGAGAAATTGACAATTATAGTAAATTATATTCGGAAACATTTTTTCTTATTTTTTATGTAAAATTATTTAAGTTTACTTGTTCTCTGTTGCAATCAACAGCTATCAAAACAATATAATTTATGGAATGCAAATATATAAGTTTCAATCATAGAATGACTTCCTTAACATTTCCAAATTTTGAATACTCATTCGCGGTAATTAATAAAGGAGAAATCGAAACATTTTCTGTGTAATAGATCCCGTTATTTTTCCGTCTTATAATTTATTCACATCCAAATCCCCCATTCATCGAAATTATATTTTGAAAAATGTTATTTTGCACATGGAAAATTGAATTTTCTATTTTGAACTAGGCAATATTTTCAACTTTGTCACATTCCTTTCCAAATAAACAAGATTGAAACAGCAAGAAGCTAAAATATGAGTATATCTACAGTGTATAGTTTTTTTTTTCCTTTTCTAAAATATTGTTATTACAGACATCAGTCCGAAAGCAAAATGATTAGATAAAAAAAAGAAAAGTTTATTTTTTATGTTGAAATTATACATTCATTTTTATTTAAATTGAAAAGGTACATTGTATAATAAATATATAATAAAATTTTAGTAACTTCAAGTTATGATGTATTTTTAAGTAACAGCATGTTGTGTATTTTAAAGGTGAACACATCCATGATTAAAAACAATTACCCCCAAAAATTCAATAGTTCTTCAATTCTGTATTTTAAATCACCAAAATTTTCTGTTGTCCCGAATTTTGAATTTGTTATTTCATTTTAAAAAAAAATACATGATTAATTTATCTCCTTTAATTTAAAAATATCATCATATGTCTTCCTGCAATTAAATTATTTTAAATTATAAATTAAACTTTATATATATTTTTGAAAAATTAGTATTAGCTAGTGTAAAATTAATAACATTTTAAAATGTATCAAATATATATATATATATATATATATATATATATAGCATGCGTACAAAAGACAAATAAAATACTTTTATCAGAAAAAAGAAAATTGAAGCAATTTTGGCATTTGAGGCTACAACAAATCTTCGTCTGTATGGAATTCACGATAACCTATTTAAGTAGACCTGTTAAAAATTATTTTATCACACTTATAATCACTAAACCAGTTATTCCATGTCTTTAAATGATTCTACATACTTGGTCTTTAACGCAGCTCCATAAATAGAAATCTAGCTGTGATAAATCGGGTTACAAGGAAGCAAATCTTTCCTTGCTAGTGTATTTAGAAACGTCTCTTAGAATAAAAAGACAGTCATAATGACATCTGAACAAGTGTGGAACGCATTCTGTTGAACTAGGAGTTTCTATTCTGCTAAAATTATATGCATTGGTTCACATATTATTCAGAAGCATCAATGACAAAAATGTTCGGAAACATCAGTCATCTAAAAGCCAAGACACATTTGGAGATATTGGTCTAGAGTAATACAAAACCTGATCCCAAATATTATACTTCACAAAACAAACAAAAAACCATTCGTTGAGGATAAAGAGAATTTTCTGTGACAAAACCGGCTTTCTTGCTATTCAAAATTTAATATTTTTAAAGATTGATATAGCCTAATAAGTATGTATCATCTGAATCTTGTCCCATAAATCACAGCCAGCTAGCCTCATCTGAAAACTGATATACTATAAGTGCAGCCATTGTGTGTGTGTGCCAATCCTTCTTACACTTTACCGAACGATGATCTTTTTTTAGCAGTACCTTGGGCGATACTGTGAATAAAACTTTCTGATATTTTCTTAATTTTATAAAGTAAGATTTCAAGAATCGCTTGCAAGTTTTTCCTCAACATCAAATTGTTGGCTTCGCCGACATTAAATTGTTGATCTGAGTAACAAATTGACGCGAACAGTTTCTTCTTCATAAATGAATTGGAAGCGATAGCATTTTTTTGGTACATTCTCTGTCTTTTGTTTGCACCTACATTTTTCACTGTACATTTTGCTCAAATTTGGATACTAATGCTGTTAAAAATGCTTGTAGAATACTTTAATCTACTTTTAAGGAATAAGGAATATTTCAGTTTTTTAATAGGTTTTTCTCCACAAAGATGAGATGTTTTGTTTGAAATGTCAAGAATTTTGGTTGAATAACAGTCCATTTGGGTAAACCCAACGTTCTCCAAAATAATACGAGATTTGTATGTATTTATGAACGTCGAGCTGATTCTAAATATTATATTTTGCATAAAATCTACGAGTAACTAATCAATCAAACACAGGTAATAAATTTTTAAAACGTTTTTCAGCAACCTGTTGAAATCATTTATATAAATATATGTATGTGTACGTGTGAATGGGTTAAAATTATTTATTATTTTATTGTATTATTTAAAAATATAAAACATAACTTAATAATTAATCACCTCAATCTAATAATTTAAATAAGAAAGAATTTTCAGCGTATCATGATAATGGATTTTTTTTTATCATAGAGATTTATATTTTGTCTTTTGTGTTTTAAAAGTAAAATTTTTGTGTCTTTTAATTAAAAATTGAGATATATTTTAAAAATATTAGTTTCTTAACAATTGAAATTTAATTTTTCAAAAAGGAAAATATTTCATCTTTATCTCGATAATATAATTTAAAATTTTGAAGTAACATAATTACCATATTTCAAATTTTAAATTCATCGACGAAACATTTTAATTCGGTTATACTACACTTACTAAATTCTTAAACAATATGTATACAGATAAAGTAATATTATTACATTTAACCTTTAGTGAACAAAATAGTTTACGGCATAAAAAAGCTTTTTAAGACTTTTAAGAAAACAAATCTTACCATTTCCTAAGGCAAATAACTTACAAACATGGAAAAAAGGTGCAAGACAAAATTATATCTTCTTTTAATCTCTTAAAGCTTAAGATATTATTAAAGTTAATGAACTTCAACAAAAAATCGTTAATTTCCTTATTGCAATGCATATAAAATATTGAATTCTTACTGAAGCTCTATTTTATTAAATTATTTTTGTTCCTATATGCATTTTTGAATAAACAATTTTTAAATGCAATTTTTAACTAAAATTAAAACATAAATAAAAAGAATTCTATATTATATTTTAAAAAATCTTAGTTATTAACCAACATAAAAAAGGCTTAAGTTTTGATTATTAAAGAATAAAATTTCCACATTTACTATATCCATAAAATCCAATTGAAAGTGGTCTTAACTGGATACTGTGACTGGGGGCTACATAATCGCGAATTTATATAATTCAAATTTAGGCAAGTATCTTACAAAAATAAATCAATTTAAAAAGCATGTCCTTGTCATGTTATGGCGAGAAATTCGTGCAGTTAAAGCTTGTATTCAAGTAGAACTATCTAATCATTGCCAGATTCGTTTTCAAAATTATATTTTTTACAATATTTTTATTAATATTTAAACAATGAAAAACGAATTTTAATATTCAAATATACTTATTAATTATAAGAATGAATCAAAGTTACATATTATATTTTCAATCAGTTCTCTAAAATTATTTTAAAACTATGCATTTTATTCTTTTCGGAAAATTTCATTTTATTTTATCAAATAATTTAAAGCCAGATAGGAGTATGTGTGTTAATCACAGATAATACCAGTTCTCAACCACTGGTTTTCCTGGTAACGTAAGAATTAGGTTTTCTTTGCTCAATCAAGTGCATAATAACAATCACCCCTCGAATGCATAGATGTATCCATCCCTATCTAGGCATTATTTTTGACGTAAGTCAAGACATTCCTAGTACAAAAAAAAATAACAACACAATTTTTCAAATTATGGTTCCAGTTATACAAGAATTAAACTTTCATTGTGTTACCTTTTTACTTGTTTTTCAGCGTATTCCGAAAAAAAACTCAAACTTTTAAAAAATATACAGTGTATAAACATTTTACTTTTAAGGGATTAGTAATCATTTTAGAAATATAAATAATTAAATGAATGTTTTAATATTAAAGAAATAAATATTTTAATTACTTATTTAACTAATTAATTTTGTCCTATAAGCAATTTAGATAATAAGCAGTTAATACTTACTATTAAATGAATATTACTATTATAGGAATATTTTCATTGATAATTAAGTTTAATGAAATAGGAAACAATTAATTTCCTACACAGAAGCGATAATCATAAGTGTTTGTGATATTTCCAATGTTGTGTATTAATAAGTATTTGTGATACTTCCTGATAGTTCTGATTAGTTGTTCTAATTTAGTCAAGCATTTTTTCTTCCTTTAGTTTTCTGACTAGTAAAGCTGAAAATATATAATACAATTTATATAATTTATGATCATTAATTCTAAATGTAAAAATTATAAGAAATAAACACTCATAACTAACAAAAAATTAAAGAACTTTATATTGAAAATGTTTCCTATTAATTTCTTATATTATTTAAATTTAACGGAATAAATCATATATTTCCTGTACGGGATCAATTATTATAATATAACTTAAATAGTAAAACTTACATAATAAATGCATTAATAACTGTGAATTAAAAAATATTAATTTGTCAAATACTCCTCAAATCAATTCTATGAATATTAATGGTGTCAATGACGTACACACACATTAGCGATTTTTTCATTTACAATATCATATTAATCATAAATATTATAGTCATAAATAATAAATAAATAATACTTATGTATATAACTATAATATAAAAATTAGTGTACGCCAATATTTACCCTTTTCATTTTCTTTTTTTGAAATTACACAAATGAAATAAAATACCATTTATTTTCTTTACAGGATCTTTAACCCTAAATATTATAAACATAAGTATTAAATAATTATTTTTAATAATTAAATAGTATAATCTTATAGCAACCAACAAGTTAAATAGCTGAGTCACTCAAATAGATTTACAATTAGTCTCTGACTACTAAAGATAATAAGATATAATACCATTGTCTGTGATTTATATATAAGATAATTAATCCTAAATGTTAAAAATATTAGCCTTAAGAAATAATAATAATATTACACACTTCAATATAAAATATTAAATTTAATTCTGATAACTAACTACATATTAAGTCATTAAAATATCATATTAATGATTCATATTTTATTCATATTCACAATGATTCATATTCATTCATATTAAGTCTGATTTGTCAAATATATCGTAATCCAGATTTTAAAATACAAAAAAATAATAAAAGAAAACCTTGATTTTCTATACAGTATCATTAGTTCTATATACCATCATCCTAAAAGGAAACTGATTGATAGATGTGACAAATTATAAATAAAAATATATTATTAGAGTGATATATATATTATAACATTCAAAACTTTGATTATTAATGACAATGAAAAAGTCCATACAATTTATTATCATATGAAATCATTAATTCTAAATATTGGTCATAAGTTATTTAATTACATAGTTATTTCTCACTGCTAATTGGGATTTAAATATTCCCATGTAGTAAATATTTTATATTCGATTTGTAACTATATTAAAGCTAATAATACAGTATCAATTTTCCAAATTATAGAATTAAAAACCTAAATATTAAAGCCAAAAGTAATAAAAAATTAATAACTCTAAATAACGATCCCTAAGATTAGAAAAATTAATATAGAAAATTAACTAAATAATTAAGATTTATAACTATAAAGTGTATATGTGTGTGTTTCTTTATCCTTTCACTTTCATCTTTCACTTTCGTTGACAATGGCATACCCACTGTATAAGATGGCATCACATTTGCCCATAGAAAAGGTAGATCCTAAGGGCACCCGGGAATTAGCAGGGAAAAAACATTCTTGCCTATTTTTCCTAGTCAATTATTTAACTATTAATGGCAATGAGGTATTAAGCGACTTCGGTATACTTCAGTAATAAATATGTGATTTTTATATCAGTATTTTGCAAGAAATAAACAATTTTACGTTTATTACGAATGTAATTAAACTATATTACTCTAATTCTAACATGACTAAAAACAACATTAATTCTTTTTTAAACTGTAAAGTGGTTGTTTCTTTCTTTACAGTTGAAATTCATAGTACGCCACATTATTACGATTATCATTGATTTAAAATATCCATGGTGTCAGATTACGTTTCCTCTACGTTACACTGTATTGAGACGGCGTTTTGAATCCAACTTGTCGAATAATTTGCTGCCTTCGAATTACATTCTTCGAAAAGCAGCAAATAGGACGAAGTTCACCGTGGAATGCCTGAGAATATTTACGAAGTTCGCTGTGTTAATAAAACGATTTCTTATATAAGGAGTAAAACATGGGTTTGAGACACTGTGTTCCATTGATTCAAGCTATTATTTCATTGAACAGCAGAAAAAGCAAAATTAAAAAGACATGACAAAACACCCACTTTATGATTGATTTAAAATAGGGCACAGGTGCCGTATAATCCATAAAGCCAAATTCTGAGTTCGGTGTTTTTTTTTGGCGGATTTTGTTTTTTATATCACAACTTGGTATTTATTACGTCTTACCGATGAAGACCAATAAGAAATAATGCCGAAACTTCACTTTTGGCCACCTTAGTGTTTACAGCATCGCGATGAGATTTAGAACATTTTGTTCCATTTTCGCATTTTATTAGAAATTTCGCGAGGAAATTTCATAAGAATTTTTTTTTTACTGTGATTTACTACTTGGTTGATATTTTGGATACTTAAATTCCAGGTTGTATTGATATTTTTCATTATATGATCCTTTTTGTATTCTGCTTTTATTTTTTTCAGAATTTGTCAAAATTGTTATGATTAATTATGTCTATAGCTCATTTATTGATTTAAAATACAAAGCTATTCTTAGTTCTGGATTAACATTCAATTTCTCCGATGGTAAACAGATTTTAGGTCAAGATTAAGAAGCTAACCGTTTTTTCTGTTTTAAATTGTGTGAAAAATTTATTTATTTATTTATTTATTTATTTATTTTTTTTAGAATTTGTGAGTGAAATTTGAGTATTGAAATCAGTGTGCTTTAAATGTGGATGTCAAATGAGAATTTCGGCTAAAAAAGGCCTCTTTAGTGGATCTGTTTTCTACTGCTGCAAAAGTTTCGAAGGAAAGTCTTGTAATTCCCAGAAGTCCATTAAGTCTTTGTGGTTTCTGGTTTTCTTGCAACAAATAGAATAGAGATTTTTATTTTGGCTTATGAAATTGCTCGTGGTAATAAAACAACTTATATTCAAAGGAAATATTCTTTTTTAAACATACTTTAGCAGACTGGAGGCAATTCATAAATGCAATGGTTTGCTCAATTAAATCATCTTCACAGAAGATATGTTGTGAATGTAAGATTGTTGGATTTGATGAGTAAAAATTGGGCAAGACGAAGTATTATAAAGGACATCCGAAAATGTCAGTGGGTGTTTGGTAGTGTCGAGAGAAGTATCGGAAGGTTATTTTTTTATTAGCAATACAAGAGAGAACAAAGGAAAATTTAGTTAATATTAGTAAACAGTGGTTTGAGCCAAGGGCAGTCATTGAGTACCAATCTTGGAAGGCTTATAATTCATTAGGGACTGACAGTCTCACTTTCGTGGATGCAACTGCAGGATGTCATACAAATATTATATTGAGAGCACATGGAGACAAGTTAAAAGCAGATTGCTGACACAATCTTCAAACAAATTTTTAATTTTATTTTGCAATTTTATTTATTCCATAAATTTTATTCTGTTTAATTTGTTTTTTGGGAAATATTTGAAAAATTTAATTGGGATGAATTTAAAGTTACTATTTAAAATTGTGTCGACATATTCTTTCCTTAGTTTATGCGTGGCGTTTTTATAACTTATATTATTAAAATATAATATATATAATTTGTATATACATTTTTAAAATTATTGTTTCTTTTTTTAATTTTTTTAAATTACTGTAATTAACACTTTAAATTGTACCTTATAATTTATATTTATTCTTTTGTGAATGTTTCTTTATTTTTCATTAGTGTTCGCGTTCTGATTCATCTGGAATTTTCATAAGAATTCATATTCCGATTTTCTTAGAATTCGTATTTACTTTTTCGAAGTTCCCATATTTTCTTTGATTGCATTCGTTTACAAAGTAATATCGGAAACGAATACGAATAAGGAAAATATTTTCTGGTGTTTCAATATCATGATTCTAATGTTTTACTTTCTGTTCTAATGTTTCATTTTTTAAAAATCTTATTATTTCAAAAAGATATACATTCGCTCTTAATTTATCAAGTTAATATTTAGATGTTTAATTTTTCAAAAACAAATTTATTGCATCACATTTACCACATATTCGCACGGCATTACGTCATCTTGGCAGCATTTTGTCATCTCCAGAAAAAAATGCAAAGTTTCAGAATCTGGATTACACAGCACCTGTGTCTTAAATCAGCAAGGACAATTTAATATTCTGAATGTTTTCTTAATTAATAAAGAATTCTACAAAATTATTTGTAAGCAAATTGCAATATTTGAAAACCATCTAATTAGAAATTTAAGGCCTTGCATAAACAAACATTAAACATTTTCTTTTAATCAATATTGTTGAAATAATAAAAAGCAGAATTGTAAAACATAAGCTCAAAAAATAGTTACATTTCATAAAATTGTTAATAATTATTTTTCTATCGTAAAAGCTTCATAACTAAAATAAACTATTAATATCGTATTAATAAAATAAGTAAAAGTGAAATTTTATGTCCATATGCAAATTCCTTTATTGTTTTTTTTATTTTCAACTTGTTCCATTTAAAAGTTTTTTTTACCGCTTCCCTATTCCAATCCTGTCATAAATGAAGCAAACCTTACTTTTCCGTACAGGTAAAATTATTTATTTTGGGAACTTGATGCATGTTAAATATCGATGGACCATCATCGACGCTGAGTGGGGCCTTACTCGGAAACTCCCAATTTCTGCTTAATTTACGTCTCTGTTTCATTTCACCCCGGTGGCTCATTCCCAAAAAGTAGTTTAGGATTTTTTGTGAAGACTCCCAATTGAAATTGGCCAGAAGCAGGAAAAAGAAACCATTTGTAAAAGAAAGATTTTCACCTCCACTTACTCCGTCGCTTTGATAGGAGCCTCATCTCCAATCCTCCATAAATTTTCGATAAATTGCTCTTCTTAAACGCGAGGTTAGGTTTTAAAGTCAGGATTTGGAAACTGTGTGTGCATTTCTTTATCAAAGAAATTGTTTTCACTGCATTACATCATAGCTTCGTTGTAATGCGTGTCTATTTTAAGACAACCAAAACAATGTTCTTATTAAGGAATAAATGTTTGAATAAAATGGATTACGACATTAATTAATGTTCCTGGAACACTAATTAGTGTCCATCATCTAATAGTTCTAATCACACTAACAATGTGATCTTAAATAGAATATTAATGTTCCTAGAACCTAGAATTAATGTTTTTAGGACTAATTTTTAGGGCCGAGGACTAAGAAATCTCATAATTAATGTTTCTAGAGCACTAATTAATATCAATCACATAATAGTTCTAATTACAATCACTTTGATCTTCAGTAAAATATTTTTGTTATTATAACTTTTGGGGATTAAATTGATTATTCGCCTTTTCATTACATATTTTGCTTTAAATTTAATCATTAAGTACATTAATTAATGTCTATCATGGAATATTTCTATTCTCAATCACTTTTGATCCTACATAAAATATTCTTATATTCTAACTATATTTTCCGCTTTAAAGGGAATATTTTCATCTTCCTAAGCAAATTTTGATATGAATTCAGATATTAGGAACATTAATTAGAGTTTATTTTATAATATTTGTAAATATAAAAAAGAAAGTTTCTGTTTGAGATAAAAACTCCATCAAGCACGTTTGATATCATACGGAATATTTTTCCTATTAATTTTAGCCTTAAATGGAATATTCTCATACTCATTGTCAATTTTCCATTAATTTTAGACATTTGGAACATAAGTTAGAAGAAACATCAAATATTTCTATCTTTAATAACTTTTAGTCTTGGTTAAAATATTTTTATGTGTGTGATAAAAACTTTGACATAGTAAAGTAGACAATCTGAAAACCAAAGTTCATTATAAGGCACTTTAGCATCCATCACAAAAAATGTCTTTCGGGTAATTTCATTGATTTTTTTTTGTCGCTCAACGATCATTTTTTTGCACTCGAGGCTTAATAAGACCGGGAACTTCGGCTTAAAGTGCATTCCAAACCACTACAAACATCCATGCCCAAGATTGGATTCGAACCCACGAACTGTTGAATCAAAGGCAAAAGCGCTAACCATTCGGCTACCAGCTCGACGGTTTAATTTATATTGATTCGATGTCGCAAGAAAGAAAATCCGGAAAACTTTCAAGCACACTTTCCAGCTGATGTGCATGCACAGGCGTAACATCTAACTTCCGTTGTTCAACAGTAGTTTGGATTGAATTCAGACGCACCAGAGTCCCGTTCTTTGTCTATCCCCCGATGAGTCTTTATGGTTAAACAGTGATAAATGTAATGAAGCACACCTTAACCGAAACATTATGCATTAAATATAATAGTTTTTAATTATTTTATCAGTGACATTACAATTAATTTACATTTGGCAATGAGGTTACGTCTTAATAAACTTTAGCATTTTGGTATAAAGTATGCAAGGGAGAAAATAAACTTTTACTTCTATAAAATGTTATCGCATATCTTAGATGATATTTAAGCTGTATTTACAATTAATAGAGACATTAATATACATTTAGCTGTGATGATAAATTATTGTAAGTAAATGGATGATTCTTGATATAATTAGTATTTGGATAATACTTTATATATAATATGTTAAAGAGAATAATTTTTTCAAAACATTTATTAAGACCTGATTTAAAGATGTTTAAATGAGTTAATTACACAACAACTAAATATTAAAAATTTAATAACAATCATAAGAAAGGATTATTTTTTATTAGTTGTTTAATCTTTATTTTTTAAGTTCAAGAACTAATTGTCGCTTCAATTCCTTCACGTAACATTCACTCTGTGATACAGGAAAAATGAATTCCAATTTTTTAAATTATGGTTTAAACATATTTCATACCAGTTAAGTCACAAAATTATTTCAACTTGACTCATAAAATAAGTAAATAAAATAATAAATTTAATAAAAATATATCAGAGTATATAATTGTACAAATATTTTAATGTTAAATTGTAGTTATTTTTAAGCCTGAAACTTTGAGATTTAAAAATTAATGACACATCTGAACTAAATTTAATATGCAACATTTCACAGACTAAAATCATATACATAATTTTCCTTTCAGATACAATTAATTAATTTTTATGTGATTATTTACTTTATTATTTCCTTAAAGAATGTATGCATTCCTTTTTATCATAGTTCATATAATTTATCTATATAAATAGAGAAGAAAAAAGTATTTTAATTTTCACTCTTTAAGTGTATTTAAAACTTTAATATGTCGACTTCAGGTAAAATTTATTTTTTTACTGCATTATCTTTTAACATCACTTTAAAAAAGTCAGTTTTATTAAAGTACGTATAATCAAGTATAATTAGTGAATTAAAATAAAAAAAAGGAAACAAAATTTATCTAAAGTAAATCTATATGTCAATCAGCAAATAATTAATTGCAAGTGAAGTCCATAAATATTAATATGAAATGTTGTATTAAAAACAGCCTCTAAAATGTAAGAAACACTCATGGAAATCGAAAGTCTGCATTATAAATCAAAAAAGTTCCGACATCAACTTTAGATAAATTTCTACTAAATCCGCGGGTCATGTCTAAGTTCAACTTTACCTGATATTTCTAGGGCCATCTTCAAAATGTGCCATAAATAAGGCTTAGTTGCTTCGCCACTGGACAGGTAAGCACCAAATCTAATGAATTATTTAGTTTCCTGTGCTGCAGCAAAGCCAGGCGAAGGTTAATAGTAACCTAATACTAAGGTGAAGACATACAATACTCGATCATAAAGCTTCTGGGCTAAAGTTTCTGCCATCATAGCTGTGTCTATAATGGACAGCCGAAAATGGTGGGGGTGGCGGGGCGGCACTCATAAAGTTTTATGTAGCTTTGTGTTTCCTCTCTCGGCTCCGAGAAGCAGATGGACAGTCGGACATTTAGGTTTTACGGCCACAAAGAACCCGTATTCTGTGGAATCATACTCTAAAACTTCAGTGGAGGAAAAGCTAAGATTTCGCTTTTTTCTTCCCTTCCATTCCTTTCTTTTATAAATTACTGACAGAGATGTTATATACAACTTTCGCTTTTCTGTTTGTCTTTTTATCGGTAAATATAGACCTCACATCCCGGTGTAATGGTTCAATTTAGCTGATGTGTCTTTCCCTATCAAGAAATCATAAAGTGATTCAATTTCTGCCCCAAGAGAAAAGAATTGTTATTGAGCACGAAAAGAAAAATCCACGAAAACCAGGAAAATTAGAGACTTTTATCTTATTACCGGCAATAATGAACTTATGTCATTATTTTTGAAAGCACGATATTGCTCTAAATCTATTGAAGTGTCTATTTGTTTTCAAATAACTTTGTTTCTCCTTTTTTATTCTCGTCTAATGGCAATGTTATCGTCGATGTACATGATATACTGCAAAGTTAAAACTTATTACAAGAAAGCAATCTAAACTCGATACATCTTTAATGAAATTCTTACACAAAGTTTAACTTTTACAGTGGTATACATAGAAAATAGAAACATGCTATTAATTGGATTTCGGTAGTAATATATATATATATATATATATATATATATATATATATATATATATATATATATATATATATATATATATATATATATATCTATATATATATATAAAGTTGTTACAAGAAGACAATCTAAAGTCTTTATTTTTTGATGAAATTCTTCAAATTCTAAAAGCACGCTATTAATCATATTTCAGTAATAATATTCTTGTAAATGTTAATTTATTTACTTATCTGGTAAGACGAAATATATTTTTATTCAAAAGTGTGCATTTTCTATTTTTCATTCAGTTGGAACATTTTAGGACAATGAAATACTCTTTCATAACAAAAGGTATTTACATTAATGTCTAATACCTTTCGAGATACAACATTTTGTAATTAATGTAGGTTTGAAATGGGTAAGTTTCTTAAATGCATAGTGTGATTTCCAACTATGTGAATTATTTTCAAGTGACAATTTTACTAACAAACTATTTTTAAAAGTTATTTAGATCAGCGTATAAGCATTTCATAAATCCATATTAATCAATATATGAAACATAATATTGCAGATTTTATTTTCTCTTAAAATATGTAATATATTTAAAATTATTAGGTGTTAATTATATCAATCAAATATGTTGCTTTATTGCGCAAATAAAATTAAGATTCCAATTAAATTTTATACTTTATCTTTATAAAGAAGATCAATTATAATATTTAAATTTTATATTATATACAGAACTTTCTTTGATTTATTTGTGAAAATCTTATAAAACCAATTACCATTTATACATAATATTAAATAAGATTTAAATTAAGATTAATATAATTAAGATAAATTCAGATAGAGATAAATTAGCATTTTCAATACAAATGTGCTTATTTCATTATTTGTGACACATAAAGAATAAACATGTATATATATAAATGTATATATATATATATATGTATAAATGTATATATATATATATATATATATATATATATATATATATATATATATATATATATATATATATATATATATATATATATATATATATATATATATATATATATATATATATATATATATATATAAATATATATATATTATATATATATATATATATATATATATATATAAATAAATATATATATATATATATATATATATATATATATATATACATATATATTTATAAATATATATATATATATATATATAAATAAATATATATATACATATATATATATATATATATATATATATATATATATATATATATATATATATATATATATATATATATATATATATATATATATATATATATATATATATATATATATATATATATATATATATATATATATATATATATATATATATATATATATATATATATATATATATATATATATATATATATATATATATATATATATATATATATAACTAAATGGATAATAATACATTGAAAATGCAAAATATAGTAGACACAAGGAAAATGGAACGAAGTACCAACATTACCCCCTGAAAAACATGTATTACAATTATTACCAATTATACGCAATTTCAATGTATTGCTATCCAATTAGTATTTGATTATTATTCTTCATTTCGTATTTGATTAATTTTATAGAAATTTACTATTAATTATATATATATGTATGTACGCACGCGCGTGTGTGTGCTTTCGTGTTCGTTCTGGGCCCGAATATCTTTATCGAAATTTTTTATCATTTGTGTGATTTAGATTTTAACAAAATAAATGTAACCATTTACAGACAATTTATTGATTATAATTAATAAAAAAATTTCTCAAACGTAAAAAGGATTCATTAAGTCATTCATTATTAATATAAGCAATTTACAAAGAAAATATCTTTTATTTTCCTGACTAATGATATCAATACCAAGCATTCGTATAAAAATATTCGATCATATAATTTGATATTTGGCAGCGTCGATTCCAATTAAGTAATATTTTATTGATGGTTATCTTAAAAATCTTGTTATGAGATAACTTTCTTAATGCTAATCTAATTTAGCATCCAAATACAAATCTATAACTATTTTCGTAATTATCGCTTATCAATTTGATTTTTCATCAAATTCCTCTCAGTTTTAGCCTGATCCGTTTCTATCCCTTGATGCAGCCATAAAAAGTCCTTAAGATATAATTATATCAAAATGCTAGTCGTTCATTACTTCTAAGTAATTTGACTACAATCCAATCATAAACTTGTATGAATCTTTGGATTGCAATTATCTATATTTACGGAATGTGAAAAAACCTTTTTCCTTGTAATTTTATTCTAAGGAAATTTCACTTGTATTTTTCTAGATTTTGGTCTTAACTGAATGCGCTTAATATGAATTTTTCGGTTACTGTTTTAGAAATATCCCAAATTGAAAGTTTTTAGTGCTGATATAACTGTATTCCTATAAAATCTAAAATTATGCAAGTTTTGATAAGTAATACATGCTGATAAATAAAAGAAATTTAGCATGACATATCTTATAAATTAATATTTAATTATATATTTTAAATTTTATTTAGTGTAAACAAAACCAAAAGTGACTATTTAATTGCATGTCATTATTATTTATTCTATTATAATATAAGATAGTAGATTATTATTTAAAATAAAATTATTTTCTTAATGTATATATAGTAATATTTTACTTAAATAATTTTTATTAAATTTTACAATATATTATGAATATTAAGTCATTTTAATTAAATAAATAAAAATTATTTAAGAAATTAAATTGTGTAAAAATTTAGTGAATTTCATTATTAATTATCTATTTTAATATAAGATAGTACACTTTTATTTGGAATAAAATACTTTTCGTAATTTTTAGTAACCATTTACTTACCTACTTTTTATTAAATATTATAATATATAATGCATATTAAATTAATTTTAGTTAAATAAATCGAAATTAATTGAAAAGTTAAAATTGTTATAAAGTTATAGTGCATGTCATTAATTATTATTTATTTTATATAATATAAGGTAATAAAACACTTTTATTTGAAATAAAATGGTTTTGTCATAGTCTATAGTAATTTTTTATTTACGTTGTTTTTATTAAATGTTATAATGTATTATGCATATAAAATCATTTTTAGTTTAATAGCAACTTTTGTGACATGTATTTTCACAATGACTTTATATAAACTTATTGTCAGTGGAATGAAATGGATTATTTTAAATATGTGTAAACTGGTATTTTAAAACTTTTAATTAAAAAACCCTTATGTCTCTAAAACAAAAAGATTATATATTTCACGCAAATGCCTCTATGAAAATGCTTATAGGGTATAATTAGTAGCCATCCTAATAAATTATTGCAAGAGTCACTTATTCAGCTGACACCTTATCACTCATTGTTAAGATGAGATTTTTGTCCTCTACACTGTATGTAGTTTCAACGATATAATTATGGCATAATATTCAGATAACTTTGTAATACTTGGGATATTTTGGACAATCTTTGCATATTTTGAAATAACATTCATCTTATTTTGCTTAGCCATTTATTTTTCAAATATTAAAAAAGAATATCAATATTGAATCTTTCACATCATACAGCTTAAGTATTTGCGTTGTAAAGTTTCCTAACATGTTTATTCGATTGCATAACATGAAGATATTACCATACGAACAGTTTGTCGGATAAGTGTTTATTTTCTCCTGCTTGAATTTTATTAATTGACTAAATTCTGTTTTTCTCATTTATATCTTACTTTGAAGCAAGCAATTAAGAGAATCTATGCTTATTTTGACATGTTTCACAATCAATTAATATTTTTCTCTCATTTATATTTCTGTTATTTTAAAAAGTTTGCAGTAATAAACGGTGGTTTTTGTACTTTTCAAAAACTATTTTTAAAATATTAAAATTGATAATTAAAATAAAATGATTTTGTGCGTTTATAATCCTCATAAGGGATTTGTTCAGATTCTCTCAAAGGTAGAAGCACTTTAAATGCAAATATTCACTGTTTGAATCTCAAGTGCACGATACATTTATAATACATGAATTTACATGTTATGTGCAATAAATAAATGTATTTTCTAAAACTATACTTTGAAAAAAATAAATTCTGCTTTTTTTTTTTTTTTTTTTTTTTTTTTTTTTGCTTAGCCAAGATATTTTCTCTTTGTTCTGAGAAAATAAAATTTAATATATTTTCTAATTTCCAATTTCTTTTTAAATGAAAATTCTCGGAATCATAAAAAGATAAAAATTTCATTAATGACGAAAAGAAGTAAAAAAAATAGAGTAACTTTTTTTAACTTCATTGTTTAAACTAGTTTATAAAAGTATGTGCTAATTTTAGAATTTTTATTCTTAGTTTATTTTCTTATTTTGTAACACCCATATTGTTTTAAATATCCTTATCAAGTCAATCAATGCTGCTAGGACAAGGCCTTATAATTAATTGATTAATAGTTCCTTCATAACAAAGCAGAAATCACTCAGTAACACAATGACTTTGTCTAGCTTAACGGTAAAGATTTTGATTAATTATTAGGGGAATACTCTGAAGTTGGATGATACGCATTTACATGCTTTAGAAAAATAATTAAAAATTAAGTAAACATCGAGATTTTAATTCCTCTACTCCAGTTGTAGTGTAAGACACGTAAGCTAATTATTTTTCGCAATGTATTTTAAAATGTTAAGCTATTATAAATGTATCAACAGAGATTCATAGCGTATAAAAATATCACAACCATTTGCAATGTGTTTATAAATGTTCAGCTATTATAAATTTATCAACATAGATTCACATTGTTTAAAAGTATGCTAACCTTTGAATAACTTTATACCTTTGCTTTTCTCATAAATAAGTACTTAAAGTTACATGGTATAAATTTGCAAGAAAATTAATATCCTTTGATTGATTTTAATTTTACTGGCGCAATATCCTCAGATGGGATAAGTTGTGCCGAAAATAAAGTAATGTTTGAGTAAGCGCTTGAATAAATCATTGTTTAAAAACTAATTGAGAATGTTGAGGAGAATAAAAGCACTAAAGCAAATTCATGAAAGCTCGAAGGATGAGACAGGTAAATGGTATACATAAAAAAATTCCATTATTTTTTGAGAGAACCACGACAGTTTCATGAAATCTATGTAATTCTGGGCATGTTTTATTTGATTGTTTTTTGTTCTTGTCTTTTCTACATTTTGAAACTCAAGATTAGTATTCATAAATTATTCGTAAGTATAGATAATTTTAAAACATAGAATAAGCAATATTATTATTTAAGTGTAATTTATTTATTACTATCAACACTAAAATGACCACCTGAGTAAAAATTGCAAAATTTAAAAATCTATTAATATAACATTTAAAATTGTCAATGTATGTACAATATTATCCAGACATATCTATGTGTAGATATAGATTATAATGATTAAAATGCAAAATTCCTGGAAGAAATGTACCTAAAATTTCACAAAATGCATCATTACTACCAGTAAAATGGACTTCATATTCTTTCAAGAAATTAATATTATTCTGTTTTAAAAATTATTATAATTATTATGCAATAAACTTCCTTTTTAAACATTTGTGTGTATAGACCTAAAATATTACAAGAATATTCAGAGTTAATCCTATATCTTGCAAAGATTACTCTGTTATATATTATATCCTCTGAAAATATTTGAGTCAAATATATATATATATATATATATATATATATATATATATATATATATATATATATTTGACTCAAGTATTTTCAGAGGATTATATATATATATATATATATATATATATATATATATATATAGATATATATATATATAAAGTATGATTAGAAAATAAATTCATAATCATAAATTGAAATAAATCCAGGTATAAACGCAAATATTATACGCTTAGCAATACATTCAGCGCGAAAGCAGATTTTCAAAAAGAATTACTAATATACAGTTAATCGTAAATATCTTTTATAAAATTAACCAAACGCAAAATGAAGAATAATAAAGTGAAAAGACGAATTATAGTAAGCAGATGGAACGAATATTCAATAAAGAGTTTAATATTTAAGAGAGACACAGAATAAAAGGAAAAATGAAACGAAGTACCGCTACGGACAGCTTCATCAAGGGGTGTTGGCACAATGCATGGCTTTTCTGTTGTGGCTCCAGACTAAAGTCTTAATAAAGCCACTACACTTTGCTATTTTGTTTCATTTTCTGTTTATTCTGTGTTTCTTTTCAATTTTGTACTATCTATATAATATATGTTCCATTTGTTAACTATATTTGTCTTTTCATTTTATTATTCTTTACTTGGTATTTGATTAGGTTTTACAAAAAGAACGTACGATCAAAAGTTTGTTAGATAATATATAAAAAATTATATATATTAGAGCTAACAAACTTCTATTTTCCTTGCTCGCCTTTTTAAATGAAGAAACAAATATCTCGTCCCAACTTGTAATGGAATATTAGTTTAAATTTATTTAAAACTTTATTTTCTATTTTTAAGAACCATTTTTACTCTGGACTACAAGTTTCTTTTTCTTAATAAATGTAAACTCGTGCAAGCAGAGATTTTGTAAGCACAAGATGGATAGAAATTTTCAGAATAGGGCATCATCTGCTCAGAATCTCATATTTTCCAATCACGCAACATGAGCATATTTTGTTGGCTGATTTTCGTGGCGAGATACTTTTTCATGACGATATTCAAGGCTTTTACATGGATGGATAATATTTAAGCGAAAATTTTCTTTCGCAACTTTAGCTACTTTCAGTTATGCAATGTTCGTAAATTTTTCTTTTTCGTAATTACGGTATAAATATTGTAACATAAAAAATTGCTCAACCTAAAAAACATTGATCATTATAAAAAATTTTTATTTAAAAACTCTTCATCCTTTCAATTATTTTAGTATCTATGTGAGCTTAAGCAGCCATGAGTACTTTTAAAAGATTGAGTTATATTAATAAAAATAAACAGCATATCATTTTTTAAATTTTAGTATTTTTTTAATTAATGGTTTTTAATTTTTAAATATTTTTATTAATTTCAGAAATAATTAAGGAGAGTATAAATTGAGAAAATGCATATTCAACAAATTTATAAAATTTTAATTCAAAGGCTTTTGAGTAAGCTAAAAGCAAAGTAAGGCAATTATCATTTTATTTTCATGTCGATTAACAAGAATAATCGCTTAAAGGTTCTAATTTAAGGCTTTTCTCTAAATCAATGCTTGTATCCTGTGATTATGTAAAAAAATGATATAAAAAATTAAACAAAATAGCATGATCAAAATGTTTAAAGAAAAGTATGATTCAAATTTAAAATATGCTCTCATTCAATAAGTACACATAATATACGTTTTTCGACTGTTATTGAATAACAGTTTTTAATATTGCAAAAGAGAAGTTAACTTTGAACCTAATAAATCATATCTTTTGAGTAATGCTTCTCTTATAATATTTTTCGCTTCCAAATTTTTTCTAGTCCTTTATAAAAGTCAAAACACTCATAAAGATTGCAAATTTTACGAAAATTTCATTTTAACTAATACAAACGAAGTTCCTTATGATTTTTAAAGTTCAATATTTTTTTTTCCTTCAGAGTGCTTAGAAATAAAGCTAACAAAAATGAGGAGAAAATTGTGTAAAAGAGAACTTCAAACAAGAATATTCATTAAAAGTAGTGTTTGAATAATACATAATAATTATTTAGTCTATAAAAAAAATTCAAAGTTCTATACCACAAATATATTTATTAGATTACGATGAAAAGAAACAAACAAAAATTCAAAGGAATTAACAAAAATAAAATAATAGCGTTTAAATGAAAAAAGATGTGTACATAAAATAAATTGTTAAATAACAATCTCATAAGGCATAGTTTTAAAATAAATATTATTCAGTTACATTGATAAAGGAATTTTTTAAAAAAAATGAATCGTATTATTATTAATGCTGTGACTCGTAAATTCACATTCAATTAGGATACAAGAAAAATTAAATTAGTTTTAGAAAATCAATAATATGAATAATTTTATTATTTTACAGTAACAATTAACATACCACCTCATTATTTTACAATAACAATTAACATACCACAGAAAATCTTACTACAAGCATGCCTGTAAAAAAATGAAACTCTGTTTTTTTTTCCGTACAAAATAAATCTTTTGTTATTATTTATTTCGTTACTTAAGCACCGAAACAATTTTGAATGAAATTTAAAATTGCATTTTAGAGTACATTTTTTTAATACTACAATAATGGTTGTACTTATCATATAAAATAATTTACAGTATAACATTATAAAGTTGGTAATAAAGAAAACTAAATGAATTGTTTTTAATGCATTCTATTTTATTATAAGTACAATAAAAAATTTAAAAATTTCGTTTTGTAAGTCATATTACATCAGTATTCTCTATACGTGTATTCTTTCTTCCTAAATGAAATGATAAGTAAATAATTGTGTAAGTAATAAATGTGGGTTTTAAATTTTATATTATTTATATTTTCATCATGAAGCACCAGTTAAAAATACATATTATCTTTCTCATTATTATATTTATTGTTATTTATTCTTGTTTGGTTTCATTATACTTTATCATTTGTTTGTTGACATATCTGTCCAGTACACAACATTAAACAATAACTGTTTATTATTTTATATTTAAAAAAATCGTAGCTTATTTTTAGAAATCTTCTTCAAAGCACCACGAATGAAGTATTCGCACAATGCACGACGTCAATTTTATGTTTTAATTGAAATATTAAAAACTGTGTCGTTAGCTTAAGATTCATAAACAATTTCTCAAATTAAATTTTTAATTTATTTTCGTAAATAATGAAAATCAGAATAGATAATCTCTTAAGCAATTATGCATACATTGTCACTTTCTGATGCCATTTATATGATATGCATAAAGTAATTAAAAATAAACATTAGCGATTGCAAATCACAAAAATATTTATATAATTTATATAGTAATAACAAGACTTATTAATTATAATGTATTTTGTTCAATTTAAGGATATTTAAATATATTAATATAGATTTGATCATTTGTTTTGCTTACATATTTGATTAGTTCACAACACTTATGAAATAACTTATTAAGTTCAATCAATTTTAGGCTAACATTTTTGAAGTATTAGAAATAAATTACTGTCACTTTGCTCTCTGTAATCTATATTTGCCTCAATTGAAATATTTAAATCTAGCTTTGCTTAAAATTCATAAATAATATATCTTCATTTAGTGATGTAAATTTATTTTTTATTTATCATATTAAATTATAATATTCTATTAAGCTAATCTAGAAAAATATAATTAATAAATTGTAATTAAATTTCATATGTAGCAACATTTATAAAATAAAAAGACAGTTAAAAGTACATATTAAAAGATTCATAAATATAAAAATTTATATAATACATGTAACTATTGGATATTTATTAACTTTACATATTATAATAAATATATTATTATGATATTTATTAACTTTAAATATATTATTATGTTCAAAGATAATTGATTTTATTATACTTCATCATTTGCACTGTTGACATATTTGATCCTAAATAAGGGTGAGTAAATTTTATTTATATATTGACATCACAAGTACAATGAGTATGAATGAATTATTAGTTATGCAGGGTAAGCAAAATTAAACTTCCGCTACTCAAAGTACCCTGGAGGCCGTTCCATTAGTTGAAACAGAAAGATATTTGAATAATAGACACTTTGAACAATGCGCTCAAAATTTCTTAAATAAAAAATAGTTCAATATATCACCATTAGATGGCGTTGCAAATTTGCATCTTACAGCAATTTATGCAAATGTCCTGCACAATAAAATAACGATGCTGTTCGTACTACAATTAGAAGAGCATTGCAGAATGCCGACCTTGATGGGGAGAGCACTTCTAGTAAACTTTATTACTGCAACGGTGAGAATGCAGAGACAGCTGCCAGAGACTTCCACTGTCTGAGCAAACAACGACGTGGACCGATGTCGGATCAACTAAAAGACATGATGGCGAAATTTTAGTTTACATGGCATAAGGTAGAGGGAAAAAAAGCTTAACAGCGCCGTCGTAGAGGATGTTGCTATTGCGGTCGTGGATGTAATGCAGTAAATCGCTTCACGGATTCATAAGTGTACCGACGATCTCACGTAACCTTGATATGCCTTACTCAACTGTACGACATATCAAGCGTAGAATTCTAAACTTTTACCCGTATAAGATTCAAAGGGTTCATCAATTAGAACGGCACAACCTGGAGATTCGCGAAACGTTCTCGCTGCAATTCCTCGCGATAACGGCAGTTGATGTTTCCTGCCTTGGAACATTCTGTGGGCAGACGAAGCCCACTTCCATCATAATGGACATGTGAAGGCCCATAATTGTCGCAACTGGACGACACAAAGCCCCCACGCGGTGCTCACCAAACCCTTGTGAGCCTCGAAAGTAACCGAATGATGACGGTTCACTGCTTCATTCATTATCAGACCATACTTTTGAAAAAGTAACCCCTTAAGATCCTTCCACCTGTTTTGTAAATGAGTTTTGGTATCGTAACACGTTAGAGACCTACGTAATTCCTACTCTCCAGCAATGAGGAACCAGCTACAAGAAACTATATTCATGTAAGATGGAGCCCCACCTCATATAAAAACTCAAGTCCAACAATTGTTGAAGCGGACATTTACGGACGTACGGGGGATCAGCCGATGCTTCCCAACAACGTGATTACTACGATCACCCGATCTCACGCCTTGCGACTTCTAACTATGGGGATTTTCGAAAAAAAAACGTTTATTTGGAATCTTTGATAATTGTGTCCGATTTGAAGAACGGTATTCGGCGTCATGTTTAAAGCATCCATGTTGACTCCCTTCGGTTAACGGTAAAAAGCGCGATTTTCAGAATAAAGTGTGTTGCCAAACCGGATGGTTCTCATATTGAACACGTTTTAAAGCACTGATTAGCGTGTTTAGTAATGTCAACTAGAGAAGTTCTTTTGGTTTAATAAATTGCAAGTGCAATATTGTAATTGTGTATCGTCCTTATTTACTTATTTTTCTGTAAGAGACCACTGGTTTTTCATTGTTTTGGGATCTTAGCTTGTCTTTTTTATACTATAATTCGTATCGCTATCTAGTGGCAATATTTTAATTTATTTTTTTTTATTTCAAATTTTGAGCACATTATCCGAAGTGTATTTTGTCCAAATATTTTTCTGTTTCAACTAGCAGAACGGCCTCCAGAGTCTCTTGAGTAACGGAGTTTAATTTCCCTAACCCCGTATATTATCTAACATTTGTATGAATAAAATTTCTAAAAGGCAATTATTTATTACATAAATCATATTTGTGAATAGATATTAATATTATAATTGTTATAACATTTATGGTTTCGTTGTTGACATATTTTATTAGTTAGCAATATTAAGCAAGTGAATCATGCAACATTTGAAAGATAACTTAGGAAACAATTTTGGAACATCAGAAATGAATCACTCTTACTTTACTAATACTTCCTCTTCCTAATTATATTCAAATATTCAAACCTATTTTTTGTTTAATACTCATAAATAATGTATAATCATTTTGTATTTATTTACTCTTCTTATTTTATTCTTATAAATAATAATATTCTAAACAAATCAACTCGTAACTAATAATGAGTACAATGTCACTAAATCTCACTAAATATTTGATAAATTATTTATTCTCATTTCCTTAATATAATAGTGAAAAATATATGTTAATTTTTATAAATATATTAACAATGATCATACAAAAATTAAAATAAAATTCAAAAGAAACTGTTAACTGTGTATATATATACTCGTACATACACACACACACACACACACACAAATATATATATATATATATATATACATATTTAATTGCTGGCTTCTTCACTAACAGACACACTTAATCTTCTACATAGGGCTAAAGATAAAGATTTAAATAATTAATCATCGTTTTATTTATTATTCTAGACTTATTCTGTTAAGTAATCTCTTAAATAATTTTGAACACATTTTAATTATTTTGTGTTATTTATATATAATATACGTACTGTTCCATGGCCATATAAATATTTATACCAATAAAATTGATAAAAATCAATTAGTTATTATCAATATATATGAATATATTATATTTATAGATTTATTTACATTTTGTGGTTAGATTTGATGACATATTTGAGCACTGGTCATATATGTCTACATGATTAAAGTATGAATCATCAATTTTAATCAATTTTTACGAAACATCTTTGGCGAATCGGAGATGTATTCTCTCGTTTAGTTCTCCTCGTTTCCCTGAACTGAAATATTTAATCCTACCTTTAAAGCTTCGGTTTCATAAATAATGTATTATCATTCGGTTTCACTTTTCATTTATATTCCCCGAGTCCTTTACTTCGCGTTAAAATGCAAAAATTGGAGAACGGAAAGAAGTTGAAAAGGAGCTGAAGAAGCAAGACGCCAGGAGAGAGAGAAGGGGGGGGGGAGGAAGCATCAAGAATATGACTTCAAAGGAATCGAAAAATCTACCAGATTCACAGAAAAGTGAAGTGTTTTACCATCAAGAGGACTTTTGTAACTTTCACTACAAGTTTTTCAAAATGTCTGCATAGGGAAACTAATGATGGAGAGTCACGTAGGAGAACAAACTTACGAATAAAATATTTTGATACTTGCGCCATTTTTTTCTGTCATGGAAAACTTCGTTCTGAGAGATGAATGATGTTAATATCATCTAATCTTTTCGTAGGTTTTGCTATAGCTTCTGGAATTTCCTCGTAAACTTTATTCCGAAGGTAATAAGAATAAAAATTTCCTAACGATTCAGCTTCATTCTTAAATTGAGGGAAATTCAAGAATGTAATTATTTTTATGAGCAGATAAATTGTTAACTTTGAAGAATTAGCAAAATGAAGACATATTTTGATTAATAATAAAAGATTTTTAAGAATGCTTTAAACAAATTAATTTTCTTATTTTAAATCTCTTTTAAGAAACTCATAATTCCGAGTAAAGATTTGACTTTTTTTTTTACTTACTTAAATGTTTGTGCATTTAAAAATAGTTCATAAGAAGGCTCATTTGGGGTATTTCTTGGTATTCATAATGATTCTCTTCCATAAACTAATTTGTTGATTTATATTTCTATTATAATCAGTTGGACATTTCTTACTATAAGGAAACCAGAATATTTATTATTTTATTAAACTGCGTAAATGATTTAGGTTAATAAAATATAATTTGCTTCATAATATTTCACATTGAGTGTATATTTATTAAATTTAAAATCATTAAATTCTAGTTTATATCTGAAGCAAATATTCTATCACACTCCATTATTTTTTCATGAATCTTCTGTAACTTATATTAATTCATAAAACACGAAATAAACAACATGGAATAAATAATAAAATTATTAATGAAATTACCCCAACCTTTCCATGAAGTTGTTATATATAATTGAGAAATTTTACGATCATTTTTAATCTAAATATCACAGATTTATCAAATTTAGTTGTAAGCATTTTAACCTGTTTAATGCTATTACAAATCTGTTTAATGATTTGTAATAGCATTAAACAGGTTAAAATGATATCAAAAGTCCTATGTTGCTCTCCACCCTGTTTAGTAGTCAGCGTCTTATTGTGAATAGAGAGGTCCTGAATTCAAAATCTGGTTTGGGCATGGAATGTACTCCCTCTCTTTCTCTCCTCTCTTGGTTCTTTCCTTATATAAATGGGTTGTGAATGGTTGCCTTACCCTATAAAATGGTACCTGTGGCCTGTGAATGGTACCTTTGGAGGAAGTCGGACTCCACACCAAATTACATTTCAGTTGGAAAAGTCGAGCAACGCACCCCAATTTAATAATTATTGCCCCAATTTAATAGCAAAAGACAACAACACAATAAAAGTCCTACATTACATATACATTTGCGAATTCCAATGCAATTTAAAATGTAATTGATGATGCACATATTTAAATGTTCATTACAAAATATGGGTTCGTCAAAATTTATGTATTAATTCATTGTAATGTAATTAATTCAGTGGACTTTTACAAGATATAAATTAACATTTTTTAATAGAACTGAATTAAATTTTACCCAAAGTTGTTTATATTTTACAAATATTTTATAGGAAAAATGCTATTTTTTCAATTACAAACTTTTAAGAATTTCAATCAATAATATAAATTATAATAATTAAAAACTATTTTAACACAATCGATTGGTTTTAGCTTTCTTAATCCTTGTGGTACGTATATATTTTCTATTAATTGTTTCTCTTCAGATGTTTATTCAACAAACTCTGATTAGAACCACATTTTTAGTTAGTATTTTTAAATATCTTTACACTTTGTTTTCTTTAATATTAACAAACTAAGCTGCAAATTTAAAATATTTTTATTTATAAATAGTTAGCAAAAATGTATTACATTTAATTTTAATCCCATTTAAAATAATTAATAATGAACAATGAATGCCAATATAATATGCATTAATTACTTTTTCATATATTTAACATACATCATATATTTAATATTCCCGTTTGTACACTTGTATTAAATATATATTGTTATATATTTTTGCATGTTATAAATACGTATTTACTTATTGATGCCTACATAATAAATGCCTATTAGATGCTAAAAAATTCATTTTCAATAATTAACTCCTAATTATGTTAACGTAATCGCGTGGACTCAACATGCATAAACTAATGGCCGCGTAGCGTGGTTGGTTAGGGCGTCGTTCTCATTATGCTAAAATAGTCAGTTCAAGTTCGTCGTTTTCGCTAAAGGCGACTGTGATAACTGGGAATTGGTCGTAATGTCCTCCAAGTGAAATGATATTTCTTGGTGTGGCAGGCCAAGTGTTTGGCCTCTTCTGGTTGGTCCCTGCTTCAAAATCAGGAAGCCACCACGGAGAAGAGAAGACGACACTATTTCTATCTAATTGATAGAGGCCAACTCAGGGCTGGGAAGCGGGAAGCAGGCTGGTGCAACAACAACATGCATAACCTATGCGCTTAACGAATATAAATACAAACACAGATTGCTCCAATGATAGATAAAAATGACATAAAGTCTTACATCACATGCCTTTCTGTAAAACTATATTATTTATTTCAATTGCTAATAGAAACTAAACTTAGTTCTTTCTGCTATCAGAAAAGATATCACCATATATTCAACGAAAATGGAAATATTATATTCTTGATTTTTACATTTTACCAACATCCGTCCTTTGCCCACAGATGAAAATATGCAATGGAATGCATAAAGTATGACAAACCTGTTTCTTTCTATTTAAAAAATGGAGGCTGTCATGTGTAGAAAAACTGCAATAGAGACATAGATTTTATCCATGTCTCTATCGCAGTTTTTCTACACAAGCTCTAAAATGCTTGTGAGTGTAAAAAGCATAATAAAGTGTGGGTATTTAAAAGGGGATAAAGATTAAAATGTAGAAAAAACTTTTGTCATACAAAGTATTTGCCATTACAATCATTTGAGAATAATACATCGAAATCGAAATGAGGATAAAAAACATTATATGACTAATATTTCCCTGCATCTATACAAAACAGAACCCTATAAGTGAGAGGCACAAATATTTGTAAGTAGTAAATATATTTTAGGCACCAATTATTGTTTATTGTTATGAAGTAAAATCAAGCTCATACGCTGATATTGTTCCGCGATTATTTTTGTTTTTTATTTGGCAGAGTATCGATTAAATTAATTGAATACCTACGATTCAATTTATTTCCTTCAATAGATTCATTGCCTTCTTTTGCTTATGATTTTCTTATAAAAAAGTAATTTAAAAAGAATATATTTTTTTTGTAAAGAATCAACTATATTTCCTCACTTGCTTAAAGTAAAACAATAATCTTAGTTTTGTGAGTCATACAGTAACATCAAGACATCACATTACATTAATAACTAAACGTGTATTTAAGAATCCTCGTATTGATAATTTGAAGATATTTTCGAAAACATGAATTATCATCAAGGAGACCAATGTCGCTTTTCTCAAGATGATGCAGCAAAGAAACGTTTATGGATACAAGGTTGATCTCAAATTGTTGATTCAGGTGATCAAATTGGGAACATCCTTTTGTGAGAAAAGATGAAAGGAATAAAATTGCTTTCTTAACAAAACTCCTAATATAAGGCTCCAATATCTAACGATATCTGCCCGTATTCTGTATCTTTCTGTGGGAATATACCGTTATATAGAAATAAGATTCAAGAAATGCGTATTGCTATTTTTAAAATCATAGTAAATTACAATAAAGTCCTTTTATTATTTCTCTGTTTTTAGATGAAGAAAAAACTTTATTTGTGATCCTGTCAACATATTTTGTAGAATTTTTTGTTCTATTTATTTACATTTAATCATAAGTCACAAGAAAATTAATGTACCATCACTTTCTTCAAAAAGTATTCTTTAATATTTAAAAATAATTTAAAGCGTTTGAAATGTAGCAATTTATTTATCATCAAAAATCTGTTTGACTTGATATCTTATCAGCACTGACAAAGGTAATAATTCTGTAAAGTAAATTCTCCTAAAATTTCTTGTCTTTAAATCATTTCTTCTTTTGATTTACTTACGCGTATGTAATAAATTATTATTAACTTTTTCTGATATTTTAATAGCAATTATTAATACTGGTCATCTATTAATACCTGATCAAAACTATTGGCTTTGAATTACCACGTGAAAATTATGCGCGTGCGGGAAAACGTTTAAAAATAGCTTAGTTCAGTAAATGTCTTTAGCTTTTTAATTTAATGCATTCTAAAAGACTTGCTTACCAATTATTTTCAAGACTTTTAATTCTATAGTTTCTTTAATACATCCTTGCTTACAGCTCCTAATTTATATGTGAAGTAATTTTCTAAGTGGACCAGAAATTTTTTTCAGCTTACAATTCTTAAAAGTCACATTTCTTTTCCAATCTTCACTTTTAGAGCTTTAATTTAAATAAAAACATATGTGTGGTTTAAGAAATTTAAATCCTCAAAAATAAAAATTTAAAGTAGATTTCAAAATATTTTTTCAGACGTTTCCCATGTAAGAGACGAAAATTGAAGTTAGGAATTATTGAATTGAATCTCATATCACACTAAAGATAAAAATTTATACAACTAGGGTAGGCCTAACTTTTAAGGAACTCAATTGATAAGCATTTTAATATTTATAAAATAATGGAAAACATTTAAAATTTCCTTTAAAATTCTAGGTAAAAATTTAAAAAATATATATATAAAGAAAGATGATTAATATATGTGTAATATAAAGTTTTTAATAATTATTATGAAAAATATTCTGTTTAAATTGTAACAACCAACAAAAATGAAGTCATTATTTAATATAACCTTAGCCAAAAAAATAATCTCATCTGTTAACGCTAATGGACTCATCATTTTCTGCGACTCTAGGGCTGACCTGAAGGCGATATGTATGGAGACTCCAGGCTCGCACAAGATATTCATCATTATTTAGATAAAATTTTCCACCTCTGAAAAATCATTTTCATTTTCAGTGCATACCGGCATATGTTGACATTGAGGAGAATGAGAAAGCAGTTAGGCTTGTCCAAAGGAGGCGAGAGATCTTAATTTGGTAACTCCCAGTATCGTAACTTCAAGAGACGCCAATACAATTGCTGGATACAAACTGAAAGAAAAGCACATCAAAATGGAACATCGTTTATGCGTTATCAAAGCTGACAAGATTATTCCAGACATAGAATTCAACAATTCTGTGGAATAACTGTAAACACAGACGGCCCCAGATCTTACAAATCCTGTAGGAACTGCCCTGAGGAGGAGCTCACCCCGGAGCACATTTTTAATAGCCCGGCCATCATAAGAAGTTTACAGGCTATTGATGAGTTTTCCTTTCTGGGAAATCTCTAGAATGATAAAATTATACACATTGTCAAGGCCGTGATATTGTCACTTAGAATAATTTGACTTGACTTCAAATGGACAAATAACACCATTCACCCGTAACCGAAAAACTTATTAAACTTTTAAGAAATCTATCCAGTCCTAAGGATCGTAAATGATAAAATCACGAAAGCTGAAACAATTCTAGTGCTATTTAAATGTCATTGTATTAACTTTTGTAAAACAACGAAATAAAATAATTTTATTTTTTTAAGTTTATTAAAAAGTATTCATGATAATGACACAATAACTCATTTTATTCTCCTCTATTCATAAAAAATTTAAGAGATTTAGAGAAATTTAGGGAAAGATTAAAATATTCTCGCCATATTCATAAGATTTAACCTAAAATTCTATGAATTTTATTTTTGTAGAAAAATAGCCAAATGACTAAAGCACTAAAGAATAAAAAAAATAAACAAAATGAGCTCTTCCATTAAATATTCAATGGAAGTTTCAATTTAGAAAATTTTCCATACACTTAACTTTAATGGATCCTTTATGCGAAAAATGTGCTCAGATTAACTACAGAAATAATGGTCTGAAATTTTGTGTGTGAAGTGTATTTATTATAAAAGAAGAGTATTACACTGAAAATTATTCTTTGAATAAAAGTCGAAATTTTTTATATACAGTCAATTATTTCCCACTTAAACTCTTCAAGATGAGAGAACCATTGATTTTTAGGGTAACTCTAAAGTTGCATGCGCTATTTCAAGTTTGAAAAAAGTTCAAGAGGAAACTATTATTCACCAAAAATTTCTAAGCTAGACTGAAATTTATTTGGAAATAAATATATTTGTAAATACAGAGGAATATGGAAAAAGTAAGAACCTGGTAATGATTTTTTTAAATATTTTAAAATGCTAAATTTCGTGAATTAAGTTAAGATTTCTTCAGATAGATGCATTATATACATAGACACACTCACACACATATGCATATATAATTAGATACAACGTCAAAAATCAAAAGCAATAAAACTAGTAAAACAAAATTGGAAAATCACAGAGAATAAAACAATATACAATACAAAGAATAGGAGGTGAACATACGGACCACGTTCTTCATCGAAGAAAGATAGTCATCTATGCAAATTAAACACTCTTTTCTGACATGCACGAAGGACAGATGTCTTATGATCTTCCAGCAATTCTCCCGAAGAATGTTTATATTAAATAAACAGTATGTGTGTGTACGTGTGTGTTTGGGTGGGTGGTTGGGTGTAATTCAAATGCTTATTTACACAAACAAAAGACTATTCAGGGTCCAAAATCATGATTTCGGGATGTCATGTCCCATTAAAATTATTCCATGTCCGAGCTATAACACGTTATTATTATCTAAATTGTTCCTTGTATAATTTGTTTTTTTTTTTTAATTTTGGTGAAATCCAAAAGATCAATACGTTCTTGTGTTGAGGATAAATAAGCGCTTTGTAATATATTTGTTAGGCCATAAATGAAGAATTAGACATTTCTACCACCACTGTTAATAATACTTGATCAAGTCCATTGCAAAATACTCCAAGTTTAGATGGATCATTACTGAGAGTCCAAATTTGAATGGTATTTCATGAGTATCACAGTCACAAAATCTGATTAGTCACTATATATATGTGGATCGATGGCTGGAAGTATCGAGACATAAAGACAGAGATAAACATACTGAGGTCACTTTACGTGTGTGTTATGTTAAATGAGATACCAGTTAATTAAAAGAAGCAGAATGTGATTATAAATGAAAAATAAATAAATTACAGATGCGAAATATAGGAAACACATGCGTTCAAGAAAATATTTATATTTAAATACTGAAACGAATCTGTTCATAAAGTGTGAAGGCTTCACGAGATTTTTAAAGATGTGGTGTAATTAAATTAACTATTCAAGTGGGTCACAGTTATCCAAGCAATATCTGATAGACACTAATACGAGCATCATGTGATATTCAGTAAAACTTGCATCTATGTAAAATCTACTGGAATTATTTTAACTAACGACAGCGATTCTATTAACTAATTCTTCATATAAATTTCAGTATTTTTGTATTCTTATATAAATGCCAATATTTAAAATCACTTTCGAAAACTTTTTTTTCAAATCTCATTAGAATGACTTTAATTTTTAACGACACGTAAGCCGCAGCAGCAGTAGAAACTTGCTTTCCTAAATATATTTTCGTAAAATTAATTTTAAAACACGATAAACCCACGCAATTTGGAAATTATGATAATTTAACTTTTGCGATATCATTCATTATACAGAGTGAATTGTCTTAAAAGTTTTATGGAATCAGATATTTCTTTGAAATTTTCTATTAAAATAATTTTTTACACGTATAGTTGACAATTTTTAATTTTCCTTTTATTTTAAATGGATATCTTAGTCCGAACCAAATTAAAAAAATATCAAATTCAATTTTTTTTTTTAATTTTTTGAACAATTCAATAATGAATATAAATGTACTTGATGAATATAAAAACATGTCAATAATGAATATAAAAACATGTCCTGTTGCTCACGTTTTTAATAGGTAAGATTTATTCTACAAACCATATATTGAAAATGAAATTTTCAGATTCATTAGAAAGAGTGTTTTAGTGTGTTCTGTATGCTTGAGCAAATTACCTCAGTTATTTGTATCACTGACACAATACTTTTCTTCTGAAATGATTTAAGATACTACTGTCAAGGCATCTGTAGTTCTCAAAGGTAAAAAAATATTAAAAAAAAAACTCCAAGAATCCATTTCATTCATCTGCATCTTTCGCTTCGAGCAAAGCTTGTGAGCTGGGGAAAAACAACTCTGATGGAATGAACGATTTCCCTCCATTTTCCCTCCAGAAACGTGAAGTCTTTAAATAAAAGAAAATAACTTCGCCATTTTAAAAATAAAATTCTCAAACTGAATGTGACTTCGTGACCGGTTGAAGTCGGCTGAAAGGGTAATGCTAAGTGGTCACGTACCTCAGAATGTTTTGGAAGGGAAGTAACAGTCAAGTTGCTACGGGGACTGGTGGAAAACTTCCCTTTCTTTTCCCTTATATCTCCTTTCTTTCCCTTAATCTGAGTCAGCTTATACGTTTCCCTTTATATACTCCAAGGCAAATGTTCGAAAAGCTGCCTTGTTACCATCGGGGGAATACATTCATAACCTAATGCACCCTTATACGGGTTGCTTTTCCACAGTAAAATATTTGTTGCCTTTCTAAAATTCAGATGTATTAAAGAAATTGAAATGTAAGTGAATTTTTAGTGCGTCTCAGAACTTAACTCTTCTTTAAAACGGATTAAAAATTCTGCTAATATTTCAGAAATAAAAATTACGATTCTTTTTCTATGTTTCATTTTTTTAAGAAATTTAAAAAAAACTGAATTCAAAAAAATTTTATATTTTTGCGATACTATATTTAAGAAATAAATATATAAAGAGTTTTATTGTACCTAAAAGTATTGCTGAAAATATTTTGATAGTTCTTTGTTTCTGTCTCACATGCCACAGTAAAAATATCATGAATATGCTTAGTAACTTAAATACAAGATGAGATTTTCATGTTTCATTATTAATACAGAAGTTTTTAAGACAATATGACAGCAGTATTATTTAAACAATGCATTAAAATGATGTATATAAAATATAATCTAGAAATATAATGTAATTAAAATCGAAGTAAATAAGGATGTTATATAAAGTAAATATAAAAATAAAACAATTTTAAGAAACTTAACAAACTTTTTGAGTGCATGTTTTACAAATCTTTTTTTTTTATTATTTCAGAAAGCTTACTTTAAAAAAGAAAATTTTCATTTTTGGCGTAAGAAAAACAATAGTCTTACGATTCAGAAGAGATCGTTTACAAATATTGCAATCATAAAAGCGAGAGTTCTATGGATGGCAGATAGAACTAAATTGCGAAATACGTAAATTTTGAACTCTGATTATATTTTGACATTATTTAATATTTTCTTTGACACTTTTTCGTGTTGAAATTATCGTCTGGCTTTGGCTTAGTGTTTGATAGACTAAGATTGAGTATTTTTGTTCTTTTATTTTTATTATTTAAATTTTTAATTTATTCCTTTTTTTTAAAATTTGCTTTTTTCATTATTATGAATTCAAAATGACTGAAGCAGAGACTGAAATGATTTACGCAGATAGCGATTTTCGCATTCCAAAAATAAATTCTTCAAGATTATTGACTTTCAAAGATTCTATTCCACAAATAATCCAGTTAGCTGCAGAAAATGGTATTAATAAATTCCTCTTTTTCCTGTCTCCCACTGATGGTACCGCATCTATTCCAAAGAAACCTTACAATTTAAATCAAGAAATAATTCGATTTGTAAGGAATCACAAGAAAATAATACAAATTCAACACACCCATCAACTTAAGCTTCTATTCACAACTAATTGACCAGATACTGCTATAGAAATAAGCGAGATAAACAACATTCTTGGTGTACCCGTTAACTCCAGTTCTCAACCTGAATACATTTCTTCAAGATTTATTGTAAAAGAAATAAATGTAGATTTACCTTTATATCTTGTGTTTCTGAAGAAATTGCGCAAAATAGTTTAACGATATTAAGCTTACAAAGATTTACAAAAAGAATTCTGAAGAAGTGAGCAAAAATATTTTAGTGAGTGTCATTGGACATCATCTACCTCAAACTATTTACTTATTCTATTCCATAATTCCAATTTCTCCTTTTATTGATAATGTTCGCCAATGTGGAAAATGCTATAAATACCCTCACTCTTCGAAAAAATGTAAACAAGAAGTCCTCCTTTGTAAAAACTGTGGAACTTTCCAAAGAGACTCGCCCTGTGGCAACGAAACGCCTAAATGTGTAAACTGTTAGGGAAGTTTTGCAGCTAATGACATTTCCTCCCTTACAAGGCTTGAACAAAAAATTTCTTACATTTTAAAAGCATGAATCACCTTCCATTTATTGAGGTGAGAAGACGTTATAATAAATCTTTAAAAACTAGTTTTATACTCCAGTGTAACTAAAAGTCATCTTTCTTTCTTGCAGGATCAAATTGAAAAAACTGAGATTGTTAAAAAAGCAGTGAATTAGTTCAAATATAGAATGGCTTCTATATTTGAACAAAAATTACTTGCGATACAGGCTAGACAATATCAAATGGTCCATCAAATGTTCTCATTCATGAAAGAATGTATGTGAACATGTTCGAATCCAGCTTTATCAGTTTCTAGATCTAATCCAAGAAAGAGTCGTGCAAGATTTATCCAGTCAAGAAAGTTAAGTTCAAATGAATCTGTGAATTAGCAATTTATATCTCCTAAACAACTTATTTTGTAGTCTTCTCAACCAAATTTTAAATATTCTGAACCTAACATTAAAGAAATAATTGAGTCAGGAAGAAGGTGAAAAAAAAAATTTTTTTATCAATTCTTTTGCTACGAGTGCTCTTTTTTGTTGCTCAGGATTTTTGATTTATGGTTCACTTTAATTACATGGAATGCAAGAAACCTTCTATCTAACAGTCGTATGTAAAATTTCTATACTTTCAATCTTCCGATGTCCTATCAGTTCAAGAAACGTTTCTAAAAGGTTCCGACTTATTTCAAATTTATAATAAAACAATAATTCGATAAGATTGACAAGATGGCCGTGGTGAAGGTCTGCTTTTTGATGCTGATCTCTACCTCTGTTCAAGTATTAAATATACCCTGATCAGAAGATAACAGTACAGAAATATTAACAAAAAAATTATACTACATCCAAATCATCTCTTACTTTTGTCAATGTTTATGTCTCACCTGGTAAATTTTTAAGTTCTTGGTTCCATAACGTCTTATCAAGTATTTATACTCCCTTCATATTAATTAAAGACTTTAATGTACGAAGTTCGGCGCTTGGTAGTTATTCAAACTCTCCTGAATCTTCAAAATTCCACAATTGGATAATGAATAGCAACATTTGTCTTTTAAATACCTTTTAGCCTATTTATTCCGGACACCACCACAGACCAACCCTTATTCTTTATAACTTTATATCTCCTGATGTTTTTCCTTTTTGTACTTTCGCAGTCAGTTCAGATAGTTATGGTAGCGACCATGTTCCTGTTCAAACAGTTGTTATAAAATCTACAACAACGATTATACGAAAGGTACTTCCCGCAGTAGAATTTTATGGACTGGCTTCTTCAATTCAATGAATACTCAAATTGTTAATAACGGATTTCTTTCTAAAGATCAATTCAAATTTTATATAAAAACTGCCTTAGTAAATTCAGGAAAAAACAAAACTTTCCGTTAAACTCATATCCTCCATGGTGGACTTTGGAATCTTGTTATATTTTGGTTCAAAAAAGAAAACTTTAGAGAAAAGTGAAAAGTTTTTTTTCAAAAAGTTTTTTTTTTTTTTTTTTTTTTTTTAAATCAAATTTAGTGGATACACTACAAACGAATTTTTGAAAAACTTCATCCGCTTCTTGTTATCCACTCTAGAAATTTCTGAAACTGTAACAAAAATGGTGGTAAATTTAAAGACATTTATTCTATTCTCGAAAGTCTTTAAAATAGATCTTTTGACTCACCAGCTCATCATTTTCTAATTTCTATTGGAACTTCAATGCTTTCGGAACCTGTAGTTCAGTCTAACTTATTCATCAAATTTTATGCTCTTCAATCTGAAACTGAAGTACTGCCTCTCGATTTAAAGTCAAACTTTAATTTAGAATATAACTCTGCATTCTTCCTCTCAGAGCACCAATTGGCGATTTCTAAATGCAAAAATATTTCAGCAGGTCCTGATTTAATAACAGCTAAAATTTTGAAAGGTCTATCAAACATAGCTTTACATTCCCTTTTGCCTATCCTAAATAACTATTGGTTAGCATTACTGTTCCGGCGTGTAGAAAAAAATTCACCATAATTCCGATAATAAAACCTGAGAATAATTCTACATCAGTAAATTCATTTACCGAATATTTCTTAGAAGTGTTCTACGTAAGGTCATGGAACGCATGGTCTTAAATCGTTTTACAAATCATATCTCCTTTCCCAAATATTTTCATCCAAATCATCATGGATTTAAGTCTTATAGAGGCTGCGATAGTGTTCTTTCTATGCTTTATCATCATATTATTATTTATCGATCAAAGGTAATATATAACACATATCTCAAGCTTAAAATTCAGTGCGGCCAGACGGTCTTATTTAAAGCTCCTCCAATTTGATATGAGGGGAAATGCTACTCATTGGATATTGGATTCTATATCGGATAGAAGTTTTAAAGTAAAATGGCGTGAAACTTTTTCTCAACCACTTTCTATAATAGGGTTCCTCAGGGCAGTGTTCTTTCTCTCTTTTTTTCCCATGCATTATATGTCAGATAATTACGAAGTTCTTTCTCCTAAGCATAAAAATCCTGGGTCTATTCTATTATTAACTTAACCTTCAAATATAATTTTCAAATGAAAAAAATCCATCTAGAAGAAAATTAATTTTAAAATCTATTGCAAAAAACAAGTGGAGAGCAGAAGCTAATTTTTCGGTCGTTCACTACAAGTAGCCTGGTCTATTTACATCTGCGAGTCAGTCAGACAGAAAATTCTTAGATCCAATATATCATACAGTTCATGGAATTGATACAAGTATTCCACTCTGGACATGAATTTCACTTCTTCTGAAAGAAGCCGGGATCTTACCTCTTTTGGTAAGACAAAAGTGTCTCTTTACCAGGATGTAAACTCGTTTTAGAAATCTTGCAGTCTCTACCAGATCCCCGGCTGGTAGTTTGTGGGAAATTATGCGATACACCCAAATTTCGGGCTCTCTTCCTATGAATTTGCGCGTGAAAAAATGGCTCGAAAAAATGGAATTCTAGAATCAGATTTCTTAAGAGTTCCTTTAAAACCTACCTCTGACAATGTTATAATTTAAAGATCTTGATTATTTAATATTTTTTCACCATATTGTTTTCGATCAAATTACAAAATCATCATTTCATGAACTATTGTTAGGTTACAATTCAAAATGCAATCTTAGTTAATTTAGAATTTTATTTATTAATGAAAGTTTTAAAATTTTAAATCGTCTTTGTCGATTTAAACTAACCATAAAGTGGATATTTTGTCATGCCTTTTTAATTTTGATTTTCTGCGGTTCTATTCTCCAAATATTAATGACTTAAATCAATGGAAAACGACTTCTCAAATCGATGTTTTGCTCCTTATATTAGAAATCGTTTTATTAATAAAATTAACTTTGACACAATATTATCAGACATTAGAAAGTGAATTTCGCCTTGTTTGCTGTCTATCGAAAAATGTGATTTAATTGCATTCAGCAAATTTGTCGACATTTACAACGCCATACCAATATGATGTGACGTGGATGAAACGTTATCAGATATTAATGGATAGTTTAAACCAATGAGAATCGTAATAAAGTGGCGTACTAAGAGTCTAAGCTGTAACGAAGAAAATAACCATTTTATGGTTAATAAACTGATATTGTGAAGATATGGGATATTCACATAATGAAAAACAACTAAAATATAACTAAAATCTTAACTTGTATTCCGGAAGAAATTTGTTGAAACAAAGAAAACATTTGATTTACTATGTACTGATATGAAAATATACTTCTGACATTTTCATAGGCTTAGCACTCGGATTATTGTCTATTTAGCTTTGTTTTCCCAATTAATAATTAAAATAATACAAATTGATTTTTTTCCCTGGTTCAACATTGATACCACTTTAAACATTATAAATGTTGCGGCTTATTCCTCCTGGTTGACTGCAACATTAAACCGGGTCCATAAGCCTAATTGCCTTCAAACAATGGAGCACACCTGGAGGGCTCGAGTATAGCTGCCGTTTATTTAATGCAGGTCGAAATGTGGGTAGGCGCAGCTTGAGTCGCATTGCATTTTGGACGCAGAGGACAAATTTTGTGGCCCGTCACATGACGTTTTTGAAGGGTGTCCACTTTGAAATCTCGCGAGAGTTGTCTGATCGCGCCTGTTGCCAAACCCACAAATCACAAGGGTGATTTTAAGCACACCATTCATGAACGGGGGCCCTCCTACAAGAAGAACAGATATCTTGCCTGACCCGTATGGCTATCTCTGAATATGTAGGTCAGCCACAATGAGCAATACTTTTATGGCTGTCCTTTCTGGCCAGACAATCAGAAATGTCATTATCGTACACATCCACATGCGATGGAACCCACTGAAAGGATTTTAACATTGGTAATCAAGCGGTTCAAACGCCTGACGATGTTCCTAATCGTTTGGTTCCAATGCATCCCCAATTCAAATAAATGTTGAATGGAGCTAGGAATATCACTCAAACTCCAAATGAAACATTATAAATAAATGAGGCCTGGAAATGCTCAAGTAGAAAATGTTAAAATATGACCCTTATCGCAACCAGTTTGAAAATCACATTTCAAAGGAATTCTTAACCATTCTTAAAAACTTAAGTTTTAATAATATTTAGACGATTTATAGTACTTGAATTTTCGTCAAATTGAGAATAGTTATAGGGAAAAACGTATGCATTCACAAACTGGTAGAGAAAAAATTCTGGAAAACAATAATTCTAATAAATTTTGTCTTAAAATGTAATTATAAATTATTTATCTATCACTACAATTACATCTTTCAAACTACCTGATATTTTTTTTGACTTCTCGTGGAAAAAGTACTGTACTTATGCGGTACTTTCCAGTGGATACCTGCACATGATGCCATTGAGGAGAATTAGGAAGCAGACAAGCTTGCAAAGGAGACGAGAGACTTTAACTTGGAAACTCTCAGTACCATAACTTTAAGAGACGCCAATACAATTGCTGGATACAAACTGAAAGAAAAGCACATCAAAATGGAACATCAATTATGTGTTATCAATATAGACAGGATTATTCCAGACTTAGAACTCAACAATTCTGTGAAATGACTATCTATACAGATGCCACCAGATCTTACAAATCATGTAGGAACTGTGAGCAGGAGCTCACAACTTAACATATTTTTAACTGCCCGATCACCATAAGTTTACAGGCTATTTACGAATTTCCCTTTCAGAGAAATCTCTATGATGATAAAATTGTACACATTACCAAGTCCGTGATTTTGGCACTTGGCTTCAAATGGAAACGACACCAACCTATCAACCATTTATCATTTTCATTATTGTTTATTTTTTAATTTTCGTAACACATCTCTTAGCCTTGAAAAGGAGGAGTGGAAAATTATATAAAAATACCTTGTTATTTCATAATATATTAAATTCAACTATTCATATTTACTAAAATAATGATACAAATAAGAATTATTATTTGAAACAAACCGAAATACCAAAACCAGGAGGTTTAGATTTTGAATTATTATTCCATAGCGCAAACATAAAACAGTAAAACTTCTTATGTAAATATGAAACGTTAATCAATTACTTTTGGGAAGGAATCTAAGAAAAGCATTAAAGTGCAAAAAACATCAGATAATTAAATTGAATAAGTATTGTCTCGGGGATTGAAATAAGACTGTTAAAATTAATGAGTGGCTTAAAGTATTTGGACAAATAGAGAAGGCTTTCGTAAGAAAATACGAAAATAGCTTCTAAGAAAACGCCGGAAGCAAAGTAACTTTTACTTAATTAAAAAAAAGTAATGAATCACTTACTATGTAAATTACTAACTAAATAAAAAGTTTTATAAACGTATTGTAATAAAAAAACGCTTTCATAAATGCTTCATAATAAAAATTTTCGTTAAGACTTTAAATATAACTTAAATGGTTTATTGAAAAAATGACATTATGAATTAGGATAAAATAATTTATACTCTTTACATTACAAGAAATAATATTTATTTTGAAACGATGAGCTAAACTAAAATACAAAAAGATAAGAAATTTTCACAAGGATGTTAAATCTCTATTGCATCTAAAAGTGTAATAAATCTAAATCTCCTAAGGTTCTTAAATTATTCTCTGCTCCTAATTTTCCTTAAAACATTTTCAATTTTTTAATTCTTAAACAATACACTATTTGAATTTCTATTAATTATTATCCCTAACGCAAATAAATATAATTTCAAATATTAAGCCTAAAGCAATGCAATAGATAGATTTCAGTAAAATGTATAATATTTTTATGAAAATTTACAATGAAAAATCTGTCTTTAAAATCTTTATGACTTTAATTACTAATTAATTAAGGCATGAATCGTCATCATCCTATAAGCAAATATTTAATATTGATAAATTATTAAATATATAATTAATTAATTTAAATTATCCGGTTGCTTACTCATTTTCGTTTTGCATTTGATAGAAAAATAAAAATTACATCCACATTTTAAAATCTCTAAGTACTTTTCTTTACATTTCCTTAAAGACTTGACGTTTGAATTTTACACTTTATAAAAATTTCCTTAACTTAAGGTAAACCTTAAGAGATAAAGATTTACTTGCATTTTACGCATTTAAAATGTTTTTCCCACTATTTTCCCCCCTACTCATGCCAAAAAATACACTTGAACTGAAACAGGATTTGTATTTTCCAATTGATTTCAACGACATCAAATATTACGGATTCAATTTTGAATTCTTTGTTTAAGAATAAAAGGTTTAGGGGAATGGTTTAAGTTACAAACTAAAAACACTAACAATTTTTTCATACTTAAGATAAATTTTAAGATCAAGAGTTGTGAGATTCAATCTTTAAATATTCTACATCATTTTTCATTTTTAAATATTTTTTTCAATGTCATTCCTCTTCATTTCTCCATTTTTATAGGAATGGAAACTACAGAACTATTTTTTTTTTAAAAAAAACCTACTTCTCTAAATATTATCGGTATCGACACCAAAGCTTAGGATTCAAAAAAAATTTTAATTTCCTCTTCTCACTTTGCATATTAAATCTTTTTGCACTTATTAAAGCATTAAGCAGAAAGAAGTATATCATGAATTAGGATAAAGAAATTTTTTACTAGCCTTAAATATTTTCGAATTTTCCCTCTCTCACACTCTCATACCAATGGCGGCTGGGGCACGTTAAAACTACGCATAGTCACAATGTCCTCCAAGTGAAATGATATCTCTGGGTGTGACAGGCAAAATATTGGGTGTTTTCTGCTTGGTCCCTGCATCAAAATCACGAAGACTCCATCCGACTGCTTCTGTCTAACTGCTAAAACCCAACTCAGGTCTAGGTACAAGGAAGCATACAGATACAACAACACTCTCATACTAGTCTAAGTTAAAATTTGACCCAATCTTTGTATCGGAAATGCCTACCTTCATGTCACCAACAACAAATGCTATGCATTCGATAATTTGTTGCTAATTTTATGCATTTTACGCTTCATTCCATCAAAATTAATGAAAGCATTGTCAATGTCATTGGTTGCTTAAGCATCCATCCAATGGCATTGATGATTTCAATGAATTCAATGTCAGGATTTCAAATGTCATCCGTTGGTGAAAATGACATTTGAAAACGGCATTAAAATGGGGATGACTAATTTTTCTTAAAGTTCCATTTGGAACTTTTACCCACATGTTTAAATTTTACAGTGAATTCGTGAACTGAAAAACAACACTTAATAAAGCTGTTATAAGAATAAATCTTATTGTAAAGGTATTAACATTGAACAAGAAACGAAATTTTCAAGATCTTTCAGTAAACTTGCCAGGAAATTTTGTGAAAACTTAATCTGAAGGGACTGTCATTATGATCACGAATTCAAAATTAATTCTTGCTTTAGTATTAAAGGACATGATGATTAATTTGCCAAGATTTAAAACAATTAAGAAAATCATTTGGTGTTCCTAGTAATTTTAGGGTGATAAAAGACCCACTTAAAAAAGTCCTAATTTAACCTTATAGTTGACACATTTTATAACTGATTGGCATTTCCTTATTATGTACTCAAAGTGAAAATCAAATAAATTTTGATAACATCATATTTGAATTCTGAATTTTCATTTTCTAATTCAGGGGAGAAATTTTTATTTCAAATTTAAATCCTCTAGACCAAATTTATAAGTTATTGTAATAAAATTTACTGTGAATTTTTAAATAAATATTGAATTTTTCTCTTAAGAAGAAATATTAATTTTGCATACATTTCCAAATCGGACTTTCAGTTTCAGAATGTATCTCTAAAATTTTATCCTTACTACATCTTCTTCAAAACAAGTTCTTCCAATGAATTATTCTTTACAAAAGTAAAAAATTCTCTCCAATTATTCCATAACCCATTGCGTTCCTCCATTCAGATGTTAAATCATATTCTTTACAAAACCAAACCAGTGGTGCACTAGTAGTTTCTTTATAAATATTTCTCACAAAAGAAAAAATTTTAAGCGTGTGTATTTTTCTTATTTTATATAATTCATTTGTGTTTCTTTATTTAATTGTTTGACTCTTTATGAATTAAACATTGAATGTACAGACATTGTTTTTATTTAGTTATTTACATATAAAAATACTTTCCAGTCTTTACAAATCATTTGTACTATACTAATTTATATCTTTATAAAATTTATAGGAAAAAGTATAATTTAGATATTTATTACAACATTATTTTTACTTTTTATCTTGCGTCTTTATTTTTTATCATTATAATAACATATATTCGAGGAATAATTATATATTAAAGTGTATATTGAAATTTAAAATTAAATCCTTGCCTCCTCATTAACACGACAGCCTTGGGGGGGGATACTTTTCAAGAATTTTACTCTTGGACACCCTATTTTTGGCCACGGTCTTCCATTTAATCACTCTCACAATGGTGAGATCTCTTTCTTGGTATTTCTAAGATTCGACAGGCTGTTAGCTCTTGTTCCAGAAAGTCTGAAAAGAGAATATTTTTTATTTTGAAATTTCTTGTAAAACTGAATATATCATACATTTATATATTGTATATTAAAATTTAAAATTGTATATGAAATGCTTTAAATTCAAATTGAAAATAGAGTATATATTTTTTATTTCGATACTACGCTAAATAACTTGAAAAATAAATTGAAATTAAAACGAAAAAATGAAATTTAATTTGCATTACACTATTATTTATATTTTTATTAATTATAAGTGATTATTTTACAAATAATTATGATTAAAGTATTTATAATTATTTGCAATATAATTATAAATTTCAAACTTATTTTCTTACATTAAATATATATAAAATTTTGCGTTACATTAAATATTAAAACAAATAATGAATGAGATATATTTCAATGATATAACCAATAAGTTAAATAAATCAAATAATGAATAACAAAGTGGAAGTTCAAAATATAATTAAAGTATAATGCAGAGTTAAATCTATATTTTTGCGTAGTCTCTGAAATATTTTTATGACATTTAAAATAACCTTTCGAACAAATTGTTCTTTAATTCCTAAAATTTTCTGTATTAATTAATAACAGTGTGTGTGTTTCTTATATATAAAATAAAATATACTTTAGTTTCGTTTTTTTCATCTTTTTTATTTTTTGTAACTGACAGTTCATTGATTAGGTGCTAGATTGTTTCGTGTAAAGTTTATGAGGGAAATATTAAAACATTAGGTCTATCCGTTGAACGATGTCATGCTGTTAAAATCGTATCAGAGCAAGACCTTTTTCTTATAACATCGACGATCGCAGAAAGCTTGAATCAGCTAAGCAAATTATTTAGAACATGGAATTGTTGTGGAAACATTTAAAACGAGTGCCGCATGCTTTAAGAGAGAATAATTTTGATGATTGATTTATCATATGCCTATCTCTGCTTGTTCGGAACAAAATCGAGACTTTCTTCAACCAGATTATAACTAGTGATGAAAAATGTATTACCTATGAAAACATCGTATAGAAGTCCGGAAAACCAAATCTTTCCAACTTAAAGCAAATTTTATTCTGCATATACTGGGGTATTTGAAGACATAATTAAATGGAAGCAGACCAAGAAATGTGGTCGGTGATGTCCCAAGGAAAAGCAGTTCAAGAAACAGACAAAGAAAAGAGTCAAAAATTGCAGAATTTGTCTGGGAAAAATCCTTCCCATACACCATATTCTACGGATTTATCACCCTCCATTTATCACTTGTTTTTGTTCTTACAAAAAGTTTTGAATGGCAAAAAATTCAAAAATGAAGAAGGCAATCAAATATTGTTTACATTTTTGCATGGAAAGATGAAGCATTTTTAAAAAATGGGGTGTAAAAATTGCGAACACGCTGGAAAGAATTCATTAATAATAATGTTAATTATAATATTTTATAAAACTTATTGACGTTAAAAAAAAAACCTTTTTTTTTATCCAGAAAGGACAGAATTCTCCGGTAGACGTAATACTGTATGAGTAATGCATCACTTGTTTTTCAGAAGTACATAACTTTATATTCGATAATGAATTACAACAATTATTTCTCCAAATAATACAAACAAATTCATTTTATTTCTATAATATAAAAATAACACTTCATTTTATAAGAATAAACTTAAATTAGACAGTTTTCGCTTAGGCTATTGTACGCTCTAAATTTATATTGCAGATTACTAAAATTATTTTTACAAATGTAAATAATAAATTATATTCTAGAAATCTTGAAAGACCAGATTTATTTTTAAGCTTTTCTTTTTATAAATATTAGAAGCAAAAAAAATCAATATTCTTTTATGTGCGTTGAAGTATTTTTTAACTTTCAGAAATAATAATTAATATAATACAAAGATCACAAGTAATGAAGATTTAGCTAATATAAATAACATATTATTAATCATTTATATTGTTAAAAAATTTTAATCTGTTACATTTTTCAATTATCATTTTTGTAACTAAGTTATGATATGTAACTCGTTTTTGTTTGAATAAAAACAAAAATATTTAAAAGCTTATGTTGAATCTACGATGCAATGTTTTTTTTTCTATTTTAATCATATGCAATTAATTTTTATGCTGTAATTGATTTATAACTAAACTGAATGGTAAGCTTCTCAAAGCCTCAAAAATAAAATGGTTTACATTTTTCAAAACAAAACATACAATAGTGATTTTGTGTTTATCATTTAAACAATACGACAATATTATATATATATATATATATATATATATATATATATATATATATATATATATATATATATATATATATATATATATATATATATTATAATATTTTCTTTCTTCAAATGAAAATGCATAAGAAATATTGAATGTCTGAAATTTTTTGTTACCTTTATCAAAATTCTTAGACATAACTTTCAACTGCAAAATCATTTAGATTTTGAATAAAGAGATTTTGTCAATTTCGAATTGGTATTTTTAAAGTTTATGGATTAAAAGGAAGTTGTTGTTTTTACATACAGTATTCTTTTGTATTTTCTAGTATTCTTGTATTTTTAAAGCATGTTACAATTTTAATGCAAAAATTTTCTACTAGGGCGAAATATACTAAATAACATATTTCTTTTTACACTTTATCATGATGTTAAAAACTGGTTGAAAAGATTAAATCTGTTTTTCCCAAATCTGACTTCGATCGTATACAATCTGAGCAAAAGTAGATTAATTAAGTTCGTGGGTCATTTTATCCTCACATTCTGCGGCAAACACCACTTCGCAGTCCAATAATCATTCGACATTTAGAATATGGAGATTCAGAAAATCCTTCCCGCACGATTAGGAAATTGTGTTCTGAAAGGAGATTGAAATGGCGAGGTTATGGCAGAATGTCATTGTTTGCTTCAAGAGCAGTATTTACAACGCATCTAAACAGCTCATTTGCATTATCTGTTGCATTTTCCGTATGCTAATCACTCTGAACCCAGGAAACATTGATAATGAAGATTTTATTGAATTTCGGTTGGAATCTTCTGTAACTCCTTCATTTACCTCTTTAACATACGTCGCTATAAATATTTATCGATTGTGAGTTTATCTATTAATCGATATCATAAGCAAATAAATGCATGTGCTTAAATAAAGGTGGAAATTCAGTAGAAACAACAATTTGATAAACTGTTTACCATTTTTTAACTTATACAAGTTTGAAGTAAAATACTGCTTATGAATAAATCATTTTACTTCAAATTTGAATAAATAAATATTTTGAAACAAAACCTTTCCTATAAATTATTGCATAATATTCTCAGTTATAATCCTATAAGATTTTATTTTATCTTCTAATCTAAAAGTTTATTTGAATGTAATCTCTTTCAATAAATTTCAATAAGTTAAGGAAAATACTTCAAACACGATTTCTTTTTTGAAATTTAAATTTTGTGTAATTTAAGTGTATTCTTGTTGAAGGTATCCTCGATTAATGTTTTATTGATTTTCTCTAGTGTTCTAATAAAAACATTTATTACATAAGAAATATATGTCTTAACTAATTGAAAAGGAATTTTTAAAAAGTAATTTTTCATAGATATCAAATGTTAGGTTATTACATTTCCAGATACTTATTGTTGATGAATGAAACCATTACATATATTTAATTATTTTGTTATTTAGCACAATAGTAAATTGTGAGCTCTGATCCAACCTTTTCCTTTCCATCCAATGCCATATCAACAAACAGAAACTGGAGACCACAGATCGCTTAGCAAGTACAGGTCATTTCAGCATGAAAATTTTCGTTTATATCACGTATAGCATCTGGTACTATCTGACTGCAAGAACGTCATCGGTTATGTGACCAGAAGATAGGAGAAAAAATGCTATCATGTGCTTATATATAACTTACTGACTTATAAAACAGTATATGCAATTGATACATGTATGAATGGTTTTAACTCTCTAACATATCAGTGAAATTTATAGCTTCAATATTTTCATTGCCAACTATAAATTATGAAACAAATTTGCAGCTATGGGAATCAAAATCGCACTTCTGAATACCTGATTAATTGACAGAAAGGTCAAAGGTTAAAAAAGGATAGCTCTTTTTCTCGAAACATTTCACTTAATGAAATTAACCATAATTTTAAGCCTCAATACCATAGTTGTCCCATTAATCCATTATCGGGCCAACCAAATGTTTTTATCCCACAAAGCTTTTTTCTGAAGTCACCAAAGTCACTGACTCCCCAGATTTATTAAAACAGTTGGCTTTGAAGGTCATAAATAATGTTGCACTTAATGATATCCACATTTATACGCATGGAAGTGATGATGATAGCCACCACCCAGACAGTGGAGTTTGTCTTAAATACCCGGTTGGATCTAGTGATTCAAAGTTTTGCAGAAACTCGTGTTACTGTTCGGTATTTTGCAGCAAACTTTTGACCGTCCAGACCTGATTAGAGACCTGGTCTGGACTCAATCAAAGATAAAGCCTCTTTTAATAATATATGAATTCTCACTGACAGACATAGCTCCATCCAGCTCTTGAGCAATTGGACTAGTATAATAGACCATGCTGGGACCCATATTAGTCGTATGTTATTTGATCTCTCAGTCTCCCATTGTATACACTTCCAGTGAGTTCTCTCTGATGTAGGTTTGTTCGGAAATGAGCAAGCTGACGCACTGGCGAAGGAGGGCTCTTCCTCTACTGCTTCTCCAGTTCTCGATCTTACTTACTCAGAACTACTTTTATACTCTGCTTGTAAAAATGCTATTTCAAATATTGGCAGCATCCCCCTGCTCATGATTGGTACTGCCGTAGGCAGCCATTGACTTTACGGGTTCCAGAGCTGACCAGACTGCGATCAGTAGATTATAATGGACACATCAATTGCCTATCCTTTGACCATCGTATTAAGCATTTCCGTATCTGTAAAAATTGCAACTCCAACGAGGCTAGTCCTCAACACTTACTTGAGTGCACTCAATTCTCGATAAAAGAGACGCTTGGAGACCCCTTTCTTTTTCTTGATTTTTTGAGAGTGCATGCGCTCATGGATCCAGTGTAGCTCCGCTATTCTGGATGGAATTTGTATTAACAACAACAGGAAACAAATTTATGTATATCTTATCGCACATGTGTCATCGTATATGTACTCATAATGTTCTTCTCTGCTATATTAAAATATAGGCACAGATGATGTATAATCCAGGATGCCAAATTCTGAGTTAGATGATTTTCTTATGTACCTAGAAACCTGGTTTTTATTACATCATAGATGTGGATACCTATAAGAATTATGCAGAAAATCCTATTTTACAAACCAGCATGTATTTACAGCATCGCAAACTTCACCAAACGTCATCTTGACAACATTGTTCTTAGGAAAAAAAAAATTCTGAATTTGTCATCCTAGATTATACGGCATCTGTCCCGAAATATATTTTTCTGTAATAGTAATCTGAGTTGAGAAACATATATTTTGGAAATAGCAATCGTAGACATTCCAAATTAATTTAAAATTAGATACATAGTAATGCTGTTTTCATACAAAGGAATACTGAATATGTTTATCTGTTGAATGCAAGGCATTTATTCACGAGACTGGCAAAATTGGCCAAATGATGTACAATATCATGTGAGTGCTCCAAACTTACATTATAACACTTCGTTGGCCTACTAACTAGAAAAGTCATTTTCCGAAAATTTGACTAATGGTGTACAATTTGAAAAAAATATGTACCAAATCGCGAGACTGCTAACCTTATATTCTTGCAGACATGGGAATCAACTACGCTATTGACTAGGAAAATTGACTTTGCCATATACGCCTAATGAGTTTCGATTTGATTAAATAATATACAATTTGATGTGATTGATCCATGTCTTATATTTTAACATTATGGTTATTTGCAGTGGTCCGCTAACAAAGAAGTCGAATTACCCAAATTTGGCCAATGACTTACGATTCAACCATATAATTAACAATTCCTTGTGACTGCTACCAACTTTACATTTTAATAGTAATTAATAATTTAATAAAACATTTAATAGTTGGTAAATTACTCCAAAATTAAAATTAAAAGGTGATTTGACCATTGATGTACTATTTGGCTAAACGCTGTAAGCTTTCTTATGATTATTGTGCCAAGAACATAAAAGGTCGATTTGGTCAAATTTGACCATAAGAGGTACAATTTCAGTTGACAGATCTGTATCTTAGCATTGTGGTAGCCTAATATGCCACTGACATACAAAATTAATTATGCATTAAGCACCAAACGTGTTAGAAAATAAATTATAATCTTATATTAAATTGAGAAGAAGGAATTTAAAACTACATATGTTCTTCCAGTTCAGTGGCTTGAAGAGTTTACAATGATTTTGCATTTTATAGTTTGAAAAACTAATGCCACACAAGAATCATACGCAACAAAATGTTTCAGGAATGTTAAAATCCGTATTAATATAGGGAGTGAATTTATATGGCTAAGTGTGAAAATACATCGGATACACCACATATTTTTATTATATGTATTGCTCAACCAAGTTATTTATTTTTTACAAACATCCCATGTTTCCCATTTGCTTACATATTCTACTATAATTCATATTATTAGAAAATTCAATACCTGGATATTCTCAATGAGCAGAATGTTTATTTCGTAGTGTAAAACACAAAAGCGTCATACTTTTAGCTGCACAAATGTTTCTTCACAAGAACTAAACTGGCAACAAGCGAAGAAAGAATGTTATCGCTACCTGCCAACAAATGCATGAAACTACCTGCAGACGATACCTTCAAAGATGTGATAAATACATGTGAATAGTTTTTTTCATTCTTTTTTACAAATCGGGTCCTCATTTAAGTCTTTTCATATGTCATTAAATGTATGCATCTATTAGTTCATATCATCTTTTATATTTTTATTGAGGTATAATGTGTTTTAATGCTAAATCTTGTATTTCAGATGCAAATGAGTTCTAATCACTTTTATTCTAAAATTTTGAAGTAAGCAATGATCACGCAAAATATCAAAAATAATATAATTTTATTAATAAAAAGGTAAAATAAACTTGTTTACATTTGAAACTAATTTTTTAATGATTTATTATTTTGAAAGTTAAAATAAATAATTAACAAACGCATATTTCTATACAGTTTTTCCTTTATCATAAATAAAATCATAAATTTCAAAAGAAATTTAGTTCAGCTGTAATATATAAGAGAATATTTAATAACAGTCAACAATGCTTTTTATAGAAAAGTGTGCCCCATACAATGCCATTTTCATATGTTATGAATTAAAAGAAAAGGAACTTTAAAATATTGAATTTCTTTTAAATTTAAACATTATATTCTCTTGTACTATTTTATAGCCCTTGAAATATGTTTCTTATATATTCTTTAGAAGATATGTAGTTTAAAATTTCTACTTTGAATATTTATCATAAAACATTTCTCTCTCTCTCTCTCTCTCTCTGCAGTGAAACATGTATACTATTTCAAAATCTTCCAATATTTTATACGATGGGAAATAGTTTTGGGTACAAAAATAAATAAATTTTAATATGAATTAAAGAAATAATTTTTCGATTGAGTTCAATTGGATTTTCTTAAAGTACATGTTCAGTTTTAAATGTTGCTTTAGGAATATGCTTTATAAGGGATAAATATTTACTACACGTTACACCGAAATAGACACATAATGCTTAGCACTAACCTGTAATAATATTTTTATTTATAAGCAGTAATAATAATATGATGAAAAAATATTTATATTTTATTTTAATTTCGATTGCATTTTTTACACACACACACACATCTATATATATATATTCATATATATACATCATTGATATCTTAAACTAATGAATTTAATGAATAGTACAATAAGAAATAACACTTTAATAAATGGTTCGATAAGCACAGAATCTAATCATAATATAAATCAATTATTTATGATTTATCTATTATTTTTAATTCATAAAATGGAAATAGGCGATGTTTATTCATAATTTGTTTAAAATTAAATAAAATTCTTATTTTATATATATTATATATTTATATATATATATATATATATATATATATATATAATATATATATATATATATCTACATATATATCTACATATATATATACATATATATACATATATATATAAATATATATATCTATACATACATATATATATATATATATATATATATATATATATATATATATATATATATATATATATATATATATATATATATATATATATATATATATATATATATATATATATATATATATATATATATATATATATATATATATATATATATATATATATATATATATATATATATATATATAAGGTTTGAATACTGAAATTTTTAATTGTGACACGTGGTTATGAGCACTATTTATGATAACCACGCTGACTAAATTTTCATTTATACCACGTAGTTGGAAGAGTACTTTATTATCCTTCTTGTTGTAAATTTCCTTTTGACAGGTCTTGCAATAAATTTGGGCTGTATTCACAAAAGACATGAAAAAAAAAACCCAACCTATCTTGCAAAGCATGTATGTAGAAATCAGATAGGCAACATGCATCTCAAGTTGAACAGTTACTGGAATCGAATGTGGTATTTCTCCCTCTAAAGAATGATATCCTACTACTATTCTGTTGCTATTAATAATGACACTTGGACAAGCCAAATTCGTTATGTCGTTGGCTATGCAAATTTATGTCAGTAGGGTGCGCCTATCGTTTCGTCAATGCACAACGAAGGTGAAAGTACGACTTAGCTCTAAACTCCTGCAGTAGGTAGCACCACTAGAGGATGCACTCATTTAATTTAAGATTGATTTAGAGGGGGGAGGAAATTTTCTCCATGGCATCACATCCATGATATCTGCTCAACGACCGACTACAGGAGTTTCGAATCCACAGATTTAACGAGCACGTATATGGCATGTATTCGATGGATCTTTGGAGACATTGAGAATCGAACTCCGCCCTTTCGGACAGAAGGCTGATGCTTTAACCACTTAGATACCATATACCTACCACTCTTCTAAAATTAAGCAACACATCCTTAGTCATGGTCTGGAATATACCTATAAATATAACCAACACATTATTTGATCATTTTCAGCCTCACTTTGTTATTTTTTCCAGAAATCTTTCACGAATAAGAGGGTCAATACACTGAAGTTAATAAACCCTTTCATTTTAACAAATGTTATTATTATTATTGTAGACTTAATAATCCAATAACAACACAATTCTCTCCAAATATAAAGATATATGTGGCTGCAAAAGTATAATTACTTATTAATTCATTTAGCGAATTTTTATTATTTTGATAAAAAACATTTTATAATTGACATAAAAACTGAAAATTCTACAGAAATAAAATTCTTAATTTATTTTTCAACATATTTTTTATCCGTGGTTTAAAGGGAAAACTGCTGCATAAAGTAAATGGAAACACATATTCGAATAAAAATCTCTGGTTAACTTTAAACAAGTTTAATCATACAAATTTCGAAAGTTTTATTTCTGCCATTTTTAAGATACTATGAACGCTGATTCGAACTGATTGTAAAATTGCTTATGCCTTGAGATAATTAATTTAAGAGATGTCACCAGTTCCGGGACTCGCCCACTTCAAAAATGAAAGCGTGTGGCATTCAACCTTCCTTCTAAAATTGCAATCAGTGTATAATCATTTGATGTAAAGCAAAATTTAGACAATATTGGATTGTTTTTCTTTCCATCTGCTTTTGTTGTATTTGTAAAAATAAATTATTCTTTGTTCTTGTATTATAATGATTGTTTGCTTGTATATGATACACTTTCAGTCACCTATTTCTGTCTTTAGAAAACATCGGTGAAAGTTTACAATTGGATACTTTTTGATTTTTTGATGATAACTAACAGGATGACCGCTGCCACTACACTAAAACTAAAATATAAAACTAAATATCAGAGTTACCAAAAACTAAATTTTATCGCCAAGATTTATTGCCTAATTTTTTGACAAATCAAAGGATACCCACAACAAAACATCTTATCTAAGAATCATCTAAAAACCAAAACCTCAAATCACAACCAATCGCCTTGTAATTTTGAAGTAGGGTCAAATGATGAAGTTGACATTAAAGCTAGCACCTATTTTTTCACTCCATGCCAGACCACTATTGCATCAGTTATAAAATTCCTCACCTCTTAATCACAAGAACAGTGTCTTTTCCATTGCCTTTCATGGTGTCTACCATATTGTTTGTTTGAAAAACGTTTCCGGGAACCCATTTCTGTTGACAGAATAGCATCTATACATAGTCAGTCGCTTCGTAATTTTCAATTATGGTCAAATGATGAATTCGATAATTGAGTTGAAACTTTCGCTTACAAAGCCTCGCCACATCAACGGAAAGACATTGACATTTAAAGTGTTCCAGCTATATTATTTCACATGATTGATCATCGACTGTATCAGGTATAGAAATCATCATCTGGGAAAAAATACTGCATATATTGTTCGAATTAAAAATTCAATGTAGAATAATTTTTGATCTACATGCAAAGTAAATGCTTACAACTCCCATTTAGGAAAGAAAAAATTCATTTAACCACACAAAACATTAGAAGATGGATAAGTTTTCATAATTTAGAAACAGTAGCCAAATAGAAAACCTGAATACCTCCAATCCTTAGAGATATCATTTTAGAAGATCTTCAGATTTGAGCTGCCACCCTAAGCAGTATCATTCAACATGAAAGATATTGTGACCAATCTGCTTAACGAATCTTAGATGATCTTAGAGAACACTAGGGATCTTCGGTTGGATCATGAATAGAACTCATCAATTACGGATAATGAGAACAACGTCATTTTCAACCAGGCCGCTCTTTTCTTTCGATTATCGGAAAAGTATAACTAAATGCAATGTACTTGTTTGCGACTTTCATAGTATGCAATTACTAGGAAATGCAATAAAATAAATGATGAAGAGAATAATGATCTCAATAGTGAAATATTTTGCAAATTAAAGGAAATTTTCAAATATTCTATACCTCAAACAATTCGTTTTCGAGCTGGTAGTCGAATGGTTAGAGCCCTTTCCTTCGATTCAATAGTTCACGGCTTTGAATCCCACCTTTGGCTAGAAAGTTTATAGTGGCTCAGAATTCATTTTTTTAAATATAGATTCTGATCTAATTATTCCCTGTGCGGCCAAAACATGGCCGATGAGGTACACGAATCCAATCTTTCATTTTGGTTTAAGCTGTTCTATTAGTGATTCATTTTATTACTTAAAACGGCATTTTGAATAAAATTTAGGAAACATTGTTTAAAGTTAGTAGAAGCCATCATCATTTAAAAAAATTGTATTTTCTCCTGAAATTAAGAACAACATTTTCTATTAGAAGCCTCAGCGAGTGAAAGCTATAGGCTTGGCCAGCTTGAAGTAAAAAATAAAGTAGTAAAAACTGCTTGTATTAATTATTAATTAGTGTTCTTTTTCATTCCTTCACATTAAGGGAAATATTTAGTGTTAGTAACACGTAAAAAGCTTTATATTGAATTCCAATAAAATAATCAAAACATTTTATTTGTGAATAACAACATTTGTCATTGTTCTCTGATATTTTTCTGAACACAACTTTTAAGATAAAAAAGAAACAGCAAGTAATGGAATGCTCAATTTATCGACCTGAATCGAGGAGATATTTCCAAACTCACGTCGTCGCCAAAGAAGATAAATGAATCCGAGTTAATTCCAGTGCTATTATCATTTAAAACAGTCTTCGAATATTTAATCGCAATGATTTTGACAATCACGGCTCTCGACAATAATCAGAATTCAGTGCGTTTTCCCGATGCTTGCATGTCGCCTAACATATCCAGAGCGAGCGTCGCGTGATCTTTGAGTGACACAAGTTGCTACGCCTTCAGCATGCACTCCGCAAAATTAGGCCTGCGTTTCCCTTTGCTGACGCTCGCACGCGTGACTCTGTTGCAGCGCGTCTGGCGTAAGTCAGTTTTTGTAATACTCCACTCCAAGCAGCATTCTCTGTTGTTTCCAACCACGCTTCTGGTAATGAATTCAGTTCTTTAGGAATCATCTGATGTATAACAATGTATTTCTTCGTCAGTGAAATACTTATTTTTAAAATATGGAATTTGATATTATGTGTACAATAAATTGTTTTATGCCTCAATATCTAATAAATGATGCATTGCTTAAGAAAGGGCTTACACCAGTAATAATAAATAATTACAAGCATTAATAATATTAGCATATCGCCTGAATAAGAATTTTTATGAAATAGTCAAAACATACTTTATTAATTTAATAATGAAAAGTCTTAATTAAGGTTTCAAAACTATATACATTCTCCTTCTTTCTTGGTCATATAACAGAACAAAAAGAACTCGTAGAATTTATACATATTTTATTTATATCTATTGCTTAGCTTTTAGGAAAATTGAGTCATGTAGGAAATAACGATTATAATTTTTAATAATATTTGTGTTATTTATTTAAGTTTGTTGAAAATTCCGTTTTGCAGATCGAAATGATTTGCTTTAGCTTTCTTAAAAATTTAAAAAGATTGAAAATTGATATAAATATTACTGTTTTTAATTGTATTTGATATTCATTTAGCTTTGTTGAAATTACTATTTTGCAGATCGAAATGATTTAGCATTTTTAACATTTTGTTTTGAAGACTGCAGGTTTCATTAAAAACAAGTCAATAAGTTGTTGAAAGTTTGGTAATTTTTATTAGTTATAAAGTCATTAAATACTAAAGATAGAACTTTTATTTGAGCTCAAAGCATTTGCGAAGGTCAGTGTAATGAAAAATATGTAAATAGATTGTTTCAGTAAGCCAAAGCAAACAAGACTTTTCAAAAAAATCCGAACAAGTAATCAATGTGATTTTTTTAAAAACAGTACACTTAAGGGAATAAAAGTAAGGGATATTTGAAGCTATAAATATTTTTCATCTACTCCTAGCTGTAAAGTATCTATTGAAAAATTGGGACGAAATATCATGTCACCGTGTTTGTATTATTGTTGCTTGAAGAAAAAAGGGAGACAGAATGATATGACTGAGGCATTAAATGATGCTGCAAAAAATTTATAACAGTATTATTATTTAAATTGACTGCAAATATTTTCATCAAAATTGTAAATAAAATCTAACTTATATATATGTTCAGTGTTGCATCACAGCATTTCCATTCTTTCCGTTTCTAGTAGTTCAGGATGAAACTCAGAACAAGGATTTGAATTATGTAGGTAATGAAACTTTAATAATAAATAAAATTGCCTATATTTATAATAAATTTGAAAACTGAAACAAAATTCCCAATACAAAATAAATTCAATTCTGATATACATATATATAAGTTACAGTTTATATATGTAGTAAACCGTGAGACTAAATGTAAGTATGTGTTTGAGCATGAGAGACAGAGAATATTTTCAATTTTTAATGCAGAATAAAAGAATGGATAGGAAATTTTCCATTAATAAAATAGCAAATTAAGCTTAAATTTTAAAATATTATAAAATCGTTTAATAATATATTTCCTCCATTACAACTGCTTACAGGAATGATTTCTTAACGAAATTTAATATTATGCCTTTAAGATTTTATCATACAGCAAATTGTTTAAGTGCAGAACTTTTATATTTATTGAATTGTAAATCATTTTGCAATCCTAAAAATTTATAAATTACCTCTTCTATAATGTTTGAACAAATCTGAAAAACGCAGTATCAAAAAATCTTTTTGTTTATTTAAACATATATTTCTCATACTTTCAAATATTAGGCTTTCATCAGAATTCAATTAAACATTTGTTCATATTTTAACAGATTTTGCGAATAAAAAATTATTCTTTAAGTGATATAAGTATATTTGAAGATAAATTATTACATATACTGTGTTGTTTATAAGGAGAATGCATCTATTTGATATCTCCTAATAAATATTCTAATAACATTAGAACAATGTAACTCTATTTGGAACTTTCGCATGCTAATTTCAGTAGTTTTCTATAAATTTTTATGCTTGTTTTAACAATGAGGAAAACCTTGAAAGTTCCATTTCACCCATACAGACAATAAATAAATGATTTCACAAAAAATGCAATCAAAAACAATATTTACTCCGCATTTTATTTAATACTAGCTGGAATTCAACTAAGCCGTTCCCTTTAAGCAGCTTGGCTTTATTACTAAGCTATTTTAAGCTTTAAATGTATGCATTGCACTAATTTCCTTCCCATAATTAAAATTGTAATTTCCAACAATCTCGCATTTGTTTTTCCATGCTAATGATGCTTGTTACTGCCGTTTTTCCGTGTTAATGCTTCAAATTACTTTCCTCGTGGTAATAATTTATTTTAAATTTTTAAAAAATAGATTTAATTTGAGTTGAAAATTGCAAAATTTATGATAATTTGTGAGTAAATTCTTGAAAAAGTGAAATTAAGCATAAAAATTAATATATTTTATTCAATATCATTAATTTACGAAATTCTTTTCTTAATCTATTTAATAATAGATTTATTATATTTAATAATAAAATTATTCAATTTAATAATAGAATAAGAAAATAATTTCTTCGATTATTTAATATATAATTCTAGAAAATTAAAAATTTTAAAGAAAATATTTACCAAATTTAAGGTATTAGGTATCATATTCATATACAGTTATTCTCTTTAATAATAGATAACGTCATATTTTCTTAAGCTTAATGTACTTATTCTCAGTAATCTTGTTTTCGAAATAAGATTCTTATCATTTATAATCTGACAGTCCGTTCGAATCTTCACGCATTAATAAATCTTTTACATCCCTATCACACGCTTCTGCTTTTATCAGTGGGGAGAGGATGCGTCTATATATTCCAAACAACTCGCCAACTTTTCTAATCAGAAAGCTCTGGCTACTTAAAAGCGCCAACGCAAACCAGTGATGCGAGCCACTAAACGAAACGAAATCCAAAATTTCTCAAATTACAAAACTCCAGAAAACGGATTCATTCAGTGGTCGGGAAGTTTCCATATCTGTGTTCCCTTCCCAGAATTCCTCTACGTGCAAGATTTTAGCATATTTGTAGTGGATGGAGCACTGCGATTCCAGCTTCACTCTCCCTTTAATGCGGATTCCTATCATCAGGCGGGATCTACGTTTTCATTTGGAATGCAGAGAACAGAAAGATGCAGTATGAAAGAGATGGGGGTAAGCACTGCATCATCCCCCTCCCTTTAAGCTCATTATTTACCTAGACATCCATGCCAAGGTCCCCTCACGGAATACACAAACGCAACCTTTTAAACAGATGGGCGCGTTCTGGGCCGTGAGAGACGGGCGTTGTCGCCAGATTCTCACAGAAACTGAATTAAGTCCATTTTCGGTGTAGTTGAAAACAGAGCAATTAAGGCGATAAGTTTGTTTGTTTTGTTTTTTACCTTGTTTATAAATAGAAGAGTTCCTTTACTTAGTTCATATGTAACTACTTCTGGTCTTGCATAATCTGCGAATAGTTTATAGTATTTTGTGAGAAAAATGTTTAAATGCTGTAAATAGTAGGGAAATTCGAACAAAATTATTGAGCACAATAGTTATTAGAACACTTTAATAACAACGCCATTTTCAAAGTGACTGATTGTTCAAATCTCTTGATAATATTTTGGTGTGTATTCTAAGTTCAAGCTCAAATTTGCTTGGTAAAAATTTCGACTCACGTACTTTTTACTAGCGCGCGCGCGATAATACATAGTGCTTAAAAAATCATTTAGTATTTCATTATATGATAATTCATTTTAAATTGGAATTAATTATGGTACTTCAAATAAAAATTTTTTGTCTACAAGTATAGAGAATTATTTACATTCTTTTGATAACCTCAAAAATTATATTTATACACATTTGATGGAACATAATATTATTATTTATATGTAATTAAACAAAAAGATGTTAAACCAGATTTTCTTTAAAAATAGCCTGTATTCATTTTAATATTAAGACCGAATATGTATCTTTTAGAAAAATCGTTTTGATTTTCCATTTTGATTATTCCTCAAATAATTTGAGCTTAGTTTGAAAATAAAAATTTTCAAATATAAAAATCACTTTGTTCCACACGAAACCCAAATTAATTTTCATATTTCTTTATTTATTAATCAATTGATTAAATTAATCCAATAGAAACGATCGTAGGTAGATAACAAACCAAACAAATAATTCGCTTCCTACATTTCATATTACACTTTTCCTACCTTTTCTTTTCAAGGTAATTAAAAGAATGTGAATTTGCCGCCTAATCATTAATTTGTCCCCATTTAAATCCTAAATAATTAAACAATTACTTAAAACCATCGTAATTTATACAATAATGTTACAGTTGGCTGTTTTATATGCTTTTCATAACAATGTCGCTCTCCTTTGTAATGATCTTGATATCATAATTAAATACTTACTGCCATAACTTAAAAAACCAAATGCCCTTAAACATGTGTTTTCCTTTGTGCCAACACTAAACTTGCTTCCTTTTTGGTGAACCAACATCGTGTGACATAAATGTTGAAAATTACAAGATTCTAAATTCTGAATTTGTAGTGATAAAGAAATATTGCTTAGATGACATAGTGTGATGTGTACGATGACGTAAATACTAGGCTTGCTAAACTAGAATTTTCTGTATAATTTTTAAATTTCTCCATATTTATCACGTAATAAAAACCAGGTTGCCGGATACATAAGAAAATCCGCAAAGAAAACCATTAAACTCAGATTTTGCTACCGTGGATTACACGGATTCTATGCACATCGTGAGACAGTCTTTCTGTCACTTAATACATTTAAACACACATATAGCAGTTTTCAAAACATGAGTTCGAGCTCTACTAGATGGCTTGTAATAAAGTGACAGAAAGAGAGAAATGAGCAGTCACACATTTCTCTCTTTCTATCACTTCATTGCAAGCCATCTAATAAAACGTGAATTTATATGCTAAAAATTTTTATATTATGAGTGCTTAATATTTTTTTCCAATGGCAAAGCAAATACAAGGAATAACACAAATGAAAGACATGAAAAATCTCAAAATAGACGTGAGATGAAGACAGGACAGGTGAATACAGTAAATAAACGTAAACTAGATGACCGGAGTCATTGCCCAAAAATTTCTCTGGCTTGTCAATAAAGCGATGATTCAGAGCTGAATTGCAGTGAAGCACAATGGTGGAGGTAGCTCCTATTCATGGATTCTGTCAAATTGCAGAACGGACAATCGGGTTAATTTAAGATGCCAATGTGGTGCAATTGTTCAGCAAGGCAGTAGTAACCTGTCAGGAAACGAAACTGTGCCACTACTTTACAGCGTGGACCATTAGGGATATTCAGAAGGTCATCTTAACACCACTTTATCCTTTTTTGCAGGTTAGAAGCTTGAGTTCTTGTAAGAACTTGCTTTAGGAGTTGCTTTATAGTGTGGTAGGAAATCTCTGTGTATCTTGGATGGAGAAGTCTTGAACCTCTCTCTGAGAAGATGTCTGCAAAGTATAATCTGGAGTTGCAAATTAGACCTACCTCCTCGTAGTACACCCTGGAAACGTATTTCATACGGCAAAATGGTCTGAAGCTTCCCGCATGTATGCTTAACATAATTGGATGATTTATCAACAATCTCACTCAGTAATTTACTGTCTTTTATGTCAACAGTTCTCTAATTGTTAGTATAATATTACTATGAATTGCAGTAAACTTATCTCATGCAATGACTAGATGTATTATTTCAACGATGATTCTCCAGAAATTATTAAAACAAACTAACTTTATCAATGAATCGATTGAGTGCCCTTGAACAATAAATGAATCACGTTTCTTTCAGCAATGATTGAATCAAAGGCTTTTCAAAAAAAATATTAAATCAAATTCTCGTCACAAATAACCATATCAAGCTGCTTCCTGCAAAAAGTGATTCAAATGTATTTCAGAGATAAAAGAATTAATTTCTTATCGATAAATATTTTAAATATACTTTTGGGTATGATGATACTCACATTATCGTATCTGCAGCTTGATTGACAGTTTGAATATAAAAACAACTAGTATATTTCTTGATCAATTAACAACTTCAAATACGGTTATATATTCTTAACATGGTTTTAAAATAAACATATGAAAATATAAGACAAGTTTCTCTGAAGATGCTTTGCAACAACTTTGTTATCAGAACGCTACTTGAATATTATAGTTATGCTAAGATTATCGAAGCTGTAACAAAAAACATATTCAGTTGGCTTACATGCGTACTTAGTTGTTGGTTTGTAAATAAATCATTGCTTTTATAAATAAAAACTTTCATTTTTTTTTCAATTACGTACAGTAAGTACTGAATACTCAAACAATATATCCTATATACAAAGATACATCTTGTAGAAGAGATAATATTTCCAAAGTATATCATATTTTTATTATTACACAAGAAATTATTCGATTTTATCATCTTTTTTTTTATTTTATTTAGATTTTTACTAAGGACTTTACGTTTCCTCATAAAAATATTTCAAGTAAAATACAGTTAAATGTTATTTTCCTAATGGCTTTTTAAACCGTGAAAGAAATTATTTTTATAAGTATATTTGGAAGTTCTTACCAGATTTAAAAAACTTCATATGAAAAAAATATATTTTCAAATCCTTTAATTTGTGAGGAATGTCAGTGAATTCGATCTGACTCAGTTAGATCCATTTATTACTAGTATCTGAACATTGTGCTTAGAGAATATTGTTAAAATAGTTTTCCTTGTAACTGGTATTTTTTCTAAGAATTACTTTTTAAATGCCTTACTTAATCTTGAATGATAAACGGCTTTTATCCTTCAAGATTAAGTATAAGCCATTTCATACCATATAATACTTAAATATTTTGACATTATTTTATGCGTTGTAAAATAAATCAATATCCCAAACATATTTTCATTAAAAGTAACCGTCAAAAGAACAGAAACTCCATTCAAACGTAATATAATTGATCCTTTTTCGTCAATTGCCAAATTGAATTGATTCCCTCTCCTGCTCGCTTACAGGATCTTCCGCCGATAGAAAATATGTGGTGCATGTTTACTCAACGTTTGACCCAGATTACATCCCCAGCTGCCACACCAGACTTTGGTAAAGAATGGAAGCAGCATGGTCTGTTGTACCCCAAGAGCACATTCAAAGTTTCTTTGAATTAATGTCGAGGGGTGTGGCAGAGGTGATCTCCAAGAATTGTGATTACTCTGGCGGCTGATTTTGGCAGGAACTCTACTTCACAGAAGTCTACACAAATTTAGATATTTGATACGTGGTCAACACGTTTTCTACAAAATAAATTTTGTTGTGATATCTATTGTCCTTCTTGGTGTTGCAATTTGGGTGGCCAGCAGTGTATTTAAATATTGTAATTCCTGGTATATTTAGACATTTCGGCGCTACAGGGGCTTGGATTTGATGGGATTGTATTCAGTGCAGCTCCCGGTGACTATGGTATCTGATGATGAGGGAACCGGTCTGATGTAGATGCAGGGACTAAGCAAAAGATTCCCAAACAGAGTCCAACATCACCACAAATATTCTTTTATTTGAAAAACATGGTGATTTCGATTTACTTTACAAGTAACTAACTTCCTTTTTTTTAATTGCAATAATACAAGAAGTAGTAAAAATAAAGTGGTTGGCGTGGCTTTGTTTCAGAGACGAGATCATAAAGCTGTATGACATAATTCAGCCACTATCATGCGTTGGATTAATAAACACTGTGCATTTGTAGTTAAGGCCAATTTTTCCAGGGGCTGATTTCAATGAGAAACGATTTATAGTGGTCAGCGTGTTTCCCCGATTTGGTCCTTTGTAATTTCTTTTTGTAATATTAAAGTACTTATACTGACCATTCACAAACTTTTGTACATCAAAAAAGAAAATTTCAAAGAAAAACGGCGAACATACCTACGAATGGGCTGAAGAGAGTGATTAGAACAGCAGAATTCGGTTCACCCTAGGTATCGCCAATGGCAAACGCCATGTTCCCAATATATATTTAAAACTATGTAAGCTAAAATTCTAAATATAACTTTTGTGCCCAATTAATAAATAAAATATACCTTTAATACTTTTTGTGTTATTGCATTACGAAATAAGGAAATTATCATACTGCCCCCATTCGGCTGAGCCTAGTAAAGATTCTGTAATCTAGGTAAAAGCTAGATTGCGGGTTCTATTCTTTTAAAATTTCCCCCATAAATTACTTTTCAAAGGGAGTTTTCCTAGAAAGGGAGCAGTTGTCATGTATCGCATGAGAAGAAACACAGAAAACTCCCAATCACCCTCTACAAGCATGCATGCAGGAAGAAGATGCGAAACAATCATCTCTCATTATTCAACAATGGCTGGGAGCGAACTCAGAGAAGGACCTTTTGCTGACTCTAGGGCAAGGTAAGGTTTATTTCATTAACCTTGCTTTCTTTCCCCTTCCTTCATTACCCATGTTTTCTTTCCTCTTCCTTCATTACCCTTTTTTATTTCTCCGTTACTCTAGTCAAGTCCTTTTAAACTAGAGCACAACAGGCTTCCGAACTAAACTACTCATTTCCCTTATTTCCACATCCACTGTACTTCATACGGTTAATACCTAAACAAAATCATTTTTTTTTTTTTTTTTTTTTTTTTGCCTATTTAACTCAATAAAATTTGGTAACATTTATCAATACCACTCTTGTTTTAGAATATTCTAACAAATTACAGCTAATAAATATACAGCTGTTGAACTTCATTTTGTGCGTCAAAGAATATGCAACTGATGAAGAAATACTTTTGTATGCAGTAAATTTCCAATAACTCAAGAGATGCTTTCCGATCATCTGTTTTCTTCTAAATTCCAAAAATTATTCAAATCTAACAAAGGAGAGTTACAATCGAAGAACATTTTTGATATTTTTCAAAAGAAGTAAAATTTAATTTTTTAAGCGAACAATTATATTATTTCTTGTACGAGATGTAGGTTTTTGTTCTATATTTAGTATGTATATGTAAATTAATTAAATGCATATTCGCACTGGTTTTTTTCTACATTTTTTCTATGGTTTCTTTTTGGATTCTTTTACAGCCTTTGAACTGAATACATGGAATTAATTAATATAATGAATCAGAACAATATTGCATACATCAAATTCTTGATAATTAAGTTCTAAACCTAACAGAAATTTTATTGGATTATTAAAAGTAAATGATCACATACAAATGGAGGTTCAAAAAAATGTGTATAAAATATTCTCTGTAGTTGGAATAATAATTAATTCTTGCTTACAAATTGAAATATAATAAAGTAATAGAAGCAACGTAATAAAAGCAGGAATTTCAAACATTTTTTCTTTTTTGAATTTTCATTCGAAAACATAATTACAAACGAGTCACACGAATTTATTTTGTTCTAAGTTAAGATATACTCATTATTTGTAAAATAACTTGTTAAAAAAAAACTTATTCTTAAAAATTTCACCACAGTTGATTTTTGCCCCTTAATAAAGGATTTTATGTTTGACGGAATTATAAAAATTCAAATAAAAGATCCTTTTGCTGTGGAGTTAGGTTGTTTAATTAAATTCCGTAATTCGTAAGTTTGAAAAGTTTAGAAATTAGCCTAGTTACATTTTCTGATTTAACTTCAGCGTTGTAAGCTAAATTAAGACAAATTTTTAAGCAAAATTTCTGAGTTAAAATAAACTTTAAGAAACTTAATTTTATAATTAATTATGTTTAAGCTTTCAGAAACATAAATTAATTAAAGCTTTGTCAAATATAATGTCATAAATCTACATTTTTTTCATTTACGTTTATACCATTGAGAAAATATTTGTTTCAATAAATAGTGAAGGAAGAAATATTATCTCCCCTATAATATAAAATATTTGAATAAAAGGATTTTAAGAAGGCTTACGACAATACAAGAACTAAGCCAAATTATTAAATAAATAATTAAAACATAATTTTGTTTTATATATAAACAATAATATTTGCATTAAGTCCGTTTTATATGTATACAATTTAAGCTTTATAAAATAATTTATATATATATATATATATATATATATATATATATATATATATATATATATATATATATATATATATATATATATATATATTAATTAAACGAACAAAATAATTTTATATAGTAAAATTATTATCAATATATCCCTAAATAATTTTCAATAAAAACATTAAGGGCAAATTAAGGGCAATGCGTGAAATAAAATAAAGTAAAAAAAAAATTATTCCATTGTATATTCATTTTCTTGCTTCTCTTGTTCGTTCTTGTTATTTATAATTATATACGTATTACAATATCAAGAATAATTAAAATACTTTTATATTTCAGTGACAAGAAAATAAATACACCACAGTAATAAAATGAAAATACATTAAAAGCTAAAACAACAAACACAAATTTGCAAATTTTAGCAAAATTTTACATTACATGGGAAATTTAGTTTAAATTAAAGTCAAGGGTAATAAAAGCTTCTTAACAATTTATATTAAATTCAAATCAAAAATAAATATTTGTCAGTTTTTCGAAGGATTTCAAATAATTTTCTAATCAAATGTATGCAAGAGAAATTCGATGCTTTTCAACTAATTCCATAATTGATAATTAAGCTGAATTATCATCAAGATACTTATAGCTTTTTATGTGCCATGGTAGCCTAGTGGATAAAGCATTGGACTTCAGTCTGGAAGGCCAGGTTCGATTCCCAATGCCGCCAAAGACCAAAAAATGTGGATATGATATATGTGCTCATTAAGTCTGTGGAATTGAAAGTTCTGTGAGTTGGCATGGCAACTTCACCTTACACTATGTCAATTTCTCTCGGTCGTCAAGAAGTTGCCATGGGTGTAATTGTCTGGAGAAATTTCACTCCCCCCTCTTTCAGATCAATGTCAAAATTAAGGGAATTGATCCTCTGTTGGTGCCCCCTATCAAAGGAGAGCAAAGTAATACTTTCACTTTCATGGTGCCCGGGTTAAACGAAAGACCTTACTGACTTAAATTCGTATAACGACCTTAGCTTGTCCAAGTGTCATTGGTAGCAACAATATATATTACTGTTATAGGTGTGTCAAAGCATAATTGTGTTTGAAAGTATCAAGATCGAATGAGCTTCTTGCTTGTCTATATTGCTGTCCTGTGGTCGGTTACTTACCAGTTACAATGGGTGTAATGGTCTGGAGAAAATGTTTTCCCCCTCCAGATCCATGTCAAAAGTAAGAGAATCCATCCTATGGAAGTGCCATATATCGGAGGAGCTTACAGCAAAGTTATACTTTGACCTTAGATTTGTTCTGGTTAAACGAAAGTTTGGTTTAACTACTGGTTTAAATTCGCATAGTCAACGGCATAGCGAGCTTGGCCTGTACAAGTGTCATAAGTAACAACACCATTTTTGCCAAAGGTTTTATAGAGGGGAATTATATATACCATGGAGTAAATTCTGAAAAGTATCTATAGTTTAGCGCGCAGTATAGATTTTAGTAAACATGAAAGTTCTTTTTTTTTTAAAAAAAAAGTTTGTCCTTTTTACTTTATTCGTTAAATGAATGCCTGTTTGCAATACCTGAAGAGAAACTGAACTATAAAAGTTCAGTTTCTCTTTTACGGCCATTTATTAATTATACAACAGCTTATTCTAGCGGAACCTCAATCTTAAGTGAATCTTAATTTAATTCCAAAACACTACAAACACGCACAGCCGAGATTGTAATGGAATTCACACTCTACTGATCTGAAATACTGATAACTAACAATTCAACTACAAGTAAATTATGTCATATTTACAATGCTTTTAACTAAATGCGTGCCGCATAGTAATATATGAATCATTGTATGAATATATGCCATTGCATGATAGCATTATATGTGATTGTAGCGCCCAGCAATTTTTTTTTCATGTTGACATTGCGCAAGCAGATTTCACATTTATTATTAAACCAAGAAATACTTACAATGAAACATTTAAATCTCTAGTTATTACCCATAACTAGCAATCCTTTTCGTGTCTATGTATTGTACAAAAATGTAAAGACTATAAACAATGAAACATTTAAATTTCAATCTCCAGTTGTTACGCATAACATGTCATCCTTTTAATGTTTATATATCGCACAAAAAAGATTTTAATCCTAAAGACTACAAACAGTGAAACATTTAAATTTTATTCTCCAATAGTTGCGCCTAACATACCATCCTTTTAATTTTTATACATTGCACAAAAAAGATTTTAACCCTAAAGAATATAAACTGTGAAACATTTAAATTATCGATTTATCAAGCAAATTTATCAGATATGATCTATTTCTTTAAGTTATTTATCGAACATTTTTTATAGAAGAGTTCGTTCTATATACTACTTCGAAAATCTTATAACAACAACAGGAATTAAAATCGCATTTTTGTTTTAACGTCTTGTTTCATTTATACAATAGGCTTTTGGCAACGGTTTCGGTTACGATTACGAAAACTCCCCAAGGAACAATTTTAGATACGGTTGGAAGCAATGAAATACAAGTCAGCATTCATGCCTTTCCCCTGAGATTCGAACCGATCAACATTCATGTTTCTCCCTTGAGATTCGTACTTAGAACGACAGAATAGAAAAGCGAATTACATTATCAGAGCCATTAGATTTAGAAGGCAATACAAAATATATATAAGAAAAATGTTTAAGACTAATACTCAGCAATTTTCTCTGCATTTATTGATATATAGCTTAAACTTTAAGAAAAATGTAAAAAAAATTAACAGTATAAGAAAGTATTTCACCGTAACGTATTTCGAAGAAATAATTTTCATTTAATTCTTGTTTAAATATAGAAAAAGAAATAATTCTGAAATTTTCATTTTTTTTCTTTTTTATATTTCGATTTATTTTTCACTATCAAATAATTTCCTCGATAAATACCAATAGAAAATTATTTACCTTATAATACTTTGAAATTTTTCTTTTTTACTTTGTTATTTGATACAATAACATCAAGTGTAAAAATTCTATATTTCTCGTTTCTCGGAATATTTTCCATCATTTTCTTTATTCAATAACTAAATAACATCTTTATTGAATAACAATAAAAAATTAATTACTGCTACTTATTTTGAGACAATGTTTCCCCTGTTTTGCTGTTTGTTACAGTAAAAAAATCAAAAACTTTACATTTTTCTCTTTGTTCTGAATATTAGCAAGTAACATTTTTATTGAACAGCTAAAGTACAAACATAATGTCATTTTATTTGTTTCATTTTTTTCAATACAAAAGTAAGTTAAAGTAAAATTTCCCAACAACAAAATTTAAATTTATTTCCGTTTAGTAATGATGCATGCTGCTCCTTATATTACGAAATATAATTGCTTTTTAGAATAGATTTATTCCTAAATAATTATTGTATGCTTATTGCATTTCAATGCTACATTTTATTCTCGGAAAACTAATTCTTAAATTGTGAAGGGATTTTTACATAATTCTACATTGATTTATTTTGCATATTTTCTAGAATTATTTCTTTGTAGAACTCTTTACAGATCATTATTTTAAAGATACGTGTGCCTAAGTTGTTAAGAGAAAAAAATGTTTATTATACTAAATTGCTAAGGAAATTGGATTTTCCTTTTTATTATTTCATTCATTGTATTCATACAAATCGATTCTCACTCAAATCTCATTTTCTGTTTTTGTTTCCTATATTTTTTTATCTGAATTATATTACTTGCATAGTTTCTTTTTCTTCTAAATCAAAAAATAAAACATTAAATATTACAATTTAGATCGTAAAAATAAATATATACATTATATAATTTACATGTTTGCCATCGAATTAAATTGTATAATCTTGAAAAAAAATGTCTAAGAATATTAAACAATAAAAGTTTTATCTCAAAACAAAGGGTGATAACAAATAAATAATGCAATAATACATATATTTTTTACGTTACAATATTATTTCAGAAAAATTATTTGTACTGCATGGAAATGTTCATTTAGAATAAACATCGGTATAATAGACGAATAACAGCGCTGTACAGATGTAAATGTATACAAGATTATATTCATGTTGTTGTTGGTAGTGTTGCATGTTACCTTTGGCCAGAAGCGATAGACCAGGTTCATAACATAAAGCATTCCTCCTAAAAAATCTAGTATCTCCAAAGGATCGTTGTATAAATCATGCTTGAAATGCCCACATACACACAAGGATGTGCTTTGGCGTAGCTTGTTCAGCGAAACAGGTGGTGCTGGTCTCAAAAATTTTGGTGCCCTCGCAAAATTGTAATGATCTAAGGTGACAACTTCGAAGCGGGTGTGAGTATTTTTATCCTCTCTTTTAAAGCCGTAAAAGTCTGGACGAGAACTATGGTACCGTTTATGATCTGTAGGGACAATCCATGTGGTCTTAATCCTGCTTTTTATTCTTGAAAAGATTTTCAAAAAGGTGAGAGGTACCAACGGCTCAGGGGCTTCACGAGCGCCTGCCTTGGTCAAGGCGTCATTTCACTCTAGATCGACATTGGATGGCAACCCCTGAAGATGAATGTTATGAGACATGGATGACCGTTTTAATTTATTGTGTATCGATACTCCATCACTGTCTCTCACAATTTGCCGGTAGCAGTAACATACGCATTCATAACCATATCGTTAAATAAATTAAGAATAAAAACCAAATTAAATAAGAATTTAGATTCATTATAAGTTGAATCTTCAAGATTAACTGCAAAATAAATTAATAATGACTTTTAAACTAGCACAGAATACGGATATATATATATATATTTATATATAATATATATATAAATATATTTATTATAATATATATATATATAATATATGTATATATTTATATAATATATATATATATATAATATATGTATATATTTATATAATATATATATATATATATGTACATACATATAATTATATAGTCATGATAATAATTTTTATCATTATATCAGGGAACTGTATACCGAAATTTTGATTGAGATACTTTCAGATAATTCATTTTCTCTTATTTTCGTTTCAATTTAACTACACAGATACAACTTTTTTAACTGCAAAAAGTATTTCACAACAAAACTCAAAATTTAAATAAAGACTTGTTAGTTTTTGTCAACGTAAATATTAAATGTACTATTTAAAATTTAAATGACTTTAACCGTTATTATTTAATATAATGATTGAACACGAACAACAACTTGCCTAAATTTAATTTGTTTTTTTGCATTTTTGTTTATCAAGGCACAGTGTTTTATGCTTTCCAATTGTTTTTTCCTTTAATTCCACATTTCCATTCCATTTATAATTCTATAAGATTTTATAATTATAATTTACTACATGGAGGGAAATGTCAACACAAATTATATATATATATATATAATTTGTGTTGAAGAAATTGGACATGAATTGTAAAGGTTGTGTATCCTTATAATCTGACTGGAAAGAACCAAAGCGCCCTGATGAATTAGTTTCGTAAGCATCTTCCGCAGTTCTAAATCATCCACATTAAGTTTCAAATAGAAATCAGAAATACGGTATAATTCCAAACTTTACAATAAGAAGTGAATACTTACGAAAAAGTTCTACACAATCCAAGCATGAATCCATCTTGTTTGTAATTAGGATGTGTTTCACTTCAAACCACTTTTCAGAGTGATAAGTCCCTCTATACGTTTTACCAATTGACTGCGTAATGTCAGGGCTAGATGAAGGACTAGCAAATGCCTTCACTAGAGTATATCATTCCTTTTGCTAAATTTAGTGCTATAGTTCTATTTAATTAGGGATTATTTTCATCGTATGGCTAGGGATATTCGCGGGTACTATGTTAAAGCATGTTTTCTTCTACAACATATATGTATATACATCGTAAATAACATCTCAATAATTACTACAATATCAGTAGTTATCAAAACTTTTTTAAAAATATGCACAAATGAAATGCTGCTAAATAGGAAACTTATTTTAAAGCATGCATTCTTTTTCAACATATATGTGTATGCATAGTAAATAACATCGCGTTAATTGCTACATGTAGAAAAGTTTAATGCATTATATGTATTGAAAATATTTATTTATAAAAGAATATCTGTGTTAAAGTAATTTACAAAAATGACAAGTATCACATCCAACTTAATTATGTGAACTATGCAAATATAAATTAAATGTTTCGATTTGTCATAAAGTGCTTATTACTTTTTCTCCCAAGAATGTTAAACACTAAACTTGATATAAATATAACTTTTTTACATATAGTGATATAAAACAATGAAAGAAAGTAAACACAACTCCAAAATGCTTAAATTTACGTCTTATTACAAAAAGTGTTTAACAGTATCCATAAGCAATTTTAGGAAATTGAATTCAAAGATTCAGTTGAAAAATCTCTAAGTGGCTATACAATTTTGTGCATTTTATTCTGCACGTCAAACAGATTCCATATTTTTTTCCTTCCGTGAAAGCTTAACGAACTTAAAGATAAGAATTTCCGCTTGGTGATAACCTGAATTTAATGATAATGAGAAAAACGATTTTCTGCAGGAGTTCTGGTAAAAGGACTTTGCCATTAGCGTACGCTTCTATGCATTTTGCGACTGGCAAAAGAAAGAAAAAATTTCGCCAAGATTTAATCGAAAAAAATTTTCTTAACTTTCATCCTTATCTAATACCCCAGGCGAAAGGTAATTAATTCCTCATTGATCAAAGAAGAGCAAGAATAGAGTGCTTCTTCGACAATTATTCTGCTGTATCATCTGGATGGAATTTCGTCGGACAGTAAATACATGCAGTGATCAAGATCGTTGCAGGCGATTCGCTCGCAGACACCAATGTCGTAAAAGAAAATGAGATTCTACAGTTTTCCTCGCACGATTTAGCAATGCATTCTGAGAAAAGAAAATTAATCTAAATTTGTACATAATGTTCTTTCAATTTGGATTGGACATACGGTGGAAGAATAAAGTACATTCTCTTATTAAATATTTAAGATCATAATATTTTATGTTTGTATGTATATGTTCGATCATTAATTTTTATTTGAATTTATGAAATAATTAGTAATAGACAAAACATTGTGAAAAAGGCATTTAGCTATTTTTATGGGAAAAATTAAGTTTTTTTATTTGTACTGTAGGTTTATTTTTTACATCTGCCTTATCAAGGTTTGCTACTCTGTTATCTTAACTATGTACTAAAAATTTTAAGATCACTAAGGTTTTAACTACTTATTTACTTTATTTTTAAATATTGTACATTATTTTATCCACAAATGACTGCTGTTTCAAATTCACAATATAACCAAATAAGAATTTCTCCTGAATTCAATCAAAGAAATTAAAGGGAGTGACTTAAATTTTAAGCAGAATAATTGTAAATTTATTAAGAAGGGTGTGTGTGTGTTAGTTAAAACAATTAGGTAGCTAAACGCCAAATAAAATCAAGTTTATATACATCAAAATGCCTAATATCTCAAAATACTCTTTGTGAACATATAAAAAATTCACTTCATCATTATTTTCCAAAAAATTCAAGCTTTGCTTATTTAAATACTTTTTATTTCATAACTTTTAAAATTTAAATATTTTTCCTCATAATAACGATAAATACATAAAATATTTTAAATATACCTGTATGTTATTAAAATTAATATTTAACAATAATTATTAAAATACGATTGATAACGAAACTTTGTGAAAGCTGAGTAACAAAATGTTTATAAAAATTTTAGATTGTTAAATATCTAAAAAATGTATCCTTCTCTAGAGTTATTAAGCCTCGCATTTATTTATCATTAAGAAGACTTTTAATATAAACATTATAAATATTTTCATAAAATTAATTTCTGCAAAAGCTTTACAAATGTACTAAGAGAATAAAAGTAAAATTTGAAATTTGTTATAAATATATTCTCATATATTTATAACTAATTTCAAATTCTCTTTATGGAATTCTTACCTTATATACTCATTAGACAAGAGCTGATTTCAGTAATTTACGTAAAAAAATGTATGCTAAAACATGTTTTAGCAAATTTAAATGAAAGCGCTGTGGTATTCAGTATCTATGCAGAAATTCTATGGAATTAAATTGGCATTCAAGTTGTAATCCAACTAAATAAACTATCAAAGTAGGAGTTTAATTTAATGTTGCTTTAAACGCGCATTACATTCATTAAATACTTAAGTTATACTTTCCAAAAAGTAATTTTGTTAAGTGTTAATAGAACTATTTATATTAAGCTTTTCAATTACGAATTTTTATTGATTTATCTTTAATAAAATTTTAAATACACAAGAAAAATTAATTCAGATTCTCAGAATTATATTATTCAATTAAAATATTAAAAGAAATCCAGTTTCAGAATAATTTCAAATTTTTATTTAAAACAATTTTCAATGCAACTCTGTAAATAGAAAATTTTCACACATTCTTCAGGATTAATATATTTATTTTTCTTATGCTTTTCTTGTAAAGTATTAAAATTTGTTGTATTTACACTTTTTTTATCAAAGGGTATCAATTTTAAATTTTTTACTTAGTTAGTTTCAAAAAAATTCTTTTAACAAATCTAATATTCTTTTAATATCATTAGATTTGAATAAGAGTGTGATCATGAATTAAATACTCAGTGCTTCTTTTTAAGATTCATATTCACATTCTTGTAATTTCTTATTCGTTCGCATTAACAAATTAATGTTTGAAATCTTTATCAAAAAACTAGTTTATATATAAAATCATCATATCTGAATAGCAAAAACAAAGTAAAAAATAAAATATAAATTTAGTTTAAGTGAATTGTGAATTTTGATTTAGTATTGATGGAAATAAGTTTAAAATTAATTTTACTGGGAACAAATGGGAAAATTACTTGCATTCTATTTGTCATAGGGTCAAACTGATGACATAATTTTGAATTTAATAATTCTGATTTTATTATATAAAATAATAAAATAATAATGTTGATTAATCAAAATAATTAGATGTTTATGTTGTTTTTAGTTTATAATGAAACTCATTTTTTACCCACTTATATTTAAAAATTTTCTCTTAAATAGTTTTGAGAATGTCACTATTTTTATAAATTCAGTACCATATGAATTTTAGCATGAAACATGATAAGAAATATAGTGTGTGAGGGCAATTATTTTTCATTACCTTCATATTAAAAGGAAAATAATTAAGAAATTCAACTAACTTTTTGAGCTTATATTTTACACAAATCTGCTTTTTATTATTCAAGTAATATTAATAAAAATATAATTTTTAATGTTGGCGTAGGTAATGAAATAATCTTAAGATTCAAAAGAGATTATTTACAAAGGTTGGATCCTAGCAGAACCCACACCCTTGGCGTGAATGATTTTGGTTGTGGATAATTGTGGCTTGCACCAATTTTTGTAGCTCTATTTTGATACACTAGATATGGTAAACCTAATTATTTCAGGAATTTCGTTCTGGCTTGCCGCTTTTTTTCAGTTTGTTGACAAAAGTTGTGGGCTCTCCTAGGATTTTACCATTTACAAATACCGCAATTATTGATTTAGAATTCTATTAATTTATAAAATTTATAAAAATTTAATTCGTCCTTGATAATTTAAACTAACCATAAAGTGTGTGCTTTCTCTTTTTTTTTCATTTTGCTTTTATTGATGTTCTATTATCCATGTGTTAATGGCTTGAATCCATGGAAAACGGCCTCTCAAACTGATGTCTTCCTCATTGTATAAGAAATCATATTATACTTCGACACTACTCTTAGACATTCGATGATGAACTTCGACACTATTCTCAGATATTCTATGGTAAACTTCGCCTTGTTTTCTGCCGCTTGAAGAATGTGATCTTAAGTTAGGCAGCAAATTCATCAACAAGTTGGATTTACAACGCCATTTCAATACGATGGGACGTGGATGAGACATTATCTGACGTCATCCATATTTTAAACCAATGAGAATAAAGTGACGTACTCAGGATCTCAACCGTAACGAAAGAAACAAGCACTATATAGTTAATATTTTTTAAAACATTTCATGTAATGTAACCATCTATGCAAAATACTTACGGTATGTTACTAATAGTAAATAAATACAAGTATTGAAATATTCTACGTAGATATTATACAGCATGTGAAAATAGTTTGATTATTCTAAAAAACACTTCATGCATACAAAGCTTGCATTGCAGTGTTATCTAATAATTCCATTGTTCTTAAGTATTTGGAAAGGAAACTAAGATTATTGCTTATGAATTACTGTCTGATATTAATATAAATAAAGAAACGCGATTATACTTTACAACACTTTACAATTTTACATTATTTATTCTAAGATATTTCTTAATTATTCTAAGCGTATAAAATATAAGAAAAAATATTACCATTTTATATTTGTATAGCAACTCAGTACATTTAAATATTTTTCACAACACTGAAATATATAACAGTACTATTGTTTGATATGTTCATTTGAACTCCAGTCAAATCCCACCTATTGCCAAAATTATGGACTTGGCATTTTGTACAATTTTGTTATTATAGATATTTTTCCCTGAAAGAGAAATTCATCATCAATAGCCTGTAAACTTCTTATGATGGCTGGACATTTAAAAATGTGTTCCGGGATGAGCTCCTCCTCAGGGCAGTTCCTACATGATTTGTAAGATCCGGTGGCGTCTGTATTGATAGTCATTCCACAGGAGTGTTGAGTTCTAAGTCTGGAAATAATCCTCATAATAATCCTGTCTGCTTTGATAACACATAAACGATGTCCCATTTTGATGTATTTTTCTTTCAGTTTGTATCTAATCATCGTCTCTTAAAGTTACGGTGCTGGCAGTTTCCGAGTTAAGGTCTCTCGTCTCCTTTGAAAGCCCATCTGATTCCTCATTCTCCTAAATGGCATCATGTGTAGGTATCCACTGGAAAGTACAACTTTTTCCCGGGAGGATAATTTCCTCTAAATAATGATGGATATCTTGTGCAAGCCTGGAATCTCTATTTCCTTTTTACCTCCAACACAACCCTAAAGTCACAGAAAATGGCGAGCTCACTAGCTACATCAGTAGTAATCAGGGCGTATAGGATTGCCTCGAAGGGAAATCGTAGGGCCTCTAGGATTGCCCTTAATTCGCATTTAAAATTGGAAACGATGTTTCTTGCTAAGCTTTACTATTCTTAATATTATAAGGATTAGTGTAACTCTCTTCTACTTTAATAATACTTAATATAAATTGTTACTTTAGTACAACAAATATTTATCATGAATGTTAGATAGTATAAATAAATGCTTCATTAAATTGCTATTTAACTGAACGTATCACAACATTTTGATGTCTTTAGTGCTCACAATTATACTCAATAATATTTTCTAAAGCAAATCATTCTCATAAAATCTATAAATGTTTCAAAAACATTTAAAAATATGTTCAAATTTTAACATGAAACTAGTAACAGAAATCTTTGTACTAGGACAAAATAAAATGTTTATAATATTCCCTTCAAATTAAACACTTAGATTTTTTAAATCATAATTGATGAAAACTAAGTTTTCGTATGATATTAATTTAATTTTAAATAAATAATAAGTTTAAAATTTTCACAAAATAAGGATGAAATTAAACTTTAGCTGCAATACAAGATCGAAATAACTATAATTGCTTACTGAAATATGGCAACAAAATAACAGCATATAATATAAAATATTTCACAGTTAATGCATCACAAAATTTTACACATGAATGTCAACAGTTTAAAAAGGTCTGGAAATTACACCAATTTCCACACCATGATTAGGACACAGATATCATATATTCCAGGATGCAAAATTCTGAATTTTTTTGACGATGAAAAAATGTTACGAAGAGGAAGTATTGTGACTTGCGCTATGTTGTAAATACTAGGCTTGCCAAAATAGAATTTTCTGCGTAATTCTTATAGGTCTAAATATCTCTCTACGACGTAAGAAAAATCAGGTTGCCAGATACATAAGATAATCCTCCAAAAATACCACCAAACTCAGAAATTGTCATCCTGTATAATAGAGCATCTGTGCCTATGATTAGAATCGAAACATGAACTTTTGTCCAAAAAACCTAAACATTAACGATTAAGGTTCTAAGTCAGCATAGAGTAATAGAATTACTATATTTAAGCAATTTTTGAGAAAACAAATACCAAAAGTCTGATTATTTTTGAAAAATGCTTCCATAAAAATTATTTTTCCTTTTTAATTGCTCTAATTTCTAATGCAAAATACAAAAATCTAAAAATATCGTTTCAGTAAGAAAAAAAAAATACAAATTTTATATAGATATATATATATAGATAGATAGATACATAGATACAGATACATATAAGAAATGATATAAATAAGGAATAAGGTTCGAAGCACAGGTTCCTAAATTCAAAATTTTGAAGCGAAAAGCTGTAGTTACTAGAATAATCAGAACTTCACTTATATTTTCATTTTTGTAAGAATACATTGTATGTATATGTAAGCATATATAAATAAATATGAAAATAGGGCCTATCTAACTCTTAAATGTGAAGAAATATATTAATTAATTTCGAAGTACGTTCCTGAATTCAAAATTTTGAAGTGAAGAACAATTGTTATTATAATAATCACAACTTGAGAAGCGCACTTATTATGCGATGTCTCCTGTAATCACATCAAAACACAACAAGCGCTTAACAATTCTCTTTCGAAGCCACACTCAATAGAACAACGGCTTCCGCAGACAAACAGTAGGTTACAGAAGCACTTCTGTAAAATTAATCCACTCGATTGCGCCTCTTTAATCACCTAATCCAAACTCTATTCAAAATTTGCTCAGCAAGTCAGTGCATGTCCATTAATATCCACTTCCTTCTGTAAATGCTGTTGAAATTGTTAAGTCCACACGCTCTGAGTATTTCGGCATTTCAAGTGTGGACGTGAGAGCTGTTTGACAAACATCGCGCATCAAACAGCCTTTTATGTCCAATGATATCCCTTACAACTCTTGCAATAACTGTGCAGTTATTCATCAGACAGAATAACACCTTGGTATTAATTTTCCAATGGTTTAACATTAAACAAATATAATGTTTTTATTCATTTAAATTTGCTTAATAATAAGTCAAAATTCTCTCTATAAGGTTTTTTTTTTAAAATAACTCCCTGAAGGACAGTAGTTATTTTGCAAGAAGTCAGAGCAATGATTTATCCAAATGAACAAAATATTTAGTGTACCATTTACTGACTTAAATTTACAATAATGAGTATTTAGGATGACCAAAATATTAAGCACATTGTTTACAGTTAAAAGTTGTTACCGAAATACTTAGAGCGTGTGGACTGTTTAGATAACAAGAATAAAATAAACGATTCCAACATGTCAGTATGTTTTGATGTCAATGAAATTTTAACTATACATGCTAGTCATTAAATTCGTTACACCATGAAAGTGATGTCTTACGCTCCTAACATTTACACAAGATTAAGATATTCTTGTGTAAATTTCGTATTGTGTAGATTTCTTTCCATTGAGTAAATTTTGTAAAGTGCAAAAAATTGTCGTGTTTAAATTGCTTGAATGTCTATTGTGTAAATGTTGTGTATATTACATAAGAATAAGAGTAGAATTTACAAATAATTATCCTTTTTACATATCCTTGTAAACTAAGCAGTTGTAGAGGCACCTACAATGTGTTTTATAATGAAATCATTGTAATAAATAAATTTTATTTAAAAATTATTGATCAAATATATTGTAACTCTTCATGCAAGAAGAAGAAATGCTTTCCAGAACATTTCTGATTTGATAAAACTCAAATTGTGGGATACAGAAAATGTTATTTATGGTACTGTATAAGTGGTACTTTTTACAAACGAGAACCCATTATTGTCAGCAGAAAGTAGTATCGATGTATCCAGGAATTTCATAATTTATATTCGACTGATACTGTTATCTGATTGCACAGACATTTTTTTATCCACTTGGATTTAAAAAACCATGTTGTTACAGTACAAGAAAAGGAATGGTGTAATTTGTAAGTCAATAAGCATTTAAATATCACTGACGTTTTGTGACACATGGGTTGTCAGCCGAGTGACCATGGCTTAAGAAACCTTTGATGCTACATCACAGACAAAAGTGCTTTGAATTATGTGATCAAAAATTAGCTTGAGCATTGTCATTTTTTCTTGGGCTATCGCCGTTGCTTCTACCGTTTATTTATATCAAATTACAAATATTTTTTTAACATTACTTGATACAGAAAATTTCTGTGATTGAATTGCTGAATTTGGTTTTCAAATCTAAGAAGTCAGAAAATCTGACAAAAGAATAACTCGTCACTATACAACCATCATTATAGTTGATAACATGCACTATCGTGCTGACTATAAGCAGCTAAATTCAATCTAAGCAGCTATATTTACAATGTATGCAGCTATATTCACAATGTTTGCAGCTATATTCGCAATGTATGCAGCTATATTCACAATGTATGCAGCTATATTCACAATGCAGTCAGCTATATCCCCTATGTTCAATCCAATCTCTGAACTCATTTTTCCAATGCATGAATTCTACCAGAGTTGAATGTTCATAGTTCTGATTTTTCTGAGTACATGGATCCAAATTTCTTGAAAGTTTTATCACTTGATATTTTCAGTGTTAATCGTCATAGTTATTCATTCTTATTTGTTTTGTAAATATTATATTTGTATTTTTTCTTCCAAGTATAGCAATTTTATTGACCAATAAATATTTTAAGCAATTTTTAGAAACATATCATCAGGAATCTTTCTTATTTAATATTATTTCACAAAGAATTGATATTAGCATTTTCCTGTTCTCAATAATGCAATTATTATGACATTTATCTCATAATTTTTTTTTTTTTTTTTTTTTTTTTTTTTTTGCATTTTAAACGCTGCTAGACAGAATCCATAATCATCTTTATTTATTGTAATATTTGAGCAGTAAGAAGCGCAAAAGTGTTAGTTAATTATTCAAAATTTTGTATTTCTACTGAGAAAATGTTAATGGAGTTAAAAATGATTTTAAATGCACTTAATATATAAGACAATGTGTGATGAATAATTTATATTTGACTTGAAAAAGCAAATTAGCACATAATAATTTTTCACCCTAAATTTATACGCATCCCACTTATTTTACTCAACGTGTAAGATGATTAATCAGTTTTCCTAATCATTTTTAAATAGTTTAGTAAAACTCAACATGGGAGTCAAAAAAAAAACGATCAAAGTTGATTCGATATCCAATACTTATAATAATGATGAAGTCTTACTAAAAGAAACTTTCAAAATTTAATCTAATATCTATCAAAACACTAAACTATAGTCAGTTTAGATATTGGAAATCTTTTTGCATTCCATTTTCATTAATCAAAAGAAACAGAAGGTTGTTGAGCTGAGACATTAAAATTCTAAGTCATTTTATCAATAAGCTTTTAAAATTAAATCTCATTAAACTGAATATTCACAAAATTGGAACTTATAATTTCATAGCCAACTAAATTGGAGTCTCGTTGATTTGAGTCTTCAAATTTTGAAAATATTTATCTCGCCCATCTGAAAAAAGTACTAATAAGACGTCAGTTAAGTACTAATAAGACGTCAGTTAAGTACTGATAAGACGTCAGTTAAGTACTGATAAGACGGAGTTGTGCTGATAGGAGCTACATAAAACAGGCATAACTTTCATCAAAATATTAAAGAGGAAGCTTTTTGAACTAAACTATCAAAATTTGAAGTTACATTAAGACAAGTCTTAATAAACTGAGATGTTAAATTATGAATCCATTTTAATCAAACAATTAATTAATTGATTGAATAATATAATCAAAATTTGGAGTCTTTTCCAGTAGAGAATTTTAATGGACTATTATAAAAATACGTTTCCGAATAGCAGAAATATATAAAAATCCTAAAAATGTGTAAGTAAAATATACCCATTTTATATACAAGGTAATAAAGAAATTTATTGGCGTTTTAATGATCTATAAGAACAAGACTTTCAGAAAATGTATCTTTTTGTTACTCCCCGAAGTGACCGTTATCGACATCCAGCACCTTTCGCCAACGTTTATGTAATCCCCTTCACGTAAAACCCGAGGGGCTTAGAATCAAACAAATCCTTGAGTGCTTGACGCAAGTCTGTTTCATTGTTGACTGAACCACAGCTGTTTCATGATTGTCCAGCAAATGGAAGGGGCGGTAATCTGATGGTGCAAGATCAGGTGAGGAAGGATAATGGCACAAAGTCTCCCAATCAAGTCGCTGCATGTTATTCATGGTCACCCCAACGAATGCCTTGCGTTATCGGTCAAGAACACTACATTCTTGTGATCAACCAGTGCTGGCTCTTTCTATTTCACGTGTTCCAAGTGCTGCTACAACATGTGAGCAGTGATATACCAGTTTCATCACAGAAGGGGAAAATATCCTGTCCTGAATTTGTGAAAAAGTCATGCCATGCCATACGTTCATTCACAGCACTATCCTTTAGCTCCTGACATATGCCGTTCACAGCCTGACATATTTGGAGACCTAGTACAGCAGCTAATAAAATCACTTTAAACTCATAGAACAAACAACACCAAAAGAGCTCTTTTGGCACTCCCGATTCTCTTCATTGCTGTGCGAGTTACGATTGATGTAGGTGCACAGTGGATCTGTGCTTTTATAGCAATTCATATTCCTACTCTTGACTGACCGGTGTCTCAACCACATCATACATTAATTTTCATACTTTCTATCCCTTCATTCAATGTCAGTGCGAAAATGGCATGAGCTTTCCAGTTAACCTTATGTAAATGTCTTTTATTTCTCAGGAATATTTTGTTTTTATAAAATTAGTGTGTCTTGCTTATGTTTTTATTATTTCCAAACAGTAGTTTTAATTTTATACAAAAAATTCATATACATAAATAGCATAAGCAAAAGCTGATATAATGTAAAAAATACTCTAAGACTGAAAATGGGCTCTTTGAATTTCAATTTTAAAAAAAAAGTGAAGGGCAAACAGTTTTATGATAATTTTTCAGAAATAATTACCAAAACACCTTATGATTTTAACAGTTACGTTCGTTAAAATAAGGAATAAATTTAAAGCATAAAAATTAAATGTCTGAATAAAGCTATCGCAGCTGTGAATGTTGAATGGTGATAAAGCAATGAATATTCAGAGGATCCTATAACTGATACGGGGAGAAATGCGAATAATATTTCAGCACTTTTCCCAAATGCATATGTTCTACTGCAGGCATTCTTTTCCTCGGAAAAATAATGGCTCTTTTTTGGACTATTACTTCCGTTTTATTACATTTCTCCTTTTCCGTCCTATACAAAAAGAGTCATTTTTTTTACTACAGGACGTGATGAAAAATGGAAGATGATGCCAGCGCCAAGCCGTGTTTCATGCTTCTGCTCGCAGTTTTCATCTCTACGTACGTAAACTTGACGAATGATCCATCCTAGAGTACCAGGTCACTCCGGATTCCCGTCAATTTTTTTTCACAATCTTGTTTCTTTTTACCATATAAGTCAAGAAGAAAGAAAACGAAATTACTTTGTTTGAATTTCGCTAAAAATAAGTACACTATATCAGCTACTAGTCTTAACAATTCTGAACTTTAGATTGATTTAAGATCTTTTACTTATTTTTCGAAGCATTCTGTATACCTTATTCTCGGAACCAATGCAGCTTGATAAAAAAAAATAGAGAAATGGTCTAAAAATAAAAATGTGATTGATTGGGCAGACAAAAATGTCATTTTTTTAAATCTAGATTTGAGTTTTTGTTAAGGAAACAATGGAAAAACTTTGTGAAGTTAACAGATTTGATTGACAGGGGCAGATAGGAAATAATGAGTGGAAGGCCAACTTGGGCTCCTCAAACAAATTGTAGTTGTAAGTTTTTGTTACTGACAGATTCGTCTTCAATATAAGACGAATATTCTTTAAAGAAACAATAATTCGTTTTTGTAAGAACCAAATAACAAATTTATCCATTAGTGTACTTTAAATTTAGAAATATTTCCTCATGGAAACAAAAAAATATCTAAATTAGGGAATGGGACATTATATTTAAATACTTAATTTACTTTAAATTTTAAAAGGTTTTAAAAATACTTATAGTATTTATAAAATTAAAAAAATATTTATAAAATTACATCAGGAAGATAAAGAAATGCATTGATTAGAGAGAAATTATATATTTAACAACAAATTATTTTAAAAGATTATTTTTCAATAAATTAGAATAAATTCGTATATACAGTGTTGTGTAATCAAAATATATTATAAAACATTTTATATCGCTTAAAAATAACGAGCATTTAATATAAATGTGTAAGATAAATTTTAAATGCTTATTTGTACAAACAAATGTTTCTAAACTTTTATTCGAATTGACATTACTCAATTACAAAACAAGCAACTTATTTTCAATGTAATACAACTTTAAACATATATTATAAAGGCGTAAATAGCTAAGAAACATTGCAATTATGATAAATTGAATTAATTATTTGCAAATAAAGGAATACACAATAGTCTGCAGTTACTGACAATATGGATTAGCAAGAAACTCATTCGATCTTGATCCTTTCAAACACCGATCGTAATCCTACATCAATTGAGTGTGTTGTTTTTGTTACTTATGACACTTAGACAAGTCAAGTTCGCTATGGCGTTGACTATGTGATATTAAAATAGTAGGTGCGTCTTTCATTTAAACAGAGCGCCACAAATATGAAAAGTAAGACTTTGCTGTAAACTCCTCCGATAGATAGCACCACCAGAGGATCTACTCCCTCAATTGTCATCTGGAGGGGGAGGAAATTTTCTTCAGGCTATTACACTCATGGTAAATGCTCAATGATCTTCCACAGGACTTTCGATTCCTCAGTTAACGACCTCGTTGTTATAAATATATATCAATATTTGATCGTGATACAATGTATTTGTGTGTACTTATTTTTGCAGCTTAAAAATAGAGATAATTTCAAAATTTATTTATTTCAGTGATATTAATAAATACTATATCACTTTTTGGTGTATATAATGATCAAATAATAATTAGATCCGATATCAATAACAGCTACTGATTAATAACAGAGCTACAGCTAATAATTAATTTTATTTCAGAGTTTACTCGAATATTCTGAAATAAAATTAATTTTGGTTATAAGAAAATATCTGTTGAAAGACCATTTATTAACGTTTGTATTTAATAATTAGTTTATCTTTAATATACTTGTGAAATTCAGGAAGAGAAGAAATGTTGCTTCTCTGCATTGACATTTTCAATCAAAATGTGTGTAATACAAAAATAAGACCACAAGACTCTTCAAATTACATTACAAGTTGCCTCTGATTTCCGTCAAGAAAAACTATACATCTACTTTATAGTCAAAATATGCTCGAATTGATTATTTAATCCTTTGAACATTTACAAGTTTTTGTTAACATAAGTTATAATATCTATTAAGATTTATCGTATTGTTTTTAATAACAGATCTTAATATATCTTAAGATTTATCTATTAAAAATTATTCTTAAGATTTCTGAAAACAATAAGCTTTCTAATTTCTGTAAACTTTCATTAAACCTTCTAATACCCAAAACATTTCCTTGAGCATACAAATATCTATTAAACTTTAACTAAAATTCCTAATTCTTCCAAGAATTATTAAGCTTTCTAATCTCCCCAAGTTATTAAGCTTTGAATTGTCTGTTTCCATTAACCTTCTTAATATGTATAAAATTTTAAATGTGTAGATTAAAATGTTTGCAATATCTATATTCTTCCTAATGTATCCTAAAAGAAATACTATTAAGTTTCAATGCATCGATTAAAATGTAATGATTAAATGAATTTATTTTATGCTGTAATGAAAATGAATGTCTTCTAAAATAGATGCAATTTATTTTCGGAATATGATAGCCTCTAACTTTAACAGATTCAGTAAAATCAAATTATTAAAAGCTGTTATTTATGCAATTTTTTATTGAAAGCATATTATCTTTTAAGAATAGGAATAAGAATTTAAATATTATTTAAAAACAAAGGTTGTAATTGGTTTTCGCATCAGTTTTTAATAAAAAATCGAATTTTTCTATTATAAGAAAATCGAAATATTAGAAAGAAAATATCCAAAATATATACTTAGCTCAATTTTTATTATGATTATATATTTGATAAATATTATTAAAAAACTGAAATAATATTAAACATTTAATATTTAATAAAATTATGATATTTTTAGCTCACACTTTACTTTTCAATTGTTAAGTTTTAAAAAAATGTATATATGTGAATATGACTGAATTAAAGTCTCAGTGTTCACAAACATGTATCATAACATTAATTAAAAGTGTTAAATTAACATAAAAGAATTATTTTCATTATATACTTTTAGAATACATAAAGGCATATACCTATAAAAATTACTAATCTTTCTAAATTTCAACTTGAAATTACAAATACCGAAGAGGAAAATAAAATATTTAATTGTCTGAATGAGTTTAAGCTAAAATAAAAACAAAAGAATATTTTAAAAAAAACTCTTCAAATGCAAAAGAGCTCTTAACAGATGATTCTTGCAATATTCTAAAGATCACAATGAATTCATGAATCAGAAGCAAATTCCCTATTAACAAAAAACCTGGTCAAAGCATTGTTCATCAAAAACTTTTTACATTATATTTGAGCAAAGATAATGATACAATAACATTTTTGTATTGCATTAAATTCATAAGCAATAAAAAGTAAAAGAAATACATTTCTATGCATTAAGTATTTAGGATAAATTGAAAGATTCATCAGTGACTTCCTAAAAATAGCGTTGTAATTACTATAAGGAAATTATTCACATTTGATGATACACAAAGGAATTTTTGTATAACTAAAACAATATACTAAACAAAAATTAACAATAGATTTTATTTAGTCCATTATTTCTGCTTGAAAGTAAGTACGAAGTGGTAGTAAAATACATCTCAAAATACAATAGTTTTTAATATATATATATATATATATATATATATATATATATATATATATATATATATATATATATATATATATATATATATATATATATATATATATATATATATATATATATATATATATGTATTTATATATATATATATTAGCTGTTATTGCTTGAATAATTTTAGCCACAAATGTTCATTAAAAGGTATGTTCTTTATACCTCAAGTAGAAAGTATACACTTTTATACGAAATTAATATTGTTAATTATTAAAAAATATTAGAGACTATAATTTTTTCAGTACACATATTTTCATTGCTTTAGTTTAAGTCAGTTTATAATATTTGCTCCCAAGAAATTTAAGTGAAGCGCTCTAATAAATACTATCAATAATTAATAAAAATTCGAGTTTCTATGAAGTGATTTTTCATTACCTAAAATTCATTATAATAAACAATCGTGGAAAACAAAAAAAGCGGAAATAATTTCTTTGAAATTTTTGAGGGAATATTATACTGTGATTGTGTTCTGTTGAAAAATGATATTTTAAATTTACAAAAAATCTTAAGATAGAAGTCTACGCACTCACCTCCCACTGTTCAAAATATATAGGATCGATTACTATTTTGAAAGTCGCGGACCTATTTCTGTAGTACGACATTTTCACATGTAAAATCATGTGGGCTTCACATTTAAAATTTGTGGTAGAAATGTATTTAATACTTAAGCGTATTCCATAAATAATTTTATAGATTAAGGGATGTATTCCAAGGGAGTAAACCAAAAAACTCTCATCCACAGAACTCAATAAATGTGTATGATGATAACAGAATATCCACATTCTTCTTCCGATCTTCAAAGTGTCTGGGATCGAAACTAGGATTTTAAACTTTTACAAACCTTTCTATGATTACATTATGGTAAGTTAATAAATATATTGCTTCCAAAACATAAAACAATGTAAAAATCTGTTTCACGTTAATAAAAGTGAAAGAAAACATTTGCCAGGGACAGTAATAGCACAATTGTACTAGTAAATATTGATAACTAAAATTTAATATTATCGTAATAATAGATGCTTATTTATACAATTCTGATAACAGAAATATGTCAATATTGGAAGAAGAAAGACCATGCAGCAAATTATTGAGGGATGTTAAATAATTTCTTTGATTAAATTCGTTAATAGAAAACCGTACAAACATATTTTAGTCTTCTTGCGTAAAGTACACCTTATATACATCAAAAAAAAATTAAAGAATATCCTTTTGAACATGGCTTTAAGAAAGAAATGTGTTACAAATGCAAAAATCAATAACATAACAATATATTTAGTAATTTACAAATTTAAATTAATATATAATAATAGAGATAACTAATACGCATACTAATAGGCCATGGTAACCTAGTAGTTAGGCATCAGGCTTCCGTCCGGTAAGGTGAGGTTCGATTTCCAATGCCACCAAAGACCTACACTGTACATGCGATAAACGTTCTCGTTAATTCTGTGGTATCAAAAGTTCTGTGATTGGTCGTTGAGCAGTTACCAGGGGTGTAATCATCTGGAGAAAATTTCCTCCCCCGCCAGATCAATGTCAAAAATAAGGATTGAATACATGATCAATAGAAGTGTCTAGGAAATACAATGCTAAATTCATTTTATTAGCTTATTTTTTATTATTATAAATATTTTTATCTAACCATTTTTTACTATAATAAAATTATTTTATTATTGAAATTATATAATTTGCATTAGATGAGAATAATTCTTATTATATATTCACAGTTAACTTTGCTTTCACTTCAGAGATCAAAGCTAAAACAACTGCAATACTTGTTCGGCGGTTTTTCTCAAGATCTTTCATCTGACTGTTGATGTTTCACTGCATAGTATTGCATGAAGTAAGCATAACAATTAAAGAAATTACGAAGGCCGTAGTAACCTACTGATTAAGACATCGATCTTTGGAAGAGCGGCGTTTGATTCCCAATGCCGCCAAAGACCACCGAGTATGTGAAATACACGTGCTTGTTAAATCTGTGTAACTGCTCAACGACCAACATCAAAATTCCTATTGTTGGTCGTTGAGCAGATACCATGGGTGTAATGGTCTTGAGAAAATTTCCTCTCCTTCCAGATCATTGTCAAAATTTACGTAGTGGATCCTCTTGTAATGCCATCTATCGGAAGAGTTTAAAGCAAAGGCATGCTTTTACCTTCGTGGAGCTCTGTTTAAGCGAAAGACGCTCCCTATTGAATTGAATTCGCATAGCCAACGACATAGTGAGTTTGACTTGTCCAAGTGTCGTAAATAACAACAACACAAATTATGACTCATGTTTTAATCATCATTGTTTAATCACAATGATTAATAACTAGTGGAAAAATTACTGAATCAAAGCTTTAAAAATATAATCATTACATACACAGAGAAAATAAATCATTATCATTGCGATAATTCTAAGAATTAAGTAATTAATTAAACCAAATACTTCAATGAATGATTTAATTTATCTACTAAAAATCTCTTAATAAATATAAATTTCATAGATAATGGAATAGTTATCTAATGCTTTATTTAAAATCGAAAACTGAAATATAAAAAATATAGAAGTACAAAAATTAGCATATTCTGAAAGTTTCAGGGGTTTTTATATTTGAATATATACTAATATAATTGAATACATTATAATTGATGAATATGTAGAGAAACATTGAAAATTTCATTTAATCAAATAATATATCTCTCTCGAATATATTTCTTCTAACAAAATAGCAGATAATTATTTTCCACTTAACAGAATTTGAAATACAAATTAATCTAAACCTTTCATATTGAATAAATTTAACACGAAAGAATGAAGGATTATTTTGTAATTAACAGAGAATTCTGTTTAAACGTTGACTTCGTAAGAGTTTCTTTATTAAAAGCTTAAGGCAATTTTAATAATTATCGGTTCCTTAAGCTTCGATATGTATTCAACTGCTACGCGAAGTACTAAATTAAACAAAATATTGCTTCTTAAAGAATAAGGATATTTTTTCCTAAAAGAGTTAATTTTTTTGGATCTAAACTTAACAATTCAAGATTTATAACAGAGCTGATACTTTATCGATATTTTTAACGCTTTGTTTTCTAATTCTAACATATAGAGTTAACTCCATCTTACATTATTTTCTTCAAAATTAATTTTATTTTTGTTCTTTAAATACTTTTTTAGTATTATAATCTTATTGTAATGATAGCATCACTTTAATATTTCACACTAATTGTACAATTGCTTAGATTTCAGTTGAGAATTTCTGGAGGGAATGAACTTTAATTTTGGGGCGCGATGGCTGTTTGGTTCGAGCGTTCGTTCTCATTATCAGATTCCGATCCAATCAAGGATTCGTGTTCGCTAATGGTGGCCGTTATATTTAAAATATGTTACGGTTGCAATGTCCTCCTTGTGAAATTATACCTCTGGGATGGCAAATCAATTTGGAGGTCTTCTGCTTGGTCCCTGCTTCTAAATTACGAACACCTAATGTCGGAGTTACAATGGCACAATCACTGGCTGCCTCTCTATAAAAGGTGCTTTGCCACTTTTAGTGCCGAAAGGTGAAACATCCAAATCCGGGCATTGTACAACAAAAACACATTTTAACTATTCATAAATAACACAATTGATTATAAAAATTTAAGGGAGCATATTATATTAAACTCATAAATAAAGGATAATAATTTATTAAGCTCACATGTAAATGAAAAAGCGTAGTGATTTAGTACATCATGAATTTCTATAAGGCTCTTCCTTATTTATTCCTTATAATTCCTTAACAAAAACTGACCTTTCGCGAGCACGAATATAATTTTTCTTATGGATTCTAACATTACCAATTTAGATTGACCGAGGGATATAAACACCCTTACTTTGTTTTATATATTTATGTCATTGCAATAATATTTTAAATTTTTATTTATTTATTTTATTGTTTAGGTTTCAAACAGTGAAATTATTAGAGATAATATGCTTAAGTTATCCAAGTATAATATAGAGTTTCTCTTAGGAAGCATAAAATATTTTTTAAACCCATTACTTTTTCTTAACTATCAAACAGAAAAATTAATTTCCTGGCCACCATTTTATTTGAAATAACAGTATTACAGATTTTGAGTTATCAAATGAGATAAGAGTACTCTTATTTTTCCGTAAGATAATTTCGTTATTTTATTGCAATAATTTTTTTGTTTGTATTTAGTTTTTTTTTTTATTGCTTGCTTAGTTTCTATATATAAGTATCATGCGTGTATTAATTATCTACAAATAATGCATTTAATTTTAAAGGCTTAGAAAACAAAGTTTTGACTAGTCCACAAATCACTTTTCTTTTATGTCAAACAAAAATGCATCCCAGAACAAATTTTTCCAAGACTTTAAGTAAGAAAATTAATTTAAAATTTTCTATAAATTTCAAATTAAAATTAAAATAGTTAAGTAATAATTAGGACATGTAAGCTCTGTTGACCAAAGAAAAGAATAATCACAATAATAATCTCATATCCTGAAATGTAAGCTTTATGACTACCACCACATCTTAAATTTAGTGAGTATCATAGCTGCAATACTGTCAACCCTTTTATCTCATTTATTATGAATTTATTATTTTTATCATCAAAGTATTCTGTGTTCCAGCAAGGATCGTTATCTACAATCAGTCAGTTTTTATACATATAATACGTTATTCATTATTTGAGGTTTATTTTCATTTTTTAACTATATTTCTATAAATGTATATGATTGAAACACTTTCACTTAATTTTTTTTTAAAATAAATGTGTCATAGTCATCTATTTTAGCTTATCTACTCACTAAATAGGAGTCTATACAAAGTTTAAGTATGAATGTGAATTATCATCACATAATTCATTTCAATGAAAACATGTTGAAAAGTATGAAACTTCGTTAGAGAGACAAATAACAATCAAAAACGATTTCTGATATCAGTAATGTTACTGACATAAAATAAGCAAATTTTTTGAACTAAACAAATGATTTTACTGAATGTTGGTTTTGTTATAAGCAAATTAGAAGGCATAGCTACCAAATCGACCATTTAATTCTCTTAATTAAACGTGAAAATTTTGCCTTAAATTTGAAAACGCGTTATTAACATTCCCTTTTAAAAATATGATACCTCGTTAGAGCGATAAATAACAATCATACTAGCATTAACTAAGCAAAAAGCACACTTTAAACTGAACAAATGATTTTCATGAATGTTGGAATAGAAATCCCAATTACCAAATCAACCATTTTATTATTATACTTTGAAAAATATAAAATCTGGTTAGAGTGACAAACAACAATCAAAAATGATTTGTGATATCAATAAAAATGTTAATGACATTAACTAAATGAAAAACACTCATTGAACTGAACAAATGATTTTCATGAATGTTATATTTGTTATAAGCAAACTAGAAAGCACAGTTACCAAAGAAGCCATTTATTTCAGTTAATTAATCGTGAATGTTTTACCCTGTATTTAAAAACCCTTATTATTACTATTATCCTTTAAAAAATATGAAACCTCATTAGAGCGACAAATAACAATCATACTAGCATTAACTAAATGAAAAACACTCTTTAAACTGGAAAAATGATATTCATGAATTTGGATTTGTTATAAGTAAACTAGAAAGCACAGTTACCAAATCAACCATTTACTTCAGTTAATTAAACATGAATGCTTTACCCTATATTTGAAAACCCTTCTTATTACTATCCTTTTTATTATTTTTACACTTTGAAAAATATGAATCTCGTTAGAGTGACAAACAACAATCAAAAATGATTCTTGATATCAATATTATTAATGACATTAACTAAAAGAAAAACACTCTTGGAACTGAACAAATGATTTTCATGAATGTTGAATTTCTTGAATGTTGGACTAGTAAGCCCAGTTACCAAATCAACCATTTATTTCAGTTAATCAAACGTTAATGCTTTACCCTAAATTTGAAAAGCCTTATTCAGAGAAAAGACATAAGCTGAAAGGTAGGTTGAACACCTTATTCCAGCAAAAACCGAATAAATAAGGCTTTTCCTTGACTATTCAGTAAGACTAAAAGGGATTCTTTTTTTAGACTGATGGAGATCTTGATAAGCGGAGTCACTTGTTTTCTTGATAAAGCGTGTAATCATCAAGTAGTGTCGCCTTAGATTTATACAAGTTACAAGGAATCATTGGCTTTCATTAGAAGAAGAATCACCTCGCCATTTATTATTCGAGTGCTCACAATACTTATCATGGGGAGAAATTAATTGCGTCGTGATTAACAAAACGTTCAATAGAATATTAGCTTCCTCAGCTTAAATAATTAGAAATATCTATTTCCTCAAGTCTTGGTATATTTATTTATTTAAGTTAAGGACATATAAGTTAGTGTAATTTTTCCTTTACATAATAGTCCTTATTTCGATTTTTTATCACAAATTATATTTGTTATGTATACTAATACTATTGCTTTTTCACATAATCACTTCTTTTTGTCATATATAGATAATATTTCTTAAATTAAAATACTAATAAAATTACTAAAAAATAAAATATTTTTAACTAACAGATATATATAAGACATATTTCCATAAAAAAATAAAATATGACATTTAAAAATAATATTCTTCAAAAATTATATTCCTGGAAACATGGATTACAGAATTTTGTACTATGATAAAACGTCCTGTAAATTTGGCTAAATAAACTTAGCTGGATTCAAAGAAGTTTTTCATAAATTCAATTACATTCTTTGAAAAATGTCTTATAGGCATATGTTATTACCTAAAAATTTTTAAGGTACATTTTTCCATTAGGAAAACTGCAAAGTTATAAATTTCAATTTGAAAATAAAGTTCGGCAAAGATATCTTAAACATTATGGAATTGAATTTTTCATTAATTCAAATCATTATCCAAAATCATGTGTGTGTGTGTGCGTGCGCGCGTGCGTGAGTGCGTGCGTGCGTGTGACAGGATCAATGAATAAATCTTCTTCAATAAGTAAAATAGAATTATATTTAATCGGTTTAGTAATTTAATGCGGAAAAACGTAGTTGTCATAGTATATTTCTTTTTTTCACAATTAAAAACATAATTAATAGTATTGAAAAAACAAACTATATAAAACAAAGTATACATGTCTTCATTTTTTATTGGAAAATGCGAAGCCTTTTAGAATTTCTGAATAAAAGTTATGCATTTATCATAATCTCAAAATATAAATTATAATTCAAGATTCAAGTATGATTCAAAAAGTATGTCTTTAAAACAAATTCAAGTGTATTCATTTATATGTGGTCATACATTTATGAATTAAAATCTAATGGTGTAAAATAAAAATGAATAAATATAAAGAATTAGTTATTAGACATGAATTCGTTAAATATGATGTTCTTTAATAAATAATAATTTAATAATTAGGAATATCCAAATATTTCTTTAGAATAATTATAAATATAATTTAAAAAATAAAATATAAACATATAAAATATAAGTATTTAAAATCTCAATTAATATGACAATTCCAGGAATAATGAAAAACTGCTACTGTAATCATGAAAATTACGATCTTAAAAACTTATTAAAATTAAATATAATTATTTCATATTGAACAAATTATTGCATTTTACTATAGAGGCCATCAAAAATATAGTGTGGATCTTAATTTTGTAAAAGAAATATTAATATTGACTTGTGAAACAAAAAGAAATCTAATTCTGTTCTTTTAATAAAATAAGAAAGAATTTACATATTTCCGTGAAACATAGTGAAATGTTTTTTATTTTTATATGAAAAATGATTTTTGTAACGAAGTGTATTTCTTTTAATATATTTTATTATAAAGTTAATGATTTATCAATTAAATAGTAGTTTCTAAATTCAAAAATTTTATGTAATGAACACATAGTTTTTAAATTAATGTGTAAGCAGTATCATTTCCGTTGACTTATAAAAGCTAATTATTTGGATGCTCCTCTTTTTTAATGCTAAGTTTCACAAAAATTCTGTGATTAAAGAAACAACATCATGTTTTGTGTGCAATCACTTACAAACATGCAATATTTGTAGAAAGCATTCGAGAAATGCGTTTACTTTATTTTCCCGAATTCAACAATTAGTTGCTTTGAATAATCTAAAAACAATTTGATTAAAACTAATTGCATTTAGATCACTTCCGATTAAAGAGATACGACTTCAAATCCATTTTGTGTGTTGCAGCTATCCAACGAGAATCAAAAAACTAATTAAATTCTTCAGATTCGTAGCAAACAGCATCACTAGTCCCTTTCTCTCGCGAAGAATGAGATTAATTCCATAATAAAGAATAATGATACAATTTTTGAAGGAGGCATATTCTAGAAAGAGCAAATTAGCTACTCTCTCCCTCTCACTATCTTTGGGTAAACCTCCCATTTATTAGTTTTATGTATGTATCCCAGATATTTAACGTGTTCTACTAGTGCCATCTATCGCTATAAAATAGCACTTTTGTTGAAATATGCTGATGGTTTTATTAAATGTGTCTGAAACGAGAAAATAAGGATTATTTTTGCTTTTATTCCTATAGTTTCTAATTTTTCAAAAGTACTTAATTCACGAAGAAATCAGAAAAAGAAATTAAATAAAAAGAGTTGTTGTTTGCAATTATTTCTGATAATATATATATATATATATATATATATATATATATATATATATATATATATATATATATATATATATATATATATATATATATATATATATATATATATATATATATATAATGTCTAATATTATTTATAATTTTTGGTTAAATAAATAAGCTACATTCAAAATACTGTTTTCAATCACTAGCGTTAAGCAGTTACAACAACAGCTGGTAGATCGACTACATCTTTAAAAATATTAATTAAAACCAATAACAGTCCAGTCAAAATATAAGGTGACAATCTTAATGGAAATTTTTTTCTCCTAAATATGGTATGATGAATAATTTTTCTTATGTTAAGCTGATAAGCATTGCATATAAAGAGTTACAGAAAGCTAGCTGTTGACTATTGTATGCAAAGAGTTTCATAGAGCTGTTGACTATTGTATGCAGCGTTAGAGAAAGCAGTTGAATATTGTATTCAAAGAGTTTCATAGAGCTGTTGAGTTTTGCATACATTGAAAATATTAAAAAAAGTTTATAACTTCTAAAAAATGTAAATTGTTATAGAAAGAGAAAAGTAATTAAATGAATTGGTTTCTTCTTTCCAAAGTAGGATTTAATGCTCCCAATTTACAATTTTTATTAGACTTAATTGTTCATCTTTTGAAGGAAAAAATTAAATTTCCATCTCGAAAAAAATTTTACTGCTTAATTTCTTTTTTCCTCAGATAAAAAAATTTAAGTTATTAATTTCAAACTTAGTCCAAATTTTCATTGGCTTAACTGTCTATCATGAACAAAAAGATTAAACTTTCTTCTTTCTGGAGTAAGAAATATATCTAATTTTATTTTTAGTCTAATTTTATTTAACGTAATTGTTAAACTTTAGACAGAATTGAATTCCTTATTTCAAATTCCATAAGCTTTTATTGCAGTTTTTATGTGGTTTTCCCTTTTTTGGGGGCCATGTGATGAAACCTAAGCTATTTTCTAGCTTGTCGTGCTTTGACATTTTAAAACATTGCGATTTGTATAATATATTTTAAAAACCGAGCAAACGATATCAACATATGAATAACTAATGTCAGTTTATTCATTATTATAAGCTTAGGAAAACAAAAAGCATACTTTACCTTGGGTTCAATTTTTTGATAAAAATGCCTGCTGCATGATAGCATTTCTAATTTAAACTGGATTTGATATGAAATTCCCTGCAGAATATCAAACAAAAAATAAAACATGGGGACTCTAATAAAAAGAAAAAATACTTCTACTACGTGGTGTGCGTGGGTTGAAGTAAAGCTTAGTGTTACGGAACAGGAAAAATTCCACAAAGTCAAAATGTACAAAAAGAGTGATAAGCTTTAAATATTACCTGGAAAAAGACACGTCGTGCTACTGAGCTAATTTTAAAAAAATTATATTTTTTATAGGCACTCAAAAATATGGCATAAAAATAAGAGGACAGTTAATTAACTTTTCCTTTCCCCAGACAGGCCTTTCGTTTTTCGTTCTACTTTAACAATTTTTGTTTCCACGAGCAAGGGAACATCGGATTTTTTTTTTCCCCTTTTAGCAGCAGAACGGTTTCAGAGAGCTGACATCAGCATTTGTCACGTGAGAAAAACGTCATTGCCCGATATTACCTAAGACTTCAAACTGGTTATTTTTTGTTATTATTGGTCTACCCGACGTAGACGTCAAATTTCAGTGGTTTAGTTTAAAAAAAAGAAATTCGCTAACAATTTTACTTTTCTATGAAATGCCAATGTAGTTGATTTATGATACTTGGAAACTTTGAGCAGAAATATTTAGAATGAAATTTACCAGATGTTATTTATGTTTTATATAAATTCTACTATATTATTAATTTAGTAGCTGCAGTGCCATAGCGCAAGCCTACATTGCTTAACTTAAAATTAAGCCTGTACAGCAAAAGCTATATTAAATATATTCTCAGACTCTTAAAATATATTTTAGTATCAAACAAAAGAAAGAGAAAATAAATTATATGAAGCTTTTAATCACACAGTTAGCTAAATTTTCTGAGAAATTATCTTGACATTTTTATTCTCTTTAGGCCCGGTTCTTAAAATTTTAATCCATAAGTATTCTATTTACATCATTTCCTAAGTTATTCAAAATTCCTTTAATTTCTCATGATAATTGCATTTTAATTTCTTCATTCATTCAAATTTTTTACCATCATAAAATCTTATTTTATGTATATTAAATACAAATTACGCATTCCAAAAAATTTTTATTTCATTTAAGAAAATATGGAATTTTTCAATTTTCAGGTGAAATTCAATTCTGATAAAATTTACTAATGCGTATAAGCAACCTTTAAAAACACAGGAACTGATTTAGTAATTACTTTATACACAGAATGTTAACACAAAGTTACTTGATCATCTGAATTTAAATCACTTCAATATTTATTATTAAAAAGTAAGAAATAATTAACATTTCATGTTCAAACAAAATGTAACTCCGTATGAAGAAGTGATATGTTAAATTGTTTTAATATTCGAACTTGGGAGTGCAAAAATGCTGTAAACTATATTATTTTTAAGAGGTAGAAAAAAAATTTTGCTCCATTTTCGAAATATTTATCATAACAAGAATTTTTTTTATGAACATGAACATAAGTACTTAAAATTCTTATCATATTCCAGTTTCCTAAAAACACTATTTCACTCTTGGTTTTGGTATATTAAAATACAAAATACACTGAGGCATGCTTTGTAACTTTTAAGAGCTGACAAACATGCAAACCTGTGAACATGACAAGCATACAAATAAATTTTGCTAATGTTTTCGATATTAAAATAACATTAAGTGGATTTTTATTAATTTTTTTGAATGGATCCAGCAGAGCCTGCACCCTTGGCGCGAATGATTTTGCTTGAAAATAATTGTGGCTTATATCAATCTTGATAAATCTACTTGGAAACACTAGATATGCTAAACCAAACTATCATTTATATGGTAAACCGAAAAATTTCTTTCTGGTTTTTTCAGTTGGTCGCCAAGAGTGCAGTCTCTTCTAGGATTTTACCTTTTTTTTCAAAGGAAATAAATTTTAAAATAAATATAGTGACCTATTATTAAAATATATATTAATTCTAACAACACTTTTTTATTCTAACACACATGTGGACTTAACTAATAAATATCTGAAAGGCTCATCAAATCAGTGGCTCACTTGTCTTGGTTTTTAAAGGTCTTTAAACTATAAATCATATACTAAGGCCTCATTTTAACAAGGTATTTAATATTTTAAAGAAAATATTTATTCCTATTTTTAAAAATTAACGCTATGAAACAGAATATTGTATTAGTAATTATTTTTAAAGTGATATAAATAGGAAAATAAATATTGGTGAAATACCTATTACATCAAGCAGATTTTTTCTTAAATCAGTTTGCCTATTACGTAACATTTAAACGGCTTGTCGCATTAACATTTCTCTACAAATCAATGCTTCACTTATTTTTGCTTTTCATTAAATTAGGAACGATACTAAAACAGTATTAAATATTTATTTTAAAGGCAACAAATGTTTTCTTCAGTTATTATGAATACCAATAATACTGAACGGAATTTTTAATGTTAATTATTTTAAAAATGCAATAAATTTGAGAATAAATATTGTTCTTATTTTAGAAATACTAATTATAAAAAATGGAATTTTGTATAAACGTGGGATTAACTATATAAAAACTGATAAGCTTCTCCCATTTTGCATTTTCAGCAAATCAATAGTTCATTTGTCTTGCTTTAACAAAACATAAAATACACTAAAACATCAACATATATAATTCTTAAAGGGAAACAATATTTGTTCCTATTGTTAAAGTTGGTATCCAACATAGTTTTTAGTGTTAAATATTTTTAAAAGAAATTAAATATATTATAGTGAGTATTGTTCCTATATTATTAAAATGCTAATAATATTAAATGGAGATTTTTTTTTCACTTTTTTTGCAAATGCAGATTCAGCCACTTATCAGATGAAAGACTTCTCACATTTCGCCTTCTTCACCAAATCAATAGCTCACTTGCCTTGGTTAATTCGACTGTAACTCACTCCTCGCCGCGCCGAAAGACCTCGGGCAGACAGCCAACAACAATGGAAGGGGGCTTTTCTGTCAGCGCCCTCCTTAGAGGAACACTGCACGAATGTTTGCTCAAGAAGGCAAAAGTTATTAAAAATACAAAACAGAAAAATAAATGTTTATACTGCAAAATAATTAATAATTCTATAATTTGTATGATGACACAGTGTTTCAATTGAACTATATAATTAGTACTGTTAGATACAAACCATATTCCGTACTCCCAATAAATGAAATTTTGCTTTTTGTCATTCATTGAACATTGCTTTTCAAACTTAAATAAAGAAAACGAGGCTTTCGAGTAATATACTGCGATCGGTATTGTCATTAAAATAGAGGATTGGGTGTTGCAATTTTAAATTTCCTTCAAAATTAAATCGGTTTAGAAAATAACCTTGATTAGAAAGTAAATGCTTTATAATTTCTAAAAAACAGAATCATAAGTTAAATTAAATTATTAAAAAAATATTCATTATTTTATAATTATTCAGTAATTAAAAAGAATGTTTATTGCAAAATTTCGTATTAAGAAATTTAATTTAAAGTATTATGAAATATGACCAAAAATATAAATTGCTCAAATAATTTACTAGAGTTTCCTAATGTTTTTAAATAAGATTTTAAGTAAGTTTTTTAAAATTACTGACAAATGTAATATATTTTTTTAACAATCTCTAAAAGACTTTTATCTTTAAATATTCACCATTAATTGCAAAATCAAAAATTACTCTAAATGGTTTTGAATTTTTTCTCATTAGGGAGTATTATAATAATTAAAAGTATTATAATAATGAATTTTCTATAGCATATATGTGTATCATTTCATAATTTAATATAAAATTGTTGTTACTAAAGACACTTGGACACTTTGCCGTTGACTATGCGAATGTAAGTGAGTAGGTAGCGTCTTCCGTTTAGTCAGAGCTTAACATTCATCTAATTTATCCAAATATTTCTAATTCAATCCTTTTTGTCACACAAAACGATTTTGCACAAATACTTGAAGCGCAATCAATTTTCCATACACTGTCAACTAATTTAAGAGTTCTTAAATACTCTACATTTACACTTTCTATAATATTCTATTATAAAACAGAGTCCTTAATAATTGTGCGATTATTCTTATTAAGGTACAATATTTTCTGAAAAACATTTAAATATAAGTTTTTCGGTAAGATATAATTCTCTAAGATTATGTAAACAAAAAATCTTCAAAATATAGAGTCCTTTCAACTTATTTTGAATAAAACATAACTATATTTTAATTTTCATGGTATTATTTAATTTAGTAATTCACTTTTTATATTTCTCTTACAGTTCATATTTCCAACAATTGTAATTAATTTAGAATTTTGTTAATAATCAAATAAATAGTTAAATATTGGCCATTCCAATTAACTTTAAAGTTTGCATCTAATTATATATTTTTTCATTTTCTCTTATTTAAACTACAATCTTATTTGCCCTTTATAATTTAAGATAATTGATTTGACTTTTCTTTATTATTTTTTAATATTATGTATCTTAATAAGCTTGCTTAAAGTATTGGAATCATTTATTTATTGAAATTTTTCAATATGCCATTTAAAGCTTCTACACAAAGAAAATTTCATTGCGTTCGAAGTTGCATCTTATGACGAGCGCTTTATGGATATTAATTTAAAATTAAACTATCAAAATCAAAGCTGAAATAAATTATACTCAATTATATTATAATTTTAACAAATAATTTTATAATAAGCAAAAGTATCATATCAGTCAGATCGTATTCATCAAAACGGCAATGCATTCTTAAATTCAAAACATGAGGTATGTATGTACTTTATATATATAAATATAAATTTTATTTTAAAATTCTATTTTTCTATTCAATTTACCTTAACTGTGGTATTATACCAAATTTAAGTTACAAACTTTCACTAAAATTACGCTGGCGTTTCAGTTTTTAGTTGTAGCAAGCTTCAATTTTTAAAACTATCATGACATCCATCTTATGCATACCTACGTTGAAGTTGAGAGCTGCCACTTTTATCAATCATATTCAAGATATTTGAGCAAAATTTCAATAAAATATTGTTTCTTCATCTCAGAAATTTTGTAGATGAGAGAGCACGAGAAATATAAACATTTTGAAACAAACTATTCCTCTAAATTCATAGATAAAAAAAAAAGCTATTCAAGATTAGATAGAGCAATATGTCATAGAGCGATAAATTTGTTAGTTTTTTTATAGCTTTCTGAAGAAATATCTGATATTTCTAGAAGAATTTTCGTATCTAGCAGCATCATTGGAATATGATTGTGTCGTTATATTGCTTTGTTTGTAATGCCAACTTCCAAAATGTAAAGGCGGGCTCAAAAATGTGATTATTTTACTACGCCATTTTATTTTTAGATATCAATGTTTCCATTAGATTTAAACATTCTAGTTTTATTTATTGTAGAGCATTTATTGTAAAGTCATTCTTATTGTAGAGCTTATGGAACAATTGTAAAAGTGGAAAAGTTAACAAAACAAATAGAAACAAAGTTTTCAAAATATTACATCGGAAACGGAAGTTTAACTTTTAAACAGCAGTCTTAAAATTTTAAAAATCTTCTCATTATTTAATTCTTTATTCATTATTTATTTCAATTTATCATTTCTGAGTGAATTAGTCACAAAATATAAAAATGCTTTCAAAATAAACATAATTATATTTAATTCCTGTGTATTTAATTATTTATCCTCACGTTTTGAATAATATTGGTTTTTAATTCGAAGTTTACTTTCTCATGAAAGATTCTTGCTCGTAAATTATAAGATATTTAATGTCAACACAATTACTGAGTTTAAATTTCTTTTAAACAAGAAATGAAAAAGTTATAAAATGTGTAATTTAATCTGTTTGAATTTAATTGAGTCACATTACTTTTCGAGTAAACTAAATTTTATTTTATTTTAATTAGAAGAGAGTTTATTTAATTAGCGCAATTAAAAGCAACTTTTGCTAATTTTTCGTTTACGGCATTTTAAATATATTCAAATGAAAAATCTTTATTTGTAGAAATTCGCATTTCTCTTTAATTTGATCTTTATAAATTCAAAGCCTGATTATTTTACTGAAACCCCTTCAACTCTTTTTCTCCTTAATATATATTCGCAGTTATTTGAGTGGAATGTAAACACTTGCTTTTTGCAATAATTGTATGAACTGTTTCCCATATTATTTAAAAGTAAATATACTTATTAATTTACATTTCAATAATAAGAGTAATCATTAAATACATTTTAAAGATTATTCTGAACTTAAAGTATAGTCAATTCATTATTAGAAAATTTAATCTCTCTCTCTTTAATTTAAAAAGTAAATTTTACAATATTATTAATAAACAATTGTATTTATAAGAAAAATCAATTCCTCTAAAAATTTATTCATAATTTTTTTTCATTTTTGGTGTTTCATTATTATTAATCCTTTTATCCTTTAGTTTTCGCAACTTTCTTTTTTTTTTAACAATTGAATAAAAAATATATGAAACCACAAATAATCAACTAAGTTTTATTATATTTTTTTACAAAGTACATATATAAATTTGTTTTGAATGATTTATTTTTTTCTTTTTGCCCTTTTCAGATGAAATTCATTTCTGTCATTGAACTTTGTCAACGGTTTCTATTTACTTAGTAAAAACAGAAGCAATTTTTACAAATGAATATGCGAAAGAAAATAGAAATTATATTTTATTAAAGAAAATTTAACATAAATATTAATTAAATGGGTATATTTTATTCTTAAGGAATTTTTTTCGAATGAGAAGAATCAAATTTTTCTCATTCGATTTCAAGTAAATAATTCAATGTAGGTTAAAATAGTATGCATAATTCTTCCTATTATTTTTCTCTGTTTTTCACTTAAATATTACATTGCCATTTCGATATAAATCATTAAGATATAACTCTATTTACGTTGCATAGAATTAGATATTTACATTTTTGTTAATCAGCTTTTTTAAATTTTTAATTTTTTTTTCTCAGGATATTTTATTTTTCTGAAATAAATGTATTAATCCATTCTTTACGGAATTTAAACTTTTCAATTAAGTAATTAAGGCTACATTTATTTTATTGATATATTTATTTTATCTATTTAATAAAAGATATTAGTTGTCTATTTTATTTACAGAAGGTTGACTTACGATTATAAATTCTATAAAAATGCTGCTTTCCAATTCTTCCAATTAGACTTATTGTCAAATAATTACTTTATGTTACTATCAGTTCACTCATCCTCCAACTTGTCTAGTGGTCAGCGTACGTGACTGCGTATAGGGAGATACTGGGTTCGAATCCCGGTTCGAGCATGGATGTACTTTCTCTCTCTATCTATCCTGTCTTTGTCCTTTTCTTGTATGAATGGATTGTGACTGGTTGTCTACCCTATAAAAGGGTACCCCTATGGGATGTGTGTACTAAGGAAGTTGGACTTGACACCTAAATTTGGTTCAGTTGGAAAAGTGGAGCAGCCTACCCCATAATGCCAGCCTAGATGGCACACAATAACATCATTTGACCCACTAAAACAATACAATTTTGAACCTTTTGAAATGTGCTATCGTTTAACTAACATATTATTCAGTACATCACTAAATTTCGTTAATATCGAACTCATTTTAGTAACCCCGTTCAGGACGTTCTGTTAATTTTGTTGACGACATTCTTCGAACTCTTGTGAAGTCTGAACCACAATTAACAGTGGATCAGATTTCAGAAAGGATGAATTCATCCCATGGAACTGTCTTTCGTCATTTAAAGAAGATTGGGAAAGTATCCAAGCTTGGAAATTGGGCACCGCATGAGCTATCCGATGCCAATTGCCAACAGCGAACAAACATCTGCACCTCCCTTTCATCGCGCTTCGAAAGAGAGCCATTTGTAGATTGTTTGGTAACAGATGACGAAAATTGATTATATATCATATCATCAGAAGAAAAGACAGAGATAAGCAGCCAATTCCCACAGCAAAATTGTTTTTACATCCCAAAAAGATTCTTTTGAGTGTTTGATGGGATGTGTATGGGTAGTTTATTTCGAACTGTTAGAACCAAACTAAACGATTAATCCATAAATTCATAGTGAATAAATTTGCCATCAAAACTCAGAATTGATCGAAAATGCCCACAATTAGTTAATATGAAGAAAGTTGTTGTTTCATCATGATAACGCTAGACCACATACGACTGGAGCAAAGCTTCAATAAATTAGTGAATTTAATTGGGAGCTTTTCCCCATCCTGCTTACTCCCCAAATATCGCCCCTAAGTGATTTTCACTTGTTTTGTGTCTTACAAAAATATTTACTGGGAAAAAATTAAATTCTAAATAGGGTGTATATAATGAACTTTTAAGTTTCTTTGCATCAAAACATCAGAATTTCTACAACAATGCCATAAAAAAGCTGCTTGTGAGAGGACGTGACATTGTAGATAACGGAGGAAAACATAATTCATTAAAATGTTTAACTGTTTTTTTATATTATTTAAAAATTTATCAAAAAATGTGCACGAATTTATTGACTGACCCGTTGCTATACTATATAAAAAAGGAAATACTGTTATCTAAAGGAAATAATAATTATTATATTTATTTAAAAAAATGAAATATTTATGTTTCACATAATATGTAACATAAGCTTTTAAATTTCCTTATAAGTAATACTTTACGCGTGCTTTATAATTTAGTGTTCTTATATCTATCTTATGTTAAAGTTGTAATATCAGTCATTAATTCTGTGTTTAAACAGTAATAATATTTAAACTAATGTGAATAACATTGATTTATATTTATAATAAACTTTACTTTTCTATGATTATAAATGATGAAACGATGCCATGTTTGATAATGTGAGTGAACCATTATTAATATTAATTACAACTCTACTTTCTTTTTAAAGTTTAATAAAAGTTTAAAATATATAATACTCTTTACTAACTGGAAAATAATTTATATTAATAAATTCTACAAAACTAAAAAAAAATTATTAAATAACAAGTTTAGCTAAAAGTGCTACAAACATTTCAATTTTCAGAAAAATTACTAATAAATTTAATGAACAGTATTCCATATTTAAATATCGGTTATGTAGCTCATACATTTGCAGCAAAAAAATTTCTTATATTTATTGTTTCAAGCAAATAAATCATAAATATTGAGACAGCAGTACAAAATAAGTTTTAAATATTTGGTAAAAACAAGACTAACTTTGGTATTTTATGAAATTAATTAATATCTTAAAGTTACTTTACATTGAACTTTTTGCTAATCGTTTAATGAAAGTTTAAAAATCATTATTGGCTCGTAGTGATGGATTATAGAATGCATTAACAAAATAGAACACACCATTCTTAATTAAATCTCATAAAGACGGGTCTTAAAAACATAACTTAAGAGCTTTTTAATTAAAACATATGATATTGCAATGGGAAATACAGTATATTCCAATGGAAAGAATAATTAAATTTTAACACATTATATTGTAGTTTTTTGCAACAGTTATATTAAAATAATATATTAATAAAACTGCCTTTATTTACTAACACTTTTGTTACTAAGAAATTTGGATTACAGTTACAGACTTAATATAATGTTTAGAGTTAAAGAACTAGAATAATGTTTAAAGGAAAATAAGATAAATCACACAATATTTAGGTTTTAATCTAAAAGGTATCAACAAAGTTAAGAAATAAATTTTCAATCATTTCGAACTTATAATTATATGAAGATTTTACAACATTTGTTAATACTAATTACAATTTTTTTAAATATCACAAAAATATTTTAATATACAAATCACATAGCGATAAATTTTAATGAGCTCCTTTTATTCGAAATTTAAAATATTAAAAGAAAACATGAAATGAACAAAAATTTTAAGCCTTTAAATTTATTTCGTTATTTTAGTAATTCGTTATATATTTAGATAACATCAACATTTTTTATTTTATGGCTTTTTTTAAACAATCTTATCTATGGCCATCAAATACTTTTTATATATTATTTATAATTAGCGCATTTTTATCATTGCCATGCATCGTTTTTTTAATATCATTATTTTAAAGAAGTATTTAGTTTGAAATGCTTTAATCGTTGGTTTGTGTTTTGCTCTTCTCTGTTGGCAAAAGCTCCATTTGATAGAATAGTTAGCTGTCAATGTCTGAAGTAGAAGTTCCTGTATTCGAACTCAGCCTCTCATGGACAATTCAAAATAGTTTATTTTCTACAATCGTGTCTATTAAGGTGATGCTTGGGAGTTTTCCTGTTTCCTCTCTTGTCATATACGGATACGAGCCTACAACCTATGAATGTCCTTTCATAAGACAAAATGTAGTGAATGCAGAGTTACTTTACAATTCCCTTTGAATGTTAGTCTATCTGCTCTGGGATATCTAGGAAAGGCAATTTGACAAGGACCTTAGTTTACATTTTAATAATAACAAATAGTTTACATTTTACTAATAACAAATAGTTTACATTTTACTAATAGTTTACATTTTACTAATAGCATGTAAAATTTCACACCTAAATAGGAACTGAGCATGTTCCTTGTTGAATTAAAGATAATAGCACTGATTCTTTTTCTGATTACTGAGCTAAAATAATAATTTGTCACAGATTCCAGGATTCCAAATTCTGAATTTTGTTGGCAATGAAGAAATGTGCTAAATTGACGTATTGTGACGGGAACGTTGATGTAAATACTAGGATTGCCAAAATAAAATTTTTTGCATAGTAATTATAGGACTCCATATCTATGACGTAATAAAAACCAGATTGCCAGATATATAAAAATATCCGTCAAAAAATCACCAAACTCACTATTTGGCATCCTGGATTATACATCTGCCTTATGATTATTTAAAATCAGCCAAGAACAATTTAAAAAACTAAAAATTTCATGGTTAAATCCTAGGAGAGCCCTCAACCCTTGGGGACAAACTGATGAAAAGCGCAAAGCCGGAACATAATTCAAGAAATAGTTTGGTTAACTATAATCAAGTGTATCGAAGTAGAGTTGCTAAGATTGGCGTGGACCACAATTATCGCCAATCGACATCATTTGCGTCAAAGGTGTGGGCCCTACTAGGATATAATCCATTTCATTAATTAATATTTTTAATTAATGATTACAATACTTGTAAACAATCTCTTTTAAATCTCAAGAGCAATGTCTGGCTTACGTCAGCCTTGAAAGTTTAATTTTTTTTTCTTTCAATTATTTAAATGTTGTAGCTGTTCTTGTGAATAGTTTGTTAAATAATTTTCAGAGTTAAATATCGCTGCTTTTATCCGAGAACAGTTGCATTTTGTCTTTTTACTTATTTTCAGAATTTACGAACAGTTTTACTAAAATAACATCGAGACATTTTTCATGAAATGAAAAATAAAACAGTTACATACAAATTAAGCTAAAGCTTTACTTAAGAGTTTACTCAAAAGTTTTTGTAAAACTCCTATTAATATATTTTTAAATAATATTATATATTTTACAATAACAAATATTTTCCCACATTATAAAAATAACTTAGAATATTATTTTAAAATATTTCATTTTAAATGATTTTTTATTTAAAACTAAAAAGGTTGGAAGTATGTATTTTTTATCTCAGTGAAACAGATCTGATAAGTTTTTTATTCATAGAATAATGCATTAATATCCTTGAATTGTTGTAAAAATCTACTGCTAATGAAAATGAAGTTTATTGACTAGGTTCTACAAAGATAGCATGTAAAACCGAGGTAATACAAAAGTATACTTCAAAACAATATTATGTAAAAATTATCACACAGTCTTCATATTTTACTTTGATAAAAAATGCAATGTCTTACAGCAATTATTAATATACAGATTCGTGTAAAATGTTTTTATGATTTCGGTTGTTATGAGAGCTAGCTATGCTAAGATGCTAGTTATTTTTTTCCAAAATCCGTAAGTTGCTTTGTTTCAAAAATGCAATTTTTATAATTAATTTATTGACTGCAATTAATTTAGTTTCATTAAAGTCAATGTTTTATGACCAAGACAACTTTAACCAGGGATCGTTAAAGTTATCTGATAAGAGCGACATGTTTCCATAAATAAAGTAACCTTTACTAATATATATAAAGGAAAAATTCCTATTTAGAAATAAATTTATTGAATATTATTAAATTTAAAAAGAATCATATATTTTTTCTATTTTATGATTTATTACATCCGTACTTACACTATTTACCAATAGGTACAAAAGATTCAAAATAAAATATTGTCATAACAAAATTTCTTACACGGTTATAAAATTTTGATTATTTTATAATCTCGATTAAAATTTAACAAGATTATTCAATTATTTTTTTAATTTACTACATTTTGATTATAATTTAGCTGTTCATTCAAAATCAATCTCAAATTGTGATCAATAAGGTTACATGTGTTCATCATTACTAATGATGTAGAATTATTTTTAGAAACTAATATCGTCTTCTCAGTCATTCGAAATAAAATAACCGAAAAGGAAAACTGGAAGGTGAATAACGATAAAAAAACACTTCAAAATCACTACGAGTGCAGGATGTGACATGTTATGGGACAGAATATGGCGTAACGTATAAAATCATACACTATGACGTAGTTGGAAAAACAGCTGCTATGAGACTGATTGTAATAACATGAATAACACTAATGAGAAGTGGTTTGTTTTGACTAAGTTTGTCTACAAGATGTAATTAACTGTGTATTAACTAAGCAAGAGCTAAAAATTGAAATAAGCAGTCGAATTTTACTGTCAGTTAATTTCACTCCTTTTAATAATCTATCATTTCTTTGAGTAAACAAATCTGTGATTTATCATTTAACAAAAATAACAATTCGTAATCATTTTTACTTTCTTACATACTACATGTTTGAATGGTAAGAATAAACTTCGTTTCAATTCAGTTGGCTAAACGATGAGATGTAATATTAAGAAACATTGTATACTTTATTGCGATGATAAAATTTTACCTGTGAGGTCACCCTTGGCGAAATTTTAAAAAAGTCACCCAGGTTGACCGTGTAACGAATTTCCGATCGAAACACGGCGGGAGGAAAATGTCTGAAATAGTGACAAATATTTCATACACAGCTGGTTAACAATATGCGCAACTAATTTTACTAAATTAACAAAAGACGCAGATTTATAGATTTCAAACATCAATAGTAAAATAATAAAGTTGATATGTTAAATTATCCAAAAAATCTATTTGATTAAATTTTATTCTAATGAATTTAAATCGATAAATATTCATGGAAAATTAATGACAAATAGAGTTACCAAAACACCAGTTTGCCGTGTTTCCAGTAAAAATGTTCGCCGAATTTGAAGCCTAAAAAATGCGCCAAGGGTGACCGACGGTACAGTAAATTTAATCCATTATGATTATCTTGATGAATAAAATATAAAACATTGTGGTATTATGTAATCACACACACAATAAATGGAATATATTAACTTTAATACCCATTTGGCAATATAATGCCATCTAGAACTGTTAATTTGGCTTCATCTCTTTATATAATTCCCAAAAGACTGTTTTCTTAAAAATTCTTTATGAAAACAAATTTTTACAAGTTAAATAAAAAACATTTCCTTTTGTCCACTCTTATAAAAACAAATTGAAATGCTTCTCATAAATATGTAACACGCACACACATTTTTATTGTTGTGCAAAAGAAGAATTGTGTGAAATATGTGAAAAGGTGTTTATAAACATATTGTATGTAATATAGGAATTAAATTTTACAATTCTTGACAATATTAAAAATTGAATATTTCAAAATTCAACTTCTAGCAATGTAAATAATCAATTACAAAAACAATTGTATTTTTTTCTTACAGTCAAAAGAGAATAATTCTTAAGTCTATTCAGTAAAGAATTGTTAACAGAATGTAATAAAAACATCAATCGTTTTATTTATTTTATTATCGTTAACAATAGAACAGAAATCTAGCAATAATATAACAGCAGTAAAAACTAAACTTTCGTTAAATAATTGAAAAGGATAGTTAAGTATAACTCACTACACAATTTTTCGAAATAAACCTCTTAAGTCTTGTAATACAGTGATCAATCTTTGTTTAGTTGTTTTTTTCCCCTGTCATAATAAAACTGCCTACTTTCTAAAGAGTTTCACCTCGCCGCTCTTAAAAGTGCTCGCCAAGTCCTCGTTAATCTTTATTTGTGGAAAGGAATGAAAATAAATCGAATAATTTTCTAGACCGCTACTTTCTGTTTACTTCGCCGTTCAATTAAAAGAGTTTTACAGTATGAAAAGGTTTTCCCTGGCGCAGAAACGCGTGCCTCCTCTCAATTGGCATATTTATGACCATCGCCAACCGTGCGCCTATTTATCGTACACAATGTTTATTGTTACCGTGAATGCGAAAATGCTATAAACTAAAAGCTGGATTTTATGTTTTGAAGCAAATTCGGCCATAAGAAATGAATCCGGTAAAACTTCATTATCGAATAGCCTTTGCTATTCCTTTTTGTATACATATAATCATATTATTGGCAGAGTCCTAGAGTGACATTGTGTGTTAGCTGAAATTTAAGGCTTTTGTACTGGTGGAATTATACTACATGTAAATATAGCACTAAAATGTACTTTGGGATATTCGCGAATTTCTCTTTGGTGATATGTGTATTAAATAAATCAAAATCATTTTAATCTAGTTGATTAGAGGTGTAAATTGTTTTGATGAAAACACCTCAAATTATTAAATTTATCAATCAAAGCAACACTATTTCATAGTTTATTGCAAACTAATATTTTTAAAATAAATACATTTTTAAATTATTGAATAATATTTTGTTTTTCATGCTTTATTTCCTATTTGAATTTCAATTTTTTTCCGATTTACAGAGGGAGGAAAATTTTTATTATTGTTAAAATTCCATTTTATTAAGTTCAAAACTTTACTAAGATATATGTTTTATGACTTTTGTTTAGTAAATTATTTTTAATAATATAAATTTATAAATAAATATTTAATGAAATCTGAAAAGATAAACAACGCATTTAATTTTTAGTTAAAAAACACTAAAACAATATTTATTAAATAGTAGATCAAATATGTTGCCAGCCGTAAGATTTTCGCTTTCACAATTTTGCTAAGAATTTTAAATTGCTTAGAAGTCTTTCAATAGGAGTTTTAAAAACTTCTAAACAATTGAATCTTTTCTTCAAAAACATTGAAATTAGAGATATTATTATTGGATTATTAAATCAAATATGTATTTTCCTTCAAATGCATCTGTTACTTTTGACTATTTCTGGGTATTTTATGAGTTTAAAGCAACTTAAAGGTAGATAATCGGAAATGAATTATTGTTGGAAGAAAGGATGTTCAAAAGACATAATCTAATCTAATTATAGTTACCTTTTTGTTTGCAATTCACAGTCTAAAATAACCAAAGATTAAAATTTCCCACTATTAATAATTTTTGAGTAATTAAATTTGATTTGAGTGGCTTAAATTTATTTTGCATAACTCATTACACATGCCGATGAGAAAAATTTTCTCGGAGGTCATGATTATCTTGAGAGATAAATTATCACACTTCTGTCTGGAAGTTATCATGTTCGATGCCTGAATCAGGGCCAAACTGTAAATTAATTTGCAATGAAAATAAGGTGAATAAATTTAATTAAAAATTAGAAAGCATTAATGGCTATAAGAAATTCCACTAAGAGCATAAAAAAGTGTATTGAAATCAATATTTACAGCATGTTAATAATTTAATTATTCTAATCCTAAACTGTAAGTTAATAATTCTTAGCTATGCAGGAAACGAATTCATTTTCGTTTGCATTATGTTCATGTTTACGTTATACTTTGTATAATGTTTAATATAATAATATATTTCATAGATTTTTAAGTCACTAGTTATAATTGTGTTTAATTTCCGCTTCTAAATAGATATTCGAACATGCTTTTTTGTGATAAAATATCTTTATAATCTGAAGAAATTTAGGGCTTGAAGTATTAAATGATTTTTCACCGTTTTTGAAGTTATTTAACCTTATATACACTTGCAAAGAACTCATTAACTCCTTTCACATATATTGGTAAGGTCGTGGTAGACTAGCAGTTAGGGTATCGGTCTTCCATCCGGTAAGGCGAGGTTCAATTCACAGTGCCACCACAGACCCATTGAGTTATATGCGTACTCATTAAATATGTGAAATCGAAAGTCTGGTGGTGTGTCTACGAGCAGTTATTATGGATGTAATGGTCTGGAGGAAAATTTCCTCACCCTCCTGATCATTGTCAAAATTGAGGACTGGATTCTCTGGCGGTGCCATCTATCGGAAGAGTCTTTGAACAAAGTCGTACTTTCTCATTCGTGGTACTCTGGTTAAACGAAAGATGTTCAATCTACTAGCTTGAATTTTCAGTTGCAGGGTGAGCTTGGCTCGTCCAGTTGTCCTAAATAACAGCAATATTTGTATTAGCATTGAATAAAGTTGATTTTCCTCAAAATAAAAAATACACTGAAGATAAAATGTTGAAAATGCATATGATATACAGAAAATGGACTGAAGGCATACTTTTGATTGCGGAAGCTTAAGTTAGTTTAGTGCTATAAATGGATAGCTGCCTATTTCTGGAGACCAAAGCTTTTTTAAGAACTGCCAAAAACTTCATGATTTTAAATCGCTAATAATCATGTCAAGGGATGAGGTCGAAATCTGAATTGACATTCTCCAAACCACTTTTTACCAGCAGAGGGATATAGGCACTTATAGTGCCTAAATTTGACCTTGCAGCATGATGATTTTTGATTGAGTCAGGTATGAAACCCGTTACCTCACAATCTTAATTCTCGTGTAATCATTATGCCTTCAGTTTGTCAGTAAAATTAACAATTAAATTCAAATCAATCGAAACAGTAAAAAAATTGAATTTTAAGAATAATTAACCATAAGTATATTAAATATACGCCAAATCACTATTTAAAAAAGAAAATAATTTTATAAATAACACTATTTTAATGATTTCAGTAACTATTTTAAAATATTTAAATATATTTTAAACTTATATTATTCATTATACGTTAAAATCATAACTACATATTTAAATTTTCAGTTTAAAAGAAAACCAAGATGATAACATTTTCGTCTCTAAAAATAAAGTGTTAGATAATACATTATGATCACATAATAATAAATGACAATATAAAATTTCAAATCTTAAGCAGTTTTTACTATAAAGGACTGTTTTACGCAAAACTTACGTATTCAATGAGCTTTTCAGTTTGCTTCATTTATAATAAGTTAGACAAATATTCCAATAATATTTTCACTTTGTTAAAATGAACAAAGCATTTCTTCAGCACATACTGCTAGTCGGAAGCTAAGCGCTCTTCTTTTCGCTTCAACAGCTCATGGGTTCGAATCCTGCCTTGAGAGTTTGAGTTGATTGTAAATCCGCTTTTATCCGTTGATAATTAGACCTCGTGTGCAAAAAATAATCGTTGACCGAGAAACAAAACTTTCTTTGTAAGCATTCAATTTACTAGGCATATTTAAATTTGCATCTTATTTCCTCATATCGTCTAATTCATCAACCATTGCAACATAAATCACGAAATCGATATCTTTTATTAAAATTGCCTAATTAAAGAAATGAAATTAGCTCAAAAGTTTTAATCTTAGAAAGGTATTTAAAATCTATATCATAAAATTAATAAATTATGTAACAAAATTAATCAATAATAATATAATTAAATGCGATTTTAACTTTTCAAAAGACTTTTTTTGCAAACCTGTATGCATTTCAAAATTAAAATTCTAAATGCTAATATTGCTTCTTTCTTAAAGACACAAAAAATAAAAAATACGCTACGTAAAAAAAATTCGCTTTAAATTAACATAGAATTATAATTTACAGAAAAATAATTTGTTTTTATAAAAATCAAAATATTATTTTTCAATAAAAATTCAACATACTTTAAAAACGTTTTTAAGAAGAATTCGAAAAGTTGTCAAAAAAAACATAAAAACAAGGAAACACTAAAACTTACATTTCTTTTAGCAGTTTATGCTAAAACAGAATAAATCAAATTATAAATTAATTCCATTATTTAAATTTTGCTACTCAATTTCAAAAAAAACTTCACGTAATTTTATAACCACTATTTACACTTAATTTTATGCAATTAATCATAATTAAATGAAAATTAATATTTTTATTTTTAATAATATAACATTTATAAAAACGTATGTAAGACTATTAAATGTTTTTTCATGGAGCTCAACTATATAAAACACTTTTAATTATATATATATATATATATATATATATATATATATATATATATATATATATATATATAGAAAGATTTATTAATAAATCAATTAACACAATAAAAATCACCTCTTATCATTTAGTATTTTCCATTAAATACCAACTGACGAAATACTTTTTCAGATATTAATAATAAAGCAATTTTTATTTTTGTTTAATGATGCCTAGAATTCTTAAGGCTTAAAATATCCTAAAAGCTATTTTTTTAACTACAAGTTACATTTAATGATGGAATGTTGTGATTCCATTCAGTAAGATCATTTTAAATTTGACATTTTTTTCTACATCTGGATTTTCATCTAGAAAAATCTAAATATACTTCTTGAATAATAAATCAAAATACATTTAGTCTGCCTGAACGATTTCAATTACTTTTTTCCTCGCGTTTTCGGTATAAATTAAAAATATTTTTATATCTTCCGTTCATTAATTTCGCTCTAAGTGTCTCTCTTTTTAAACCATCTGCATTGCATCGTTCTTAATACTTCCTTCATTTTATTCCTCAAAATCTGTCAAAGTACTTTTCCGCGCCATTTAATTTCCAGAGAAATATTTGATTGGGAAAGAAATGCTTAATTTAAGGATACTTTCTTTCTAAATGATGAGAAATACGAAAGCAAAGCAGAGATTGGCTGCTTTCTTTTACTTTGAGCGGCGCTATTGTGCAGTGGAGGATTTAAATATTCAATATAGTCCTTTAACCAGGAATTTCTTGCATTCATTTATACCACACTTTATTTTATTCTTCAAAATGTGGATTTATTTTGGAGTAGTGGTTAATTATTTTATATAAATGTTACCATTTTTTAAATATATTTTTTCTAAAATTGATGATATCCAATAATGTTTTTTTTATAAAGAATGATTTTAAATGGGAATTAAATTTAGAATATTAAAATATTCAAATCCTTCATAGTCTTATGTTAATGTGCACTCTTTTGAAATTATATTCTTAATGTTTGTCAGAAAGCCAGACATTTATTCATTTTTTTCAATTTTAAAGTTTAAATATTTTTTTTCCTAAATACATATGAATTACATGTTTTTCGAGGGAAAAATTAATGAATTTGCTCTAGAAATTTCAAACTCATTTGTAACAGTTTTGTTTCTTCTTTAATTGAGATCAGTTATAAGAAGTGTTAGAAATCAAATTTATTTAGTAAGAAAAGCAAGTAAAGAAATTAATTTGCATGTAAATTAAACAAATTAAATTATACTAACATTTACAGAAATTTATTTTGATATATTTAAGATATTTTATTAGGTAGTAGGTTATTAGGTAAAATATATTTAATTCACATTTAAAATCATTCTTTATAAAATAAAAACATAATTGATGATATCCAATAATGTTTTTTATAAAGAATGATTTTTGATATAAAGAATGATTTATAAAGAATGAATTTTTGGCCAATAAAGGTCCAAAAATCATGAATACAAAAGATAGATTTTTAAAAAATCGGAAAATTGCAAGTTCGATTCTCGCTCAAATAAAACTCATATAACTAGAAGGCTTATATATATTTTATTATTATAATTTGATTTTACACATTCCATGAATTTGAACAAAATATTTAAAATGTAGTGATTCGGAAAGCAAGGAAGTTGGAAAGCACAGGGACTTCGTCTTTGACTATCTTTTAAGACTTGATTTCCTCTAATACCACATGATGTAATTTAGATCTCATTTTTTGGCATACAAATCAATTAAGATTTTTACTCATAACGCCTGATGTAATTCAGATATTACAGCATGTAATGTAAATCAAATTTTCTTTAATAACACCCCAGAATTTTGAATCATTGTTTTATATTCTTGGTAACATTTTTTCATCTCCAAACAAATTCGGAATATGACATCGTGGATTATACGGCATCTATGCCGTTTATTATTACATTTGAAGAACTCTTGGATATCATCATGAATAATGTTGACCTCATTGCAAGAATATGTTTCTCAAATCTGTCACAGGTTATTAAAAGCTAAATATTGGATCCCCAAAAGTTGGCTTTCGCAGAAGTTGTAAAAACAATAACTTTTCTTTTTATCAAAAAAACTAAGTTGATCCCATAAGCAATGGATTTATGATATTAATGTCTTAGAATCACTGAGGCTACATGACAGAACAATGCATTTCAGACCAGTGAGTCCTCGGTTCAAATCCAGCCATTGTTGAATAAAGGAATATGAAATTTTCTCTGCTTTTTTAGCTGCGAAATGTCTTTCTTGAAACAAATTTTCACTGTGCATATCAAAAGTCTTTACAACAGCCTTAGGCTATCCACTTAGGCTGGTTGAATATCAAAATAAATCAATTAGGAGCACTACTACGATTAATGTATGGTAATACAATCTCTTTACAATAAAAAAATCAAAGTTTTAATCCCAGTCATTGTTATGTACCTGAAGTTTGATATTGCTCTTTTGCTTTCCTGACGGGTTCTTGAGAGTTTTTCCGACACAAATGCCGTATAATTCAAATTCTAAATTTTTTTGGCGATAAAGAAATATTGCCAAAAGGATGCATTGTGACAAGTGCAATGACGTAAGTACGAGGGTTGCTAAAATAAAATTTCCTGCTTAAATTTTATAGAGCTCCATATCTATGACATAATAAAAATAAGGTTTCCAGATGGTATGCATATTTATAGCGTGGGGGCTTGATGATTTTCCAAATTTTCTCCCTTCCAACTCGAGAAAACAAAGTTCTGTCTACAAAAATTCCTTTCAGAGAGAAAATCCGGCCAGAAATTAAAGAAAAATCTTACAGCACTTCCTTTATCTGATAAAATGTCACCTATCAAATCAATAAAATATGATTTTTAATTATTTTTGGTTTAATAATTACATAGTTAAATTTAATTAAATCAGCTATTTAACTTAATTTCTAATAACCATAATTTTATAATATAATTTCTTTCTTAATTATCATATTAATATTTCTTTCATTCAATTTCAAACAATTTTTTCACGAATAGAATACATAAATATAGTTTTTAAAAAAACTTTCATCATTTAATAGCATTGTAAATTGATTAGGACTTTATGATGAAAGAACTTCTTTCAAAGCTAATCTTATCTATGCAGATAATATGTTAATTGAAGACAAATATCATAAAATTCTTTTATGATTGAGATTGGAAATCAAATTTAATATAAAAATTAAATCTGCTAATTGAAGGAATATAATTTGTTTTAAATTAACTGGAGCAATTACTTATGAATTACCATTTTCGGGTGTGCATTTTCATTAAATGTCTAGATTGCTTTGTTGCAAAGTTAATAAGAGTTCTTTCTATTTTTTAACTCAATTACTATATTAGGAGCATTATTTTTAATTAGATAAGAAGAGAAATTGTATTTTGATGCTAACAGTCTCAAAATTTATAAATGCATTCAAGGAATTTCCCAATATTCATAACTATAACAATTATATTCTAATTAGTTACCTTACCAAATCGGTAAATAAAGATAATTTATATTAATGAAATTGAATAAAAATTACTTTTAAATATAATTCACGTATTAACTGATATTAATATTTTCATTATTAAATGAAATTTTCTGTATATTTTGAAACTCAAAATATAGTTAATAATAAAATATACATTTTGAGGCAATTTGCATATAAATTGGGTTATCATTTGAAAAGATTTAAATATATATATTTAATTAAACAGTATTGATAATATTTTTAATAAGCCTATTTTTTCATATATTGCCGTTTCTTAATTTATTTCTATATACATTCAGAGTTCTATTTAAATTTACAGAAAGAGAATCCATATTTTAGGAATTAATTTGAAAGTACGATAATAAAGTATATCATTTATATTACCATGACTAGAATTTTAAATATCCTCTAAATATTTTGCTCTTCCATTAAAATTCATGTTACTTTTTTACCTTCAATTTGAATGTATAAGAAAGCTAGTCAATTGTAATGAAAAAAATTACTTAAATCTATGTGTTATAAGTTCATATTTTTAAAGTTAATATTATTTTTAACATAAATAAAAATTTTGAGTTGCTTATCAAAAATAGATTTTATTTTAACTATTTGAATTAAGTATCATTTTTTTTCAAAAAATGTATAATTTTGTTTTATCTACGATATCAGAAAAAACACAATATTTATTTGTTGGTAAAAACCACCATGTTATATTCATACGTCTTTGAATAGATGTTTTCTGCATGGACTCTATTATCTATCATAAAACATGGTTTACTCATCGTTAACTCAGGTTATTTAATTTACAACACACTCATAACCATGCTAGTTCAATTTTTCCTTGAAAATTTATTTATTCAAATCACTAAAAACTCCATTTTTGACTCCGACTAAAAACATACATATCTTTTTCACACAGCTTGGAAGATTTTTCTCTTAATACAATTCAAATGATATGTAGAGGGCACTTCACGCCAAACTCACTCTGTAACCAGGAAGCGCGGTAGGACAACACAGAACATACCAGCCCCCATTGACATGTTTACTTAAACATTCAATAAATCAAGAAAAAACGTATAAAATATAAACATAATAACAATAAAAAGAATACAACTCATTATATAAATAGATCACTCAGGTGATGGTAAAACACAAATTTTCGAAATTGAGCGTTTAAAAGTTCCATTTTGAGTTTTTAGTTTTACAACTCTTATTTTCCCATCAGTACCCTGGTACACTTCAATGACTCTACCTAGAGGTCATTTATTAGTAGGAAAATTTTCCTCAATTAATAGGACCATGTCCCCAATTTTAACGCCATCTTTTTCAAATCTCCATTTGCCACGTTGTTGAACCTCGCTTAAATAATTAAGGCGCTATTTTTGCCCAAATAATTGAACCAATTTTGAAATTTTTTTGCCACTTGTTAAGTCTATATTCCTTTATGTGCGTTAAGTTAGGTTCAATGATGCAATTTAAAGATCGATTGATCATGAAGTGAACAGGAGTTAGACTCCAAATTCTTCTTCATTCGCTATTAGTGGACACAAAGGTCTCGAATTTAACACACACACACACACACTGCCTCAATTTGCGTGACTACTGCTAACATTTCCTCATAAGTCAAATTCGAGCCTCCCACGACTCTCTTGAAATGGTACTTGAAAGCTTTCACCGCAGCCTCCCAAAGACCTCCAAAATTGGGCGACTAGAGAAATATAAACTTCCACTCAATTTCCTCATTTGTCAAATATATGGCTAAATTTTCATCCGGATTTTTAAGTAACTGAAGAAATTCTCTAAGTTATTGGCACTGATGAAGTAAGTTGCATTGTCAAAATAAAGTCGAGAGCATTTACCTCTACGAGCAATGAACCTCTTTAAAGCGGCGATAAACGACTCTAATGTCAAATCCGATAATATCTCAATGTGCACTGCTTTAAATATGAAACAAACAAAAATTCAAATATAAATTTTTCGTAAGATAGCTCGACGTGCATATCCAACTTTAATCACGAAGAGATCACATAAGTCCACTCCAGACACATTTTTTTGAAGCAGTAGTCCAATTGGACTGTCCTTTGGCAGATTTCCCATAATTTGGTTTGCAATGATAGGTTTTGCTTTAAAGCAGGGAATGCACTGGTGACCTACTTTTCTACGCATAGATCGACCATTTTTTGGCCAAAATGTTTCTCTAACCAAACTTAGTAGTGTCGAAGCACCAACATGCAAATACTTCAGATGATATTATGTAATTACACTTACAGTAAATTTGTTGTTTTGGGGCAAAATTGCCGGGTGTTTTTTATAATTATTTAAATTAACATTACCTAGTCGGCCTTCAACTCGTAGGATACCTTTATTGTCCAGAAAACGATTTAAACTCTGTAGCTTATTTTAGGAGGCACTGATCCTTTGAGTAGCAGACTTTTAATGTCTGCACTGTAAGTTTGATATTGTATCAATTTTAGAAGACGTTCCTCGCATACTCGTAGCTCGTTTCGTTTGTTTGTTGCTCAACGGTCATTTTGTGCACACGAGGGCTAATCAGACCGGGACCTACGGCTTAAAGTGGATTCGGAACCACTACAAACATCCATGCCCAAGGTGGAATTTGAACCCACGAACCGAAAGCAAGAGCGCTAACCGTTTATTCGTAGCTCATCAGTGCTAAGGGGTCTTCTCTTTCTATAGAGATCCACTATTTCTATAGTGCTAAGGGGTCCTCTATTTCTATATCTCTACAATTTTCCACAAATCTAAGAATGAAACTAAAAATACGCCATATTGTTATATAATTATTACTAAGAGAGAGAAGGTTATTAATAAGTTCATTTACAGTAACAGAAAAATTAAAATGTTTGTAGTTCGACCGTCCACGATTTTTCATTTCAGAAGTGAAGTCACAATTAGTTTCTGGAATAATGAGTGAAGGGTTGGGATAATCATTGTTCATCAAATCACTAAGTCCATTCCACCACAAGGAACAATTCCTGAGCTTATCAGTATCTCTGCCTCGGGACAAGCCGTCCACGGGGTTTTGTTCGGATGAAATGTAGTTCCACTGTTCGGGATTAGAATTCTCCAGGATTGCAAGATACTCTGCTTCTGACAAATTGTTTTAAATCTATTGAATTTTTCCTGATACATGCTAGAACAATTGTGGAATCAGACCACAAATGGATGGAATTCACTGTCACCTTCATCGCTGCTAACAACTTTTTTACAACATGAGAAAGTAAAACAGCAGCACATAATTCTTACCTTGGAATTGTCAAGCACTTGATGGGTGCTAGTTGGGTGCACGTGATTTGCTAGTTACCAATTTCACCATAATGTTTCCCTCTTCATCTCTTGATTTGCATTAAACAGCTGCACCATAGCCAAGCTCTCATGCATTACCAAACCCATGAATTTCTACAATGGATGGACTTTCAATAAGGATACGTCTTTCAACTTTGATGACCTTTATATGCTTTAAAGACAATAAAAATTGATGCCATTCTTCCTTTTGTTACTCGGAGAGTGCATCGTTCCAGTTCACATGTTCTCGACCTCCAAAGTTTTTGCATAAATATTTTTGCTTTCGCTATAATATGGCCCAAAAGATCTAATGGATCAAATATTCTGGCAATTGCAGATAACACTTGTCTCTTGTTGTAGGAATAACTTAATTCCATTTCTACTCGAAAGATAAAAGTATCTTCCCTTGGATTCCAGAATATGCCTAAAGTTTTAGTTCCTACATCCGTCTTATCAAATATATATCCAGCTTCAGAAATCAATGGAGGAGTGGTAACGTTTGTAAACCTTTTATGCAAAGTCATACCTGCACTGTTCAAAATGGCTATCAGTTGTCGTTGCAACTCTTCGACCTCACTCTTTGTGGGTGCGCCAGTCAAAACATCGTCCATGTAGAAATGTTCGCGAAAAACTGGTGCTGCTTTAGGGAACCTTTTCTCTTCATCGTTCGATAACTGAAGTAAAGTTCTCATAGATAGGTATGGGGTGCTTACTGTTCCATACGTAACTGTAAGTAACTCTTAAGTTTTGGGCTTCTCAACAGGACTCTCACTCCATACAATTCGTTGCAATGTGTAATGATCTGGCTTCATTTTTATCAAACGGTACATCATTTTTACATCAGCCGTAAATGCATATAAGTGCTCTCTGAAACTATTCATATTAGAGAATAAGTCTTTTTGCATTACAACTCCGTTTAATTGTATGGAGTTTAAGAATGTACTAATGGAAGTTTTAGAAGAGCAATTGAATACTACACGTAATTTGGTGGTTCTCTTCTCAGGCCTTCATACCCCGTGATGCGGAGCATAATAAGTAGCATTTGGCTCCTTTGTTTTTTCAACCAATCTCATGTGTCCTAGCTCTTCGTATTACTTTATAAATGTCTTATACAATTCACAATAGTTGGTATCTTTCTGCAAACACGATCACAGTGACTGGAGATTCCCAAGAGCAATATCTCTATTCACCTAAACACGATGGATGTTCTTTAAATGGCATTTTAACTATTTATTTACCTGAATCATCCCTGTAATGTGTATTTGCAAAATTCTCCTCGCACAGAGTTTGTTTTTTGCTCTGTGTTGTCTTTGCATCTATACTTTCAATTTCCCAGAATCTTTTAAATGTGTTATTTAAATTATCCTCTCTGATTACTCCGTAATATTGAACTGTATCCGTATTTTTTGCTAATCCGCAGTGATTAATCACCTCATTGTCCTGTTCTACACAACCATTTGCTACGTATCCAAAAACCGTATTTTGTAGCAGTAATTTAAAATTTGGCCAGACGATCTGACCTGATCTAAGTAACTAGTAAAATAATTCCGCGCCAAGTAACATATCAATTCTCTCAGGAACATTAAATTTGTTGTCGGCTAACACAATTAAACTAGAAATTTTTTAATTTACTCTCACCTCTATTACTCTTTGCGGAATCAAATCTGTAATTTTCTTTACTACTACCTTACTTTTTCTCTCTCCTTATTTGAAATTGTTGTCTCTATGGAACCCTGAACTGTCAAGACTGCATTATCTAAACCCGAAATTAAAGTTTTTGTTTTATTAATTTTTAACTGCAAATTATTAGCACATTGTGATGTTAAAAGGCACGTTTGAGAGCCTACATCTACTAAGCATCTAATCTCCTTATACTCTGAAAACTTAACCTTTATATGAATACGAGCCATACTTAGCAAAACACTTTTTGTTTTATTTTTAATGAATCCACTACCTACAATTGACTGGTTTGTTTCTGGTACCACATTAGAATTATTTATTACATCATGCGATGTTGAATCGCAAGTCTTTTCTTTTTCGCCTTTAATTTTGCCTAGATTATTTTGATTCTCATCTTTAGAATAGTGAATTAAAGTTTTATGTGGTAAACCGTAGAAACAATTCTTTGATCGGTATGCATGAACAGAACAATTATAATTTAAACATTTGAAACAGGGTCTATTCCTCTTTACGACTTGAACTCTTTCCTTTACAGGAAGTCTTTTGATCTGGAGACAACCATATAAACCATGTTTATCATTTAAATTACACACCCTACATTTAGCACTTTTAACCTCAGATAAAAATACATTTGTATTTCTATTATACCTTCGATTAACACTAGTGTTCTCAATAATATTTTTTCCGTGAGAAGTGAAAAATAAATCGATTTCCCTTCCCAATTCATTTGGAGAAAACCACTTATCTCCTTGCCTTACACTTATGAATGAAGCAGTTTCTTTATATAGTGTTTGGTATATTTTATCAGAAATAATAAGTTCTTTAAGAGTTTCAAAATCAAAAACCCTTCTTAAACTTTAAATAATTGTTCCAAATGGTTATTAGACGAGACTCGAACTGACCATGAGTTTCATTAGTTTGCTTAGAAGTTTTTCTAAAATTCTCTAGACAAGACTATGCCCGTTGATTCAATCTCTCACAAAACTAAAGATTTTATTTTCTCATAATTTGTTAAATCTTTATCTTGCAAATACGTTATTATATTAGACGCTTTGTCACCAATTAAATTTAGCAAAATCTCTGCTTTTAAACTCTCTAATACATTTTTTCGCTAAATAGTAGAAAAGCGTACAGATGATAAAATGCGCCAAGCGTATGCGCCAAGAATGCGATAAAGCCCGCCAGACTGGTTTATCGGATCGGATTACGTTGTTATGACGTGCTTTTCGTTTTACATGCGCGTTTTGTATGTAACCCTTGAAACTATTACAGAATAATCTCAAAGCATTGAGTTTCGATATTCGATTTTTGGAGTTTTTATGTTACTTGCAAAATTTAATAAGTATGGATGAGGGTATATTGACTTTACGTTTTCGCGGAGTACGTATGCAGAAAGAATCATCAGGAAAACATAATAGATTTTTTAGAACCGATAAAAACGGTATATTCGCCGAAAAGTAACGATTCGGAGATCGATGAAGATTAGGTGAGTTATCTTGTTTTTTATTACAATTTTATTTATATTAAGAAATTAAATTTCTTATAAAAATGAATTTTTCCATAAGTAAATGAATGTTTAAGTTGTGTGTATTGCGCTTTTCATGTTAGTGTTAAAATGTGCCACGTACTTAAATTTCTTTAATGTGGGCGTAACTGTTCGTTATATTAAAATTCGAGTTTAAACAAAAAATGAAATTTGTTAACGTTCGAAATTTAGCTTTATTGCCCGGTTGGCACTGTAGTAGGTAACACTACAGTGATGTTTTTTAAGGTGGGCGCCATTGCTCGATATATTAAAAATTTTGTTTCTGTTTATTAGAATTTTAAAACTTCTACAGTATTTAGTTATAATGAAATATTCAAATTTTTAACATTTGGAATTCAGAAAAACGCGTGATTTCAAAGCTGAAGTTCGAACGCGATCGTTATTGGTTGAGGTCTATCGCGCGCAGTGACGTAATGTAGGTTGGCGACAAAGCTGTAGAGTGCTTCGCGTGAAAATTTAAAATCGCGCCAATCCCGTACTGGTCTGTCGTCATTTACCCATTTTTTGTATTAAATGCTCTTTCTGAAGAAAGAACAACCCTTAACTTTCTGGACGAGATGGCACTTTTACCGTTAAGGTTTTTACACTCTTTATAGTTTGATCTACAAACTCAAATTTTATTTCACTTTCACTAACACTCGTTTTATTCTCATTTCTAATTTTAGCCAATTCTAACTCGTTTTGCGATTATTGAAATTTTAGTTTTTCAATTTCAATCGCTCGTTTCTTTTCAATTTTTCTATTCTCTATTATTGTATTTCCTAACTCCTTCACAAAATCCGTAGGTCCTGGTCTAATTAGCACTCGTGTGCAAAAAATGACCGTTGAGCGACAAACAAACAAACCAATCACTAAATCCTGTTTTGTTTTATAAATATCACTCATTTTAATAAGCTCAATTAATGACGTAATTGTCACGTTTTCCTTAGCCTTTAAATTTAATTCAATCGCGATTTGCTCAAAATCAGCTTTTAAAACACCCTTAAACATTTTTTGTTTTCAGATTATCAAATTAACGATATGTTTCTCTCAAATAATTAAATAAATAGTAAAGCCCCTATAACTACTAAATAACTCAATAATAATAATAATAAACAGGAACACTTCACAAATATTTAATGAAAACATGAAACTCTCAAGCAAGAAGAAATCGACACTAAAGAACAAAAACCCCGTGTCTCATAATTGAGAAATTACTCGTAATAATTCCTCGAAACAAATAACCATATTGCTCTTACTTCGTCTCCAGACACCATAGTGAACGAAGAATTGTATTTGATTAAACCAAAAAGGCAGCTGTTCATTTTCATAATTGCCGTTTGTAGCACAACTTTCGAACAATCGTTTTCAAAAGTCCATTATTCACATTCTCAATTTGACACTTTAAATGTTTCCCCCCTGCTCAACGGACCAATGAGTCATCGTTAGCTCAGGTTATTTAATTTATAACACACTCATAATCACTCTAGTTCAATTTTTCCATATAAATTTATTAATTCAAATAACTAAAAACATACATATCTTTTTCACACAGCTTTTCTCTTAATACAATTCAAATGATATGTAGAGGGCGCTTCCCGCCAAACTAACTCTGTATTCAGGAAGCGCGGTATGACAACACAGAACAATGGTGTAAAGAACTTAGCTACTAAAAGGCTAACAAGAAAGTTCTTGCCGTTTTTATTGAACCAAGAGAATATAACCGACCAAAAGTGTAGCCTATTGTTAGTCCTCGAAGTAATCACCATCAGCATCCAGCACCTTCTGACAACTTGTCTCCAGTTGTAAAATCGCCTTCGGGTAAAATTTGAGAATTTTAGATGCAAAGAAGTCCGAGAGTACTTGGCTCAAGTTTGCTTCATTAGTGAAGGGTTTTCCATTAAGATGATTGTCCATGGACTGGAAGAGGTTTTCCATTAAGATGATGAGACTCCTTACTCACCTGACATTGTAATGATGATACAATGTCAGGTGAGTAAGGAGTATGACCAACCAAATCACTGTATAGTATTCCTCGCCATCCACGTGAGGCATTCTAGAGCACCCTTGCGATTAACCATTGCTGGCTCCTTCTGTTGCAATGCATGTTTCACAGATTCCAATCGCTAATCGCTGCGGATACAGGTCCACAGTGACCATTGGGACCGTTGGTAGCCACCCATAGTGAACCACTTGATGAGTAGACATACAGCATAATCTTGCGTAGGGGCACTGGTGGTCTTACGCTGTGCGGGACGTTATTATGGGCTGACAATTAATGTTTGGAACACTTGGGAATGTCATACCATTTTTCGTTATATTGGTCATCACTCGATTTAATATGGATGCGATACGGTGGCAAGAAAGCAACCACAAACAGGGTGACACTCGTTGTTGCTTATGGGCTTTCAACAGCGTCTGAGAAACCCACTTATTCAGCCAATACGTTTTACCTAAGCGGTGTCTCAAATGTGTCTCCTTAACCGTTAACCTGTCTGACAACTTCACCACCCGTTTGACTACTGTCCTCCCCAATGGTAGAGATTCGTCATCGAAGGCCTGTGGTCGTCCACTGAAACTTCAGCACAGAGGATCAAATTTCCCCACTTGAATTTGTGAAACCAGTGCCTTGCTGTACGTTCATTCACAGCACTATCTCTAACATATTCGGCAGCTTGATGCAATAGTTAACCACTTTGCAGTCGTCAAGCAAACAACACCGAACGAACTCCTGACGACACACATCCATTTTTTCCCTACTGTATTAGTTACGAATCATGAATATGTGATGTGGATTTGTTTTTATAAAGACTGATATTCATGTTCTGAATTTACCGGGGTCTCTACTACTACTCATACACTAAATTGCATACTTATTCTCACTTCATTCGATGGCAACCCGAAAACGGCGAGAACTTTCTTGTTAACCTTGTACATGTATGATTTTTACATACAATTGTAGATTTCTCCACGCTCATTGATTCATATAGGATGGATACACTTAGTAATTTTAATAAAAAAGAACTTATTTGCTATTCTTATCATTTATTTTCTACTGTCTACTGTGCTTGTATTTCTATAAATTATATTTTTTGCCATCATAAATTTCTGTGTGTGTTCGAAGTACTACTGTATTTATAATAAAACTATGAATTTGTTATCATTACCATTAATTCAAGTATTGTGTAATACGTTCAGTGTAATGTTTTTGAAATAATATTAGGAAACATATTTGTAAATTTATTTTGATTAATTTATTTTGTTCAAATCACTTGGTATTTGTAATAACTTATCTGCTATAATTATTATTATTAATTTATATTCACTGTTTACTTTGTTCTGTCTGCTGCATTTATATATTACTAAGTTGTAATTCTATGCAATGATTAACTTCAGTGAGCTCAATATGGAAAATATTTATGATTACTTATTTATTATGATTACATTTCATTCATTTAATTACCCAGAGAATATAAGAAAATGTAATGAATTCAATATAATAAATCTCAGACAATCATAAGAAACATAATTGTCAGTTTCATTTCTATGATTAGTTTTATATGATCAAAGATTTACTTCTAAAAAACTACTTACCTGCGATAATTAGTATCCTTAATTTGTGTCTGCTATCTATTTTATGATTGTATTACAAAATTGTATTTCTCTAGAACAATTATTTATGTATGATCAAAAAACCCAAAGTTCTTAGGATATAAACCAAATGTTACACAGTTTTAAAATAAATACCTTATACACTATATGTGTATATCAGTATATTGACAAGAAAGCAATTACATTTAGGTTTATTGCTCTTGTTTATAATTTCAGATTTCCCTACATTGAACTTATTTGTGTATTATCAAAATACTATTTCTAAAGTAAATATTCAGATTTATCGGTGTAAATCACATTCTTAAAATGCGTGTAGTCATTAAACTGTCAGTAGCTGGGAATTTGCTATTTTAGATATAAGAAAGTTGAAACATTTTAATTTTGTCTTTATGAATATTTCAACTGATTATAAATAATAATTATTTGCAATTGTTATTTCATTATAGAATAGTCGAATTAAATCTGATGCACAAAACGTTATCTTAGAGTAAAATAGAGAACGGGATTTGAAAAATGTAGAATAGAGTACTGTCGATTAGATTTCGATCAAAATTAATTAAACTTATAAAAGTTAGAAGTCTGATTTATTTGCAAAACTTATTAATCCAATTACAAGAAAGCCATATAAATTTGAAACAAATTACGGCCAATCATTCTTGTAAATTTCAAATTTTTTTCCTGAATAGAAAAGTATAAGAAAATGTAATTTTTGACATACTTTGTTATATTAATTTATCATAATTTCTAAACCGAAAATAACATTTATAATTGATGTGAATTAGATTACAATTATTGATATCATTCTTATAGTTTAATGAGAATGACTTACAATTATTAATACAGAAAATATATTTTATTTTTATGATAATAAAATAACTAAAAATACGAAAATATTAAAAACGGAACCTCTGCCAAGATCCTTGAAAATTTTCATAAAACATTTTCGTCCTGAATTACTTTCATCAGATCAAAAATACTTCCACTGAAAAATAAAGTTTGTTATCAACGAAGAAATGAACATTCTCTGAAGTTTCAATTATGTACTATCTAAATTTGGTAACATGTGTCGTATTTAAAAAAAATCTTTGAATAATCAACATTTCCATTTATGCTTCTGAATGCTTACCCTGACGGTATACCAAAGAAGATTCTTCTTTTTAATTGTAAATTGTCTAAGTTTATGAAGTCAAATAGTATGCCAAATTTGACCTCAATAATTCCGAAAAAAATGAACAAAGGAAACAAAATAAGAAAAAAATGTACTGTTATCATTTATGATAATGGTGATAAATGTTGAAAAGATAATATTGAATATTGTGTCATAGGTGTGAAGAATAATTTTACACACGGCTAGCTCTTTTCTAAATTTATTTAACATCTATGCAACACAGAGAAATCACACACAACACAAAAACGAAATTATAAGAACATTAAAAAAGACTCTGGCAATCATACTCGGGCAGCAGCAGTCTCTAGGGTTAGAGCTCATCTGGTTCTCTCAGTTCGTTTATGATCGTTAGAGGGCGTTGTTCTGTTACAATATGGAAAATTGTAAGGTAGTTGTAAGAATATGAGATAATATCTTAGGTAGTAGCAAGAATATGAGATAATATCTTAGGTAGTAGCAAGAATATGAGATAATATCTTAGGTAGTAGCAAGAATATGAGATAATATCTTAGGTAGTTGCAAGAATATGAGATAATATGTTAAGTAGTTGCAAGAATATAAGCGGTTAATAGATGACAAAAAGTTAACAGAGAGATGAGAATAATTAAAATAAATTTTTATGCTTAGTTAAGAATTTTTTTAAAAAAATAACATGAATATTAGAAATATCAAAGTAGATAAGAAACTTAAATTTAACCATAGAATTTAATTTAACTGATACATTGATACAAAAGCAATAAAATAACAGCTCAGTCTGATAATAACAAAAGCAATAAAATTACAGCTCAGTCTGATAATAACAAAGTAAAATATGGAAGTTCACAAACTGCAAGTTTACAATGAAATTTGCACCTTAAATATTTAACAATTCAATCAAGTAATATTCACTTAACATGTGGTTACACAAATTAAATATGATTAAAAATTAATGATAATAATAAAATTTAAAAACAGGAAAATAACAAAAATTCCCTCCGTGAGTTGCTGATACTGTTCAGGGGAGAAAACAGTTGTAATGATAAGATAGTAGGCAGATGACAGCAAGTTAGACAAGAGAAAAAAGCAAAGCTTTTTCAATCCTAGTATTTACGTCATCGATGATGTCACAATACATCATCTTGGCAATATTTCTTCATCGCCAAGAAAATTCAGAATTAAACATCCTAGATTATACGGCATCGGTGCCAAACTTCAGGTGTTACATTTAACACAGACTCGTCTCCAACCCATGCAGGTCCAGCAACTTAGTTTAGGTGAAAGTAGTCATCCTCCCAACCGCTGCCTTCGGCAAATGATGCTTAACTTTACGGATCTTACAGAAAACGGCCTGATGCTACTGAGTTGATTGTGCTCTGATGCAAGATGACAAGTGTGGCTTCTCTAAGCCACGAGATGGGACTTCAAATCATTATGGAACAACTTCCCTCTTGGAAAGAAGCAGTTTGGATTGTAGGCTTCTGTTGAAGTCTGCCACTAGTAAATTCATCTCATATGGAGGAATTAGGAGGAATTGTATTGATCGGAAAAAATACCTGTTTCTAATGATCCGTAATCAAGGTTTTATCATCCTTGCTCTACTGTACTTAAAATGTTCAATTTATATCTGTCAAGTCTTAAATTGCAAATGTGCCCCAATATTTTGTTAATGCAACTCTCCATGAACTGAATACGTCAATAATAGGTTCCGTAGATACGTATTCTTTCAGCTCAATAGTAACTTTTGCATTTGGAATTTTTTTCTAATTTTCGCAAACTTTCTTATTCACTTATCTCACTCAGAACGTTTGATTTTCCTTCTGCAGTTCTTTCTATCATGTGTTACTTTACCATGATTGTTATTTGCTTTCATACACTTCGACACGTATCTGTTGATACATTTAAACAACTTTGCCTCTGTGGTTTCCAATGCACCGATCTGAACGGGCTTACACTATCTGCTTTCTTTGGAACACTGACAAGTCTCTCATTTTTAACTACACGCAAAATAAAGTTCAGCAGACAAGGGTGTACAGTCCACTCACACACACGCTTGAGAATTTAGAATAATGCGGTTCATAAAAACTGGTAGTTGCGTATAAGATAGTATCCTCATACCTATACATTTGTATTTATAATAAAAAAATGCGTTAATTGTTAAAAACCAAATTTCATCATTTTTATAAAAGTATATGAGATAAAAACAATTACATTAATTTTTCTTTACTTAATTTACAACTTGGCTAACAACGAAGTTTTGTTCAGCTTCCCTTCCCCCCATAAAATACAAAAAAAAATCATATTAAATAGAGGTGAAAAAAATCCTGAAAAGGAAAAATGATATAAAATAAAGAAAGTATAAGTAAGTGTGTGTGTGTGTGTGTGTTTTTTTTTTTTTTTTTTTTTTTTTTTTTCAATATTTTACTTATAGTGAGGTATGCAATTATGTGTTTCTACTTAGCATATTTTAAAAACCACGAGATTTTTTTCATTTTCAAATCCTGTTTTACCTTTAATATATCATTATTTATAAGTACCAGTTTTTAGCCTTACTGAAATTATTAGTACACACCTAAAAAGATTAGTTGTTATTTTCGATATCTAAAACTCTCTATTAATGTCATTACAGCGCATTTCGCCAATCATAAAAACAAATGCATTTCCTTCAACAATGGCATATTTCCGGAGAAAGGTTGATTTCAAGCAAATTTCACTTATCTTTCGTGTTTATATAAAATTATTTATATATATTAAGAAAGCATGTGGTGTTGCTAGGAATATTGAAGAATAAAAATTGCGACTTGATATATATATATATATAATATTTTTAAATCTTTCTTTAGATGTATTTCCACAACACATTTTGGATATTTTACATATAATAATAAATGCAAAGTTGACATTATCCTTTTACTCACTAGATAATGAAAATATTCCCTTTTTAACTTATTACATTTGGCACATAAATTACTCTTGCATATATTCCTCATACGTCACGATTATGTAATACTTAATCATGTAACATCTTTACGTCATGATAGTGTAATTTATGCTGAAATATATGTAACATTACAATAAATTCTGGGTATATTTTTAATAATCAATTGGTTTATGCGAAATTATGATTACAGTAATGTGCATATGGGAATAACGGTATTATTATTTAAAAAAAACTGTACTAGAATTCACGTTACCGACTTATTGTCCTAATAATTCATTTGACATGGCACAATAGATAGACTAGTATTTGAAGGCAGTTGTAGAACTTTTTAACATAAAAGATGTCTTCTATGAATTGCTTCCATTCCTCTAGAAATACAATTGCCTTCTAGGAATATTCATCCTAGGTACTAGCCTTGATCAAGTCAGCAGAGTTGTAACCCGTAGTCCTTGCAAACCTTGAGCTCTTGCCATCAGCCATATTTATCCACGCATGATTGATGTTCAAGGGCTTTTCTTTATTCTTTATATCGAATTACTTCTTTAGCCTGCGTGCTTATTCAATTTCAGGTGGTAGAGCTGGAGCCGATGCTTACTCCAATTGTTTAAGTCTTTGTGAGCCTCTCGACATTTGGGCGGATAATTTTTATGGAGAAATGTTTGCATAATTAATGGCTATCAGACCCTGTTAGTGAAGAAGTTTAACAAAATATTGTTATTTTCGTTGATTCGCAGTTGGTGATCCAGACCATATCTGATTATATTTTTTACCTCTCTGAACTTGAGTTTAAGAGTACATAACGTATCGACTCTCTTCTTCGTGCTGGAAGGGAGGTGGTTCTCCAGTGGATCCCAGCCCATTGTTGGAATGAACGGGCTGACCTTTCGGGGAGGAAAGCTTCAGCTTTACAACCACCTTCCCATCCAGTTCTTCTTCGAAATGCTAGGAGACTTCTTGTGAGCAAAACCAGACATGAGACAATTTCTGCTCTTAGGAACTTCGATGATGGAAAATCCTGGATTTGTCGCTTGGGTGGCCAGCAGCGTTCTCGACTTTCACTCCTTCTTAGGGCATAGGGTGTAACTTGTTTTAGAATTATTACTGGAAATGACTATATCCAAATCCATTTATATAAAATCAATCTGCCCAATTCACCTATTTGTGTGCTGTTTAACTCTTCACTGATGACTGGGGAACATCTCTTAAGTTGTCCATCTCTCTTTCTGATGTTCGTTACAGTGATAACTTTCAAGCCATCTCGCCTTCCAGAGCTACTTCAATATTGTACTGGACTGCAAAATGTCTCATGTCTGAAAAGACGATGGTGCGCGTAATTTAAAAAATGTTTCACTAATTTATCACCAAATCGGAAACGTGTGATCTATATTTTCACGACACTGGTATGGGATACAACTTCCACTGCTACAATAGATCAAATATGGCATTATGTCAAAGCTAAATGAACTCGTATACCCTAAAGATGCCTCAAAATCCTCTTCGATACTGTGCTGAGGCAAGCGACACACATTATAGGAAGAAATGATGGCTGCACTGACCACCGATTTTGTCATCATTCACACTTAATAAGAAACTGAACTTTTAATCACTTGATTTTTGTATAACATATTATCCATGAAACAAATTTTTCTTAGTATTACATTTTGCAGCAGTCTAATTGTAAGTACACAATTATTTTCAGTGAATTTAATGAGAAAATTATTAATAATATAAAGAATAATTTAGGTCTGAAATTATAATTTCAACACACACACATTTAACATAAAATTAATAATAAATAATTTAAATATAATCATGATTAATTTCTGCGTCCAAATTATTGCAAATTACAATATTTTCTGAGACACATGGAATGATAGAAAATAAGTTATAGGGAATCTTTAAACTTAAGTTATAAATTCTTTCAAATTTAAAGTTACTTTTCACAAGAAAATGTTTTTTTCTAATGCCCAACTGCCCTTACGATATACATATTCAGCTCTATATAATGGATGAAGTGATGGTATCTCATACAGTGGGTCACCCAGTGGGTGTGCCATCTTCTCCCCGAAAATGAAGTATGAAGAAAAGAAAGATAGAAAAAAAAGGAATTTCCATGCCAGAACCAAGATTCGAACTCGGGACCCACTGCTTCTTATTTTGGGTCACTAATGTTTTAAGGGAAAAAGCAAGTAAATTAAGCAACTGTTGGCGCCAGTGAGCGCAGCGCCCCCTTTGAGTCATAAAAAAGGAACCGGCAGTAGCGAAGTGAGAGTCGGAGAAATAAAGTGTGTGTTTTATACAGTCCTTCAGTGAGTGTTAATTGAGTTAAAAACTGAGCTATTTTACATTGGTCATAGTCTCGCAGGAGAAAACCAGCAACCTATTGATCTATATAATAGCTATGAGTGATAATTTACGCCTCTGCTGAGTATCGTCAATGTAATTGAGGTATGTGACTGAATAATTTACATGTTCTGAGAATAGATCTTTATATAAATATTGAAGTATAAATAATTCAAAATGTTTATAGGCGTAAAAAAAGAGGATTTGCTATTAATTGCTATTGAGTTAGGAAAAGATGTTAATGAGAAAATGACTGTTTCAGAATTAAGCAGTATTATAAAACAAAACCAGAAGTACGTGACAGAGAAAGATTCTGTTGTAGAATTAGCAAATATGATAATTGAAGAGCGAAAGTCCGATGAGTTGCGGCAACTACAGTTAGAGAAAATTAAGCTCGAACAGAGAAAATCTGAAGAGCTTCAACAATTAGAAAAAATAAAACTTGAAAGAACAAAAATGGAATTAGAAATTGTTCGCGTGAAAGTGAAATCTAAGTCAAATTCAGAAGGTGACAATGTTGAAAATAATCAGACTGAATCTTTAGACTCTATCATAAAAAGTGTCCGTACTTTAACTATTAAAACTACTAGTAGACCTGAGGGTTGGAATTATTTTTTTGAATCTTTAGAAAGGGCCTTTATTCCAAAAAAACGTCCCTGATAAATACAAAGCAGAGATTTTGTTAAATTTGCTAGGGGAAAGGGCAACTAATGTGATAACTTACATAAAAGATGACGAGTTAAATGAGTATTCTAAAGTAAAAACAATAGTACTTCGAGAAATTGAGCCTACCTATCAATCATATTAAGAACATTTTAGGAAAGCCCACCGCCAACCAAATGAAACATACGTACAATTTGCATGGCGATTAACGATGAGCTGGGAATATTATTTACAATTGAGGAAGGTAACAGATTTCGAAACTCTCAAAGATTTAATTGTGTCGGATAAAATATGCCAGACCTTAGATAGAGAACTACGTGTCATATTAATAAGAGACAGGCTGACACATGGTTTAAAACCCTCTGAATTAGGGAAAGAAATTGATTTATATTTTACTTCCCGAGGTAAGACTTTGGTGGAAAACTCAAAATTTAATAAATTGTCCGAGTCAACATACACGTCGAGAGTTTTCTTTTCGGAAGTTGAAAATAATAAGTGTGTTTTATCATGTAATGAGAATCACACCATATATAAATGCCCTAATTATAAAAATATGTCAGTAAATAAGCGTATTGAGTTTGTAAAATCAAATCACTTCTGTTTTAATTGCTTGGGGAATAATCATAGGGTAACGACTTGTAAATCAAAACATTTGTGCAATATCTGTAAGCGGCGTCATCATGCCACATTTCACTTTTCAGTCAGAGCAAAAACGAGAATGTTTGTCGGCGTCTAATGAGAATATAAATACTCTCATTGCGAAAATGAGTTCCTTCCCCTCCCCCACAGCTTTAGAATTCGTCCCTACTGTCAATAAACAAGAGCCAGGAGGTCAGGACCAAAACTGCTTTGCGGCGACTAGTTATACTTTGTCAATGAATTCGAAGTCTGAACTACTCAGAACTTTTATTTGTTTTTTAACCGACGACTTGGGAAATGTTTTACGCGTTCGTGGTTTATTAGACATTGGAGCCAGTACTAATTTTTTGAGTAAGAGTTGCGTTGTGACAAGATTAATTTAATAAAGGAAAAAATAAATATTGGAGTTGCAGGTTTAAATGGAATGTCTCTGAAAATTAAATCTAAAGTTAATGCCACGATTTTGTTAATGATATAAGAAACTTCACATTAGATTTAGAATTTTTGGCTGTTTCCAGTGTTACAAATTTGACTCCTTTAAGCTAATTTGATATTTGCGTTCCTGAATTAAAAATCATTAAGTTAGCGGATTCAGGATTTAATGTTCCAGGTCCATTCGATTCAATTCTGGGAGCAGAGAATTTTTATGGACTATTAAAACCTGAGAGAATTTACCCTACCAATACTAAATTAATTTTACAAAACACAGTATTTGGAATTGTAGTGAGTGGAAGTGTACCAATAGTAACTGAGACTAATGTACACTGTGGGCTTATAAACGAGGATGCCGAGTTAAACAAAATTATGCGGAATTTTTGGAAAACAGAACAAATTGAAGAAACGCAGAAATTTGAAACTGCTGAGAGAATTGAAGCTAATAATTATTTTATAAAAACTCATAAAAGAGATAAATTAAGAAAATTTGTGGTACAGATGCCATTTAAAAAAGATCCGAAATTACTGGGAGAGTCTAGAGAGATTGCAGTCAAAAGATTAAATCCCTTGTTTAATAAGTTAGGAAAGAATCCAGAACTTCTGGCATTATATCGTCAATTTATGAGTGAATATGAGTGCTTGAACCATATGCAAGAAGTTTCTATGACGCAAGAACCTGAAGTGGTTTACTATTTACCTCATCATGCAGTTTATAGACCACAGAAAACGAGTACGAAATGTAGGGTTGTATTCAACGCTTCACAAATTATTTCAACTGGTGAGTCATTAAATTACATACAGCTAAATGGTGGTGTAATTCAAGGTGATTTATTTGCTATAATATTGAGGTTTAGAAAACATCTTTTTGATTTTACTACCGACATTCAAAAAATGTATCGAATGATCTGGATTGATCCTGAACAAAGAGACTTGCAAAGAATTGTATGGAAATATAATAAGGAAGCGAAAATTAAAACGTATCAAATGTGCACAGTGATGTATGAAACCACTAGTGCCCCATATTTGGCTCAGAGATGTCTACAACAGTTAAGTACTGATGAACAACTGAAATTTCCATTGACTACTCAAGTAGTACAGAAGGATGTGTACATGGATGACATATTGAGTGGAGGGTCCAATTTAGAAAGTGTAAAGTGTTTAAAGCAAGAATTAATTCAAATGTTTAAAACTTTTGGTATGGAACTACATAAATGCAAAAGTAAATGTCCAGAGTTAAGAGAATTTTCTGAAGTTTCAAATGACTATAGCTTTGATCAAACAAAAACATTAGGGTTGCTATCGAAGGCCAAAAGTGATGAGCTTTCCTACATTATGCCCAAAAAGGATGCTTCTATGGTTACAAAGAGAGAAATTTTGTTCATAATTGCCCGCATTTTTGACCCACTTGGTTTGATAGGACCTGTGATTACAAAGGCTAAGGCTTTTATACAACGGCTGTGGAGGTCATCAAAAGATTGGGATGAAAGACTGCCATCAGATGTCGTACAAGAATGGTTACAGTATTTTGATGGGTTATGTGACATTAACTATATTAAAATAAATCGATGTGTGCTACCAGAAAATGTTGTAAAAATTGAACTCTTTGGATTCTCGGATGCATCGGAGGTCTATTACGGTGCAGCAGTCTATCTAAGATGCGAATCAGCCAGTGATGAAGTAACTTCACATCTAGTGTGCAGCAAGGGGAGAGTTGATCCAATCAAAACACTTTCGATTCCACGACTTGAACTGTGTGCAGGTGTATTGCTATCTAAATTGATGAAAAAGGTTCGCACTTCCATAGAACTTAAGATAGATCAAAATTGGTATTTTTCGGACAGCAAAATTGTTTTGTCCTGGATTCAGAAGTCTCCAGCAGAATTGGAAACCTTTGTCGCTACCAGTGTGGATAAAATACAAGTTCTTACAGATGTCTTACAATGGAGGCATATATCATCGGAGCGAAATCTGGCAGACATCGTTTCTCGTGGCTGCAATCCAGCACAACTGAGAAATAATTCTTTGTGGTGGCATGGACCACTACTTATCATCGAGAAAGTAGAGACGTTTAACAACTGTGAAGAGCTAATTAACGAGGATTTAGAACATTTTAATACAGAACTGGTTAAGAGAGAACGAAGGTTCAAGAGGCCTGTTTTCTTAGTGACTTTTAATTCTTTAACTGAGCAGTTACTTAGTATTACCAACAATTATACTAAACTTAAACGTGTTTTAGCTTTTCTTTATAGGTTCCTTAATAATTGCAAATCACAGCAAAAGGCAACTGGCCCCCTGCAATGTAAGGAAATTAAAGATGCTGAATTTGTCTTAGTAAAATTAGTTCAACAAGAGTGCTTTAAAAGGGAAATTACAGGCCTTCAGAAGGATGGTAATGTGCCTGTAGATAGTAAGTTAAAAAATCTTTTCCCATTTTTAGATGAAAGAAGTGTTGTAATAGTTGGTGGAAGACTAGCCAACAGTAAGTTTAATTTTGATAAAAGGTTTCTGATAATTTTACCTACCAATCATAAATTGACTGTAATGATTGCTGAAATGTTTCATAAGAACTATTTACTTATTGGCCCACAAGGGTTATTGTTTCTTATTAGACGAAGGTTTTGGCCATTAAGCGGACGTAACCTTTGTAGAAAACTAGTGCATGATTGTGTTGTTTGATTTAAAGCAAAACCAGTAGCTTGTCAACACCTCATGGGACATTTACCTGAAGAGAGAGTAAACCCAAACTTTCCATTCAATTATATAGGTGTAGATTTCTTTGGTCCTTTTTATATAAAATATCCCAATCAAAGGAAAGGAATGTATAACAAAATTTATGTGTGTATTTTCATTTGTTTTGTGGCTAAAGCTTCTCATTTAGAGATGGTAACGGACCTCTCTAGTGATGTCTTTGTAGTTACACTTAAGAGATTTTTTAGCAGAAGAGGGAAAAATTGCCAACATGTTTTCTGATAACGCTACTAATTTTGTTGACAGTAACTCTAAATTAAAGAAATTGAGTAAATTAGTTAGCAGTCCAGATGAAAAATACAGTAATTATTTGTCGAAAGAAAAGGTTGAGTGGACTTTCATTCCCCCTAGATCCCCGAAACATGGTGGACTTAGGGAGGCAGGTTGAGGAATTCTTAACTGTAATTGATCAGATTGAGGAAATTCTTAATTCCCGCCCATTGCATCCCCTATCAGGACTTGACTTAAATGATTATGATGTCTTGACACTTGGCCATTTTTTGATAGGCAGACCTATCACAGCAATTGCAGAATCTGATATCCTAAATTTACAAGACAATAAATTTAAAAAATAGCAAAAATTATAACTAAGATAGTGCAGACATTTTGGAAGCACTGGTCTAACAATTATTTAAGTGCAATACAAGAAAGATCAAAGTGGAGGTTCACCAAAGGGAATGTGCAAGCTGGCACTATGGTGATTTTAAAATTAGATAATGTACAGGTTTGTAACTGGCCATTGGGCAGAATAATGCAAACATTCCCAGGAAAAGATAAGAAAGTGAGAGTAGTTTTAGGTAAAACGAAGAATGGAGTATTTTAAAGGAGCATTAATAAAGTTTGCATTTTGCCGTTGCCTAATTAAGGAGTGAGAACTCTATCAAATATATCTGTGTATCATTATGTATTTAGTCTAGTTTATTATTAATAGTGTGTATCATTGTACTCATATATTATATAGTGTGTATCATTGTACTCATTTATTATATAGTATGTTAATATTTTTCTTGAGATTTCAAATTGTTGAATGTACCATGTCAACGCCGGGCGGAATGTTGGCGCCAGCGATCGCAGCGCCCCCTTCGAGTCATAAAAAAGAAATCGGCAGTAGCGTTGTGAGAGTCGGAGAAATAAAGTGTGTGTTTTACATAGTCTTTGACTAATTTCGTTTTTTATATCATTTATCATTGAGATTGATTTTTGATAAAGAAAATTGGCTTTAAAAATTACTTACTGTAATTGTTATAATTAATTTTCTTTATCTAAAGAAAATCTAAAAGTTACTTCCAGTAATTTTTAAGGCCAATTTTCTTTATCCATTACTAATCTCAATGACAAATGATAATGGAACTCCCAAAAATAATTCAAACGAACAATATATTGAGTAATTAATAAAGGTGGTGTGTTTTACTTCAATTTCACAAGTCCTTGATAAATTTCAAATTCTCACCCATCAAAGTTATTCCTAAATTTCAGTGAATCATCTCTTAAACGATTAAATTCAACCTATCACAAATTAAATTCGGCAAGTGCTTAATGCGCTCAGATTTCCTAATTTTTCTTTCCAATAATTGTAAATGCAGCATTAAAAGCTAATGGATTCTTTATTTAACTCAAAAGGAAAATATAATGAGATTTTCCTTAAAACTTTTCTCGTGTTCCCTGGGCATAAATTCCTTAAAATATATTCAACGTCTTTTTTTATAAGTAAGAAATTTTATTCGCCGTTCAAACCGAGCTTAGTTAAGTGAAGGGGAAAAATACAGTATATTTATTGCTCTCAATTATTCGAGTCAACCTATCGTATAATCATCTTCTCTTCGGTCCTTCTCAGATCACCTACTGGCATATTATACCTCTCCTGCCGAGGATGTTTCCTGAAAAAAGATACTTTTCGTGCTCCTATCCCGAGCTCCAGCTTATTAAGTTTCGCCTGGCAAAGTCGAAAATCAAACATTCTAAGGAAAACAGGAGAAACAGAAGATAATCCATTGTTTGTTACGAAACGTTCAGAAAGTTATTTTCAGGAAAGAGAGCAATATTTTCGATTTATTTCTGAATAGATAAGACACATTCCAGGGTTAAAGTGATAAATAATACTATTGTAATATAAATCAACATTTTCTGAATTTTTGACATGAATTTCTTTTTATTATTAAACGAGAAAGAGAGAGAGAAAATTTTATATATAACTCGGGAATCATATAATATAGATATCAAGATCTTATGATTTAAAATTTTTGCTTATGTTAATACATTGGTACTTCTCCATCATAATCCTGCTGCTTATAATCACCTTAACGGGGAAGAAAAAAATCGTAAATTATTGTTATAAATATTCCATTTGAATCGCGTGTTCTTTAAAAACGATTCGGTATTCATAAACAATTGAAAAATAATATAAACATTTTATTTACATTTTATAAACTAAACAATTATCACATGTTGATAAGACTTACTCAAACACCAAACTTTATTTCTGGAGGGGGGTATAGTTTAAGCAATCACATCGGTGATTTATTTGCGTGTGTATAATGTAATAGTACCGTTTTTTCAATGAATCGGTTAAATTTTACTGTATTTAGTTGTTTTTTGTCTTTAGTGATTTGCGATCGTAATTTATCTTTTAACCGACAGAATTATGACTAAGCAATCTTTCGCACCAACTAGCTTTAGCTTTGTTTAGCTATTAGCGTGTTTATCATTGTTTATCACTCTTTAATCAATTTTTGCACGAAAAAATTCACTTTTAAATATACACTAAATTTTAAAAAAAATTTGAGCCAATGAAATCATCGTATCTAAGTTAGACTATTTTCGCTTCTCCGTAAAAAAAAAAAAAAAAAAAAAAAAAAAATGCTATTTCGTTAGGGTCGAAAGTGAGGGTGCAATGGAAAGGAGCCAAATATTTTATAAAAATACATTGTCATCACTTATATTTTTTGGCCAGTGTTTAACAATAATTACTATATTATTGTTGATTATATTTTATTTAAACTTATATGCTGCGATTCATTACCACATGGAAATTTATTTATCGGCAAACATTCTAATTGCAAATTTTCACCAATGTATACAAAGTGAACATTATTTGATAAAACTTATTTAATCGCCCATGTTTATTTCCGACGGAAACTGTTTAGTAATCGTATCGGTGATCGATTGCGTAAGTATAATGCAATAGTACATTTTTTAAATAAGACAAAATTAAATTTTGCTGTATTTAGTTGTTTTTTGTCTTTGGTGGTTTGCGACCGGAATGCACCTTTTAGCAGAGACAATTTTCCCCAAGCTATCTTTTGCACCAATTAGCTTTAGCTTTGTTTAGCTTGTTTACCATTGTGTATCACTTTTTAGGCAGTTTTTGAAAAAACGAAAATTTGATTTAATATATGTTAAATTTAAAATAAAAGTTTGAGCCAATAAAGACATGGTATCTAGCTTATATTATTTCCGCTTCTTCATAAAATCATCTTCTTTATTTAGGATCAAGTGTATAATAGAAAAGTACAAATACTTTGAATAAGGCTACCTGATCTGGTTTAGTTTATCAAACAACGATATATTTTTTTTGCTCATAACTTAATTAGACCGGAATCATTAGCTTATAGTGAGTTTTAAGCAATTACAAACACTTGAGGCCGAGGTGAGATTTGGACCCACGAACTTTTGAACCAAAGTTAATAGTGCTAATTATTCATCTGCCTGCTGAGACTGTACCAATAAACTGATAGGTTAAATCCAGTCAGACTGAAATGCTTACCAATTTTGTCCACACAATCAGAGATCGACATTTCAGCTTGAATGCTTAGTTAAAAAGAAAGTTAGGGACAAACTAATCAGATATTTCTCCGCATCTGTCCACCGCTGTAGTTTCTTCCATTCCACGCAACTGTTCTCAATTCAAATTCAGACAAGAATTCCACAAACAGAGTAAACAATTTCTTTGTATTAATTTGAAAAGGAAGCTCTATTTTAAGATTAGAAATTCTTTAGTTTTGTGTGTTATATAATTAAATGATTTTTGCATTCCAAAATCTAAAAAGATTTTGAGTCTAGTGAGACGAACCTATTCCAGTTTCAGTTAAAAGTAATTATTTAACCCATCGATGAAATATTTCATTTCCATTCCGCGAAAAAGTATTTAAAACCCAAATTTTTCATATTAACTTAAAAAAAGCGAAAATTTCAAGAATTATTTATGAGATTTTAAGATATCCCAATCATTAACTGTGTAAACGCCAATAGTCAACAGACTTTAGTTCATTAAGTGTGATTTCTGAATAACCTGAATTAATACACTGTTACATCTAGCTAAGGTAATGATTAGTAAGTGTTAATTGAATTAAAATTTGTAGCCCTTAAAGAGCATAACTTCAGATCAATATTTAATGCACTTCTATTAAATCATTTTACTGAAGTAATATTAAGTAATATAATTCACATAACAATATTTTTAATTAAAGTACTAATTAATATATGCCAAATCACACACACACGCATTTCAGCCCCTGCTTCTTGAAAATACATCTGAAATCGTATAGTACTTGGGGTAATCAGTAATGCCACAGGACCAATTCCAAATAGCACACGCGCAAACTACTCTTATAATCATTAACAAAAGTTGATAATAGTCACTTTTCTGTAATTAAGCCCAAGTTAGTTGCCAAATGTACTGAAAATTTCGCCAAGTCACCAGTTTTCTTTAGCATTGTTTGCGAAGTTAATTTCATTGAGAGAGAGAGAAAAATTTTTGTCATGAAAATGAAACATCATAAGTATTTGGATATATAAGATTCAAATATATCATAAATATATCTGAATCTAGTGCTGATAATAGAGAAATATCGATAAATATTTAAAAAATTTTACTGAAATGTTTGACTGGAAATACATATAGATTTTTTGGTTTTTGAATTTTTCTCTGAATTTGTAGCATTTTGTTCCTAATATCAGGAAGAAATATTTCACTTTTTTATTGAAAATAGGGATAGAATTTCATCGCGTATGTGTTGAACCCATGATGTAAATTTCACGAATTGAAATATTTCATAAAATAAAATGATTTAATCAAAACTGCCACGCTTTTTTTAATATTGCTTTTCTACTTTTGGCATAAACATTGATATGTTTGGTGTAACATTCTGATTTCATTTGTGATCTTGCGTTAAGGAAATGAATGTCGTTTTTTCCTCTTTGTGACGAAACATTCGCCACTTCAGACAAAAATTTTGAAAAAAATGTAAATAATGAGTTTTGGCATATCTCATTTATCTTTTAATATCGTCGATATTATAAAATTTAGAATTTTAGTCTGATGAATTTTAAACACTGGTAATTTAAGTTTTAAATTAATTTATTAAGTTATAAATTAATAAAAGTATTCATTTTTGCATTAAAAATAGTTATTGAGTTACTTTTATTTGAGCTTCATAAAATTTAATAGGATGATTTTTTTAGTGCTAAAATAGCAATATATTTTTCTGCTGGATATTTATGAAGAGCGATATAAGAAAAATTTCTGTGTAGTGAATTTTGTTTACAATAAAATTTAGAGATTTATCTTATCACTTACAAATTTTTGGTTAGGATATGTGAAAAAGGAAATATGATAATAACCGATTTACCATAAATTTTCATGCCAGTATGTTTGTGGAAAATAAATACTAACATTCAATAACACTTGTTAGAGAGAAGCAAATTAATATAGACATAATTTATTTCTACTGTTATGAAAAATTATTACAGCTAAACCACAATTCTTTTACAAATCCATTATAATTACTTCAAATCTAACAACATCTGTTATAAACTTATATATAAATCTTTCACCCCCTCAAACACATAAATGTATATTGTAAATTAAAAAAATAATTCTCATTACATGTTTAATAACTTGATATTTAATAAAAAATTACATTTTATAAAAAATTCAAAACTGATATTTAATATCATGTTTAAGAACTGTTATTTATGTGAAATTACATTTTATAAGAGAATTTCAAAACTGATATTTAATATGATGTTTAAGGACTTGATATTTGATAAAAAATTACATTTTATAAGAATTTCAAAACAGATATTTAATCAAATTGATATTTAATATCATGCTTTTAAGAACTTATATTTAATAAAAGTTTATCTTTTATAAGAATGTATGTGTGTGTCATAAATTAAATTTAATACAATTATCAAGGTCCCAATAGTTTGGGAAATTTTTCAGTATTCATTTTAAGAAAATAATTGTTTCTATATTCATTACATCAACAGATATACTTTTTGCCTAATAGTAATCTATTACTGAGCTCATTTATATTTCTGTTTGAAATTCTTACTTAATAATATAAAAATATTGATAGAGTCAGTGCTTATCATTAATTATTACTGTGGTATATTTTTGTTTTAAATTTTCCAATTACACTTTTTTATGAACTAAACATTTGTTTATAATGAATTTATATTTAATAATGTAAATTTTTATGTATATCAATTTTACTTAGTTATAGAAATTTTGTTTGCGCATGTAATATTTAATAAGAAAGATTTGTTTGCACGTTACATGCATTTATTTCTGCAATGATGATAAGTGAAAAGAGGTAATAATATACAAAATTATAAAATTAATAAATTATTTTATAGGAATAATATGTTTCAGATATTATCAGTACTTATTCTACATTACTATTTTTATTTTTACTATAGTTGTATAATTACGCTTATAACATTTTAACTTAAGCAAACGCAATCATTATAACCATATGCTCAATTCGTAAATCTAACATATATCCATAAATTTATAATTTTTGATGCAATGTTTAACGAATAAGCACAAGGCCATGGTGGTCTGGTTAGTTAAGGCGTCATTCTCATTATCGGAAGGTAGTAAGTTCGAGTCCTTGTGTTTGCTAAAGATGTCTGGAGCATGTTAAAACTGGGTGTGGTCACCATGTCCTCTAAGTGAAAAGGTATCGCTATTGGTTGCAGTCCAAGTATAGGTGGTCTTCTGATTGGTTCTTGCTGTAAAATCAAGAAGACTCCACCCGGCTGCTTCTATCTAATTGGTAGAGCCCAGCTCAGATCTAAGTACGGTGAAACATGCTAGTGCAGTAACAGCAACATCAATCAGCTCAAATAAACTTTTTTTATCCTACACCCTTCTTTAGCCTCTCTTCCATTAGTTGACAAACAGCGAAATAAAGGGAGGATGAAGCATAAAAGAAATGAACAGTCTTCAAGAAAATTTGAAACCATGGGACAGTGCCTGAGGTAGTTACACCATTCATATACCCCTGGTAACACAGAGGGCCACAAGCCAAATTCTTGTCCCCAGTAATATGCAGAGGTTTCTTCTGCAAATATCCATTTCCAGTAAGCAAATGAAAATTAGAAACTTTTTGGAAATCTTTTCAAGAGTAAAAGTAAAACAGAATTAAGACCACATATTTGTCCCTCCAGAGCATCAACGATATCAGTTTTCTCTTCCGAGAAGCTCACTGTTTCACGACTTCAAAAGGACATGAACAAACTGCTCTCGTCCGCATTAGAAGTAGTCATTAAAATCATAAAAGCCTTTTGATAGCTCTAAACGTTTTAAGACCTGTAGCAACTGTTTCTCTGAACAAGCTACGTCAGAACACATCCTTACGTGCCTGGAGCTATCCAAATACGAAATTAATGTTTGGTGATTGATTTTTTGAGGTTGTTTAACATTATGAATCCGGTCTAGAGCTGTTGGTTGTAGGGAACATGGAACAACAACAAATAAGAAACTTCAACAGATCGAGTCAGGGAACAGGGGGTTTTAATACTATTTTTTGAGACTACACCTCTTCATAGCTGCATCATTATACAAAACGATTATATTATTTTAATATACTGTGAATGGTTCTTTTAATATTACGCAGAGGCAAAGAAGAGTCTGGTTGTAACATGAGAGATCTTTCTTCAGCAAGCTTATCAGCCTTCTCGCTTCCAGAAATATCACACTAGGATATAAAGAAATATCCTAAAGGATAAGAAGAATTTTTTTAATATAAATTCTAAAAAAAGAATATAATTGTAATAACACTACTAAAGATATCGACCGTATAAAAGCAAGTATCATACTTCTAATGAAAATATAATTCTCAGCTCAAAATTATTGTCGCAAAAAATGTACACACTTTGAAACGTTCTTTCCAAAAAGAAATATACATTTGCTAACAACGGATGAGAAAAGACAGGTGTTTTGTATAATTTTCTTAAAATCCTACATCAAAGCAATTGTTTCAATATTCTTACTTCCTGAAGCACAAATTTCATTCAAGTATTTGTTTGAGCTCCTCTATTTATTTTAATTAAAATTTTAAATTAAAATAGATTTAGAAAATTACTTAATTCTTAAATAATTGTTGTTTGCTTCTCCCCGCCTTGTCATCAATTTCCTCTCTGTCAACGGGTTCCCTTGGAGATAAGCAACAACATAATTGTCGCTTATTTATCCTTAACTTGTAATATAGGGATCATATTTTATAGAAATTTTAGGCTTGTCAAAACTTGAAAAGAAAATCATGATTCAGTGTCCATTTCACAAACAATCGTACGCATGTAAATTACGTTTGCATATTCTTAACGCTATTTCCATAAAATAGAAAAACGAACGTGCTGATTAATTAGTCGAATGCAACTGCAAAGGACAAACACTGTATTATTAAAATATAATTGAGTTTAGTTGAATTTAATTAGCAGTCTCGTTTTCATTATTTTAAATATCCTTCGAAAACTAATCAGGAAGAGATGGGGAGAGCTAATTATTGCTGCTACTAATGAAATATAATTAGGTTTTCATGATAAACGTAATGGCTGGCCTCATCAATGTAATTAGAAAGAAAAAACCAGCAGTTAATCACATGTTGCAAGTGTTATCCTCCTGCAGAATAATGCACAAATGCTTTTACTTTTGTAATCACGAGACGAATCAAATTGTATATCTAATGACAAAAATATTAAGAATCACTTCTACACCAGTGCATATAATTTGTATATTTTTAGCAACAAAATATATGCGCACTATTCCCTGAATCTTTAATTTCTCTGCAGTTATAATATAAAAAAATATTATGATGAATTAATCACGATAATGAATTACAAATTAATATATGGTTTTAAAATATTTTTTGAGTGTTTCCTTTTGTTTCGGATTCATAGAAGACTGCATATATTAGACTCATAATATATAATCTTAATTTTCACGAATTAATAATAAGACAAAAAGTTAGAAAATATTATTAAATGAATAAAAAGTATTGTCTTATAAAATTACATCTAAAATACATTTTTCAATTTTACTTGTATTAATTTTTTAAAAGAAAATTTGAAACAAATAATTTATATAAAAATGTATAATATAAATTAAACTAAAGCTTTTATTTCATAAAAAAACTGTTATATTTTTGAATAATTATCTTAAAGAATCATTTTTATGGAGGAATTACAATAATGAATTACAAGGAAATCTAAGAGTTATAAATATTTCATAACTATTTTCTATTTCTTTAAAATTTATTGTTATCCGCAAAATAATATTTTTGATGCATTTCTTCATTTTTAAAGAATTAATAATATGATACATAATTTATAATGTTAATTAAAGCGTTGCAGTTATATAATGTTATTTAAAGCGTTGGTATTTTTAATTTCATTTGACAAGTCTTAGGTTCGAATGATGTTTCTCTCTAATAAGATGTATAATATAATATACTGTACACTATAATATAAATTGTATAATATGTTTTAGAGATTATTTCTGAATTTAAATTCGCAGAAGCAGTAATCTATAAACACAGAATGAAATTTATATCAAATTATGAATTCAATAAAGGCTAATACTCGAAAATCAAAATAACGCACAAATATTTCAGTAGGTGGCATTGTACATTATAACTACCATTTAGAGAGCCCCAGGAGATAAATTTTTGGCTGAAAATTATTGCATAAATAATATCTCTTTGCGGTTATTGTAAATAGCACCATCTCTCCGTTATATTTCGAACTAATTTTGAAATTTTCGAATATTTTTTTTTTTTTTTTTTTACTTTAGCATTTTATAAACTAAAGTAAAGTTGAAATCAAATAATTTTCATTTTTAAATTGGGAAAATTAAACAAAATAATATAGAAATAAAATTCCTGACACAAACTATTTTAGATTATTTAGCTAAAATAATTTGCAATTATACATCATTATACCACAGTCTACAAGACTTATATTCGCCCTGTACTGGAATATGGCTGTGAGGTTGTGACACTGGCTAGCACGACCAACCTTAAAAATATGATGTCGTGCAAAACACTGCACTCAAAATTATAACAGTTGGAGCTAAATCTACTCCAATGATAGCAATGCAGCTCCAGACTGGCCTTGAACCCCTTAACATTCGGCGAGACAAATTCACTCTTAAATTTTGGGAGAGAGCAAGAAGAGCAAGATTGGAAGCACTGGAACGGATTCAAATATGCATCCCAGAGACTTAAGACCCAAACATCACCCCTGACTCATGCAGAAATACAAGTCCATTGCCTGCGTCTCTCCAGGCTCCGCTTCAGTGTTATACTACAGTTGCGCCTTCACTTCCTACCTACCGACTTGACTTGATTAATCTGTCATCCAACAAGGCAGAGGCCATCCCCGAAGAGTTCAAAGCTTACACCCTGGACACTATCGAGAAAAGATATCACCCTAATGAGTAGCTTCACATTTACACCGGGGTTTCGTACCTCCCTGAAGCGAACGGAGCAGGCGCAGGTTGGTATTATCGGCAATTCAAAAACTCGTTTGCCGTGGGAAAATATGCCATGAATTACGACGGAGAAGTCGCTGCAGTCCACGAGGTTACAAATCAACTGCTGGCTTTTGTCCTGGCCCCTGAAAAAAATGCCTTCCTCGTCGACTCCAAGGCAGCAATTTTGGCTCTAAGTAACAATAATCCAACCGACTGCCTTCGAACTATCCAGTGCCGCTTAAAACTGCCGCAGCTCATCTTGCTGGGCTGGATTGTATATCTCCAGTGGATTCCGAGACACCTCGGAATCCCTGGAGCAGACATAAAGGTCAAACTTGGGGCAGATAGTGCTCACACAAAAGTTCCTCTGACCCTTAGTAGAGCTAAAGCAATTATCAATACCTTCATCAACAAGTCCTCTAATGCAACCCTAAGAGATGAGAGTATTGGGAAGCGATGGGAAACTCTCGCCACTGTCCTGATCCCAAGTCACCTGGAGAGAGCCGAGGCTGTTGTCCGCTTTCGCCTTACCACTGGACACGACTTTCTGAAGATCCACCTACACTGGCTTGGCCTGGCTGCTGATGAAGCCTGCCCGCTCTGTGACCATGCTAAGATGGATGCCGACCATCTAAAGCAGTGCTCTGCACTTGCCCTGCATCCAGCTGACGATGTCGTCAGCCGTTATTGGGGGGCTCGGTGTCAAATGGCCGAAAGGCCAAGAACGGGCATTGGCTAAAGTAAAAGTAAAGTCATTCTAACATAGTTATCAAAATTTCATTTCTTTCAAGTGTTTTCATTTCAGTATCGTAAGGTGGTATATTTAGTCTAGTAGTAATGAAGTGTACGACTTAAACATTATACCGACACCTTACTTTACATTTCTTATCAAATATGAATGTTATACCTTCATTTCTATTGATTTTATCCAGCTTTGTTTTCCCTTATTTTATATGAATATACTTAAACTATTTACAGTTTGCATCACAGAGAGAGAGTTTCTTTTCCCCATCTAACACATATAAAAAATTACATGCGGAGAAGTTCCAAGTGAAAATGCTATTTAGATATTATATAATATTCTATTTGTAAAAGTGGAATAATCAGATAAAATACTAATTTATAAGAACGAAATTAATCAACAGTTAAGTGTTTTAATATAATTAATACTTGAATTTTTCAAATATGCAACCAGATTATTTTTCAGATTGTTTAACTTGTATAATGAAATGTTTTACTAGCACATTTTATTTTTATAAACGTGACTAATTCTTTTAAAACTTTCCTTCTTAACTTCAATAGAATTCAATTTTTAGTAAAATAAAACAAACTTTAACATATTTGATTATTTAGCCTTAAAATCAAATTTTCCGAAACACAACAGAGTTTATAAGAAAAAACTTTCCAAAAAATATCAAAGCTTAAATAAATCTTTAGGCTGAACTTTAATTTTTAACAAGAAATCGATTGAAATAACATCGCAGGAGGGAAAAAAAATCTTTTTTCCCTATTACTCCTTAAAAAAAAAGAAAATCCCTAAGATCTCTCAGCAACGGATACTTTTTCCCCTTCCCGAAGAATTCTCTCAATTAATTCCCGCTCTTAAATCTTTAAAGAGTCATAATATGCTAACAAAATTATCCACCGCATGAAACTTTACCTTTATCATAAACTCCGTTCAGTAACAGGAGGGGAAAAAAATACTTTGCAGAATACCTTAAGGGAACTTGAAGCAAACCTCGTCATAACAAGATTTTTATTGCGCTTCAGTTCGGGACCATGCAGAAACTTTATCTGCAAGAGGAAACTTTACCTGACATTAACTATCTGCTTCATCTTAATTAGCCGTCAAACGCTCAAGCTCAATATAAAAGAGCTATTCCCCGAACGAACAATGCTACCCTCCAAATTTATGACTCCACTTTTAAGCTAAATAAGATTGTGTGCTCTTAGAGAGAGAAGAAGGTACTTGCTCCTGATCACGCCATCTTGTTCTCTGGGATGTTTAGTATCTGTTTTATGTAATTACTCTGCAGATTAAGCGATCGTAGCCGCGACTCTGAGATTCGCCATCTTGCGCTCTTAAGGTTAGATTAAAGAGTATCTCGTATAGAAACTGATTTTTCAATTAGTTCGTAAAATTTAGAAAGACTAAAAAATTAGAATTCTTGCGAAGATATAAATCTATCCTTTTGCGGAATCTAACCATGTCGGATATTTTAAAATGCATATTTATAAGTTTCTAAATTTAAGGTATCATTAAAATAAATGTTAAAATATGCTCTGCTTGCACATACATATGTTCTATCATGCATAAATATGTTTTAATTTTAAGTCTTATTAAAGCAGCATGAATGAAATGTAATATTTCGTTAAAAATGTGTGCTTTTAATTTTATTTGTGCCATCAGACATCCCTTAGGAAATATTTTCAATGGCAGGATGGTATTTGTGTTATGAAACTTTTAAGCTGACATTCATTTCATTATCAGTTGATTTTATGCCTCTAAATTAAAGAATTACCTCCTAAACTCTCACCAAAATAGACATTAATAATAATCGCACCCACTACATCTGTGGCAGGAATCAAACCAGAGATTTTCCACTTCGAACAGCAACTATAAAATACATTTATGCTATTTTTAATTATATATAAAATGATAATCGAAGTGCAGATTTGTACAATATAAACAAACAAATACCATGAAATGAATACAAATCTCGGCTGAAAAGTTATTAATCCACCCATTTGTGTTTCATTAAATTACTTCTATTGCTTTAATTTGACATAAAACGAAAAAGTTTTAGTCTAAATTTATTTTTTTCAATTTATCAAGAGAAGTAATATTTGAATCTTTAACAAGCTGAAAACAGGTATTTGCATAGTTTATTTGTAACTTATTTAAATATTGTCTGGAAATATTCATAAAAAAATTTCCCTCTTCAACTGTCTTGTTTTCATTAAAAGGTTTCAAGAAGGGCCATTTAAATGCTAACTTTGTTGTGCCTTGTTTAATACACTTCTAAGTACTTCACTAAAATATAAACTATGTTTGAAATTATTAAATATAAAAAATTACTTATTATTAAAAAAAAATTCTTGAAATGTATCGCAATATCATTTTAAATTGCTGTTATTATTTATGACACTTGAACACGCCAAGAGCTCACTATCCGACGGCTATGTGAAACTAAATCAATTGGGTGCGTCTTTCGTTTAACCAGAGTACCACGAATTTGAAAGTATGATTTTACACTAAAACTTCTCCGGTAGGTGGCAACACCAGAGGATCCAGTCGTTTAATTATGACATTCATCTGTAGGAGGAGGAAATTTTCCCCAGACCATTACACCCATGGTAACTGCTCAACAACTGACTACAAGACTTTCGATTCCACAGATTTAACGAGCACGTATATCACATGTACTCGGTGGAATTTGATTTAATCGGGAATCAAACCCAGCCTTTTGGACGGAAGGCCGATAACTTAACCACTAAATTACCATGGCCCTTATTTTAAATTTCCGAAAGTAACTTGGTAAACCACAGAAGCGCTCGACAGTAGTGTCCGTAAAGTATGTGTTGGCAAATCTTTTTTGTGGCTAAATTATTAGAATCTTATTCGTTGCAGTCAATGCTTTCAAATTTTATGTCATTAAACGTTAGAGAGGGAAGAATGAGTATTTAGAAATAGCCCTTTGACTATGTTTTTAGCCTATATTATTCCGAGTTTGATTTTTATACACCCAAAATCCATTGCAAGTAAGCTATGACAGTCAGTTTTAGAGTTTTATACTTGTAAAGTATTTATGGTACTCATTGATGATGGAATTATTTTTACAAGTTGATTCAATTAATAGAAATAGTTGAAGAGTTGAGTTTTTGTAATATAGAAGCAAACTTTAAGAGGAAAATCTCCAGGACTTGCCCTGACCAGTTAAGGTTGTTTGTCAGTTTATGATAGCTTCAGTGGCTCAGTAATTTCACACCGCTTCCCGTTATGATCAGCAAAGTGAAACATCATTTGCCACGGGCAGTAGTGGAAAGGATGATCACAAAATCCCTTACTAGGTTCCTGAAGCTCCTTGGATTGGGGACGTGTCCACGTTATTCTATGATATCCAAAGCTCTTTCGCTGTTCAAAGTTGGTATGGTGTGCATGCAGAAAAAAGGCTGCCAACTCAGGTGTTACCTCATCACCTGACTGTGGTTCAAAATCACGAAACTCATGGTAGTGAATGAATATTACAAATCCATTAACTTTAAGATATAATCCGTTGCTCGCGTGCACCTGTATGTCAATTCGTGCTCACTTTTTGCAATCAACAGCTTAATGCAGAATCAAAACCATTACAAAATTCCATATCCTTATAGGAATCAGAACTCAAAAATAACTGAAAAAGTTTAGAGATTCCAGATCAGCCAACCTAATAATGTTAGGCAATCTGTTGTGTCGTACCAAATCCCATACCAACTAAGTAAACCGTTGATTATAGATATTATCACATTATTAAATATATTTTTATATACGTGCTCGTTAAATCTGGAGAATCGAAAGTCCTGTGGTCGGTCATTGAGCAGTCACCATGGGTGTAATGGTCTGGAGAAAATTTCCTTCCCCTCCAGATCAATGTCAAAATTGCGGGAGTGGATCCTGTGGTGGTGCCACCTGCCGAAGAAATCTTAGAGTAAAGTCGCACTTTCACCTTTGTGGTGCTCTGGTTAAAACGAAAGACCCCCCAACCGACTTAGTTTCACATAGCCGTCGGATAGTGAGCTTGGCTTGTCAAGTGTCATAAGTAACTACAAAAACAATACATTTTTCGTATACTATAAAGTACTTTTTATATTTTCTTACATTCTAATTGGTTTTAAATTTGAAATATAATTACATTCATGTGAAATTTTAAAATCCAATATTTATTATTTTTAATTTTGCTATTTGTGATTATTTGTAATACAGTAAAGTAACTATCATAAATTGTTCATATATTTTCGACATGTGTTTATCATAAGTTAAAATTAATTACATTTCATTCATGTTACAAAATTGTTTATTAATTTTTCTTATCAATGTTGGTGTGCATTCACTTCATTAATATGAGATTACTTGTTATTGCTTCATTAATTAATTCTTTACCATCATTAATTACTTACTTCCGTGTAATTTCCTTAGGTACTCACTTGGGGGATACTTAGTGAAGAAAGTAGTCTGCTTATTTTCAATAAACTATGCGTAAATAAATCACGCAAGATATTAATCTAATTGCGTTTAAGAAAATTAAACCAAACATTACATTTCCTCACATCCAGCAGAATTTGTTATAATGTTTAACATTTTAATCTGTTTCGTATCATTCTAATATTTTTGAAAACTTCTGCACCACATTAGAAAAAACAATTTTAGCACACTTTTTATATTTTGAAAATGTTTAATGAAATCCCAAACAAGTTTAAATCTGATGCTTGTAATTTTAATTTCGTTACAACATATTAATACATACTTCCATATTATTTCATTTTTTAAATTATATAAAATTTCTATAACATAAGAACTTTTATCTTTTTTTTTTTTTTTTTTTTTTTTTTTTGTCTCTCTACTAACACTTTCGAGCCAGCCGATGTGGAGATTAGCGTTCCTAATTTCGAAGCAGTAGGTCCCGGGTTCGAATACTGGTTTGGGCATGGATGTTTCTTTCTCTCTTTGTGTTTATTTTTCTTTATCACTTCACTTTCGTGGCGAGGATAGCACACCCATTGGGTGCCCCACTATATGAGATGCCATTATTTCGCCCATAATAGAGCAGAATAAGGAAAGGCCTAAGGGCGGCTGGACATTAGAAAATAAAAACTATCACCTTTGCCAAGATTGATTTGATCAGTATTTTCTATACAAAAACATTAACCCCCACCAAATTAGCACCTGATGGCTGAGTTGGCTGCCAAATATTTATTGCTCTGATCTTCGATTAGAGCGTCCGTGAGTTTGAATCCCATCGCAGCGTGAATGTTAGTATTGATTCTAACAACTTTTAAACTAGGTTTTGGTCTGATTTTCCCGCTAGTGCTAAAAATAACCCTGAGTGAGTAACCAATCTACCACGACTGTGGAGAGAACTGAACCTCCGAAGTTTTAAATCGGAAAAGAACTCGATAAATCGTTCAGTTTTCATCCTAACCACCTCTTAGGAAGAGGTGAAAAAATAATATATCTATAATTTTGACAAATAAAAATGACGAATCATCTCACTTTAATTATAATTTTTATCGATTTAATTTTATAACAACATTATAATGGGTTATTTTCTAGGTACTAAGTCTAACGTTTGAATATGCAATTTCAATTCCCCAGATATATTTTCTTTCATATTTTAATTTTTCATGTCATATATTTGTCATAGATTCTTCTTGAAATTATAAAAAAATATTCTATTTATTTCCTTTAAAAAAAAAATAGGTATTTAATATTTTTCTAATAAGGATTTTATTCTTATAGATTCCAATTAAATTTTTATTTTCTTATTTTATTTCCACAAAAACTGGAATTTCCTCTTATGACTAGCACCGCTGAATGAGAATTCATGAATTATTCATCATATTTGTTATTTGAAACAGACGTTTTATCAGCTACAAATGAACTTTTCCACCGATAAAAAAATGTTAAGAAATCTATTTTATCATCAAAAAATATATAACTTATACAGAAAAATGCGCATAAATTTTATGGCAGCTTTATTTCATCAGAAATACTTTAGAATAATATTAAATATTTAAAGAAGATTAAAAAGCGAAACAAAGAAAAGAGAACGATAGTAAAATATAATTGTTTGTAGGCAATAATTTCAAATACAGATTCTTTTGCTTAATGTGCCTTTTATTAATTTAGATGAGTAAGCAGGCAGCTGAAAAAATAGAGAAATAAAAATAGTCGAATTAACAAAATGAATAGATTGCCATTTGTTTTCATTTTTGACAAATTTACATTTCAGAATGATTTTGTTTCATAAGCCCTTAAATTGGAAACCTGCTTATGTTATCATTTTTGCAATTTTCTGAGAGATATAATGAATATAAATTAACAAATGTCTTGTTTCGAAATTAAAAATATTCACGTTTATCTTTCTGAGTATAATTTAATTAAACTTTCGTCTATTAACTTAAATATTTTAATTCCTTGAAAATTTGTTGAATAATTTTAATTTTGATTTGTGCTTTATTGTAATTTTGTTTATTTCATTTAAGCGTTGCCAATTGGCTTAAAAAAATAACGTTTTTTCAGTTTCTATCTATTCATAGTTTTCTGAATTGAAAAGAAAAAATAATATTTTAGCCTTTTTAGATTCATTTAGGGGTTTTACTGAAACAGAAATGATTACTGGCATTCATTTTTGCTGTTACTTTTTGTTCAGTTTTGAATATTTTTTATTTGCACTTAATATTAGAAATTTCCGATCAGAAAATAAATTGCTACGAGGATTTATTTGTATTAGTCAAATATAATTTAATTTTATATGAGAAGGCAAGTAAAAGAAAGCTTAGAGAATTTTACGATACAAAAAACTTTTTATATATTTTATTTTATCGGTTAAATGTTTATGATCTATCTAAGTATTGTATACAATAGGTTTTCAGTACCCATTTCTGCCAGCTAAAGAACCACTAAACATATCTCGTCACCTAATGATTTTGATCTATTTTCCAAAACCGTGGTCGACACCTGAGGAAGAACTTAATGTCTACGACATATTTAACGTATCTCAATCGCCATAAGTTAACTCGATAGATATTCGATTTGGTCTGTTATAAAACTTATCCTTAACCGATCACGAGCAAGAAGCCTTTTCCAATTAGTCCACTGCGGCTTTATGCTATATCAGTGCATTACCACCTGCCAACTTCTGTTCACCAAAGTCGCTATACGCAGACTTCACAATTTTGAGCCATAGTCGAGTGACGAGGTCGGCACCTAAACTGGTATTCTTCTCTCTATGCTTCAATGCAAGGACTTTGTCAGCACGTCATATTTAATGTATCACAGCCGATACTTGTTAACACGATGGATAACATATCTGCGATTGGGCCTGGTATAGAACTCATCACCTCCTGATCAAGAGAACAACGTCTTTTCCACCGGGCTCTTATATTTCAAGGCTATGTCAGTACCTTTCCAGCTGTCAACTTCTGCTGACCTAAGTTGCTAAACACAACCAAACTCCTCTCAGTTTTGAGCAATGGGGGGTCGACAACAGATCTGGTGCTTTCATCAAAATTTCTCACCAAATGAATGAGATTCGAGCCTAGAAATTGGGTTAGTGATAATAGCAAACAGATTTTTGACTGAGTATTGTTTCGAGCTCATCATTTATATGTAAGAACAACACCTTTCTTCATCAAATTTTACCATTGTTTCCATTTTTAAAATTTGTTTAAATTTGTAGCCAGAAGTTTTTAATGTTTATAACTAAAGAGTCGCATTATCATGGTTTATAAAGGAATTATTCTTATGCCAAAACATTAGTGTCTGAGCCAAATAAAGACTTGTTTATTGAAGTTGTTGGTATATTCCTCACATTTAAATTACTCTATTTAAATAAGCAGGTTTCATTTTAATCATTTTTTCTAATGCTCGGCTGCCCTAAGCATGTACCCATTCAGTGCTATAATGGTCGAAGATGGTATCATCGTATACAGTGGCTCTGCCATCTTCACTCCGAAAGTGAAGGGATAAAGAAATACAAACACAGAGAGAGAAAGAAACAACCATGTCAGAACTAGGGTTCGATCCCGCAACCTACTGCTTCGAAGTTAGGGACACTAACCTCTCAGCCATTGGTCGGATGGTTTTAGTCATTTATAATTAAATAAAATGGAGAGTTCTTGTTTCTGTATACTTCTATAAATATCGTAACTAACATTAACAACTAAATTGCGCCTCAAATGAGATGTAAATACTTATGTATAAATTGAAACATTTATCGCTCAATACTAGCTGATTTCCGCTAGTTTTCAGCATATAAAAATAGCAATTTTTTCTGTCTTTCAGCAGATAATGCATTCTAATAGCATACCAATAGTCAGTATTTTGCTTCCATATTAAAAATATTTGATGTCTATTAAATTATCACAAGAGCTAATTCCAATAACACACAGAATCAGCCCTTCTGTGCAAAAAATGACGTCTGAGAGACAAGCAAACAAATCATTATTGGAATAGAATCAATATCTCAGTTTCAGGACATCAAGTGATTAAAAGCATTTTAAAATCAGTCTTTAATCCGCTAAGTTAAACTAATATTCCGATTAAAATGTTAATCTAACATTAACAGAAAAATTTAAAGAAAATATACAGAGTGATTCTAAATTGTTTTTACAAATAAAGAGGGGTGATAGTACTCATCCATACAAGCAATAATTACATAAGAACACAGGGTCGCACTCCACTCAGAGAAGCAGAAAAAAAAAAGAATTCCCACCTAACAGTGCTTGCTTTACACTTTCAACAGTGTTGGGTAATATAGTGAATAATACCAAAAGATTCACCTTCAAATTTATTGTTTAGTGAAAACCACACCGCAAATTCTCAAAAAGCCACCCGTGTGTGTGTCGTTGCACAGTTGTCACCGGAGAAGGGACGACTGGTGCACCCTCTTGAAGATTCCTGGTGCAGAATTAATTTTACCCTTGGCAACAACGATTCCAGCCACGGTACCTCCATTTGAGTCCACGGGCGTCTCATACACTAACGATTTCATGTGCCCCCAGAAGAGAAAAATCCAGTGGGTTGAGGTCCAGTAAGAGAGGAGGCCAAACCACTGGTCCAATCCGTCCTGCAGAATATGTGACATTCAAAATGTTAAAGACTGTTGAAAAATTATGCTGGGGCTCCATCGTGTATAGACCACAAGTGGATGAGAAGTGGAACAGCCTGCAATAATCTAGAAAGCATTTGTACCAAGAAGATAAGGTATATTAGGCCGGTCACACGGTCCGGCATGATATAAGGGCCTACCTAATCACCAAGGATACCTGCCTAGATGGTCACGGAAAATTCCTGCTGCTGTCCACGAGGGGTTTTACAGTGAGCATTGTTGTCAGAGCAAACGTGTTGATTACGTTTTTAAAAGACAACAACTGTTGGTTGGGGAAAGCCTTATTGGCTTTCTCCAACCAACAAGAGCAAAATGCTTATTCTTCTCTGAGGAAATTTGCAAACAGTAAAATCGTGATAGATTCTTGATGCATTTCTATTTTCCTCTTTTCTGCCTCTCAAAGTAGAATGCGACTCTATGTTTCTATGTAATTATTGCTTGTATGGACGGGTACTAATACTCTTTTAATTTATAAAAACAATTTAGAATCACCCTGTATTTTATAACAAAATTAGGAGACACTGAAAAAATTACAGTAAGAATCTATTTAAAGAAATATTTCTTGAAAAGATTTCTTTTATTTGTTTTTCATAAGGAATTTATAAGTAACAAGAAAACAATAATTATTTTAATTTAAAATATTCTTATCTGAATTCAAAGAGAGAGATTAATATCTTAAAGATTTTTAAGGCAAAGATAAGTATCTTTTATATAGAATCTTAACATTTAGTTACATTCACTCTGCATAATATTAGGTTGTTCGGAAAGTTGTTTCATTTTTTTATAAAAAATGAAATACGTATAGCGAATGAAAATTTGATTGAATTGTGTATTGGCAATTTTAGTGCAATAACTTTTGCCATTTTCTTGATAATCCACACTCTCAAAATGGTTGGTTTTCACTAGCGAAAAACTTATCCAGGAGCAGAAAACGAAATTATTTTCCGAACAACTCAAAAGACATTATTATATCTCATACAAATCAGATTTAACTTCCGTATTTTCTTAGCTGTAATGAATATGAAATGATAATTTATATATTTTGATTTGATTGGTAATATTAATTTCGATCATAATTATTTTACGGTTTTCATTATTTCCTATTAATATTTTGCAAATAACGTGTGAAAATTTAAATGGCTCATGAAAATGAATAAACCATCCTTTAGATAATATCTAGTACATTATTGTCACAATCTGATAGTTGAAGGAACTTGGCAGTGAGGTTTTTTTCCTTAAGACCTTAACATTCCTCAAGACATCTCATCTATAGATTATGACAAATATGCGGCGTTATCAATCACTTCCATCATTAACTCATGGGGAATACATCATGATTTACTACTTCGAAAGCATCACAAAAAATAACGCTTTGACTAATGACCACTATCTGCATTCCTTCATACTAACTTTGCTAATAGAAATCCATCAGTCGCTACATCTAAACTGCAAATAATTATGTAATTTAATGCAATAAATTTCTATCAAATCCAAAAGTATCTTTTTATTCTTTTGCCATGGTAACCGAATGATTTTCTCTCTATGGGTTTATGGTTCAATGATTCATGAGTTCGATTCTAATCTTGGGTTTGGATATGTCTAGTCATTCAAAATTCATTTGTAGATATTGTTCTGAGTCTATTTATCTCTTTTAGGTAAAAAAAATTACTGTTGAGTGATAAGAAAAAAAACTATAGTTTTATCCAGACTTTCTCCTCAACGCAGAATAGCATACAATTTTAATTTAAAACAATAAATTAATAATAAATATTTTGCTTAAAATAATTAATAAAAAATATGTATACATTCGTTTATATTTATTTTGTATGATACTTGTGATTAAACTTAAAATGTTTATTAAATTGGAGTTCTCTCATGCAGATTACATCAATGCTTATAATGATAATATAATGACATAAGAGCTACTGTGTGTGTATTTTACTTAAACTCAACTTCAATAAATTTTATCGCACTTTTCATTGCATTTAGTCACTTTACATTTAAGTTCTTTCGAAATTATTATAAAAAAAATTAATTGACTGAATATTATAAGTTTGGTAGTAAAATATTGATACTTATATTTTCCGAGAAAGAGTTTAAAATGTTCACCAAAATTGAGAGATAGTTCCATGTACAATGTCATTAAACGCGAAGTAAATTATAGAAATAAGCCTATTTTAAATTTTAAAAAGAAGAAAATGAATATATATATATATATATATATATATATATATATATATATATATATTGTAGTGTTATTAAAAATCACCAGAGTTCTTAAAATATCTGCGTTAAAATGATAATAGTTTAATCTATTAAAATGTGCTTTAAGAAATAATAAAATTTGACTGTGATACATAAAAAAGCATAAATCAGGAGAGCAAGAAGCAAAATAGCAAAAATATAGTCAAATTTATTTAGTATTTAAGCAATTCTTTTCCGCAAGATTTATAAAGGGTCTTATTAAATAATCTTTGCAAAAATCTTTACATCTTGAACTTTAAGTTTGTAGTAATTTGAGATCCATTTTAAACCTACGCATGTTAAAAATTACCTTTAATTAACAAACAAGCCAATATTATATATGAAGGATAAAAAAATTATTTTAGACCATATCGACTCTATAAATATGATAACTATAAATAAAGTAACTATAATTCTTTAAATTAGATAACTACATGATAGTTATATTATTATAGTATTGCACAACGCTGAATATATTTAAATAATTAAGTAAAAAAATGTAGTAGATTAAATATCTAAATTAAAAATGAATTCATATTTAATTTTAATTAAAATGAATTCTTTTTTAACTTTAATTCTTATTACACATTAATTCCTAAGCTAATTATTAGCGAATAGATTTTCAACGTGGTTTTCGTTTTATACAAGACTAAATACTTTGAATAAGCATTTTATTTTGGAGATGTTTCATGCTAAATTTACCTATTAAAGCTTTCCATGATATTAAAAAGCCCCTAAAAGGCTCTCTAATTTGCTTAGATTCGTTGAGAAATTTAGATTTAAATTCCTAAGCACAAAATAAAACCTTCCACAAAATCCATTGTTGCTCAAAATACTCAAACACTTTTGCTTCATTATGTCAAAATATTCATTATTCAAATCTAGTAAACAAATCTCTTTTTATTTAGAATTCTCTAATAAATACTGTGGGTTTAAACTTTGAAAACTTTATTTTTAGAAGTAATTAAGAGATTTTTAATTAAAGAAAATTAATTACTCTTCTTTCAAAATTAATTAATACAAAACTTATTTTGCTTTTCATAACGGAGAAAGGAAATTACTTTTCATCTTGAAAACATAGAACCTGAAAAATCATAAAGTTATTCAATCATCAAATTATTTTGCCTTCTCCTTCATGTTTCTATAAGTTCTATTCTTTGAATCTTAATCACCAATAATTTAAATATGTTTAATAACCATTTTATTGAATTAAAAACAAATTATATATTCATTTGATTTACTTTTATTTAGTTGTCAGCAATATATTGCTATATTGCTGACAACTTACTAAAACTCTGTATTGATATTTTGACATTAAATTGTATGGTCACTTTACATTAAAAGTCTACCTAAGTCAAATTTTTTTGAATATGTATATTGCATACATAATATTGAAATTCAATATTGGTTACTTTTATTCAAAATCAGTGTTGATCAACTTGTATTGAAAATTTACATTAGCCGTTTTATATTAAAAAGGAGACACATATTTTCTGGTATATTAACTGTAGTGTATAAATAATTTTGAAAATTTATTTATATTAACAATAACTGAAAAATAATTTTAAAAATAAATAATATATAAATTTTCTCGTATATTAACTATAATTAAAAAAATAATTTTGAAACTAAGTGAGAAAAGATAAATTTTCTCACATATTAACTATAATTGAAAAATGATTTTAAAAACAAATAACATCTTCCACTGTTGTTATCTAATGTTCTAGCTTTTAACTTGAAGGTATTTTAAAACAATCGAAGACGAATGCTATGTTTTCTCTCAGCATGTACATCTCTTGGAATGGGTATCTGAAACTTTTCCAGGATCCCTTCTTCACAACAGGTAAATACAGCCCTCAATTTATGTAAAGTTCTGCCAGAGTGCCCAAATGTCTTAGTAATAATTATCAAACATGAGACTATCCAGATCAAAAAGCAAAAATTGTCTTTCTAGTTTAAATAAACTATTTACTTCTACCAGATTTCTTCTAAAATTCTGTTTACTTTCGCGTATATAGATAATATTTATTGGACTTTTTAATATCATTCTAGAAATATTAAAAAAGACAATTTTAAAAACAGCCATAAATTCAACACAATTTTTAACAGAAATCTAAATATTAACATGGAGAGTTTCAGCTCTTATTTACTTAAATATAAGTTAAGTGAAGAAAAATCAATCATAAAAATAAAATTCCATATGAAAAATGGTAATGCTATTGTGCTATAAAACAGCACAAAAACTTATTAAATGTTATCTACCTTTATTTTATGCTTATGTAACCTTGACATGAATTTCAAATGGAGTATTAATTTCTAATTTTCAGTTTTAAAAAGTAAATATTTGGTAATGTAGATTTAAAAACATGCTGGTATATTTAAGTAGACCTCTAAGGGCTACGGATTGTATAATCTCTCTGTTCTTATTGTTTTTTTTGTCTTTACCGCTTACAACTAATCAAAAACATCCTTTTGTTCCTTTTATGTTCTAATTATATAGCCATCTTTTAACTATAATATGCTTGTAATAAGTTTAAAATTCTATCTCTCTTTTCTTGAAAATAAATCCCACTAGTCTAGACATAGGATTACTAAGCAATTTGATTCAAACAATTCCATAAAATGTTTTAAAATTTTCAACTTTTTCTGGGAAGAATTTTTAGACAACTACATAAATAATGCAATAGATGTATGTAAATTAGTTTGAATTACGTACTTCATTCTTTTAAAAATGATTTAGCATAATTTTTAAATTGGAACTTACTCTTACATTTTCGAAACTCATTCTCAAAAAACTATTTTAACTCTATTTTATTGATAAAATTGATGAAATGTTGTTTATTTAAAAAATATGCATTTCATGTACCTAAACCATTTTACTTTACCTTCAACTTGAATACTTTTGTATTACAATTTTAGGTACTAAAATTTTATATATAATTTTTAAAAATGGGCTAATTAATAACAGTCATCTGCTTTCTTTAACCAAAGATTTTCCAATTCATTCTCTAAAATAATTTGGTAACATAATCCTTGAATTGTTGTTACTTGACTTGTGGTTATGTATATTAATATACATAACCACAAGTCAAGCAACAATTCAAGGGTTACGTGGCCAAATTATATACACTACTGACCATTAAAATTGCTACACCATTAAGGCGACATGCTACAGACGTGAAATTTATGCGAAAGGAAAAAGGTGCTGTGATATGCAAGTGATTAGCTTTTCAGCGCATTCAGACAAAGCAGGCGCCAGTAACGACGCCTACATTGTGTTTAAATGAGGAAATTGTTCAGCCGGTTCCTCATACACAAATTGCATTTGAACGTTGTTGCCTGGTGAAAATTTGTTGTGATGCCTCATGTAAGAAGAAGAAATGCGTACCAACACGTTTCTGACTTTGATAAAGGTCGAATTGTAGCGTACCGGGATTGCGGTTAATCTTATCGCAGTATGGCTACTCGTGTCGGTCGAGATCCAATGACTGTTAGCAGAATATGGAATCGATGGGTTCAGCACGGTAATACGGAAACGGCCACCAATCACTAGCAGCCGAAAAGATAGGCATGCTATCCGCATGATTGTAATGGATCGTGCAACCACGTCACGAGCCGTGAGACAAGAAACGGGGTCGTTTAGAAGACAAAAAGTGTCTGCACGAACAGTTCGACGACGTTTGCAGCAGCATGGACTCTCAGCTCGGAGATCATGGCTGCGGATTCCCTTGACGCTGCGTCATAGACAAGAGCGCCTTCAGTGGTGTGATCAACGACGAACTCGGGCGCACGAATGATGAGACGTCATCTTTTCAGATGAATCCAGGTTCTGTGTACAGCATCACGATGGTCGCATCCGTGTTTGGCGGCATCGTGGTGAACGCACACTGGCAGCGTGCATTCGTCATCGTCATACTGGCCCATCACCTGGCGTGATGGTATGGGGTGCCATTGGATACACGTCTCGGTCACCTCTTGTTCGCATTGACGGTGCTTTGAACAGTGCACGTTACATTTCTGATGTGCTACGACCCGTGGCTCTATCCTTTATTCGAGCCCTGCGAAACCCAGCAGGATAATGCCCGGCCGCATGTTGCCGGTATTCTACGGACCTTCCTTGATACGGAACTTGTTCGGCTGTTGCCCTGGCCAGCACGTTCTCCAGATCTTTCACCAATAGAAAACGTCTGGCCAATGGTTGCCGAGCGACTGGCTCGTCACCAAACGCCAGTCACTACGGTTGATGAACTGTGGCATCGTGTTGAAGCTGCATGGGCATCTGTACCTCTACATGCAATCCAATCTCTGTTTGACTCAATGCCCAGGCGTATAACTGCTGTTATTACTGCCAGAGGTGGTTGTTCTGGGTACTGATTTCTCAGGATCTATCCAGCCAAATTTTTTGAAAATTTAATCACTTGTTATTTCTTGTATAATATATTTGTCCAATAAGTATCATTTTGTTATCTTCATTTCTTCCTGGGGTAGCAATTTTAGTGGCCAGTAGTGTATATTTATATATGATGTAGTATACTAAAAGTTTACTCATATAATTATATATATATATATATATATATATATATATATATATATATATATATATATATATATATATATATATATATATATATATATATATATATATATATATTATGAGTAATCTCTTTTAGTATAGGAGGCTAAATGCTATTTGGAAAATAAATTTTTATTTGCTTCTAAATTTTTATTAAAATTTCTGAAAAAATATTTACGAAACAAAGTTTTTGTCAGATGATTAAATCCTTGATTTTTACATACATTTCCACATCAACGATCAGGTGGAAATTGAACCATCTTTCTACTTACTGAATTCAAAAAACATTTTGTAAGTTTTTCGAAAAATCTTTTAAAATACTGATATTTTTTTTATTTGTTATTCATTGAATCAATGATTTTAAGTGTACTTCAAGCCCGATGAATGAAAATATTTGTTAGAGCCCTCGCCAAATGTTGGCTTAGTTCCTTACCTTTTCTTACAGTTAAATTTTACGCGTAATAAATCTCTGACTTTATTCTTTACTTTTTTACAAAAAAGCTGGCAACACTCTTCTCTTTGTATTTGCCAGTGAGCCTGAAGCAGGAATCGCTTATTCCTGCGCCATTTTGCCTCAACAAAAGGGGCAGCCTGGCAAATAAATGACTGCTTTATACAGGGCGAGGCATTTACACCAGGGAAACATTTATTCTTTCATTGGACCCTATAGGACAGCAAGTTTGCAATTTTTCTTTTTCCTCTTCTCGCGTTTTATGCGAAAAAGTCCCGTGGATATGTTTAATTAAAGCAGTTCCCTTTTTATCGGAAGTAGTTTTTCCCTGGAGATAGCTTTTCTAGCTGATAAGCTCCGCCTCTAATATTTCTTTACATTTTCCTTTCTTTTTTTTTTTTCTTTTTTTTTTTCCTTTACATTTTTTAACGTCGCAGTTTTGAAACAAAGCTGCTTAAAAAATTCTCGTTAGTGAACAGACTCTTTCTCTTTTTTTTCAATAACAAAAGCGGAAAATTATCGTTGCCAGAGATCAAATATGCTACAACCGTGTTATCTGCAAGAATCTTTAAATAAGAGCATTCATGCCCTTTCGTTGCTTTCATGTGTTTTACTTCTAAGGCTACGTGGGAATTAATCCTTTCCTCTTAAAGTTTTAATGATTATCTAATGCCGTACTTACATAAGAACATTTGAGCCATAAACTTTTAGCGTAATCCGCCTCAACTTCTGATGCATTATGGCTTTTAATAGAGCATTTATTTTATATCATGACACTCAAAAAAGCGAGTAATTCGTGGCTCTTCTTTCATAATTTGCTTACACTTTTTTGTCTTTTGCATCGCCTAATCTATTTAAGAGCAATAACAAAAGCCCTTTCAGCGTTCATAACTTCACTTAATTGCGAATTCATTTGAAACTACCATAACAGATTTTCAAGAACACTCTTAAAGGAAAATATATTTTAACGCAAATGTGTTTTTTTAGTTAAAATAAGCTTATAAAATATCCGATGTAAATTTTTTAAAGAAGTGTAATGTAAAAACCACTCTAATTCTTATTTTTTGTGGAGATTCGATCAAATAAATACTTTTTAACGTCTTTAAAACAGAATCGGTTTTTAAATTTCTGGAAAATGGATAGAAGTAGAGTATTATATGATATAATTCTTTAAGCTATGAAAAATAATGTGATGTACTTTTCAAATAAACTTTAAGTAGATCTGTTAGGCTTTTTGTTCAAAAATTTCTTTTAGAAATATTTCCTGTTTTATTTTCCTTACAGTAAAATAAAATGGGAAATATTTATATGAAACAGGAGTGATTTTTTTTAACTTATTAATTGATTTTTCCTCGTCCTTAGTTGAAAATTTCACTCCTGAAATATTTTCTATTTCAGTAAAAGAATAGTAGAAAATTTATTGAAAAATAAATATAATATAGTTAATACTTCTTATTTTCAAAAAAAAAAAATAGCATAAACAATTATAAAAATAATAAAAAATAAAAGAATAAAAATAATAATAAAGAACAAAAATAACAATGTATTTATTGAAAGATTTTAAGCCATCCAACTTGTCTAGTGGTCAGCGTGCCTGATTGCGGATAGAGAGGTACTGGGTTCGATAGGTTGTGAATGGTTACCTATCCTTATGAACAGGTACCGATGGCATGTGTGTGTACTCCACAACAAAATATGGTTCAGTTGGAAAATGTGGAGTAGAATGCCAGCCAAGTTGTCACAAGACAACTACATGCGTTTTTAAACATGAATTTCTAAAGAAAAAATCACGCATTTATACTTGTTAAAACATTTAATTTATGGAAATAACCTACAATTTTTGAATTTACTGATAAGGTATAAAAAATTATTTGTAAATCATGAAATGGATTATTATTTAATGTTATCATAATTTTTTTTGTTGTTGCTGAGATTTTTCGAGGAATTCAAACAAAAAAAAACTGTTAGAAAATGAGAATCACTGTAAAAGAATTCTTTTTGATTAAAGCATCGTTTTGTTTCTTATTTGATAACTTTTGTACTGTAGTGTACAAGTACCAATTTAGTATGTACACATAATATGGCATTTAAAAAACAATAGCGTCAGCAACGTATGTCTAATAAATGCGAATTAAAGCCAACGCTCGGTTTCGCTAATCTTAATCTTAACTTTCCCTCTTTCGTCTACCAATTCAGTTTTAATTTTTTTGTTCATCGACGTTTGCTTAAGATGAACATTTAATTTATGAATTTGCAAATAAGGCAGTTAACTATTACTATGTTGGCATTTTCATTATTCTTTATAGACTAAATATTTACAAATTAAGTGCTTAACTTGATTACGTTATTATATTATTCACAATGAAATTAATTAAGATAACACGTGATTTAACCACTTAGGAAAATTATTGAATTATCTGAATTATATGTAATACTAACTGCATTGTCTACATGTTAAATATTCCTCTTAAGCAACTGAGCATTTGTATATGACGTCATTAGGTCTCAATTATATAAATAATGAAATCAAAAATGAATTTATATTGTGATTTGAATTATTAATTTTTGAAAACTTTTTTTGTTACAGTGGATGATCGGTTAACAAACAGTTCGGACTATGAACAAATCGGACAGATAACTCTTTCACGAAAGATTTTTGTGTTCGCCCAACGAACACATATTCGGATGACGAAAGTAAACGAATTCTAAGGAACATTTCTCACTTTCAGAGCGTAAATATACTAGGTTCCCAAACCCAACGGTCCAAAAATTCGTTTTTCATGTTTTATTTATGTTGCTTGCCTATTAAACTTAAAAGTCTTATATTTATTGCCAAAGTGAGACGTCAGTTTCGGTTTTCATATTATTCAAAACTGAAACGGACTGCAGACTGAAAACTGATTGCTTTTGATTTCATTTAAGTCCGGATTCAGACCAATCCTGATACCTGCCATTAAAGATCTTTTTATATTTTTTAAAATCCTATTTATAAATATATTTGTATACATAAAATATTTTAAATATATTTTTAATATATATTATATATACAAAATATTTTTAAGAATAATATCTGGATATCTGTGAAATTCAAATTTGTTTTTTAGAAACAGCATTGCAGAAAGGAAAATAAAATAAATTTATTGATTCAAATCCACAGAATTATAGAATTTTATTTGTGAATATTTAATGAATAATGTTTGTATTATGTTCATAAAAAATCTTTATCCTATTCTATGTACGTAATATTTATATAAAATATAAGGCTGTATATAACAGTAAAATATATATTGTCTATCTCACTACAATAACACAATGCGTCCTGCTTCTCTGGCTTAAATTATATTATCATCTGACTTGGCAAATCTTATGTTATTTATGATTTTCAAAACTACTTAATATTTTCATCTTTCTTAATTTTCTGCAACTGTTTATGTATCTTTATGTTACATATCTTCTTTCTTAGATTTAAATATTTATTTCTACACTTTTCTAAACATAGTATTTATTATTTTCATAATTGTTATCATATTTATGCATCATTTTAAAACTCCCTCTTTAATAAAAAAATTCCACAAGTCATTGTAAATTACGTAATTTTGCATTGATAGTTAGAAATTATATGTTGATGTGTTTTCAAGAAGCAATATTTTATTTTTAAGTGTTAAGAACCCATTTCAAAATACTTCTTTTCATTATTCTTTTTAAGTAATAAAATTAAATTATCTTTCCTTAAAATTACGTGGCTATAATAGGATAATTTAATTATTCGCATGAAAATATTAAAAGTTTTCACATTTATAAAACACATGGAGTAGTATATTTTCGAAATCATGTAGAATATAAATTCTCAAGAAACTGTAGAGCATAATAATAGTATAAATTTAATTTTTCACGTACATTTTAATTTGAGTTTCATCTTATAGAAATAATATTTTTCTATTATCTCTTATATTACTATTTCAATACAAAATTACTTTACTCTAAGTGTTTTCTTATTGATAATAACAAATCATTAGCAATTTGTTTTTAGAAGAGTAATCTTTTCTTTTTTAAGACTGCAAAGAACCAATTTTAAAAAATACTTTTAAATAGTTTCAGTAATAGCTAAATGAATTATTGTCTTTAATTCAACAAATATATGACTAATGTAACTATCAGTTTAAAAAGAAAATAAAAGATCAGTTAAAATATTAACAGAAATTTAAAAAAATTATAACATTTGAATAATTAAAAAAAAATTAGAATTATCTTATACAATTCTAATTTCTATTTAATCTATGTGAAAACAAAACTTATTGCATAAAAATTTGCCCAGCACTTATATTCATTATAATTTATCATTACTTTCATTGTTATTATCAAACTTGTAAAAATATTTTAAAGCCATCAACGCTTATTTACATAATTACATCCAACTTATTTTTAACTTTAAACTTAAAAGGGTGACAATGTTTACTATTCTGCAGTTTTTAACCATAAAATGGAGTAGTTGCCGGCTGGCAGTTCTTCCCAAGGTTCCTGGAGCTTGGTTCCTAAGCCCTCGTCTTTTGTTTGGAGCCGCTTTTATGACTTCACGCCAAAAAAACAAACAACCAACGAACTGTAGCATTACAGGGAGAAGTGGCTATAGCTGAATCTGATTGGCATATTATTGGTTAGAATTTACATGGTGGGTAGGGCTATGGTCTATGGTAAGAGATTAGCTATGTGAAATTAAGTTAATATTTTAGGTTTATAATTAATTTATATTATTATTGCTTAAGTTATATTTTAACTTACATTACAGTTTTTAAAAAGATTTTTAGAATAATTATATATAGTTTGCGATAATTTTAGTTAAGAGAGAGAAGTTAGTTTAAGTAATTCTCATTTTGTTTCTTTCGTTACAGTTGAGATCCTGAGTACGCCACTTTGTTACGTATCTTATTGGCTTAAAAATATCCATGATGTTAGGTAATGTTTCATCCACGGCACAGCATATGCAGACGGTGTTGTAAATCTGACTTGTGGGCGAATCTGCTGCCTGCCTTCATATCACATCTTTCAAGCGGCAGCAAACAAGGCGAAGTTCATATCGAATGTCTGAGAATAGTATCGAAATTCATTTTACTAATAAAATGATTTCTTATATTTCTTATATAAGAAGCAAAGTATCGGTTTTAGAAGTTGTTTCCCATTGATTCAAGCCATTAACATCTTGACAATAGAACAGCAGAAAAAGCAAATTGAAAGACATGACACAACATCCACTTTATGGTTAGTTTAAATCGGCATTGATGATTTAAATTTTAAAATATTTCTTTTTATTTGTAGTCATGTTTGAAATCGTTTTTGGAATTATAAAACACGGAAGAGTATCTCTGAAAATTGTTTATTTCAATATTATTATAACTGTTATGCTATAATAATATTGAAATAAACAATAAATTATAACTGTTGTATAATAATCCTGTTCCATTTTTAATAATACATTGCAATAACAATTATAATAAAATTTATCAGGACAAAACACAAAAATTAAACATTTAATTGATGTACATAGTATTTTAATATTTTATGACATCTAATCATAATTTATTGTTCTTCTCGCGATCTATTCTTGGCAATTACATTCTTTTTTCCAATCGATGGCAATTAAATTCACTGAAATATTAATAAAATAGTTCCACTACATATTTACTTTAAATTATTGAAGCAAAGGTGTTTTCTGGGGTTTTTTTAATTCCAAACATCAAAGAACCGATATTTTCAAAGTGCCGCCCACAATAGCTTCGCTTGGAAATAAAAAAAAAAATGCGGAAAAATCAATCGGAAGAACTATTTGGTGACAGAAGATTGTCGTCCCAGATGGTTTTTATTGCCCTCACATTTTCTGCTTAATGTCAGATTCACTTGTGATTAGTATTGAATTCTCTACACTTCATTTGAAAGCAATTCAGGATGGATAAATTAAATTTATAAAATTTTAAGCAACCTATATATTACTATGAGTAAATAAACTAAAGGAAATTTTAATTTAAAGACTTCTTTTTTTTAGATTGAGCCAAATATCTTCTAGATTCTACCATAACTGAAAAGTCTACATCAATTGATTTTTTGGAGGACAGATAATTTACTTCTTATATATATATATATATATATATATATATATATATATATATATATATATATATATATATATATATATATATATAGGACAGATAATTTACTTCTTATAAATATATATACTTTTATAAATTACAGAAGTATTTAATTTTTTTTATAACAAAAGTTTACTTATAGGAAAATCTTGATGGGAGACTAATCTTAAGTAAGCAATAACATTTAAGACAATATATCTCACTTTTATAGAACGTAAGTCTATAGTTAATCCTGAGGTTCTGAAGACATGGAAGATTCCTCCCTGCCATCACCGGTTAGGGGGCCAAGAGCCTGCCTCTTTATACGCCCTCACTTGTGACAGATAATTCTTATAATCTCTCACAAGATAACTGCAGTAACTCTTATACCGTTATCTTCAGTTTAGCAACCGGCCACATAAGGGGTCTCAAAGGCAAGAAAATCTTTGAGGTCTGCTCTAAATGTAAAACTGAGCTGTCGTCTCCTCAGTACATCCTGCGTTGTTTGGGACTCTCCAGAGAGAACTTTTACTAATCATTCCTTCTGCTGCTCGATTTTTCCTCAGGGTCAGTGATCTGATTGGATCCTATCGAACTTCTTCAGATATTTGGAGGATAAACCACAACACAACAACCACAAAATGCTTCTAACATCAGCCCTGAAAATGTTCGAGACGGCGTGTTGTTTATATAATCTGCATAATCTCTAAAAAAGAGTCAGATATATATATAAAAATTCCTTTAGTGTAGTCTAAAGAAAGAATAGAGCCCACGTATATAAGCATTTATTAGGAAAGCAATTACCTATAAAATTTCGGTAGAAAGCTAAGTTTCGCATATTATGAAAATTTTTTGTAATTTTTCGAGTAGTTTATTTTCTTGTAAATTGCTATTGATAGTAATAAATACTTAATAATCAATATATACAATTTTTGGCTGTAATATAATTTCATGTGACATTATTTTACTATTACCGTGTCTACTAGAATTCCTTCTCTAGCCATTAAACACAAATTTCTCGCATCAAGTTCATTTTTTAATATTGCAGTCTCTACTTGAATTCCTTTTCTCTAACTATTTATCTATAATCTTTCAAATCCTTTTCCATTTTTAATATAACAGTGTATACTCGAATTCCTTCTCTAACCATTAAATTCAAATCTTTTACATCATGCTCATTTTTAATATTACAGTATCCACTCTAATTATTTTTTGAACCATTAAACTTAAATCTTTCATATTCCATATAAATAAAGATTATTCAAATTTTCCATAATCCATAAGTTTTAACACATTCAAAACATTGATTTTCCTCAAAGGCTTATTTAAATTTCTCTTATTAAGTTAAACATACAATAAAATTATAATATTAATAATTACATGTAAAAAACTTAAAACTAACTATTTATTAGGAATAAGAACAAAAATTAGAAAAATCGCTTACATTAAATTATTTTAACATTATGAATACATTAACGTAAAAGCATTTTATTATTTTGTACCCTATTTCTGAACATTATTATTGATCTTCAATAAATACAAGAAATACTGGAAAGATATTTTAAGCGCCTCTATAGACTACAATGAACCCTCGTACCCTCCAATGGAAATCTTTGGTACAAATAAGATTAACTTATCCCACGTGTTCTCTAAATAACAAGTATTAATACTTCACTGTTACTAAAAAAAGGTCTTCACGTTATTTTATGCTTCTAATTCAAATGCTGTGCAAATATGCAAGTCATGTCTGCATAAGGAAACAAATAAAAATATGAATACTGTACACATGCATTAATAGGAAAAAATAAGGAGATATTGTTTTAAAAAAAACGAATAAAATATTTGTCTTGATTTAAACAAATCTAAATAAATAAACATTTTCGTTGAAAATTGAATTAGTAATACGGAACTGAATACGAAATAATATGAAAATAAATATTATATATTCTATAAAATATAATCTTTGAAACAATATCTTATTTTTCTGAAAAGAATTTTTATGCAAACAAGACAATATTATTTGCTCAATTTAAAACTTTTATTTCATTACAAAATGCTTTATATTTATAGTACAATCTTAAATGTAATTTTTCTTTCATTTTATTTACAGAAATTTTCAAATTTTTCAAATAGAATTTAAAAAGCTAATAAAATATATACCATTATAGAATATTCACATACGAAAATTTTGTGTGTTGTTATGCACAGTGTGTTGCTGTTGTTACTAATGGCACTTGGACAAGCCAAGCTCGCTATGCCTTGGCTATGTGAATTTAAGTCAATTCTGACGTCTTTCGTTTAATCAGAGAACCATAAAGGTGAAAATAAGACTTTTGCTTTTCAAATCCTTTGATAGATGGCAGCACCAGATGATCTACTCCCTTAATTTTGACATTGATTTGAAGGGGGAGTAAATTTCTCTAAACCATTGCACTCACGTTAACTGCTCAACGACCAACCACAGGACTTTCGATTCCACAGATTTAACATGCACGTATATTGCATGTATTCGGTGGGTCTTTGGCGGCATTGGGAATCGAACCCCACCGAATGAGAGGCCGATACCCTAACCACTAGGCTACCACAGCCTCTATGATTATTATCTGCATTCTTTTCCAATTGTGTAAAATTTCACACAAAAATTCACAAAATGAATTAAATAAAATTCATATTCACTTCATGTGTAGCCTTCTGCAGGCTGATCATTTTTACATAAATATTTGCGTAATTTTTGTATCTGAAAGGAATAATGTTACCTGATAATAGTCTAAATCACAGTATGATGCAAGTCACTCCTTCTGATGACACAATGCTGTCTGTATACTGCAAGAATAGATCACGTTAAAACAGGTTGATACAAGTTTTAACAAATGCTGGTCCTTAACATCTAATACCCTGACCACTTTGGAGATACGTTTTTATTGTTTCCAATGATACTTGGACAAACGAAGCTCTTTGCCAATGGTTATCGAATTTAAGTCAGAAAAGTACGTCTTTCCTTTAAACCAGAGGACGACAAAGATAAAAGTAGTCTTTGCTTAAATCCTCTGATAGATTGCACAACCAGAAGATCCACTTCTTCAATTTTGACATTGATTTGAAGGGGGAGGATATTTTCTCCAGCCCATTGTACCCATGGTAATTGCTCAATGACCGACCACAAGACTTTCGATTCCACTAATTTAAAGAGCACATATATCGCATGTTCTCGGTGGGTCTTTGGTGACATTGGGAATCGAATCCTGCCTTACTGAACAGAAGGCCGATGTCCTAACCACTAGGCTGCTGTGGCCTATATGTTTAAAAATCAAGTCTATGATTGTTTCATCTCGATGTTGTCCCCACTCTCATAACTGGTATGGTGGCAGGCAACCAGATGGTTTTGTCACTTTTAAGATAACTCGTTTGCAGCAGACAGCATTTTGAACACTGATAAGAGGACACTTGAAAAGTCATAAAAAAGACAAAGGAAACAAGATCTTTCCTAGGAAATGCAAAATCACTCATTTTATTACTGGTCATCTACTTCCTGCTGAGAATTTAACAAAAAGGACATTTTTAAATTCATTTTATTGATTTAAACTTTTTATTAATTCACGGTTTCATAGATCTGGTTTAGCCTTTTGGTTAACCAGATAAAATTAGAAACAACAACACAAGTACTGGCTATTTCAAATAGTGTTAAGAGTATTATAAATGGACATGTATTTTGGGTAATACCTAATGTTATGCTTCAGACGTTCTGTCAGCCAAAGTTGGCAATTTTCTACTGGCTTCTCTATGCAAAAAATAAACAAATCTTGTTTCCACGGCAACAGACAAGCACAAATTTCAGAGAATTTTTTTCGCTATAGGCATATAGTGTATTAATTATTTGATGTAACATGTATACCATAATAATCATACTTTTTGGATGCGAACTAATCAGTGTTAAGAATCGCCATAACCCAGTGATAGGATATTGCTCTTTAGAGTAGAAGGTCCCGGTTTCTATCCCAGGCACTGTTGAATAATGGAAGATGAATGTCTCGTATCTGCATGCCCTCTATCTCTCGGAAAACTCCCGAGATGTTATCCGAGTTTCCTTCCATTTTACTGTGAATACCATTCATTATAAAAGAAAAACGTACTCACCCTCGCACGGTTCTTGGAGTTCCTTGAGTTGGGGACATGTCCACGTTGATTTGTGACATCTAATGTCCTTCCGCTGGTGTTGCGGGGATATGAGGAGGAGGGTGTCAGCTCAGGTATGAACTCGTCACCTCGCGGTTGTTCAAAATAACGAGGCAGTTGGTGATAGACGAATATTCCAAACCTGTTAACCTAAAGGTACAGACCGGGGCTTACCTGCACCGCAGTATATATGTATCTATGAAAAGTGGTCTCGGAAGACAATTTAGATGGTTAATACTAAAATACCTCATAACGCCTTGTGCCATTAGGACGCCTACCACGCGGTGTTGATAATTAATGTATTAATGATTATTTATAGGCAAATGAAAAGCCTACTGAAGTCCCACTAGTGCTGATGGATAACTGCACTGATAATCAGTTTCCATTTGCACTGAGCAATGTCGCTGAATCAATACCATGAATAATGTCGTTGGTTAAATTATTTATTTTTATGTTAAGCACGTTGGAACAAAATGTATTCACTGAAAGGAAATATTCTTGTGGTATTGGTGTAATATGACGTTTTGATAAGATATTTCTATAAAAACGTAAATAACTAATTTTTATTAATCATCAAATACCATGCATTCAAATTGTATAATATCACAAACCTTTAATGAAATCTCATAGAGTGTTCTTTGATAGTGATAAATAACTCTAAATCAATAGTTAAGTTTTGTTTAAAATAACTTATTTTTATAATTAATTCTAAAATAGTATTTGCAGCAGAGAAAACATATGCTATGTTTGTTCAATAAGATGTTTTCATAAGATATTTCGATTTGAAAATAAAAAGATGACTTTATTAATTATCATAATATCCTACATACCATAACATCCTGCATATTCATAAACTTTCAATAAAGCTGTCTGTTAACACCGTGTGTTCTGTTCAAAGATTGTTGTTGCTACTTATAACGTTTGGACAAGCCAAGCTCGCTATGCGTGCTTGGCTTGTCCAAACGTCAAATGGCGTCAAATGTCCAAACGTCCATGGCGTTCAAAAATTAAATCAGCAGGGTGGTCTTTTGTTTAACCAGTGTACCATGAAGGTGAAAGTAAGATTTTATTCTCAACTTCTCCGATAGATGGTACCACCAGAGGATCTACTCCCCCAGTTTTGACATTGATCTGAAGAAGGAAATTCTCTCCATACCATTGCACCCATGTTAACTGCCCAACGACCGAACACAGAACATTCGATTCCACAGATTTAATGAGCACGTATATCGCGTGTACTTGGTGGGTCTTTAACGGCATTGGGAATCGAATCCTACTCTTCTGAACAAAAAGCCGATGCCCTAACCAATAGGCTACCACGGCCCTCAAATATTGCATAATATTGTATAAAAAATTTGTTATATGCTTGTAAAGTGTTTAGTAGCTCTAAGCCAATGATGTGAATATCTCATTATCTTTTAAACAATTCCTTTCTTTGAATAATTTCAAAACAATAATTACTACTTTTGGATAGAATACCTCCAAACTAACATCAATAGTACTAAATCGATGATATAAATAGTTTTGATTCATTAACTCGTACATTATTTATCCTACAAGATGCAAAAAACCGCATCTCTCATAAAAATTAAGTAAATCAAATACCTGTAAAAATATCATTAAAATTTCATATTAATCCAGAATTCTATCTACTACTCACCAAACTACAGTGTGGTCCGCAGATATATTTTAACAATCAGAAGATCAAGAGGTCGCAAGCTATCAAGCTTTTAGGTGTCATTATAGATGAGAAGCTCAACTGGTCAAAACACATTAAATCCCAAGGAGCAAAGCCCAGAATTTACCAACAATTGCTCCAGGCTGGCAGGCACTAGTTGGGGCTTCTCACAAAAGCAGAGGATCCTACTTTACAAGACTATTGCCGAGAGGATTATTGCTCATGGGTCCCTTGTCTGGGGGCGAGATCTTAGAGTCAAAAATCAGTTACTCTTGAATAAAATACAAAGGCAGTTTCTATTAAATGTTACTGGAGCGTTCAGAACAACAGCTACCTCTGCATTCCAAGTTATAGCAGGCATCCTGCCCCTGCATGTGCAAATTAGTAAAGAGGCCCAGCTTAAGTATTTGTTTAACTCCAGTGGAGACCATAATATCGAGGTCAAAATAGCCAAACTGTCCATCCATCCTGGAAAGTATAACGTTGACACCAAGATCAAGTTGAATATGGAAGACCACCCAAATCTCAATGATGGAATGTACCACATCTTTACAGATGGCTCGAAAATAGAAGAAAGATTGGGAGCTGCATTTGTGGTAATCCACAATGGAAATATTGAGCATACAGAGAAATTTCCCATCTACAACAATAACACGGTCTTCCAAGCGGAACTATATGCGATACAGCAAGCGGTGAACCGGGCAATCCAGCGGAGCCAAAAATGTACTATATGGTCTGACAGCCAATCAGGGATCAAGGCAATCGGCAACCCTTCCACCACCAGCCCACTTGCAAGATCAATTCAGAACATCCTCAATACAACCAACTCTATAAAGCTGTCTTGGATCAAGGCCCATGTTGGTCTTGAGGGCAACGAAATTGCAGACAGCTTGGCCAAAGAAGCAACCTCTCTTTCAGGGTCCGTACGTGTCACTACCAACCCCCGCGCTCATACTATAAAAGAATCACTACCGAGGAGGCTTATAAAACATGGCAGACCAGTTGGGACCAGGCAACAACAGGAAGACCAGTTTACGAAGTTTTGCCAAAAGTCACCCAAATTCATCAGTGCTGGCCTAGACAGGTCACCTTATTCGTCACCGGGCATGGGCCATTTCCATCCTACTTATTCAGAATAGGCGTGCTACCGAATGATTACTGTGCCTGTGGAGATGTGGGTAATCCAATACATTATGCAACCATATGTCCGATAACCAGCTCGTGGCACTTCACTAAGCCGAGCACCCATTTAATCAAGGAATGGACAAAAACCTGGTAACGAACAGCCATGCTAGGTCCAAGCTAATAGCACTTGTAAACTTCCTAATAGACCATAGAGACCTCTACATCTCCAAGCTACAATGAAGACGAAGAGGAGGACTAAATAATTCCGGAACCATAGATGTGCAACTGCTTCCAGCATCTGTAGCTACTATGATATCCACTAATCTCTTTTCCCTCCATAAACTACTTAACTAAGTTACACCAATTATTAAGTTACTTAGGATCAGCCTACTTTCTAAATTTTCCTGTTTTAATTGAATTTCTCTCCTTATCTCAAACCGTACACCACAACTGCCATAATTATCATGAACTGTGCCAAAATAGTTTTAATACTGTACAACCAAAGCCATCTACATGTCATGTCCTATGACACTGCTCTAATTTCTAGATAGCCCCAATTCCTAGTGCTCTAAGGAGCATTATTAATTAATTTATTTTCTATTTAGACAGCAATTGATACCCACCTTCTCCATTGTTAGTGATGCTTTGTTACTTGACCCTTCTCTAGTGCCAAAGGCTAAAGTACCTATTAAGAATAAACTACCAGAATTTGTAAATTTTATATTGATGTCATTTACTAGATTCTCCCAGTGGATGATCCACTGCCTCCTTTGTGCTTAAGCTATTTTAAGTATTTTTGTAATCCTTTTGTTGAATTTCTGTAAATTTTGTCCAATGTCTCTCTTTACTACTCTCACTTGTTTGCACCCATACTCTGTCACTTACCTTTTAATTGTTCTGTTTGTTTTGTTCCAATGATTGTCTGTAAATTTTGTCTTTGTCCCAATTTGATCTTACCAATAGTGTAAACTCACACACAGTTACTCACCTTGTATTTGTGCTGTCTAGTAATGTTTATCGCCCACATTAAACTAGTCCAATGGGGACAGCTAAAGGCAACTGACGGATACCCTCCACTAGCGTGTGAAGTTGTTGCGTTTTGGAGCTTAGCCTGCTGCAGCGGCGGTGCCACTTTCTTTTCTTCTTTCCAGCAAGTCCCATCTAAACTGGTAGAACCCTTCTTGGGTTAGGTACGGGGGACTTTGCTGGTGTATACTATACATTTTTACTCTCTAATTTTAAAATGTATTGGAGTATAATCTGTACTGAGAATTTTCAGTAATAATCATTTCTTAACATTACACGAAATATGATTAGAATAATTAAATTATGTTCTAAGCATACGAACTCCTTAGCCTATTTGATTTTTAAGGAAACATATTGTTACAACTATTTGGCTTGAAATATCTTAAACAGTTCGGAAATAGTTGGATATTCGGCAAAAAGTGCGCGATTAGACGTATTCTTTGTTAAAAACAGCATTGCTAATGATTTGGCGACCTTTTGGCGAAATTCTTAACAAGAAATAGATGTTTCTAAAAAAATTCATCATCAGAGTACTGGAACCATTGTTAAGGGAGATAGCCTAAACCTTCCACACAAAAACCTTGTCGTAACTCTTAGACTTCCCCGCTAAGTCTAATATAAATATCGTCATACTAAATGGAAGACGGGGTTAGTGAAGAGTGTGAAACAATCCCATTGCAGCTTTAAGAGCGCCATCTGTATAGAAAAAGTAGTTAGTTGATTTGCATCAAATGTGTAAACATGTATTTTGATTTTTGAAATAGAAACTAAACCAAGATCACTCGATTCTTTTATGAAGACAATTGACCTTGAATTTCAGTTTAATGCGTAAAAGCGATTGTCTGTCTTGTTTGTCTGAGGTGGTTTGTAGGTTTTTTTTTTTTTGTGCTAGCGGAATCGAAATTGTGTAATTATGATTTTGACAGCTGGAATTCTCCGCATGTTGTTGAATTTGCTACGAATAAAAGTCTCGTGATTTTTAAGAGATTATTTTATCGACTCTCAATTAACATGAACACCGGATGGCGGAATAGTATTATTAGCAATGGATTTGTATTTGTGGCTAAATATGATGTAAACTTAAGATTATCAGAATAGAGCCAAATATAACATGAGAAATATATATCAAATGAGTGAAATGGATTCCAGTAAAATCAGAAATCACGTAAATCTGAAAATTCGCCAAATGAAACGGTACCACATTTATTTGACATTCCATTCGACCAAAATATTCCTTTACTTTTTAATCAAAATTCTGTGCACCCCCTTCAGTTTTATTTTTCAGTTTAAATTATCAATATTTGTCAATATAATTGTCAGCAATCTTCAATATTTTCCAGCTTTAGTTTTTGAAAATTATATCCTCTGATAAAAATCAATTAATGCTCTATTTGTGTGAATTCGTTTCTTAAACGCTCTATTTGTAACATTCTTAGTTTCCTTAAACAGTTTAAATACATCTCGCATATCTAAGCAGCATTAAGAAAAGAAGGATTTTAATTGATTTTTTTTATTGCTTGGAAAATATCTTCGCTTTTGATAAAAAAACAATTGAAGTTCAATTTGTGAAAATTCTTTCTTCTTCAAACAATTCAAAAAGAGCTCGCGTGTGTTTGAATAATTTTATACTCAGAGTTAAAAAAAAGAAGGAATAAAAATTCTTATGATTTTTTTTTATTCTCAGCTAAGCCTTGGAAAACAAATTTTAAAACTTTTATTTTTCTTAATTTAATTTACTCTCACATTTGTTACTATATGCAATATATGAGAATTATTATTACAACGGGGACTTACAATATTGTATACATACCAATTCTAATGATGCAAAGTATTATGAAATTCAATAATGATTTCTTTAGAGTTCATCAAAAAAAAAGCAAATGTTAAAAGTAAAATATTACTGTTATTATCATATGAATTACATGATTAACATTTAATTTAATACTATAAATTTACAGTATCACATATTTTTTGTAATATCATGAAATCTTCTGTAGTTGTATTTTAAAGTAAAGACAAAATTTTTGCATTCATTTTTCGGTACAAAAAACTATCATCAAAATATGTTTTCCAACTTTTAGTTAAGCAAATGAAAAACCTTATTTGCTTTGTTTTTGCAGAAAATAAATAATCAATTTTTCCAATTTAAACTTTATCATCCCTTTTAATTTTTTTTTAACAGTCTTCAAATTACACATTTCAAACAACTGTAACAAAGGTAGTTTTTATATAAATTTTTAAAGTTAAAAAAATTCAATCTTCCAAAAAAAATTCATTTTGAAGAACAATTTAAAACAAAGAAAAGTTATGTAAATATTTCAATTCTGATTATTTTTTAAATAAAAGAAAACATTTGAGTCGTAAAAAGCAATTTGCTTTCATTTATTATTTTGTTTTAATCGTTCCACTGGAAAAAATATTTCATAACGATTTTTTTCACAATTTATAACATATTAATAAATCCATGTATCACTTGGGTTAGAATATGCTTCTACAAATCATATTAAGACTAAATGTGATGTATTTACAATTTATAAAATTATTTGCACTTTTGTATCCTTAACATTATTTTACGAAGTAAGAAATTCTTTATAAAAAAATCCAGGCATAAATTTCCTATATTTTTATGGTTATAAATTTTAGTTTTAGGAGAAAAATCAAATTTACAAAAATTTGTATCTTTTAAAATAATTACATTAAAAACAGCTCTTGTTTTTTTTTTTTTTTTAACAATGCAGTTTATTATTTTTAATGTAATAAAAGAAAATAAGAATTCATTTTTTGCTTTAAGAATCTTTTCGCTCTTATTTTTCAATACAACTAAAAGTAAGAAATACCATGTTTTCATTTTTTAAAAATCGTCGAATACTTTAAGATAGTTTTAATATTTTTTTTACATTTATTTCATGTGCGATAATTTTTATGTAACTTTTACGAAAGCTCTCTATTTTATGTCTAAAATAATCTAGAAAATAATCCCTTTAAATCTCTAGAGAGCATTTCTTACAAAGTTTTTTTTATTATAACTTTTATTTACATTAGATATGCTCTTAAGCGTATAAAGTCAAACCAAATATTTAACTTTCAACGAAAATAATTATAGACAACCCTTGAATCATTTTTTTTTGTTAGTTAGTAAAATATAAAAAAATTCCTTCATGTATTTGATATTGAAAAGATTAAGTACACGAAACTGACCTTCAAGATCTTAAAATATTATTTTTTCTTAATAGTTAGGAGTTTTTATAAGTGCATCTCTTGGGAAAGAAAATATAAAGCACTTAATTCGTTGTTAAATATTCAGAGAAATTAAAAGTATCTATATATTTTAAAATGTTATAAATTCATAAATCACTTGAATTTTATCATCCCTTTATTAATTGAATAATGCTCTTTATAATTCCAAAAACTATAAATCATATAATTTTTTCTGAATACATTAATCATCCATATATAATTATCTAAGTATATTACCTAAGTACATTAATTTAATGAATCATCTTAAAAAAAAGATTTTATTCTGGTTAAAAAAAGAGTTTGAAAGTTAATAAAGATTGAAATATTTCAAAAATTTGAAAGAAAATACATTTCATTTTTAAATATCACTACAATAAATGAATTCCTTTATAATATTTTAAACAGCACAGTCTAATAACATTTCTTGTCAACAATAAAGAAATTTGATTCAAAATGCTATGTATATTTAATATCTACAAAGAAATTAATTTTGTCTTTTCTCCAAATACATTAATTTAATGTACTAGCTAAAAATGCATCCTTTATCCCAATTACTCAATGAATCTAAAAGTTAATCAAGCTGAAAATATAACTTAAATTTAAGAAATGAAATATTTATGAAATTCTTAAAACCACTTGCATCATTAAATGCTATTTATATTATCATCAGCATATTTTAATGATATCTTTTTGTAATTAAGCATTTATTTACATTATTATGCATAGAAGCTGCTATTAATTACGTAAATGCTCTAGTTTCTTCTTTTTTTCTAAATAAATTAATATAATGCGCCCAAAATAAGCAACTTTTTATTCAAATTAAAAATAAAGGTATCTATAAAAAATAAAATACTAAATTTTTCAAGCATTTCCAATCATAATTAATTCTATTTATATTCTCATTATTATATTCTAATGGTATTTTTATTAATAATAATCATCTTTTCTCTTATGTTTAAATATTTTTATTAATTCTTTAAAAAAAATCGTAATTCAAGCTTTTTTCTAAATACATTGATTTTATACTCCAAAGTTTAAAAAAAAAATCTATCCCGGCAGAAAGAAAGGGTCTAAACTTTAATCAAGGTTTTAATAAATTGAGAAGAAAAGTCATTTCTTTTTAATATATCACTGACATTAATTTATCTTCCTATTTTTATTAATTTATTCCAATGATACTTGTTTTAAAATTCTTAATGAACTAATCTGCATTATTTGGGTAGTTTCTGTCCACAACAATTTATTAACTAAACAAAAGAGTCCTAAAAAATACATTTTTTCTACAAATTTACTTTAATGTGATATATAACTTAAATATCAGTAAAATATTATTTTCAAACATTTCATTTGGAAATTCCACAGTAATTTTTTTTTTTACAAATATATGTACATACAATTTATTTTTGATTTTTAAAGACATTTAGAATGGCGAATTCAATTATAATTTTTAGTATTAAGTTAGCATAATTTTTTTCAAACGAAACAAAAGGAATGCAGGAAACAATTTCGTTTATCACAGACAATTTTGTTATTAATTCAAATGCTTTCCTACATCGTATTACCCTTTTACTACATAGTCTTACATATCTAACTCCAAATACCTTTATTTCCCAAGTTATTCAGTTTCAGTTAGTCTTATTTAAAAAAGGAGGAAAAGTATATCTTTTAAGTTGTTATACGAGATTTAATTTATATACATATATATATATATATATATATATATATATATATATATATATATATATATATATATATATATAAATGTTTTTGAAAAAATATATTGAAATTTCTATCAAACTGTCATTCAAGACTACGACGTAGTTTTAACATATCGATTAATCTTTTATTTTATTTTATTTCTTTACTTACCTTTAAAAATTTTCGTATTTTTTTTAAAATTTTTAGTAAATTTATTTAATTTATTAACAAAATAAAATTATTTCTATTCTTGGTACAATAAACTATTTTGCTTCATTTAATAAGGAAGAAAATGTAATTTTGTTCCATGCATCTTTAACTCATAAAACTATCTGCTGATCTATCTATTAAACATTCGCCTCTCTAATTTTACATTCTGAAATTCGTAGGTTGGAATACCTTGTTTAACGCCGTTGTTGCATTGGCTCGGAATTCAATTTAAATATTTGGACCTGATCTAACTATATCTTATGTGTAAGATATGATTGTAATTCAACAATCTAAACGGGTTTAGAATCTCAAAGACAATTCACAACTTTGATGACAAATTTTTTTGTGCTGTCTACATTGCAGCGTATTCAGACTGGTACGTCAAAGACAAAGAGTGAGCTGAGCTAATAACGGAAAAGTGGTCAACTTAATTATTCAATATAGATTAAATATTTATTCACGATCTATATTGTTGATATATATATGACACTTGGACAAACCAAGCTCCTATGCCGTTGACTATGCGAATTTAAGTCAGAGTCTTTCGTTTAACCAGAGCACCATGAAGGTAAAAATATGGCATTGCTCTAAATTCCTCCAATGGATGGCACCACCAGATCATTCACTCCCTCAGTTTCGACATTGATCTGAATGAGGCAAAAATTGTCTTCACACCCTTACACCTATGGTAACTGCTTAACTACCGACCACAGGAATTTCGATTCCACGGATTTAACGAGCACGTATATCGCATATACTCGGTGAGTCCTTGGTGGCATTGGGAATTTAACCCCAGTTTTCCGGACGATGGCCGATGCCCTAATCACAGGACTACCACGGCCCATTCACAATCTATGAATAATTGCAATGAATAACTAATAATATTGATATAGATTGTTCAGGAAACAACTTCTGTCGACTTGTGGAGTCTAGAAATATTGAATTTTACACTTTCAGCAATGTTCTGCTGAGAGAGAGAGAGAGAAGTTCCAGGTCATTAAAATTTACTTACTTTGAGAAAATCCCTCAAATCTGGTCTCATTAGATTTTCATTCGCTGGTATTTCGTTTTAATCTCGAGGATGCTCAGAGATCTTTATCAAAGAGCAATGGCCACTTAGAGTTCTATCTATAACATAAATGCATTCTTCAGGTGTTGTAGTGAACGTGGTAATTTCAGAAAAATTCCGAGAAAACCCAGGTTCGTTATTAATTGAATAAGAGATAAATTCAAAACAAAAATGCAATAAAACTTAATAACTTATTTTAGCAACTTAATGACAAGACAAATTTACATTTACAATTGTAACTTTCTTGAATAAATAACTGAAATTCTAATATTGTTATTTGTTTTATGACATTTACACATTAATATATCATAACTGAGTGTGACCAGACGGAAAAGGAAAGATAGAGCAGATTCACCCCTTTTAGAAGTAGCAGTGTGTGTGTCAGGAAAGTTGAGGCAGGGCTCCTAATGGATTGGGCAGTTATATACTCCGTTTACAACTAACATCTTTTTAGCTTCTTATTATGCTCAATAAGGACCCAATCTTCAATTGTGGACTCGTTTTCTATCTCGGGCTTCTGTGTTTCGCCTCCATCTTTAGATGCAGTTTTTAACTATCGTCGTAGCTCCTCCTCTTTACACCATTGCTTTTTCCAAAGTTCCATACTACCTCCAACACCTCTATGGGATAGGTCAGAAATTTCTCCCCCTTAATCCCGACTGATCAGATTTACAAATAAAACATATCATAAAACATTAACTTATCTTGCAATTTTCCCAAAATCATTCCTCTATTCCGAAAGAAAGAATTTATTCCTTTATTGCACTTGCTTCATTGTGCCAATTTTTATTACATCCTTTCCCTTATATTATTACAGCTTAGTTTGAAAGAAAAAGAGGAAACTCCTAAATTTAAAGTGCAATAAAAATATAAATATCTATTTTCTCAGGGTTTGGTTATGTCGTTTTACGCTACGACATTAGGTATCTCCAATGTAATCATCAGGGATCCGTATCAACAATGTATTCATCAGGGATCGGTATATAGTGTTGATTTTGTCTTAAATCAAAATTTGATTTATATTACTCATCACCCTAAATCTGAACTAATCATTAAAAAATTTTCAGTTTTTTATTTTTTATTTTTTTACTTATTTATTTATTTTTTGTTATATTTGTGGCAATTTTGAAAGTCTAAAATTAACTTTTACAATTTGTAAATGCTTTTTTATATTCTATTTCATTAATCGAGCTTCAAAATTAACCTTTTTTACGGTGCATGCTTTAAATTAAAGCTGGTTTGTTTTACTTATTCTTATAGATATTTAATTGAAACAAATTATAAATAAGAAACCCTTTAAAACTAATGTCAACAGATAGGAAAAATTTAAATAAAATGGAATCGCTTCATTTTTTTATATGAAATATTTTATGTTCATATAGAAAAATAATCATTTAATACACAAGACTTCTTTCAAAAAAAAAAATTGGTGAAGTTTGTTCGAAATTTTAAGATATTAAACAACGCATTATGATAAAATATTATCACATTTTTCCATGATGTATTATATCGGCTTAGTTTACTTCTTCTGTCCATAAAATAAGGGCTGTTCTTTACTAATCAGAATTGATAGTCATATAAATGTTTTTTATATTATCCTTGTTTGCATATGAGTGAGGAAAAGCTTACAATGGAGATTTAGTGTGTAAGATCTTTTGATATGTAAAGACTATTATTATCTCTTATGGGAACTTTCCATAAATAATGAACTTTAATTAAGTAAGGATATTACCGACAAAGTGTATAGCTTAGTTATATCATAGAATAACTAGGTGTTTCATGATATAAATAGACAAATCATTTAAGGTATATAATTAGGAAAAAATTTTATACGCTTTGTTATTCTATGAATTAATTAATGGTAGACAACTAAAATGAAAAATTGACAATATCAAAATTATTTTTTATAAATTAATTGATTACAATATACATAAAATCTCTTGAAAATTACATTTTCTGCCTATTGCGAATGATTAAATAAAAAACAAATTGTAAAAATATTTGTTAATGATCCAAAATGTAACGCCAACATAAATACACTATTTTAATTCTACGTCTAAAAGCAATGGAATGAAGTGCACGCACACACAACATGCAAAATCGCTATAAGCTGTTCAAAACCATTAAAATGTAGCTGGAACCGGCTCGAAGAGGTTTCAAGAACAGATTTCTTATACTTTAATGATCAAATAATCGTTGTTCGATAGAAAATATTTTTTCCCAGAATTAAATAATTATATGAACTTTAACTGGCTGGCTTAGGGATTTCATAAAATACTCAATTATTCCAGAAAATAACGCATTTCACACTTCAATAACAACAATATAAAATGCTTTCAAATAATACGAAAGTAAAATATATTCAAAGCAATAGTTAAAAAAATAATGTTAATGTTGGCGTAAGCAAAGCATTGATCTCAATATTTAAAAGAGGTTACTGATAAATATTGCAATTATTAACTTACAATTCGAACAACGAGCGATTACGATTCGCGAGCTTCATTAAGATTTACTATTTTGATCGATATTTTGTGATCTGTGGAAATTGGTAACATTACAATCAAAATAAAGGGAGAAGAAAGGTTCGAATTCTGTGAAGTTGAAAGCAGCTAGCTCTTCATCGAATAGTTGCCGGCTGATTGGAAACCAATTAATTCAGTTCCTTTTTTAGAAAAGTTTCTCATTAGAATTATAAGTTATATTTTAATATTTATTTATAGAAAAAAAAATTTATTTCCTCTTCAGCTCAAGTTGAGCGAAGACTTATTGCCTTTTTCGGAATAGAAGCTTCCACGGAACACAGAAGCCATAAGTCTGGCTTCCTCTAAAATTCAAGTATTGGATATTTTACAAAATGAAGATCTAAACAACATGGATTTAAACATGGCAGAAGAAAGCATTTACGGAGCTAATTTCCTTAGAACCGCAGAAAATGATATGAATTGTCTCTTAGCTGCAAAAGAAAATGGGGTAAACACATTTAACATATTCCTAAAAGCCAACAATGGAATGTCAATTCCGAAAAATAAACCCCGGGAACTGAAAAACGAACTGATAATAAAGATAAAGAACTTCAGAAAGATCTCTAACAAGACAATAACAAGAGACGGTAGACTACTAATGACAACGCAAGACATGGAAACAGCTACAGAAATATTAAATATCAAAGAGTTACAAGGGGTACCGGTACACTACGAAATCCTATGGGAAAGCATCTCTACCAGGTTTCTACTATTTAATATTCCAACGGAAACTCCATTAAAAGAGATTGCAGAGGAGCTGAGCGCTGAAAATAAAATCCAAATTTTAGAATTAAGAAGATTCAATAAGAAAAACCGTGAAGTGTCTCGGTTCTGGTATCTATTCTGGGAATAAAGATACCAAAAGAAATAAAACTGTTTTTTACCAACCACAGAGTGGAACTATTCGTAGACAGACTCCTCGCCAATGTGGTAAGTGTTTCAAATTCACTCATAATCCTAACAAATGCCCTTATGAAGTATTGTGCGTTCACTGTGGAGACAAAAAAATGGAGAAATATGCTTAAACCAAATGAGATGCTCCAATTGTACGGGCTCACATAGAGCCGATTATAATGAGTGCCCAACTAGGGCAAAGAAAAGAAATACTCAAATTTAAGGCAGAAAATAATACTTGACACTAAGCGAAGCCAGAAGGCGATTCGCAAACAAAAACACTTCATACGCAAAGAAAGTTTCCCTATGCCTACAGCCAATCTAGACATAGAATCGATGCAAGGGATCTTTGATAAATTGGCCCTTAAACTGATAACCTCAATTGAAAAGATCATAGAAACACAATTAACTAAAATTTGTAATATGTTTAAAAATCATTAGACTCACAGTGAATAAAATTAATGAATCCGTCTTGACTAAAATGAATGAAACTATCTCTAAATTAACACACCAATCTCTCCTGAAAGAGAAAGGAAGAAAAATCAAAGATAATAAAAATCCCAAATCCTCAAAACCAGACCAGATGGACTACCAACAATATGAAATAGAGAAAGAGATTGATCTTTCAGATTTCTCTGTTGGATGATTAGAGTACCTACTTTTTACCTATTTAATTATATTTTCATATTTGAAGGGATTTCAAATAAAAATTCTTATATCAGTTCTATATAAGTGCTATAAATCTTCAGTTTATAAACACTTTTTCAAAATGAAAAATTGTACAGTGGAATGCGAGGAGCGTTACCAACAAAATAGACATATTTAAGTTAAAACCTTTCATATCCGCAGATGTATTAGTTATACAAGAAACTTTCCTGAGACCAAAAGATTTATTTAATATAAAGAAAAAAATAATCTATAGAAAAGACAGAGAAAATAGAAGCGGAGGCGGCCTAGCGATTGCAGTGACAGAATCATCATCATCAAAAGTAACCTATAAGAAACATATATAGCAGCAGTGAAACAGAGATATTGATAGTGAAAATAACTAACAGGAACGAAACAATCAACATATTGAATATATATTCACCCAAAGGAAAAATTGAATATAATGAATATCGAGACATACAAAAATACATAACACACAAATGCCTAATTTTAGGAGACTTTAATATCAAACATGATTTATGGGGAGGGGAAACTAGCACTCAAGAGGGGCAAAAATTGACCGACTGGATAAACGAACACAATCTCTGCATACTGAATTTAACCAATCCGACACATATTTCTCCTGCAGGTAAAGTTTCAATTATAGATCTATCATTTTGTACCTCTAACTTATATCCACAATGCCATATAACTATAGAAGAAGATTCATTTTTCAGTGACCATTTTCCTATAGTCATAGACATTCTTACCCCAGATCAAACTTCAAAAGTGTATAAGATTCACAGATGGAAAGAAATCATCAATCAAATAAACGAAGAGTTGTGCAGTGAAAGCAACAGTTCGTATGACAATTTCATAATATTGCAGTCAAAGCCATAGAAGAAAACAGCCATGAGCAGAAAATACCTGAAAAGCAGTACTCTGGTGGAATAATTTATGTAGTAAATTTTCATTTCTAAAAAAGTGTATCTAAAAAGCAAGAAATACCTTAAAAACAAGAATTGGATATTGTACAAAAAAGTTTTCTGCAAAATTAAGACGCACCATAAAATCCTCTAAAACCAAATATTGGGATGATGTCTGCAAGAAGCAGCAAGACCCGTACCTACTTTTCCGAATATTTAACTCTATGAATCGTCGATACAGAGATACCCAAAACTCTAACCTCTTAATAAATTTTAATAACCAAGAACTACATTCACCTAAATCTCAAAGTGAAGCTTTTGCAACACACTTCAATAACAAGATACACCATGAGCCAATACCAATAGACTACTCTGGACCAGAAAATATGATTTTAAATAAAAGTTTACAATCAACGAGCTCAATTTAGCGATTAAGAAAACTAGAATATCCACACCAGGAGAAGACAAAATTTCTGCAAAAGTATTTAAATCCTAAATGAAGATAACACACGAAAGATACTCAAAATCTTTAATGATATATTTGATCAATGCTCTATTCCTGACAGCTGGAAATCGTCTATTATAATACCAATTCCCAAACCAAACAAACCACAATCCATACTAAATTCATACAGACCGATATCTTTAACTTCTGTTCCTGCTAAAATTTTTGAAAGAATGCTGTCCTATAGAATTACAAATTTCCTAATTACTAACGAAAAGATAGAAGAACGTCATCTAGGGTTCATACCTTTCCGAGACAGTCAAACTGCAATACAATTGTTTCACTATGATCTGCATCAGGCAAAAGCTCAAAAGAAATTCATCATTGCAATATCATTGGATATAAAATCTGCATATGATTCCGTGTACATTGATGGATTAATATACAAATGCCTACAGCTGGGAATAACAGAAAAACTGCTAGTGGATTCATAACTTTCTACAAGATAGAAGGCTGAGGGTAAGATGGAGAAATACATCCTCGCAATCGGTTCAGTCAACAAAAGGAGTACCACAAGGTAGTGTGTTATCTCCCATTTTATTTACAATCTTCATGTCAGATTTCCATGAAACAATCCTCAAGGAGTTAAACATATAATATACGCAGATGACATACTTATTTACTGTACAGATGAAAAATTGGAAATAATCAAGAAAAAACTGCAAGATACTTTGTATAACATAGAAAATGGAGTAGTTACTGAAACTACAGATAGCTTATCAAAAGTGTTCAGCAGTAAACTTGTCCAGGCGCAGAGAAAATCCCTGACTGGTCAATACAATACAATAATGAAAAATTAAATGGAAAGACACTCTTAAATTCTTAGAATAATATTTACAAGAAATGGAAACTTCCGTTCGTTCGTAACATACTTAAAATATAAAGCAGCTAAAAGAATAAACATTTTAAAAGCACTCTAATAAAAATTATGGAGCAAGATCACATCATCTAATGCAGTTGGCAAAATCATCTATCTGCAGTATTCTACACCACACTAGCAATATTTTTAGCTTAACAAACCACTCAGTCATAAAACCTTTAGAAACAATACAAACGTCGGCATTAAGAATTGCATTAGGATTACCGATTCACTCCTAATATTCTCCTACGAAAGATTGCTAATACTGGCACAATAGAATCTGAATTTAGGAAAATATCAAGCAAATTTTGGTTAAAGCATATCTCATTGGAACAACAATCACCTCTCAAAAATATCATCCAAATCAGCTTCAATTCAGTTGAAAGATATCACATACCCCTAATGAAAACAATAGAGGAAGAAAACATTAAAATATCCCACTTCATTCAGTTTAAATACCCACAAATCTCACTTTCCAAACAATTTCTCAATCCATGTAGACAAATACGATTTCCAAGATAAATCTCTCACCAATCAAGAAATTATTCAATTTTTCAATGATTTTGACAAAAGTCTACTAGACCAACCTAACAGGATAGCCACAGATGCATCTAAAAAGAAGACATAACCTCTATTGCTGGATGGTCTGAAAAGGATCTTTGGATGCATAATTAATAATATAAACTCGGTCTTTTTCTGCGGAAGCTATGGCGATCTGTCAAGCTATAGATGAATTAATCATTTACGAAAGAAGAAATATAATATATACAGATAGTAAATCTGTCCTTATGGCACTGATGGAATGTAACCAAAAATCAGCAAGTATAATATTAAGATTAAAACACAAAATATGGCAAGCTTCAAAATTCTTCAAAGAACTTCAAATTATTTGGGTTCCAGCCCACAAAGATATTATAATAAATGAAAAAGCTGATAAACTAGCCAAAACGGTCACAAAAGACAACGTATATATAGAGTGGATTACCATAGAAGACTTTTACTCATACATCAAAAGCAACATCAAAAAAACCCAAGATAAAATATTCAAAAACAGTAAATATTACCTGAGGGTTGGAGACATCCCGGAGTGGAGCTCGATGGGGAGATCTCTCGTCTCGCGCAAAGAGGATGTACTGCTCGCCAGAAGCCTTGCTGGCGTTCTGCTGACTCCAGCGCTGCTTTGCCGGTTCAATCTGATTGATTCAGACAGATGCAGCTCATGCTATGCAGTTGATAATGCTGAACATATAATCTTATATTGCCCCAGATATAACCAGGACCGCAAACAATTCTTGCATAATTTAAAAATACAAGTGCAAATAACAAATTACAAACAGTTGGTCGAAATCATCACATCGAACCCAAAAAATCTAAAAACATTTATTAAATTCCTTATGAGTATCAACAGTTTTTGAAATAGATGTTCCTAGAATAATAGAGACAAAAGCCGGAGCAGCTAAAAGTCTCAGAACAGCTACCAACCAACCAACTATTTTGATCAAAAAACTCAATCTTACTCAATGCGAGCTATAAGCCTACGAGTATAAAGCTCCAAAACTGTTTTTGTCTTAACCTAACCTAACCTAACCTTACAATTCTATTAAGGAAAAATGGCGGATAGTTCTAAATTGCGAAATACGTAAATTTCGAACTCTGATTATTTTGTCATTATTTAATGTTTTCTTTGACACATTTTCTCCTTTTTCGTGTTGCAACTATCGTCTGAATTTGGCTTAGTGTTTGACTGACAAAAGGTATTTCTGAGTATTTTTGTTTTTTTTTATTTTTACTAAATTTTTAATTTATTCTTTGTTTCCTTCATATTTTTATTATTATTATTATGGATTCAAAATGACTGAAGCAGAGACTGAAATGATTTACACGGATTGCGATTTACACATTCCAAAATTAAACACTACAAGATTATTGACTTTCGAAGATTCTATTCCACAACTAATCCAGTTAGCTACGGAAAATGGTATTAATAAGTTCTTCATTTTCTTGTCTCCCACTGATGGTACTGCATCTATTCAAAAGAAACCTTACAATTTAAAGCAAGATATAATTCAACTTGTAAAGAATCACAAAAAAATAATACAAATTCAACACACCGGTCAAGGTAAGCTTCTATTCGAAACTAATTACCCAGATACTGCTGTAGAAATAAACAATATAAACAATATTCTTGGAGTACCTGTTAACTCCAGTTCTCAACCTGAATACATTTCTTTAAGATTTCTTATAAAAGAAAAAAATGTAGACTTACCTTTATATCTTGTTTCTGAAGAAATTACGCAAAATGGCTTAACGATATTAAGCTTACAGAGATTTACAAAAAAGAATTCAGAAGAAAATATTTTAGTGAGCGTCATTGGACATCATCTACCTCAAACTATTCACTTATTCTATTCCATCATTCCAATTTCTCTTTTCAGTTACGAAAAAATGTAAATAAGAAATCTTCCTATGTAAAAACTGAGGAAAATTCCATAGAGACTCTCCCTGTGGCTTGGAACACCTAAATGTATAAACTGTCAGGGAAATCATGCAGCTAATGACATTTCCTGCCCTACGAGGCTTGAAGGAAAAAAATTCTTACATATTAAAAGCATGAACCATCTTCCATTTATTGAGGCGAGAAGACGTTATAATAAATCTTTAAAAACCAGTTACTCCAGTGTAACCAAAAGTCATCTTCCTTTCGTGCCGAATCAAAATGAAATAACTGATATTGTTAAAAAAAGCAGTGACTGAGATGTCTTCTATTTTCGAAGCAAAATTAATTGCGATACAGGCTAGACAAAATCAAATGGTCTAAAAAATGTTCTCATTCATGAAAGAATGTATACGAACATGTTCTAATCAGCTAGATCAGTTTCTAGATCTTCTCCAAGAAAGAGTCAATCAAGATCTATCCAGTCAAAAGATAAGTCCAAAAAATTAATTGAATCAGCAAATTATATCTCCCGAGCAACCTATTATGAAGTCTCCTCAATCAAATACTAAATCTGCAGAACATAACATTGAAGAAAGAATTGAGCCAGGAAGTAGGCGTAAAAAACATTCATAATTTTTTTATATTAAAATATTATTTTACTACGAGCGCAATTTTTTTGATTTTTAATAATTGTTCATGTTTTTCGTTTTATTTAATGTTCGATTTAATATCTTGGAATGCAAGAAGTGTTCTATTTAAGCACCCGTATATAAAACTTCCATGCTTTCAATCTTCCGATGTCTTACCAATTCAAGAAACGTTTCTTAAAAAATCCGACTTATTTCAAATTTAGATTAGATAGGCTAGATGGCCGTGCTGGAGGACTTCTTTTTGCTGTTGATAAATCTTTACCTGTGTAAGGTTTAAATATATCTCGCTCAGATGATAACGATACAGAAATATTAGCTTTAAAATTACTATATCCAAATCATCACTAACTGTAGTAAATGTTTACGTCCCACACGGTAAATTTTCAAGTTTATTTTTTTTTCCATGGCATCTTATCAAATATTCATCCTCTCTTCATAATAGTTGGAGACTTTAATATACGAAGTTCGGTGCTTGGTAGTTATTCAAACTCTCCCGAATGTTCAGAATTCCTCGATTAGATACTGGATAGAAACATTTGTATTTTATCTACCTCTCAGCCTACTCATTTCGGACTCCACCATAGACCATCCCTTATCGATTATAACTTTGTATCTCCTGATATTTTCCCTTTTTGTACATTCTCAATCAGTTCAGATAGTTATGGTAGTGACCATGCCCCTGTAAAAACAAGTTTCAAAATCTACAATAACGATTATTCGAAAGGTACTTTCCGCAATAGAATTTTATGGACTGGCTTCTTCAATTCAAGGAACACTCAAATTCTAATAACGGACTAGTTTCTGTAGATCATTTCCAAATTTTATGCAAAACTATCTTGATAAATTCAGGAAAAAACAAATCTTTCCGTTAAAATTATATCCTCCGTGGTGGAGATTGGAATATTGTTATTTTTTGGGTCAAAAAAGAAAAATTTGGAGGAAAGCGAAAAGTTCTCTTAATTAGACTCTATGGATACAGTACCAACGAATTTCTGCGAAACTTCATCAGCTTCTTCTAACCCTTTCCAGAAATTTCTGGGATAAAACTATGACAATCGCTGGTATATCTAAAGACATTTATTTAATTCTTAAAAGACTTAAAAATAGATCTAATTACTCACCAATTCATCATCTACTAATTTCTAGTGAAACTTCAATTATTTCGGATCTTGTTGTTCAGGCTAACTTATTTACCAAATTTTATTCTCTTCAAGATGAAACTGAAGTACCTCTCGATTTAAGTTCAAACTTTGATTTTTAAAATGTAACTCTACATTCTCCCACTCAGAGCTCCAATTGGCGACTTCTAAATGCAAAAATACTTGAACTGGTCCTGATTAAATATCAGCTAAAATTTTAAAGGGTCTATCAAACATAGCTTTACGATCCTTTTTGTCACTCATAAATAACTCTTGGTTAAGCGGTATTGTTTCCCCATCTTGGAAAAAAATTCATTATAATTCCTATAACAAAACCTGGGGAAAATACTATTTTAGTTAATTCTTATTCCCCAATTTCTCTTACAAGTGTTCTATGTAAGGCCATGGAACGCATGATTTTAAATCGTCTAATATATCATATCTCCCTTTCCAAAGATTTCATCCAAATCATCATGGATTTATGCCTTATAAAGATTGCGATAGTGCTCTTTCTATCCTTCATCATCATATTATTGCTTTATGCTCACAGAGAAAATATATCATATACGCAACTGTAGACATATCTCAAGCTTACGATTCAGTGCGGCCAGACGGTCTTATTTATAAGCTCTTCCAATTTGACATCAGAGAAAATGCTGCTCATTGGATATTAGATTCTTTATCGGATAGAAGTTTTAAAGTAATTAATTAAGTGTTTTATTTATGCTGATGACATAATCCTTTTCACTGCTCATTCATCACAAGAAAGTCTACAGCAAAAAAGGCAGACTGCAATCATAAAACTTGAACAATGGTGTGAAGAATGGAAACTAAAAATTAATTCCTCAAAATGTTTAGTCATTGATTTCTCTTCCAAAATATCTGCTGTAAATTTTGTACTAACTATCAACCGATTACATATCTCTTGGTCTAAGCACATAAAAATTCTGCGCCTCTATTTTACTAATAACTTAACCTTCAAGTATAATTTCCAAATGAAAAAAAAAATCCATCCAGAAGAAAATTAATGTTTTAAAAGCTATTGCAGGTAATAGATGAAGAGCAAAAACTAATCATTTACTTCATATTGTTCAGTCCTTCATTAGAAATAGCCTGGTCTATTTACATCTGCGAGTTAGTCAGATAGAAAATTCTTAGATCCAATATATCATTCAGTTCTTGGAATTGCTTCAAGTCTTCCACGCTGGACATCAATTCCACTTCTTCTGAAAGAAGCTGGAAGACGAAAGTGTCTCTCTACTAGGATGTATACTCGTATTAGAAACCTTGCAGTTTCTACCAGATCCCCGGTTGGTAGTTTGTGGGAAATTATGCGATACACCCAAATTTCGGGCTCTCTTCCGCTGAATTTACGAATGAAAAAAATGGCTCGATAAAAATGGAATTCAAGAATCAGGTTTCTTAAGAGTTCCTTTAACTCCTGCCTCTGATAATGTTATAATTTAAAGATCTTAATTATTTAATATTCTTTTCACCATTCACCATATTGTTTTCGATCAAATTACAAAATCATCATTTCATGAATTATTGTTAGGTTACAATTCAAAATGCAATCTTGGTTAATTTAAAATTTTATTTATTAATGAAAGTTGTAAAATTTTAAATTGTCTTTGTCAATTTAAACTAACCATAAAGTGGATATTTTGTCATGTCTTTTTAATTTTGATTTTCTGCAATTCTATTCTCCAAATATTAATGACTTAAATCAATGGAAAACGACTTCTCAAACCGATGTTTTGCTCCTTATATTAGAAATCGTTTTATTAATAAAATTAACTTTGACACAATATTATCAGACATTCGAAAGTGAATTTCGCCTTGTTTGCTGTCTATCGAAGTATGTGATTTAATTGCATTCAGCAAATTCGTCGACATTTACAACGCCATCTCAATACGATGTGACGAGGATGAAACGTTATCAGATATTAATGGATAGTTTAAACCAATGAGAATCGTAATAAAGTGGCGTACGAAGAATCTCAGCTGTGACGAAGAAACAACCATTTTATGGTTAATAAACTGATTTTGTGAAGATATGGGATATTCACATAATGAAAAGCAACTAAAATATAACTAAAATCTTAACTTGTATTCCGGAGGAAATTTGTTAAAGACAAAGAAAACATTTGATTTACTATATACTGATATGAAAATATAATTCTGACATTTTCATAGGCTTAATACTCGGATTATTGTCTAATTAGCTATATTTTCCCAATTAATAATTAAAATAATACAAATTAAGTTTTTTTCCCTGGTTCAACCTTGATACCACTTCAAACATTATAAATGTTGCGGCTTATTCCTCCTGGTTGACTGCAACAATAAACCGGGATTACGGATGTCATGTATTTACAACTGCGAGCTTATCAGACCGAAAAATCTTGGAACCGATATGTTACTCAGTTCTTGGGTGTGCTACAGTTCTTTCTCGCTTAACACTAATTCTACTTCTTCTGAAAGAAGCAGGGGTCGAACCTCATTCTGTAAGACAAAACTTTCTCTCTACAAGGATGTACATTAGAAACCTTGCACTTTCTACTAGATCTCCATGTGGTAGTCTGTGGGAATAAATGTCATACAGCCATATCTCTGGCGCTCTTCCTCTATCTTTGCGAATGAAAAAATGGCTTGAAGAAAACGAAATTCAAGAATCACATATTTTAAAAGTTCCAACAAAACCTACATCTGTTAATATTAATTTAAATATATTTCTTAGAAAATATACTTTTCAGACTAAAAATCTTCCGACAAATACTATCAATGACCTCTATTTTCTATGAACTGCATAATACTTCTGAATGGTCCAATCATATATTATTATTAACTGATGCATCTAAAATAGAAAATAAACTTGCAATTTATAACAGAAGAAATAACTCCTTTGTTTCCGGGCAAATCAATAACTCTAATTCCATTTTTACAGCAGAGTCTTTGGCTTTATATCTGGCGGTGACTAAATTCTGTATTTCTCCCTCCAACTATGTCATATTATCAGACTCTTTATCCTGTCTAAACAGTTTGAATACTCTGTCAACCTCTTCCCCAACCATCATTCAACACATCGGATCAGCTTCAGGAAATGCAATTAAGATTTGCGAATCTATTCAATTGGTTTGGATTCCAGGTCATTACGGAATTGCTGGGAACGAAAAAGTAGATGCTCTTGCAAAATTGGCCATTAATAAAAGTTATATTCTGCACTCGATTTCACCTGAAGACCTTATCCATAATATAAGAAACATTTTTATCAATTATAATAACAACGAATGGAATAATAATAAATACGCCTCTAACTTTTCGCACATGTCTTCTATCACGAAAATTCCCCGCAATTATACTAATTCTCGCCTTCAAGAAGTGTGGCTAGCTGGAGTTAGAACTAGATCTTTTCCGACAAATGCTAAATTACATAAATTCAGACTTTCTTCAACTGATAAATGCTCTTGTCGAGAAAGAGAAACAATGGATCACTAAATGCTATCGTGTCCTCGGTATGAGCAAGCAAGAAATTCTTTAAGATTAATTCTTGGTATTGGAGCGCTTTCTTTCTCTTGGATCTTAGATTTGTCAACGAGTCCTAAAGAGAAAATTAACGCAACAATTTCTTTTTTGAAATAAATTTAGATTCTAATTTTTTTTCTCGCCTTTGTACTTTCAAGCGGCCTAATTTCCCCTTCATTTGTCAATCAAATGCCGTGCTTATCTTTTCGTTTCGATTGTCATTACTTTTTCGAAATTATCAATCCATCATTTTTTGCTTAGGTTTTAAATAAAAACTCAATCTTACTCAATGCGAGCTATAAGCCTATGAACATAAGGCTCCAAAACAGTTCTTTGTCGTAACCTAACCTATCTATTAAGAAAAAATTTGAAAATTTAAATCGCTCTTGCCGATCTAAACTAACCATAAAGTGCATGTTTTGTCTTACTTATTCTTCTGTTCTATTGTCAACTTGTTAATGGCTTGAATCATTGGAAAACGGTTTCTCAAACCGATGATTTGTTCTTCATATAAATAATCATTTTAACTAAATGAATTTCGACACTATTTTCTGATATTCGATGGTGAACATTGCATTGTTTGCTGTCGCTCGAAGAATGCTGTTTTAAGGCAGGCAGAAAATTAGTCGACAAGTCGGAATGACGACACCGCCTCAATACAATATGGTGTAGATGAAACGTTCTCTGACGTCATGGATATTTTAAACCACGAAAGAGTAATATTCACTTGAATTCAATTACGAAATTTATAAAAATCCTAATCATAAATAAATATTGCCTAGTTATTAAAATGTATCTTTTGTCAACAAGTATAACTTGCTAAAAAAAAAAAAAAAAAAAAAAAAAAGAGAGAAAGAAAAAGCAAGTTGCTCCTTCCTTAATATTTTTTTTTCTCTCATGCAAAAATTATTCAAAAAAAATTTTCGATTAAATAAGCAAAGTTTTTTTTTTCTTTTGATCACTTACTACCTATATATATAATATTTTTATTGTTATAAATAACAATAAAAAATTATTTTCATATTAACATGACAACTCATTTAATAAAGAAATTTAGGTAGTTAAAATTATTTAAGTTATTAATAATTAATAATAATAATTAATATTTAATTATTATTAATAATTAAATTATTAAGATCATAGGAAAATTGTTATTTTATATTAACTGAAAAAATTTAATTCAATCCGAAAAAAGAAAAAATTGTAAAGATGTTTATTTTATTATTTGAATCTTCAAAAGTTTTTAATTGATACAATTTCATAAGCAATATTTATCTCTATACTTTATTAATAAAATTTTAAACATAATTAATTAGAAAAGCAAATTTTTTCAATAAGTGCATTCCGAAACGAAAGAATTATATAAATTTAATTACAATGAAATAAAACACCAAAGAACATATAATTTCAAAATAGACCCTTAGATGGCACTCGAACATGAACCCAAAACATTAAATTCTCTCAATTTGAAATATTGGAAGAACTTATTAGTGCTGCCATCTTTCGATCGATTTCGGTTAGAGAAAAACCCCTATTTCTTAAAAGATCCTTTATGAAGGAATCAATTCCATTGCTCAAAATTTTAAAATGATCCATTTAGGGTTCGGTTATGTCTATAAATGTCCTTATGTGCAATAAAAGTCAAAGACGTTATTAGCATTTTAAAGCTTAATCGAAGATGGTTTTTTGCCATCTCTATTTGGTAGAATATAATTTTTTAAGAGAAATTATATCTAACTAAAATTACAAAACATATGGCATGATATTTTTAATTTAAAATTCTTCAGTTAATAATTTTGTAGTAACAAATTTTATTTAAAAGAAGAGTAATAATTACTGAAATCATCTTAATATTACTTATTTATCAAAAGTAAATTAATATGGTTTTTTTAAAAGGACATGCTCCTTATAATTTAAGTAGAGAAAATTGTGAGAAAAATAATTTCTAACTAAAAAGATTTTGTATCGTAAATCCGTGATTTACTCCAGATGTTCAAGCCCAAATTTTGGCCAAATTACATAAAAAAAAAAACATGGAAAATAATAATAAATTTTTGAATTTAAAAGAAAAAATTATGTAAGCATTATATTCTTTTGAAATGCTAATTTTTCTTAAAATTAAATGAATTCAGTGATCGCTTAGTTAATAGAAAGATTTTCAGTGTTATTTAGTAATATGAGATTTCTTCATGCCAAGGAAAATTCAATTGGAGGCTTGAAAAATGTAATTTCAATTAAGGCATTCATAATAAATTTTGATAATAGAAATACATTTTAGTCACATTAATCTGACCCAACAGACAAAAGCTAGAATAATCAGCTTCCACAGAGTGGACTGTCAGTTAGCTTCCTGATGGTAGTGCATGCAGTGTTGTGGCCACCTTTCTTAGATTACGCGGGTGAGGATCCATGCCATGAATAACCTGATCCAGGTGGTCCCACAGAGTCCCGATTGGGTTTAAGTTAAGTGAGTTTGTTGGACGAGGCAGAACGTGTGATAAAGTCATCCTGGTGCACTTGAGCCAAATATGTACACTGCCAGGTGTATGACACTGATAGCAGTTTCCATCATTTTGAGGATAAACAATGCGCATATAGGGGTAGACATGGCTCGCAAGGATGGATCAGCGTGTCTTCTACAATGATGACTGAACAGGAAAAAATGAAAATAATATAATTATCCATGCCGTGAATAAGATAATAAGATCATAATGCTCCTGTGCTTCCTGTTTTAGTAGTGTTTGCAAGATTTGCTTTCACTAGTTTCGCCTCGTCTACACCAATGCCCATCTCTACGATGGAGTGAAAAGCGTGAGTCATAGGAAAAGTCTAATTGTCTCTAGTCAGTGGATATCCTATTATGGAGCTCGCCTGAAAATTCCAGCCTTCGTCGCCAATGATTAGCGCAGTTACCATAGGTGCATGAACCAGTTATCTACTTCCGATGCCCATAAACAGAAAAATTCCCTGAATAGTGCTTCGGAAACACTGAACACTGTTGATAATCCCTTGATTTATCTTGGTCAATCATCATCCTCTTGGTCATCTGCCCAGCGGAACCATGTCTATTTTCCTGAAAGCATCTCCGTAGCCATCGTTTCCCTCTGCTCTCTATGGTCCATGACACAGCACATCTGCCATGATTTTATACAGTCCCATTTTGCCATGCACGATATACTTTTTTTATACGGCGGCACGCGAACAGTTCATAAATTTAACCGTTTCGGATATGCTTTTACCCCTTTCCCGGAAACCAGTCATGCCATTTTGAACTCGGATGAATTACTCCATTTCACAATATACAAACGATTACAGTGTGTTCCGAAGCCTTCACACACCCTTTATATGCTGTCAACTGCAATGCGCTGTCGCCTATCTTCTCAGATTGGTTATTTAACCACCAGAGTGCGTGGTGGTCAGATTAATATGACTAGATTTAAGTTTAAGCAGTATAAAAATGTAAAAACAATTTAACATGTTACGAGATTATTAGTTTATGCTATATTGTAAAAGTTTTTAAAACGCATCATTGCAAAAGAACACACAGAAAAAATTTTCTAAGACAAGAAACTAGATATTTATATATATATATACATAGAAGAAAAAAATATGGGCTGCGGTAAGGCTTCGGCTTTCCGTCCCGAAGGGCTGGGATTCAATTCCAAATGCCACCAAAGACACACCGATTACATGTGATACACATGCTCGTTAAATCAGTGGAACTGAAAATCCTTGGTCGATCATTGAGCAGTTACATGGGTACAATGGTCTGGAGAAAATTTCCTCCTACTTCAGATCAATGTCAAAATTGAGGGAATGTATCCTCTGGTTGTGTCATCTATCGGAGGATTTAATGAGCAAAGAAATACTTTCACCTTCGGGGTGCTCTGATTAAAACGAAAAACGCTCCCTATTGACTTTTAAATTCGCATAGCCAAAGCATAGTGAGCTTGGCTTGTCCAAGTGTCATAAGTAACAACAGGGACAGAAGAAAAATTATCGCATAAAATAGAGAAAAGCCCCTTTCAATGATTACTATTAGCAAGATGTCCTCGCGTTGTTTGAAATCACTCATTACTTTCAATTTTCATTAGACGTTGATGCTATTAGGAGGATTGTTCATCAAGAGTTTAAAAAAAACATGGTCATTGCAAACATGAGAATCCATGGTGATGCATTAACTCACAAATTTGCCCACGAGAATGTAAAGCATTGATTGCTATGATACAAAAATAATTGTCATTAGATTGCAGATGTATGAAAAAATAATTTCTACGAAGTGATATATGTTTCTTTACTATCTGGCAATCCAGCAGGCGCTTCTTGGTTTCGCAGATGCTCTATAGGCTCTTCTACTGCAATATACCGTTTATAAAATTTTGTGGCATCATCATGATAAGTTACTGTGTTCATCATGATTTGTCCTGGATTCCTGCTTCTATAGAACGAAAGTTTACAAACTTTCGAGATCACTACAGCACGCCCACAGGGAGCCCTACTAGATAAAAAGTATCATTACCTTTCCATAGCATCTTATAAAATTACCATTACTCTTCCATCACTTCTTTTAAAAGTACCATTACTCTTCCATTACTTCTTATAAAAGTATCATTATTCTTCCATTACTTCTTATAAAAGTACCATTACTCTTCCAATACTTCTTGTAAAATTGCTATTTCTTATAAAAGTACCATTACTCTTAGTGATGAAACTTCCAATTTTTCAGCTGATGGAAAAACATTTCTAGGCTCAAAATTTATCATTTTGGTAAACATATTATTTTAAAGTGTGTATAAATATATTTAATATTAAACATGTGATTTCATTCTTGGGGTCGCAAAAAAAATTAAATAAAATGTTTCAAAGCATTGTTTCCTCATAAAATATAGAAGACATAGATATTTTAGCTTATAGCTAAAACTGTGAAATTGTTGTCGAAATCAGAAACAGAACACTAAAACAAATTTTCATAGTTATAAAATATCTGGGATGTCAGAGAACAACCCTTAACTTAGGTCACAATAATTGACAATGATGCCAATGCTGATTTTTGAGACAACATCATCTGTAATTTTTCTACTAGTTTGCCGTTGGACTTAATTTAAATACATGATTTCTGAATGGTTGGTTTTAATGGTGCAAGATCAAAAAAAGGATAAGCAGCGCCAAGTTTGGACCTTGCGCCATTAAAGCTAGTCAACCATCCAACCATTCAGAATTCATAAAACTTATATTGATATTCTGAATAATGACGCTTTCTTAAGCGCTTAAGGTAATATTTTGAAAAAAAGACTCATTTGTTTTCCAGCAGCTCAATTCATCCATGAAAACCTACGCAATCAAGATTGGGCGAGATAAGTGTTCAAAATGTTGACTGACCTTCTCAGAACCTCCATCTTAATTTCACAAAATCCCAACGAATTAGGAATGGAACGCATTAGATTGTAGATTGCGTAGCCAGCCAAATCGATTATCCCCTCTTCCAGCTTTCATTTCAACTGAAAGATGGCAGAGTGGTTAGCGTTCCTGAATCTTGAGCTGTGCTCCCAGGCTCCAATTTCGGTTCGGGCATGGATGTTACTTTCTCTCTGTGTTTCTCATTCCTTTCTCCTAAGGTGGCGTATGAGTGTGGTCCGCCCTGCAAACGGGTTGGTGGTGGTATGGCGCGGGTAATGCAACTCACCTCCTCTGTGACTTGGTTCACAGATGCCCGCTGGATAACTACAAGTGAGTAGCAGCTTCCAGTCTTGTTGTGACAAATGGTTAGTCACCCAAGTGCCCGGCGTTATAAAAGATAATCTTTCAATTATATGAGGGACTTTTGGAAATCAATTCCCTTGATCACATAGCAAAAGATGAGTGGGCTAAGAAGTTTCATCATGCCTTCGATGCCGCTCACAGAGGGGCTCCAAATAGTTCCAAAGACACCCAAGATTCCCGGAAAATTTTACTTTCAATTTTATCTAAATTTACATTTTATTCTGAGAACTATATTTCAAATTATTATGTTATGCCAAGAGATTAGCCGTAAAGCCGTGGAAAATCAGAAATGGAAGGGAAATAGGGTTGTTGGTGAAAAACGAAAAAGAGGAAAGCAAGAGTAAAGCTCTCCATAATCGGAAATCTCCTACTTTGTGTTACTTTCTGAATAATAATTTTATATAAAATAGTTCCTTTTAAAAAACACATTCTTTTTATTGTAAATAAAAGTCATTTTTATGTTTGTTAAATATTTTTATTGAGTCAATGTGTCAAGAATCTTACATACAATTTTTTAAACGAAACCACATTAAATAATTGTGAAAATGATTTGATAATTCCGAAAGAATAAATGAATGGAAAGTTTCATAAAAGAAAACAGGAAAATTCGTTTTGTAAGAAAAAAATGAACAACTTCTTCTTTGTCAGCAGTATAAAAAAAATGATTTATCAAAAAATGAACTCAGTCAAAGAGATTTTAAGATTACTGTAAGTTTTCCTATTCTAGAAACTAGGATTTTGTCTCAAATTTAAAACATAAACTGTGTCTTTGAAATATATATATATATATATATATATGTATATATATATATATATATATATATATATATATATATATATATATATATATATATATATATATATATATATATATATATATATATATATATATATATATATATATATATATATATATATATATATATATATATATATATATATATATATATATATATATATATATATATATATATATATATATATATATATATATATATATATATATATATATATATATATATATATATATATATATATATATATATATATATATATATATATATATATATATATATATATATAAGAGAGAGATAAGACTAACTCTGCTATTTATCTGATGCATGATAGGCTTGCTAGTTCCTATTTTATATAATCAGAGATTCATATATCATTCAAATATATATATTCTAAACATTATACCAATGAGACCAAAATATATTCAATTGCTATCACTTAGGCCCAGAGTCATACTGAATTTATAAATGAAACCATTCGTTACTATATTTGAAGGATAATAATGCTCTATTCTTACACTTCATTTTCTAGAGAGTTTATATATCTCCTCAATTCTGATACACACTCATGTCCATAAATTAAAGATAATTCAGAATCACACAGAAATTGAACTCTAAAATAAAAATTTCACATGTAGAATTATCACACACATCTTGAAGAATAATATACAAATTATAAGAAACCACCAGATTGCGCCGGTAGCACGTCACAATGAGAAGAGTGTAAGAGAGGGGTATAATGATTACAAAAAAGTAAATTTATTCACAAGCGCTTTAAAAGCCTTTCATGCAATAACCACATAGTTATGGCACAAAGGAAGCCTTTGGATGATGTTTTACGTGGTAGAATTATCTGGATTGTAGACATACCCAGCTGGGAGTATCCAAGGAAGTTAAAATCACCCAGAGTGTCATCTTCAGGCTTCGGCAACGGTTCCAAGAGGATGGTAATGTGAGAAGACGTCACAGCACAGGTCGCTCCCCGAGTTACAACTCTGAATGAGGACCGGTATTTGGCAGTTACAGCCAAAAGAAACAGACGGAGCACATCATCAGACCTTTCTCGTCAGCTACCAGAACGACAGTTTTAATGCAGACCGAGTACAGGTTAGGGCACATTGGTCTATATGCTCGTAGGCCTGTCAGATGTGTTCCACTTACTGCAACACATTGTCACTTGCGGTTAGCCTGGAGTAGGGAGCATGCATTGTGGACACCACAGCAGTGGTCTTGTATGATGTTCTTCAACGTCTTCAACGAATCCAGATTTAGCTTTCAGTCTGATTCTCGCCGGACATTCATATGGAGAGGGCCAGGTACCCGTTACCACCAGGAGAACACCTTTAATGACACCGTTACGGTGGTGAAGAATTGCTCGTTTGGGGAGGAATTATTCAGGGTTCCAGAACTAATTTGCATGTTCAGAATGTAACCATGACTGGCCACGTCTATCAGGATGTCATTCTAGAACCGCATGTACGTATGTTTCAGGGTGCCATGGGTGCAGAATTTCTGTGCATGTATGACAACGTCCGCTTATACCGTGAAAACATTATACAGACGAAAGTTTTCAATCGGAGGATATCACCCATACGGTCTGACAAGTATACTCACCGGACTTGAATCCAAAAGAGCACTAGTTGGACATGCTTAACCAACGAATTGAATTCTTTATGAATTGTAGCAAACATGAAAAATGGGTACTTACATATTATCCTGTATACTTTTCTCCCATAATTGTATGTCACACAATTTTGCAATTTTTAATAGATTGTTTTCAAAGTTTGGAAGAGGAAATGCTGAACACATTACTAGTATTTTCATTTTAACAAATAGATAAAAACTTTATTTGCAATTTCTATGGCGCTAAATGGCATCATTAAACGACATATATTTTTTCGTAGATATGATCAACAGGATGATACGTTAATACTGAAAAATGTGGCAATGCTTTTAAATGAGCAATTGTAATAAAACATAATGAAATAAATAAAATTATTGCCTATATTTATTCAATTTTATCACAGTTAAAAGTAACGATGTGCAATGGAATCAAACATTTCAAAATAAATTTCATACATTTACCACAAATTTAAAACCGCAAATAAGAACTATGAATCTAAAATATTCTAAATCTTACAGGGAATTGTAGAGTATTTCATTGTGTCACACACAAATGTGATTCACATTAAATTTTATTTATTTACTTTTTTTATTTGATGAAATATTTGTCCTTAACTAATCGTACTAAAAGCCAGTTTCCATATCAAAGCGGATTTTTTTCCATTAACAGACATATATATATATATATATATATATATATATTATTGTTGTGTTGACATGGTAATGAATTTTTGCTTAGAAAATACTGAAGTTTGAAATGTGTTGAAATAAATTGTCTTTATTTTCATGAGAAGCGATTTTTAAAAACTTTCTCTATACATAAACACTATATACAATAATCTTTTGTTAATTATTTGGCTTAAATTTTTAAATAGACAGATATTTAATTATAAACTGATTATGTGTTTTACAATATCTTTAGAAATATTAATACTTAACAGCTTGTATTTTCCTTTTGACTATTTTAGTGTAGTATTCTTTATTTTTTTTATTTGAAGGTGTTGCCTTAATGTTTACTTTTGAACTTATAACATTCTAAAAATTTACAAAGATATTTTAAAAATACTTTCAACACACATTTTCTTAGAAAACTAATCTTTAAATAGTTCCAGATTTTCTTTGTCAAAGAGCTCTGAATTTAGAAATGTAATATATTTTATTTTTGTTTATACACAGTATATACAAATATTTAGCATATACTTAATGTATTTCTGCGAATATCATACTCATTTCCATTTTATAACTTAAAATAATAAAAAAAATTGTTTGTTAGCGAATGTAGTGCGCATCATTGATAACAAGAATTTATTGATTCTTATTTTATACAACATTGGATTTGTATATAAACTATCAATCAAAAGTATGATAATTTTGTTTAAATTTAGATACCATATTTTACACAACAATGACTTTATACATAAAATAGCAGAACATAGAATTAACCTATTAGTGGGCTATTGTTATGTGAAATAATCATTGTTAATTACCAATACCTTATATACGGTACCTATCGTAAAATATGAACACGAAATAAATCTAACATTTCTTTCTAGCTAACAGTTTCTAGAATCAGTGATTAATAGTAAACGTCTTTATTCATTAATGTTTTCAACATTGGAATCCTCGCAGTTTCTTCGACAGAAGCAGATTCATTTCTTCTTTCCTCATCGTCATCCTCGGCATTCCTATGCACGTTATCTTTACTGTCGTTCAATAAATTTGAAATGCAGCATTTCTTGAAACATTTCACATTCATTGGTGCTTCAATGCTTTTCCAAGCAGCAGAATAGTGTGCAACAATGTGCGGTGCAGCATGCTTGATTTTTCCTGTTGGGGACGATTCACGGTTTGGCTCACAAAACCAGTTTTTGGACTCCGCCTGAACTTACCCCTTAAGTTTATTTATCTAACGTCCAGAGGTTGTAACACAGACGTCATCACTCCAAGAATAATAACAAGATCACTGCCTAGGCTGTGCATCTTTTTTTTTTTTGCGTCGTTGGTGAGATGACTACGACTGTAAATATTTGACTACGAAATGCGTCCAGACAAAGCATTGATGTTGGATTGGAGAGGGCGTTCCCATACATTTCGGAGTCAATCAAGCATTAATGATTCTGTCATCCACCCCTTCTCTTGGTTTCAAATGAGGACATCACCTGGGAACAGGACATCACCTGGGAACAGGGTTTTAGGGCATGTTTTCCTTCTGAAGATTAAGGAATTGGGAACTCTGCTGTTATTGCCAGCATCACTGTTACGCGTTATTCGCCACAAGCAATCATTGCTCTCGGCTACGTTGAACTCTCTCCCTACCTTTCTATTGCCATTTTTTCAGCATAAAGATTTACTTTGAAAGTTGACATTCTTCTCTGTTTGCTGTCCATTTCATGACAACGTGTACTCAGTTTGTATCCTCTATGCAATAATGTGTCAATGATAAAGGTAACGGTAAATGTAATCGAGAAGTACAGTAATCCATTGTTACCATTTAAATTTGGTTTATGTCATGGACGAACTGCTGACCTTGCACTCGAATCTAATGTGCCATCGAATCTTATGCGAAACTCAATTTTAAATACTACATTTGGCCAAAACCGATGCGCATTAGATTCGCATAAATACGGAAATATACAGTTGTATTCCACATCTATATAATTATTACATGATTTTAACGACACCAAAATGTCCTTAACATTTTTTATTTCTGTGTTTTTATCTCTTGAGACTCAATTTTGAATTAAGAATATAACATTTGCTTACATATTTTTTTTTCTATTTTGGGTATAGTGTAGTTATTTATGCCAGTTTTATGTCGTATAATGAGATCATTCCTTTTAAATATTTATTAATATTAGTGGAGATAAATACATAATGCAATAGAGCATATTTTAAGAGTTTTATTAGATGTATCAGGGATAGTTTTTCTCATTTAACTAAATGCCTTATTTTGCTTGAGTTGCTGTTTTACATTTTTAAAGTGATTCTGTCAAGTAAGGTATTTGGTTTTGTTATTTATAAAAAAATGGAGAAAAGATTAATTTAAAATACAAGTTTTGCCTTTTAAGAAATATGCTATATTTTCTGTATTACTTTTAAAGCAGCAAAAAAATGGTTTTAATTGAATTATACATGTTTATAATATAATATGCAAATTTTGATTTCTTCATGATTTTTTGAAAAAATTGCCAAAAAATAATGTTTATGGAATTCCATTTATTGCATTACAAACTATTCTAAAGTTACATAAAGGATTTTAATTTAAATAATTCTTACGTGCAATTTTAAAGGATAATTTATTTTGATGCTTATTTAAGCAAGAATATTAGAGAGTATTTGGTATCCAAAATTATTTTCTGTAAAATAATTTAAGGGGTATAAGGATATAGTTAAATAACACATAGCAAACAGTTTAATAACAAAATATATATAAATTTTAATTATATTAGAAAAGTTAATTCTTGTTGAGACTAATAGATAGAAAAATGTATCAAAGTTTAGCTCTATAAATTAAAATATACGTATCTATAAAGAGTTATATATATGATAAGAGATTTAAAATAAATGCTAGTGTAAAGAATGAGTAATAAATTTTCTAATCCAGTAATCATGTATGTAATACTTTGATATGTGAAATAAATATTTAAAAAGAGATAATTTCGAAATGCAGACGGTTAAGTCAACATGTTTACTAATTACAAAAGTAATTTGGTACTATTCACTCGGCATGACTTTTACGTCAGTGTTTAATCTCGTGACTAATTTGACCAATAAGCGATCAGGTTTGACTCGTCAATTGAATTATCCTTGATTCCGTTACTTTCAGGTTTATGATATTTCTCATCAATCAGTGATGTAATTTAAAAGATCCGCATTTGCTGACTCAGTAATTCACACATTAATTGAAAATATGCATTTTTTTGTTATGAAACTTTTCTACATCAATTTCTCCAGGTGAAACATTTTTTTTCTGTTTAAGAAATACTTACTACGTCTTAAGAAGTAGCAGGAACAGGTCCCCATAAGACCATGTAAACTTTTTCTAAGACATTATTTGTTAATCTATGATAAACTTTGGGCTTCAGAGAAAAATACTTTGATTTCGAAATTTTACAAATCTCGCAACTCTTAATTTTATTAGCATTATCTTTTAAATATTTAATTTCGTTAACGGAATTATTCTTTTACTCGTTTGATTAATTATGGGTAAGGTTATGTGATGAAATCTACCATATGTCAATTCCAAATTTTAATTTGAGTGACAAGAAATTTGAAGCTGTTTAAGATTTCAAAACAGTCATAAAGTATATATTATGATTATATACTACATTCTTATTGTTAGACCAATTAATTATAAAGTATAGATTTAGAGCACATATTAATTTTTAAGTAAATTTGTGCTGCATATAGAACATTATTTAAGATAAAGTTTACCTTAACTCTAACATCTGTATAAATTGCAGCTATATTTCTGGTGTCAAAGATTTCTGATACACTGATTTTGTCGCCAATTATATCAATTGAAGGTAGCAAGGGCTTGAATTTTTGAATCACTTCCTGTTGTAATAACAGGGGATTTTGCAACAGAATTGACCAAAAGTTAATAACTTTTAACACTTTGTGATGCATTTTAAAAAACACTGTGTTCAGAATACTCTATAACCTCACTGCAGATATTTTCTGAAGTACGAGGCTTCCTCGGCCTTTCAGTTTGTTTTATAGTGTCCTATACACCCACAATAACTGCTTCCCTGTTTCTTCGTTCAGACTTTTTTCTCTTTAAGAACTCTTTATTCTTCTAACATTTTTGAAATTTAAAATTTCCCATTTCAAGCAACTAGTGTTCGACATTTTCTTTTTATACCTTGATCATAGAATATGCTTTTATTTTACGCCATTCATTTAGCCCTTTTATCTTTTCCGGATGAATCCTCAATGTATTGAATAACAGTTTCAGTCATAAATTCTTATGAGCCTGGATCCATTAAAGCATTTTCCATGTTAATCTTCCAGAATTGATAACTGTTGTCACTGAGCTTATGATCAGGGCAGTGGTGCCCTGGTTGGTTAGGGAGTCGCTCTCATTATCGGAAGGTAGTGAGTTGGAATCCAGGCTAAACCGAAGATCCATCGTGTTCACTAATGGCGGTTGAGATGCGTTAAAACCGGGCGTGGTCGCAATGTCCTCAAAGTGAAATGATACCTCTGGGTGGTAGGCTAAGTATTAGGAGAACTTCTGCTTTCTCCCTGCTACAAAATTACGAAGGCTGTACCCAGTTGATTCTATCTAACTGGTAAAGCCCAACTCAGGGCTAGGTACAGGGAATCATGCTGGTGCAACAACAACAATTGAGTTTATTAAAAGCACAGTTTAGTAGACGGGATAAAGAGCCCTTCTGCAATTAGCTGCTTTCCTCCACTTGACGTCATTCTTTTCAGCTTTTAGTTCATATTTCAGAAATTACATTTAATCTATTTTAAATACCTAATTATTTTGACCTTAACTCGACTATGATGTGAATATTGCAGAGCTTAAATGTAGTGGGATTTGGTAGATGTATACGTGAAAAACTCTTCTAAAATAAATTTAACACATTTTATGCTTGGAAATAACATTTAATAGAAATGCTCTGGTTTCTCTTCAATGAACGGGCTAAGACTTTTAAAAATAAAACCAGATAAAAATTCTTTGAATTCATAATGGCCAATTCAACCGTTTACCTGCCGCATCATAGATTCACTTGTACATCTTATATGATGAGATTTAATACACTTACACAGTTACGTTATATAATGAGATTAAGCATAGTTGCAGTTAAATTCAAGGTGTTTCCCTTTGTTAAAAAAAGTACATATGTCAACGACATGCATATGTTACTCAGTTGAAAATATTTTATTATGTTATTACATTTTTTCAACTAGCATATATTATTATGTCTTTCAAAATGACACCGATAAAATATTTTAAACATCGGCAATAACAATTATACTTAAAACACACTTCAGTTGCTGGAAAGATCCTACTAAATGTGTGCAGCCTATAATCATATTACATATGTCTCAACACTCCCCAAGTCCATTCTTGCATTACTGGATACATTTGGCATGGTATTGAATGATGTTAAATTATTGTGAAACATATATCATTTTAAAAACGTTCTTATTTTACAGTGTATTAAATTTAAAAGATGAGGTGCTATTAACTTTTGGATTGGAAAGTGTTGCACTAGTTTGCTAATGATTGTAGATTTCATACTTGACCAATCGAAAAATGATGTGGATTTCAAGTTTAGAGAGGATACACTATTATTCATGTAAATGTTATCGTTTAACTATATTGAAAATTATGAAACGGTAATTAATATTCAGTAATAGATGAACAAATTATCAAACATAATATACGATAGAATATTCCGTTCATAAGAATATCAAAGAAAATATAAGCAATATAGTTAACTCATATGTAGCCAGCATCTTTTGACTAGGGCATTAATTTATGTTATGGTTGGCCAAGGTAAAAAAAAAGATAAGTATTCGCTCAGTTGGTTTACTACGGCTAGGAATGATACCTTGTTACTTTCCTTGTACTTGATACACACTGAATACAGTTGCTTTTAAAGTAACAAGTATCTTACCCATAAACTTTTGTACTTGTTACAATTTCTTTTGTAGTGCCATCTATCGGATTAAAAAATAATGACAACATTTTTTAAATTATATAGGTAAATTCAATAAAAAATATGTTATTAATGAATAAATTAATTAAAACAAAATAATTAGATCTATAATATATTATAGATCTAATTGTTATTATATTATTATTATATCATTCAATAAAAAAAAAACCTAGTATTAATATATCAAAAATAATTCTTATTATTGATGCAACACTTCAATAATTACAATATTTTGTTTTTTCTTGTAATGCTTTAATATCTAGTATAAGACAAAGAAATATAAACATACCGTTTTTTTTTATCGTAAAATATTGTTAACTTATAAATTTTCTTGAGCATATTTCATTCAATATAAAAATCATAACCTTTTGTTATTTTATTTTTGCTTTAAGAATTTATATCTAAATAAATTTTTTAATTATTCAACTGTAATTTTCAAACATTTCCAATGTTAATTAAAATATAAAATTAGATGAGATAATATTATTTCAATTTTTCTACCTAATCACACAGCTTAATTTTTTATTTGGATTTAGTAAAATTTTTCCAATTATATAAATGAATTTTTATAATTAAATGTTTAATAGTTTGTGAAGAATTATAAAGTGGGAGGTTTAATCAATTACAAAAAGATTTTATTTTAAGTTTGCTTACAAACATACCTCAATTAATCAAAAAATCAACTTAAATTTCTTTTATTTTTCTAAAATTAAACATATTAACGAGACAATCATAGTCAAAATTGTTGATATATAATAGATAGTAATTTTCATTATAGAAAACTTTTATTTGTGTAGATTTTTATGTAGCAGATAAACCAGTTTTTTCTAAAATAAAAATTGCACATTAACTTATATATCTTGTTTTAGTTTCATGAATGTAAGCAATTTATGGATAAATAAAGTAGCTTTGCAATTAAAATTAATGTTTAAGGAAATATGATAATTTTATATTAAAGTATTTTTTACAGTTGCATAAAAATTCTTTAAATATCAAAAAATATAAAACAGCTTTACCAACAATCTAAATGTTATATTGTTTTAATGTAAACTATTGAATAATATAATGTTGAATACAAAATGGCGGAACACATAGAAATACATAAATTTTATTTACATCAATCCATAATTTAAGAAATAAACATGACTGTAACGCATGATGGTATAGATTGTATCAGTTCACACACACACATTGCAATTAAAGTCATTCATTTTGTTCAACAGCATTTCAAAGAAAGTAACTCACTTAAAAGGAATGCAGTCTCTGTTCATTAAATTTAAGGATACTGTGAAAAGGATTTTGCTTTTCTCCCTCATCATAAATTTGTTTGCCAGCTAAATATTAATTTTGTTAAATTTTTCATTAGTGAAAAAAATTGCCAATTTCAAAAAATTCCATTACTTTCTTTCCTTAATATATATATATATATATCTTGTAGAATTGTTAATTCTTCCTCGCTCCCTTTACTTCAAAAAAAAAAGTTAATTTAATTAAAGCATTTTTTTTTCATTTTGAAATTTTAAATTAAAATGTATAAACTACTTTTATTAGGTTTAAATCAACATTTTCATTTTATGAATAAAAATAAATTGTTCGGTAAATAATATAAAAGAAGATTTTTTCTAAAAATTTAAATTCTATATATTTATAGTAAAATATAGTGAAACTAAATCACGGGGTTGAATAAAAAGTAAAAAATAATGCGGAATCATAATAAAAAATATGCATAATAAAAAATAAAAGTAACAGTGGAAGTATATTAGCAGATTTAATTAAAACATATTTTTTTATTTTAAGAAACATGACCTAATTTAAGGTTCAAATAAATATGTTATATATGTTCTTAAAATAAAATTAAATTTTTAAAAGAAATAATATCAAAAATAAAAGTCAATATAAAAATTGCTAAATACATAACAAGAACATCAAGCTTTTCGTATGTTTAAAGAAACGTGATATATTTGAAAAAGAGAACGATAATTACTAAATAAATGTGTCACGATTATTGATTTTCTCAACTGATTTATTTTATTAGCTGAAACGAAACAAATCTACATGCGTATTTTACTTCGCAATATAAATTCATTATGTCTTCCTCTTCAACCCAAAGAGATTTTCCAATTTCCAAGTATCCATCCACCTTCTGTTTTCCAGTTAAACCAACTGTCATTTCCCTTCTCCCACCCAGCCTTCCCAGTATAAGAAGCGATTGTCTCATTCATCCGTGTGTAAATGGATATATCGATGATATTCTTACTTCGTAGTTGTACAAGCTCTGTCATTGGCTCTTCTTTACTTGTCACATTCAGTCAAGTACATTGTGACTTCACTGATTACTTGGAAACAGGCTAATTCGAAAAAAAGGCATTTTCGAAAATTGAAAATATTATACAATGAATTGATCAGTTAAAAATGATTATGATTTATGTTATATAAAGTTATATGATTTATAAAAATTCATTCACATAAAATAATTACAATTTTTGTTAAAAGTTTTATAATTTAAGTTCAATAGTTTTTTATTCTTGAAATAATTTTGAAGTCTGTTCTTCATATCAGCTTAATTTAAAATTAAAATATGTATTATACACATGCGTGTTTGTGAGAAGCATGTACTAAGTTGTTGAAGAGACTATTTTTCTCATATATGTTTGCTACAATTATAGTGCCTAGCCGCAATTGTAGGCATAATTATTTTTTTATTAATTTCTGCCTTTATAAATTACCCTAAGGGAAACAATCTTTAGTCTTTTAATTTATTACTTAAAATTTTAAATTTCAAATAATGATGAGTTTTATTAATAAAAATTTTAAAATATTATTTCACAAATGCAACATTAAGTATATATGTTAAATTAAATTTTATAACAGTTTGATAAAAATTTATCGTTACTGTGTAGCGTGTATTTTTTACTGAAGATTTTGTGCTTCTATTAAAATCACTTTATAAGATTTTAAAAACGTTTACAAAATATTTCATTTTATTGATTAAGTTGCACATTAATCGTTATTTTTTCCAGATAATGTTGTATACCTTAGCAATTTCCAGTCTCTCAATTTTCCTTAAAAAATCATATAAAGACTACCATTTCATCAAACTGAAAATAATTTAAGTACATTACTGCAGTATTAATGAAGTAGCTCAGAGTATTGAAAAATTTATTATTAATTTAACACTATCAAGCATGTTTTATGGACATAAGTTTTAATTTGGGAATTCTATGAATAGTAATTAATATCTTCATTTTTTAATTTAGTTCTTTCAATCAACTCTTTGAAAATTATTATTCTTTTGTTTTGAAAATTTTGCATTTTTTAAAGAAAGCGTGATATTTTTTTATATAAAGAAGAAAAAAAAGTGCTTGCACAACACTTAAAGTTTTTTTATATTAATTTTTCTTCATTCAAACTTTTAAAGCATACATTATTCTATTATCTATTAGTCATTTAATATTGAGCACCATTGTGGATTACCTAAGGTTGTGGTAACTAAGGTGTTGTAATTTATGACAATCATAGACGATACAATTTTGAAAAAAAAAAAAACTCTTCTATGTTCTAGCCTTATTTGCATGTGTAATGGAGGAACACTCGAAAAACTTCTCCTGAGCACATTTCAAGCAATTTTTATCCAAGTTCACATAAAAAAAAAATGTAGTTTATTTTTAACTGGGGACAGTATCGAAATTAAGAGATTTTCCTCTTCAAAGATAAATGTACCATATTTAGACATTAATACTTTTATGAGTAAAAGCATAAAAGAGCCGTAATTGATAATAGGTAGATTTGTTCAGTAAAAATATTAAAATTTATGTGTATATCTTTTTACATTATATATAGATGACTTTTAGATTTTTTTTAAATATTTCTTAAAAATATTTGTTATATTTAATTTTCATGATGTATACTACGAGGAAAAAGAAATATTTTTAGAAACATGTTCAAAAAAATGGGGAATTGCTATAGTTTCAATTTTATTTTTAGTGTAAAAAATTATTGCTCAATATATATTAGAGCCAAAAGAAGAAACTCACTAAATATTTTGTTATTGCTATTATATTTGATACATACAATTTTCTCCCTGAGTTTCAAATTTAATCTATATAATATATTTTACTATGACATTTATATTAAAATAAAAGTGATATATTTTGACATAAATGTTGTAGTAAATTTTTTTCCTATAGTCAGGGTATATCGGGATGTATTATCCCCTTCTGCCCAAGGAACCGACCAGAAAAAGCTACCTCTTTGCCACCGAGGCGTTGCACCGGGTGCACCACAGGGAGTGGGCCAACATCGCACCTTCACACATGCCCCAGGGACCCATTTAGGGTAGGCACCATTCTTACCTCATTCACACACAAGGAAAGGACAAAGACAGGATAGAGAGAGAGAAAAAACATCCATGCCTGAACCGGTATTCAAACCTAGGACCTTCCTATCCGTAGTCAGGCACGCTGACCACTAGACAAGTTGGCCGGCATTTAGTAAGAATAGGTATTATAAAATACATGCGTAATAAATAATGTTATAGTAAATAAAATTCAAATTATAAAATATTTTATTTTATTAATTAATACGCATTTAATATATTAATTAATAAACATAAATTATAAAAATTGTATAATTTTAAAAATTTATATAAAAATTGTAAAATTATATATATATATATATATATATATATATATATATATATATATATATAAGTAAGTAATATAAGTATATAAATACATTTATGCTTAGCAATACATTTAAATTTTCCAAATATTTTCAATGTATCATTCTATCATTCTTCATCTAGTATTAATTTATGAAATAGTATCTATCTATCTATCTATCTATCTATATATATATATATATATATATAATTATTTATGATTTTTTAGATAATTCATTAAGTCATGTTTTATTTAACAGACAGTAATTTTTAAAGAAGGAATAAAATCATAACTTTTATGATAGTAGTATTAGAATTTTTTTAATTAGACCTTATTTCTAACATGTTGAACATTTTTTAAATGATACAGCTTACGTTTATCGAGAATATTTTATTCACAAGGAACTTCATATCGAAAATAGAAAAGAACACACAATTATCTTTTTTAAAATAAGTAAATTTTTTTGCTATTCCGAATCGATTGTGAGCAGCGAGTTCCATGTTAACAAAATAGATGCGAAGAATATTAAAAACAAAGTCTCTCACAATAAATCAATATGTGAAATAGATACATAACACCGACGTTCTAGAAAAAACGAAAACTAGCTTGTTTTTTTTTTATTCAAGTAACATTTTTTTATTAGATAACATGTGTTCTTAGAATAATGAGCTGTTCTAGAATAATTTTTCGTTACTGAAGAACGAATTTACCGGTTCAATATAGATGACTCAGACAGATGCAGCTCATATTGCTGAACATATGATCTTTTGCAGAATTTAAAAATACAAGTCCAAATAACAAATTACAAACAGTTGATTAAAATCATCACATCTAACTCAAAAAATTTAAATCATTTATTAAATTCCTCTTACATACCAAAACATTCTGAATATAGATTTTTTTAGATAAATAGACACAAAAACCGGAACAGCTAAAAGTCTTAGAACGGCTCCCAACCAACCAACTGAAGAACAAAATGACGTCAAACGACATTTCATCCTTGTATTCTATTCTTTGAATAACGAACTATTTTCTGAAAACACTTCGTTCGTGCATGACTATTCCAGTAAACGTAAAGGCCATGTAATTGTCAACTTTGCTCTGAGAATTAAAAGTCTGTCATTAAATAACACCATTTTTAAAATAACCGGTTATTTAAATAAAGTAGATAGCTTAGAATAACAGTTACGTAACATAACGACAATGTGTACTATGGTACCTACAAGTTTTGTTCGTGTTCTTTTCAGATACATATCCATAATCCAAAAATCTTATATATGCAATGCCCCTGTATCATCTATTTTAAAGTGGCGTAAATGCCCAGAAATAGAAACAATTATAAAAAAAATAAACAATAACATTGATTGCACATGAATCGAAAGAATTTCTTAGAATTCTTATTTCTGTTTTTCCATAATTATTTTCTCATAAGGAAGTGGGAAATCTTATCGACTGGTTGCTATCCGCTGTTGTGATAACTTCTTTTTTCTAGAAGATAAAAAAATATAAGAGCAAAACAAATCTATTTTGAAATTACTTCTTATTTTTTGTAGAACTATTTTCGTTGTGAAGTGAACACTTATTTATGATATTAAATTGAATTTAATTCAAAACTTCAGATTTGAGATGTTATGGCTCCACTGTTAAAACATTCATTAGTATCAAAATAAATTTTCATGAAAATAAAATGGCATGTTCTACAGCTAAAAAATTAATCGCCACTTTTTATCAACTTCCCCGATTTATATCTGTATTGTCAAGTAAAAGATATTATTGTAATACTCTTTCTTCAGGTAAGTTACCTCTCATTAGTTTAATTTTTATGTTTTATAAAAAGTTATAGCAATTAAAATTATAATTTGTTTCTATATTCTTTTAGAATAACATGTTTTTTTAATGTCCTTGTACTTCATCCTTACTAATTATTAATTCATGTATAACTAATTAAACCAGGGATACTTCCGTAAATAGAATGCTTCGCCAAGATGAACTATTCACATGATCACTGTCCAGTAGTAAACTTAAGAGCTAAACACTCAGAAAGTTTGAATTTCTGCATGAAATAGCTCAAATTAAAATTAATTTTGATTTTAGATAAATGGAATATATTTTAAATTTAGCAAATTATTGTCAAGGATTATTGATTATGAGTATTGAAAATATTGTTTTAATTATTTTAGTATGTTTTTATCATACAATGTGAAGGATATAATGTTGTAATATCTTCATTGGATAACATTGAGCATGATTATTTAATCAGTTACTTTATATAATGCCAGCTGTCATTTTCAGCAATGCAAAGGCTTGTCACATAGTTATTAAATCAAAGTAATTAATTTAACAATTTGAACTATAATATATAAAAGACTAATATATTGATAATAATTGATATTTAAGATCAATATTTTTACTAAGAATTATGAAAATCCCATATGCATGTATTTCTGGATATTTGTCTCTTGTTTTTTCTCTTATGTGAATTATATTATTGGATTATATTCTGTAGTTTAAGTAAATAACTTATGAGAAAGTTATAAAAATACCGTTGTGTATGAAAAATGTATAAGCAATATTTTTTGTCTATTTTATGGTAAAAGACATTGCATATTTAAAGAAAGAAGTATTTTTTCTGTTATGTATAATTTTTTCTGGTTTTATTATGAGACAACCATAGTTTGGGAGAAATATGCTTTAACTCTTGTTTTCATTCTTGTTAAAAATTGGCAATTTTTTTTTCCGCCAAGCTTGCTTACATGCCTGATTAAAGAAATAATATGACACTAAAAACAAGATAGATTAATCAGAAATAAATTAACATTGCTAACAATATGGTGCCAAGTATGCAAAAAACTGAGGAGCACCCTGAAGTATAGGTTACTTCTATAATTTAAATTAACCAGTGTTTATTGATGAGGGGACATAAACCTGTATAGTTTGAAATTGAAGTATAGGCTACCCCCATATTTCAAATTAATAAGTGGATGATGGGACATAAACATGTTAGTATAGTATGAAATTCAACTGACTGCATTGCTATATATGTAGCTTGAGTTGCTTTATTTGATGGGGATTTTTTTATGATTTGGTTGCAATCATTAAGCATAAAGATTTTCCATTTTAGCATAATAGAAAAAATATAAAAGTAATTAAAATATATTTATGACATCTGTTTTGTTTTAAGAAATTGTAAAACAGTTGCCAGTGAGTTTAAAAAAAAAAAAAGCTATACTTGTGATGTATAATTATCAACATATTGCAAAGTAATACTCAGTTATGCTTAGTATAATTTCTTTCAGGATTGAGCATGCTTGCTTCAAGTTTCATTGTTTCTTGATTGTTTGCAATAATGTTTACGTTTTTGTTGCCACTTTTGCCTTTTTTTTTACATGCTATAGAGTTTATTATTTAAAAATTTTAATAAATTTATTAACTGGAGGATTTTTTTTAAGGAAAATAGATATTTCATTGCCAAATTTTTTTATGTTTTCCAATTTGTATTCCTATTTTATTATTTCTTGTCATATTATAAATTTACTTAAATTGAGGATATATTTTAAGGAAATTAAAAAGTTTATGCGATTTAATAAAAGAAACAGTGACGTGTGCATGTGCAACTCCAGGATTGACAACCCTTCTCACATTCTTCTTAAATGCTTATCTGTTTCACATGAAAGGAACAACCTTTGTAAAGACTTAAATAACAGATGGCCCCCGTGATTTTGGTGGACCTGGTGAAGAAAGAAACTTTTGTGTATTTTAAAAAATTTATCCATGATATTATCTAACTTCTTTTTTACTTTTATATCTCATTTTTTCTCTTTGCCTTCTTTTATTATTATTTTTTTCATCTCATGATTCATTTGGATTTGTTATGTCATACCTTCGGGCCCTGTGTCGCATTCCTTCGTGCACATGGAGATATTTTTGTTTTCCAAAATAAAAAAATATTAATAAAAACACTTTTTATAATCTGTACTATTTTATTTATTGCAATTTTTTATAGGCTTTTATTCAAAATATTATGTTATATAGATAAAAAGAGTATTTATATGAAATATATACTATCTAGTTATATTTCTGACTGTGAAAGGTAGACATTCTAATCTAAAGATGCTTAAAAATCCATAATAGAAAGAACTTTTCATGATTAAAGAAACATTTTCTGTATTGCTGGCAGAAAACCATGTGAATTTTCTAACATTTACCCTGATCAATTGCATTTTCCGTGGCCGACAATTGAACTCAAGACCTTTTATTGTAAAGATTGTTGTCTCATCAGCATATTTCCTTGTACTTAGCTCAGAGTGAGCTGTATTAATTTGGTGGGAGCAGCATTGGGTGTCATAATTTAAAAGCAGGAATCTTATAAAACTTGCTATTACTAGATTCCACTTTTAAATTACTTAACTTCCAGTACTTGCCATTTCCAAAGGTGTTAGTTATTTTACTTAGCAGACATTGCAACCATGGCCTATTTAATATAAATTACTACTCAGTCTCTATTAATAAATTAAATGGATCTTTGGCTAACTTTTCACTCCTACATAGTATCTTCTTATAATGATAATAACCCTAACCAACCAAGTCATAGTGAGGGAAATATACTTTTGCTTTTTAATATGTGTTTGAGTTTCTTAAGAAATGCTGAAATTTTAACAAGAGCATTTCTGATCTAAAGAGACTGATGTAAAATTAAAATTAAAAATATGAAAAATTAGTTTTAATTGTATTTTTATAATTTATTGGCATTAGCCATTATGTGTGTGTGATTTAAACTAGGTAATTAATTAATGGCTATTTAGTAAAAAATTTTACATTTTATTCTAACAATTATTTTAAAAATCAATGACCTGTGCATTTTTATTATTAGTATTTTAAAATATATTTTTATCAAATAAATTGTATTCTTTTTTAGATTTAATTCTTGTTACCAAGCAAAAAAAGTTACATCTTATTTGTATAAATAGGCCAGAGAAAAGAAATGCTATTAATGATGAAGCAGCCAAGCAACTAATAAATGCCTTTGAAGAATTTGAAAATGATAATGATGCTTATGCTGCTGTTTTATATGGAAAAGGTATTTTTGTGTTTCTTCTAATTGATTAATTGTAGTTTGCATTTTTTTAAAATTTCTTACTGTAATTTTTTTGTTTTTTAAAATATCAATAATTTAAATGAATTCTATTTATTGATTTTTGATATCTTGAAGAAAGAAAAATTCAATGAAACATTTAAAATCTTTTTATTATTGGAAACAATAAAATTGTATTTATTATACTAAAATAAGGCATTTTTAATGCAAATTTTTACTGTAGAATATTGTAGTCATACAAATGTGAGACAGTTCTATGTAGTGATTTTTGACTATGACAGCAATATATTATGAATGTAGTAATTCCTAGCTTTATTGTAATAGTTGTGAATTATTCATGCAATTTGATATTTCTTGTAACCAATTTTAAGTTATGAATAATGTGATTTCTATATGGTTCTCAAAAAGTAAATGTTTTTTAAAAAGAATATACTTTATATTTTTGAATTTTTTGATTTTCACTAATATTTGCTATTTTATTGATTAAAACATAACAATTCTATATTTAGAAAATATAGCAGTATAATGCTGTATTTTTAAAAGCTGAAAATTTTGTGAATACCTACCTCTATGAAATTATTGTCTTTTTTAGGACCTTGCTCTAGAAAAGCCAATCGATAATCTATAAAATTATTTCAAACACTTTTGTTATCAATATAATTGAAAGTAATAAATACTATCATTTATTTATTTATAAATTTAAAAACTGAATTACTTAATTAAAATTCTAATATTTTCTATAAAAAAAAAAAAAAAAACAAAAAAAAAAACAATGGATACTCTTTACTATAATTTGTTTTCAGCTAAGATTACTCTGGAATAAAATTATTAAGTTTATTATCTTGCAAAGTTTAAAATGTTATTGAATCCACATTTGAATTTTTAATTGTTGCTGTTAATGTTGTTATTACTAATACTTTTAATGATGTTTAACTTGGAATTAGTTTGCGATTTCTTTAAAAAAAATTATTACATTTCTATGAGAAATTTTGAATGCATTTTTTAATATAAAATTTTATTAAGTTGAGAAGAATACTTTTGTAGGATAGTACTCAATGAAAATTATTGTTATTCATTTTCTTATAAAATTAAGGACTTGTTTTTATATATTAATAGCTACTATATAAATTTCTATACCTTTATTTTGTTATTTATTTTTAATATAACTATAATGCAGATATTTGGAAATGATAATATTTTATATCTTTAATTGTATGTGTATTTGTGTGTAAAAATTGTAATCATATATATTATATATGTAAAGCATGTTATATATAAAAATTGATTACTCACCCCTTTTTCTCGAATTTAATTTGTGATTCCAGCAAGTCATTTATTTTAAGAATCTGAGTAAAAAGAGCAGGTTAAATATTTTACTTTGTAAAATAAAAAATATTTTTGTCTATAAATCTACTTAAAGGAAAAATAAATTTTATTATAAATGGTAACTAATATTTATTTATGTTTTCTTTAAATATTTTATTATTGTTTAGAGTATATTATTAATAAATTTTATAATGCTGTTAGAAATATTTGGCATCCTGAGTGTAAATTCTAATCTGTCGAATGATCCTTACAAAATTATAGTTGAAAAAGTTTTATTATTTTCATGATATTCAAGATAAAAAACTTATTTGGGAAAATTATTTTACTACATTATAAAAATTATTCCAAAAATATTCATATATTTTTTATGTAATTATTTTAATTTACGTAATTTATTTTCTTTTTAACTTTATTATTTGGTATATTTTTATATTTCTTCAAAGTAGTTTTTAGCATTTGTTCTGTTTTCTTTTAAAGGTGGGAATTTTTGTTCTGGGTATGATTTAAAAGAAGTTTCAGAAGGTAGCTCTTATGGACTGACTAGTAAAGAAGGACCAATGGTAAATTATTACTTATTTGAAAAGGTCCAAAATTGTGAAAAGTATTATTTATTCATAGTAAATATTTCATAGAATTGCTGTAATTATTTTGTTTTTCAAATTTTTAATTTCAAAATTAAGTTTTATAACAAAATGAGGAATGTAATTTGTAACATCTTTAAATTTGAAAATATATAAAGCTTTATTAGCATTTTTGCGGCTATTAAATATTATGTATAAATTAAGTATGTAGTTTTTGTTCTAGTTCACTTTTTAATTGCTTGTAAGTAGAAATGGATACTTTTTTTAATGAAATAATGTTTATATATTTCAATCCTTTTGCACCAAGTTATTTATGTCATGATTCTGGAATATTGTTTTCAACATTAATTGTGTATATGTGTGCATGACATATTATAACTTTTTATTTCCTAATTTTAAATAATTTGAGTTTTAATTGCTATTTTAAATGTGCACAAAATTATTAATCTAAATACATATTTTCTGTGCACACATTATTTATTATTCGCTCTTGAAAATTCATATTTTTATTAATGCACATCTATCACTTTTTTAAAAATAAAATCTGTGTTTTTTTATTTATTTCTAGTATGAGAATTATGTTACAGTTTTAATCTGTTTTCTTTTTTAAAAAAAAGAGTCTTATAGAAAATAATCAAATAAAATTAAAAAAAAAATAATTAAGAACTTAATATTCTTCAATAAGTTTAATCACCTTTGAGAACAATAACAGCAAATTAAATCCTTCATATACATATTATATATTAAATTTTAGTCTTAATTATGTTGCTGATATAATGAAGGGTGTAAGAATAATAATTTGACTATAGTATGCTGCACAAATTTGAAAACAGATTAAATAAAAGAACCTTGTGTCAGAATTTTCTGAATCTTTTATCTCACTATACTATAAATTATACTAACATTAACCTTTTAAGTCTGGCCTCATTATTTACAAAATAACTGATTTTATGGCAGTGTGAGGAGAAAACATTTCCTACCATTCTGACAAAAAAGAGAGGGTCAGTTTTACCCAACTTAAGTGCTGAAGATTTCACCATGAAGAATTTTTATGTTTTAATGGTGGTATTTACACTGGGTCTGCCGTAATTTTGATGAAAATCTAACTGAATTTGCCATAAAATACTATATTAATCAATAAACAATGTACTGTTTTCCATTTGTTTTTTTAATATAATCAAGATTAAGAAATATTACAAAAATTTTAAATATGTACTTGTGTATATAAAACAAATTTAGTCTGTTTTGTAAACTGTGATATGGTATATATATATATTTATAACTGAGGATTTTTTGAAATTATTGTTTAAAATAATTACATGATAAATTTTATTGATTTATTTTATTCTTAGCCATCAAAATACATATTTAAAATAGGTGATTTTTTTAAAGTAATGAAATGTAGTGGAATATAAGAAAAATGGTAAGCAATAAATTATTTGAATAAATTGAAAAACATTTCCTAAAAATAGCATGCCTGTTATTGAAAAATATAACTAAAGATATTTTGAAGAAATATTTTTTTTATAACTACATGTAATATTAGATTTTTATCATATTTTAAAAATATTGCTGTCTACATAAAGGAACTTGGTAGTCCACAAGTTGTTTATTTTTATGATGGTGATATACTTGTTAGTCCAAGTGTGTGTGTATTAATACTATTTTTGAAAAGGTAAATACAATTTTTTGCTATGATGTGATTGGTATAAATTTTGTTAATCAACTTAATCAATTTTAAAACAGTTACAGATCAGTTTGTAATTGTAGTGGGTGCATGTTGTATTATTTTAGCACCTTTGCAAAATTCTATTTTTTATTTTCACTGTTCAAATATTTAAAAATTGTTTATCATGTGTTTTACAGTAAATAATGCTTAGAATGTATTTATTTATGCCAGTTTTCTTAGGGGCCTACCCGAAAATTGCTCAAGAAGCCAGTTGTTGCTGCTATCAATGGTTATGCTGTTGCTGGAGGATTTGAATTAGCTTTATGGTGCGATTTAAGAGTAGTAGAAGAAACATCTATGATGGGACTATTTAATAGGAGGTTTGGTTAGTTTGAATTTTATAGCTTTCAGTATAAAATTTGCGCCATACACAATGGGTATTTTTTAAAAAATTAGCATTTCTGAAAAAATTATTGCATTGTATTTCTCTAATATAATGTTAAAATTCTGTGTGAAAATATGTATCACTATGTCTAGTAAGCTACTAAGTAAAAGGTTATTAAAGATTCATTTTCTTGTTTATAAATGAGTAGGTATATGTTTTAACTGTAACTGCATTTACAAATTATACATCTTAATATATAAAATATGAAAAAACAAAATTTTTGTAACAAAACTGTTTAAGAATATAAATTTTAAAATCTGCTTTGTGATGTTTTAGTTTGATATGAAAGATTTGATCTCATTAGCAGATAATCAAAATTCTATGTTCTGTCCACACATTTATTTCCTAGTGCATGAGTTAAATTATACTAATGTAAAATAATTTAATTTTATCATAATTTCATCATTTTAAAAGATTTTAGATCTATTTTAATGTAAATAATGATACATTATTTTGTTTAACTTTGTGTGTTAAATAAATATTAAATCTTTACAATGTCTGAAGTATTCATCAAACTGTAACACATATAATTTTGATTAAGACACCTTTGTAGCATCCATGTAAATTTTTTTAGCATAATAAGAAATAAATGACACTTTATTTTTGTGCTCCTATTTGAAAATCGTGATATTAGAAATTAAGATAATTAAATAAATATTATTACAAATAGCTACTTCTAATTTTAGGTATACCAACAGTAAATGGTACTACAGTTAGATTACCTCAAATGATTGGTTTGTCTAGAGCTCTAGAATTGATACTTACTGGCCGTTCAATTAATGCTAGAGAAGCTTATGAAATGGGTATTGCAAATAAGATAACTGCATGTGGCACTGGTAAATAATTGAATTTAATTTTCCTTTATTTTAAATACATACACACACACATATATATATAATTAAAATATTTTTAAACAATCATGGTACTCTTTGGCTTATTCTATTTTAAAGTCTAGAAAAGAAAAAAAAGAGAGGGGACAGAAAGAAAAGAGAGAACAGTATATTTCTAATGTAAAATGAGTTTGCTTTCAAGTTACGTTAGATACTATTATTTTTTTTAAAAATTATTTAAAAAATTATTACTATTATTTTTAAGTATTGTTTGTCTTCTCTAATAACTGTTATTGCTCTATTTGAAAGTTGATTTTTTACTGAGTAATATTTTCGATTTAATATTAATTAAAAAGTTATTGCTTGATATTTATTTTTGAAAATTTTGCTATCCAAATTACAATGTTATTTATGTTTTGCTCCAATCTTTACTTAAAAACCACAATATTTTCAGTAGTCCTCCTATTTTCATAGATGTCTTACTTTTCTACTTAACAGCTCTTATCTTGTTTTTACTATTTTTATATTAATCAACATCTTATGCCATATCCATAAATATTTGAAACAAAGCAATTCACAGATGAATAATAATTTTTCTTACATCATATCAATAGTAATTTGTTTTATCCTAAATTTTTTTACTGTAATTTTGGTTTCCTTTTGGAAATTTATTTTCTGAATTAAAATATCATTAATGTAAATATATATAATAAACGTTATTAAGTGAAACTAATAAAAGCTATTGTTTTGTTAGTTGAATGGTAAGTATTCTAATCTCAGTTCTACTGTGCATAGGTTCAACTCCGATTTGAAGCATAACTGTTTGAAATTGCCTAGAATCTACCATAAGCTTTGAATTTTATTTTTCTTGCAAGTGCTTTTGTTCTGTTGGTGTATAAAAAAAAGGAAAACATTTTTTTAATCCTGTTTCTACTTTATGATTATTTCATGATTATTATGCACATAATTTCCATTTTTTATGATTATTATGTACATTTAATTCTTTCATTTTTTAATTATGTTCAAAAAAGAAAAAAAAATTATTAAACTTCCTCTAAAGTATGTTATATTGTTAAATATTGATAGTATTTGCCAATATTATAATTATAGTTTAATAATTTTTTCTGTAAAATCATTATAGTTTTCAGCTTTGATTTAATGGTACCTGAAAAAAGGAAATAATTGAAATCGAATATTTAATTCGAAAGCAAGTTGTCTATTTTTACTAATAAAAATATTAAATTTCGAATTAATATTTTTCATTTATTTATTATTTCAAGCATTTTTTTTTCCATTTTTCTACATTAAAAGGCATATTTGTGTGCAAACAAAAAATTGTTTAGATCAAACTCTTTTTATAGAGATGAAGTTAAATTATAATTACACAAGAAAATTATTGTATATCCTTTAGTATTAACATTATGAATGAGTGTTAGAATTGTATTGTATATTGTATTTTTTAAATTTGTAAGAACTTTTTGTAAAGGAAATTTGTAAAATTGTGTATGTGTTTTTATTTTGTAAAACTATGCTGAAATCAATACATAAACTTAAAATCTTTATATAGATCTTAGTGAGTATACAATAATATTTCACAAATTTTTTTTCAATAAAGTGTTCTTTCAAAATAAAAAAAAAATGTTTGAAACCATTTTTTATTCAGCAAACAGCAATAGCAAATCAAATGAAGTATTAACTATAGTCATTTTTTTTTTACTTAAAAAAAGTAATAGAATTCATTAAATATTTTCTTTCTTATATTTTTAAATTTGTTTTTTTATTTATTCATCCTTTCTGTGAGTTTGTAATGTAATGTAAAATAGCATTTTTAATAAAAATTATTTTGGTTTCTTTAAAAATATTATTATCTATTTTTTATCACACATTACCAGGACATCACATGACATTTCAAGAATTTTGTTAATAAAATAAAATTATAAAAAAAAAAAACCAGCATAATACTAATAGCTCCAATAATTTATTGGTTAGCTTAGAGTGGTCTTTACCTTTTATTCAAATTTAAAGAATCTTAAATCTTAAAGAAGAAAATGTTTAGTGTCACATCATTTTTTTCAAATTAATTTAAAAATTTTCATATCAAGTTTGTGTTTATTGTTAAGAAAATTGTGTTTTAATAGTTTCTGGCAATACAGTTGTATATAGATATACTTTCCTATATACTGTGGACATGCTGTTCTAAATGTAATCATTTTTAATTGTAATTTTGAGATAAATAATGAAAAATATAATTTGTTTGATGAATATACAATTTTTTTAAAAATCCTTTTTCACTATAGAAATTTTTAATGATGACTTTATATGCATGCCCTGTTCACAAGGTGATTTGTTGCAAAAAGTAGAAAGCTGATTTTTTTTTTTTTTTGTATCTTTGGACTTAATACCTTTCAATGTAAAATCGTTATATAAGTTTTAAGGTCATTCTGTGTTAATCAATCGTTTAGGCTTTTAATTCAGTGATACATATTTCTTTCTGTTGCTTGATGAGAAAGAAATACATTTCTTATTTTATCACTGCAGAAAGTGATAAAACTAATTTAATATAAAAAGTTTAAATTCTGTTCCATTTCTCATGAATATGATATGCTTTGTGCATAAGAAATAAAATCTAGTTGCTTTTTTAAAATTTAGTTGTACATTTCTGGTAAATATTTTTTCCTATTATTTGAAAAATTAATTAACTTGTATGAAATTAATATTTATTATAATTATTGTAAAATAATTTCTTATGATAATTGAATGCATCTCATTTAATACAATAATGTAGATTAACCAATTTAATTAATGTATGATTTATACTTTTATTATAAGTTTAAAATTATTGTATTAAAATAAATTTACAAAATTTTATTTTAATTTTTAAATAATCATTTGTGAACTTTTACAAATAAAAACACTTTGTTATTGAATATAATTAACAAATTTTGTTATCTCATGTTTAAATTTACCTATTTGTACTTTTCAAAGAAAGAAAGTCGTAATTTCAAAGAATAAAAACCCTGTTTTTTTTAATGTGTTGTTTATTTTTAATTGCATTCTATATAATGTTAAATATGCTATTTGTAAAAAATATTAAAATGTTAATTTCAAATTTTTCTTTTGTTAAAAAATTGAGTTAGCTATTTGAATAACTGGCCTTTATTTCAATAATTGTTGGGTTTCATACCAGCATGGAGCTTGCATATTTGTAATGATTCTGAATGATGATTTCAGTTGTAGATACTAGTCTAATTGTCAAAAAATGACCATTGATTAACAAATCAATTAATTTTTTTTTTTAAATTTATTACAGACTTGAATGAAGTATTTTACCATTTATACCATCATAACATCTTGACTCAAACTGCATTACATGATTAATTTTACAAAAATTGTGATACAGATAAATTTTTTAATGAAAATGTAATGTTTTCTTCCAGCTATAGGAAATGCTATTAATTTAGCTACTAGTCTCTGTAAATTTCCACAGGATTGCTTGAAAGCTGATAGATGGTCAGCATATAATGCCACTTATAATGCGCAATCTTTGCAAGAAGCCTTAGATTTCGAATATAAAAATAGTCTTAAAGTTCTACAAGAAGAAAGTATAGAAGGTAATTTTTTGTAGGAATTTTCAATAAAATTATTTACAATAAAAAATACTTAAATTAAAATTTTTATTAGTTTTCAATAAAAATTACTTATTTAAAATCTGAAATTTCATTACAAGTTCAATTGAAAGCTTTTGTTTCCTAAAAAATGTAAGCTTTTATCAAAATAAAGGCTCATTACCTTCTATTTCTGAAGTAAAGAAAGATTAATGTTCAAATAAATAAATTATTTTATTGCTATTTAAAATTAGAATTTTTAAGATTTTGTGTTAAAGTAAAATCTTAAAAATTCTTTCCATTGGAAAAGTTGGCATAAATATTGAAGAAAATATGTGGGACTTTAAATAAATATTTTTACATTTATCAATATAATTTCAATATCTTCCATTGAGCATTTTATTGTCCTTTAATTATATTTTTAAGAATTAGATATTTGTTGGCATTTAACCACTTGCACTGTAAATTGCATTCATTTTATTAAAACATAAGAAGTGTAGTCAATGTTATTGTAAAGAACCATTTATTGTTTGATGATATATATTTGTTTTTCTTGCTATGTAATGCCTACAGCACTTTCCTGTCAAAATGATTAATTTAATGAGTGGTTATTATAGTGTAATATTGATTTATAATCAAAATAGAGAACATTTATGGTTAATGTATTTATTTATTTTTTAAATGTTAAATGATTTATTTTTAAATACTGAACAAATTAATTTGGCTTGTTGATGATTCTACTTAAATAAAGAAAGTTGTGATTTAGATTTAATCTCTGCTTGATAAGTCAAGTTTTTTCCTCCTTTTTTTGATAATAATTAATGCACAAAATTGTATTTTTATATTTAAATCAAAATAGAGAACAATTCTAATAGAAAATACCAACAAGTAAATCATTCATAACTGTTACAAGCTGCTACCTCATTAAAATAATAATAATAAAAAAAATGTTAGATCTTATGATAAAAACCAAAACATTTTATCTGAATTTTTTTTTTCCATGGTGTGCTTCATTTATAAAACATTCATTGTACTTAAATAATTGTAACATTTAAATATATATTAGATCATTCTATTGCAGTTGATGCTCTAATAATGGGAAAGTAATAAGTTGAATCTTAAATACATGAAGTTGAATCTTAAATACATGCAAAAACTATGTTGATAAAGCTTTTCAATAGTAAATTGTTAAATGTTATTCTGTACCTAAAACACTTAGCAATAGTAAATTGTTAAATGTTTTAGGTTCAGGAGAAAAATCAAGTTATTGAATTTGTTACTCATAATGGTTAAAAATGATTTTATGGTTTTTTTAGGTTATTTTTAAATTGGAAGCATTGAACTTTCTTATAAAAAATTGCTTAACCATTATATATTTTTTTAACATAATTGTAATTTCTTTAGAAAAATGTGTAACTAATGCTTGAATAAAAATACTTCAAAAGTTAAATTAACCTTTTTATTATTTACTAAAAATTTACTATTTCAGTATATTAAATAGCTATTTTTAATTATTATTCATTGGAGTCATAGATTTTAAATAACACTACTAAAGAATGAGCATTTATAACAAAATAAAAACTAATCCCCTCTTTTTTGGCGTTTGATATTTGGAAACAGATTTAAAACATTCTTTTCATAAATTTGTTATCTAGGATTTGTCAAAATTATACTTTAAACATTTCTTCAAAGTTAAATTTTAAGATGCTTTAACTTAACTGAAGTATATCATTTCAAGCTGTCAGTGTGGCATAAAGGATAATGTTTATCATTTTAATCCAATGTGTCTGCGTTCAAATATATGTTGTTTGGAGCTGATCCTGATCTTATTTTCTTCTGATAACATCTAAAATAGGTTTCAGTGTTTCTTGATTATTTCATGATTGGTTATACTCAATAGGATATTGTTTAACAAGAGTACAAAGTTTATGCGCAAACTATACATTTATTACCATTTTATATTAAGCTGTTTTATGTTTTTTTTATTGTAAATTTAAATAATTGTCATAGAATTTAATGCCACTGTGTCCCCAAATATAAATATTTTTAATTTTTCACAGATATATGGTGAAATTACTCATCTGATGTTAATGACAAGAATAGTAAAGGGTTTTTTTTTTTTTTTTTTTTGCTGAAGATAATTATTTATATTATTAATACTTCATTATATTGAATTAAAATTATCATTTCATTGTAAATTTCTAGCTTGTTTTATTTGTAATTTTTCAAAAATTATATATGATTTAAATACTTAATTTTATTTTTTTTTATTTATTTTTATTTATTTATTTATTTTTTTTCAATTGAATAATTATCTGATTATTGCAATTTTCTTATTTAGTAAAAAATAACAAAGATTAAAAATTGAAATCATCCTTGCTGATTTAATCTAACCATAATGTTTTGTTTTGTCATTTTCATTTTGCTTTTTCTTTCATTCTATTTTCAATGTGTTGAGTTTTATTATTAATATTACTAAAGATTTTAAAATTTGAAAACTAATTATTTAAAACAACAGATAATTTTCATCATTTTGAAATATATATATATATATATATATTATTGGAAAAATTTTTAATTAAAAAGTACTTCTTTATTATTGGTAAAAATCCTGAATATATTTTTTCTCAATGCCAACAACACTTAGACATTCGATGGTAAACTTTGCCTTGTTTGCCACTCAAAGAATGCTATTGGCAGGAAATTTGATAATAATTTGATTGAATAAATTTTGATCAGCTGATAGTTTGTAAATGGCTTAGGATTTTAATGATCTAAATTCATCCAAATGAAGAATCTGTAAAAATTCCTTCATTAATATTTATCTGTTTTAATGTGAACTATATTCATTGCCCATATTTGGGAGACATAAAGAATAGAGAAAAAACATAAAAATATACTTTTGAGTGTATGTTTTTTTATGAAAATTAAATGATGTCAATACAATTTTCTTTTAATTTACTAATTTTCATAAAAATACAACATCAAAAATTCTTGGATTATTATATTAAAATATAAAACTACTGTGTTTATATAAAAAAAGAACATTATTCATATTCAAATTTTATTTAATGAGAAACAGTGCCTTTCTTGAATTCTTTTATTGTTTCTTTTATTTATATAATATTAAAAATATTTCATTTTGTATTCTGTATAGTTAATCAATGCAAAATTTTGATTTATACTCTTATTTTTAATTTTCTAATTTTTATTTTTATATGCAGGAGCAAAAAAGTTTGTACAAGGTGTTGGCAGACATGGAAGTTTTCACTTAGATGATATGCCAATAAAAAGATGAAGATAAATAATTTGTATTTCCCATTGAATAATGGTTCAGTATATTTTGACTTTAGAAAATTATTTGTTCAACATGATTATATGTCCATGATTTATATGTTAAATTATTTTTGCATTCATTATGTGATCATTTCATGTTTTAAATAATAAAGTTGTTTCAATCCTTAACATTTTTTTATTTTTTTACCTGAACCCTATTAATATTTTAACTTACATACTTCAGTTTTCAAATATTTATTTGCAAATATTTTAATTTTATAAAATTGTTAAAACTGGAAAATTCAACATAATTGATTTTTCAAACATAAAAATGATGACCTTCAGATTATCAAATTTTTAAAATCTAAGTTTAGTCCAAAGTCAATATCTTTTTCCTAAATGGACTATTATATGATTAGTTACTTTGAATGTATTTTGGAATAAAATAATAATAAGATCAATCAGAATGTACCTTATATGCATAAAATTATGTAAATGTATTTAAACTCTGTATCTATATATTTTTCATAATGTATATAATCTAGATTTTTCTGTTTGTGATGTGATGAGGAAAAATTGTATCAAATTCAAAGTGTGAGTTTTTCCATTCATTTAATCTTTTAATTAATTCTGTGTGTGTGTCTTCTCTTCCATAATTTAATAAAATTTATGTCATTTCTTACCTTTTGTTTAAATATGTTTTTAAATTATTTTATGTGAAGGGTACTGCACATCCAAGGAAATTTTAATTTTTTTTTTTTCACCTATTTTTACTTGGGTGATTAAAAATATGAAAGTACGTTCGTTGAAGAATTCTTATTAAGGAATTTAAACTGATTAAATATTTTTCTATTTTGTTTGGAGAGAGTAATACTGACAATTATTCTCTCTTAAAATAAAAATAAATAATTATTAAATATTTTTCTATTTTGTTTGGAGTGAGTAATACTGACAATTATTCTTTCTTCAGAATTTTAAAATTTGGAAATCTTTTTCTCCGTTTTTAATAATTTGTATTTTGATTATATTTGATGACAAATAATAATGCACTAGCTTGATATATAGCCACTCAAAGTCAATTAATTAGGCTAATATTATTATTGAATCTGAAATGTGAAGTTAAGCATTGTTTGAAATATGATTTATTTTTTTATTTGCAAGTTTATTTTTCTAATTTTTTATTCTAGAGTTTCTTAACTAGCTATACAAAATCATTTTAAATTAGAAATAAAACTTGAAGATTTTAAAATTAATTAATCCTGAAATTAATATGATTTTTTGTATTTTCAAGTTAATAAGTATTTTTTTTTTCATTTAATTTATTCCATTTTTTAAAAAGATTGGTGTTGGAAGAAGTGAAGAATCTATATAAATATATCAATTTCAATGAAAATGTGTTACTTTAATTTGGGATATTTCTGAAAGAAAAATAGTTTATAAAAATAGATAATTTTAATTTAAAAAAATATTTATTTTTTTGTGAATAAATTTTGTGTGTGTAGAAATTCAACGCTACACTCTCATTATTTTTTGAAATGAATTTGCATGTTACTCTAAACTTCTAAACACAGCTAAAATTTATTATTGTTCTTGAACAAATACACATGAATTTTTTTTTTAAAAAAAAAGGCTCTGACAAAGTTTATTATATATTTGTAATCCCAAAATGCATTTATATTTTGAGGCAAAAGTCTATTTAGGATAAAAGGTGTGAGGTTACAGAAAACTATATTTTTGACAATTTGTCACATTGTAAATGCTTAATGGAAATGGTCACTTTTTTTGGTTATTTTGTTGTGTTATTCCTAAGTTATACATTTATCAACACCAAGAATAATTCCCAGTAAGTTACAAATGAACTCCCAGACCATTGACAGTAGGTTAAAAAGGATCATTTGGTCAAAAATTTACAAAATTGTATAACATAAGTAAAACAAACTTAATATTCCTCTTCTAGTCTTTCATATATGTTCTTGTTAAATTGTTATTTTTAAATATTTTATGTATCATTTATAGAATTAAAATTATCTTGTATATTATTAAGAGAAATGTGATGGGGGATCTCTATAAAGAAAATTTTAAGAGGGGTCTATGTTGAAAAAAATTTTGAAAATTCCTTAGACAGTTAGAATGTATACAATATATATTACAAAAATGCCACCTTTTTTGAATTTTCTATAAGTGTATAAAAATATTAATATAGATGTGGCGAAAAATAGAAAATGAAATCGAATAAATTTTTCTTTTCAAAATGTATATTGTTTAAAAATTTTCCAGATTTTTTATAAAGATGAAGATTTTTTCAGACATGATTCAACTTTTTAAATCCTGTTTCCTTTAAATATAAAATTCTCACATTTTTATCATGCAAAGAATTAATATATTTTGTAATTGTTCATTTTTGTTGACTTTTCATTTTTAGAATGCAACATAAATTTTGTTTGAATTATCTTGCAAAGGCAAATACTTATGATAAAATTATTTAAACTTATATTTTTCAATTAATTGAAGAAAAAGTTGTTTTGTTTACATTGAATGAAGAAACAATTACTGTAAATACTCAAATTCACATTTTTTAAATGATTTGAATTCTAGATTAGTAGAGTTCAAATAATTATCAGAATTACTGCAAAATATTTTTTTTACCACTTAGAAAATTATGCTTTATTTTTTTGAATACCAAATTTAAGTTATTTCGTTCAAGCCTAATATTTAAAGTTTAAATTAGCAGTCTTTTGATTATAATTTTTAATTTTATTCAAGTTTACTTGTTAAATTATTTCACTTTATTAAATTATTATTTTATATTAATAATTCTTCAGATTTATCAAAACAATATTAGCAGTACAATCATAACAGTATTTCAGATTTTGAATAGTTTTAAATTTTCACTTAACATTTTCTTGCTATCATCATTCTTTTGGGTTTCAATTATGTAAATAGGTATTTATATAAAATTTCAAAAACATGTTATATAATATTTCTAAATGGTATCTTCAGAAGTATGCATTTTGGTTTTATTGTTTGGCTATTTTTGTTCTTACAAGCAGATGATAGAATAAATTACTCAAGTTGTATAATTTGATATAAGTGTCTGTTGATTGGAATTTGAATAGAAACATTATTAAATTACCACTAGATTGCATTTTGCATAATAATGCTGAAAATTGTATATTTTCTACACAATATGTGTGGCTACAAATGTACAATTATATAAAAGCTATTTTAATAAAATCATCGCATTTTCCGGAGTATATCATATTGTTTCATAAAACAATAGGTACACTGTGAAAGTCTATTCTATAAAATTTTCTCCTGGAGGAAATTTTGAAAGCCTAATTTTTAATATCATATATGTATTGTAATATTAATAAATCAACTAAGTTTCCTCTAAACTGGTAATTTATCTTTAGAACAGATACACTGATTTAATTGTGTATTGAAGTAAAAATGGTATCAATTTTTATTTAATATTATAATTGTAACTGCCATAATTTTTTTATTAAATTACTTTCTTACATTTTATTGAGTTGATGTGTGAGAACTTTGTAGTTATTTTATTAAAGTACTATCTGTTATAGAGCCACCCAATTTGTCTAGTGGTCAGCGTGCCTGGCTTCGGATAGGGAGATCCTGGGTTTGAATCCCGGTTTGGGCATGGATGTACTTTCTCTCTCTATTTTTCCTGTGTTTGTCCTTTCCTTGTATAAATGGGTTGTGAATGATTGTCTATCCTAGAAGGGAGTACCTATGGCATGTGTGTACTGAGGAAGTCGGACTCCACACCACAATATGATTCAGTTGAAAAAGTGGAGCAGCATACCCCATAATGCCAGATTAGCTGGCACATGTCAACAACAGCTCTTATGTTTTGCTTAAATTGTTTTGCAAGTATAATGAAATACTTGTTTTAATGGACATATTATTGAAATTAAAATTCTATCTAAATTTACATTTTTGTTTTGCATCATGAAGTGTTTAATGTATTTCTTTTAAGAAGATATCACTCAAAATACAATATACTTTTTTGTTATACATTAAGTGTGTGCACTTTGTAAATAAAAACTGTGGTTTTTATTTTTGATGAAATCATCGTTTTACGATATTATTCAAAAATATTTTATTGACATAATTTTCATTTCTTGATTAAAACTTGTCTGTATACATAATTCAATTTACAGATATAAAATTAGTTTTGGCAATCCATATTTTTCTTCATGCAGAAACATCTGGAAGAAATAAAAAAAATACATTTTATCCCTTATTATTAGCAGATTATTGTACTTAAAAGTATTTAATTTATAATATAGAGATTTAATATATACATATTATATATAGAGTATTTAATATTATAGTAGTATTCTGAGGTATTCTCTTACAATGTTTGTGTACAAAATACTGTAATTTTCTAAAAATTATTGATAGTTTTATTCATAATATCTATAACTGATTGAATTTGGAAGGAAAAATTTCATGTAGAATGTCATTTTAAAATTATTTACTTCTGAAAAATATTTTGAACTCTTAATTAGAATATTATCAAATAATTTAGTTGCAAACCAAATTTTAAAAATTAATCCCATAAAATAGTTTTCCATAAGGCATACATAAAATTGTAAATTATATTTATAAAAAATCAAGTTACATATTAATTTTATTCACTGAAATAAGAGAAAGAAAAATTGAAATAGTTACAAAAATAATTTACATTTGTAAACTTTTTATGAAATATTTTACATATGTTTATTTTAGATGTTAGGTGTCTAATGATATTCAAACAATGAATTTGATAAATAATACTAATCATAAATATTTTATTAAAAAATAATCCACCTGTCAAATTTTAAAAAAGAAGTTATTGAAGATTTCCTTTCTTAAGTTCTAGGATTTATAATATATGTTAAATTATATAGTGAGTTTTATGTATTTTTTAATTAAAATAAAATTTTATATGATTGTTAATTACAAAAATATTCTAAGAATTCCTATTTTAATTTGAAGTAATATAAATCAATGTAATTACTAACTGAATTTTTAAATCACAGGCTTTGTAGTGGTTCCCAATTTCCTGAAAAATATTCTTTGTCATGAAAAGTCCTTAATTTTAAGTCATAATCCTGAAATACCTGAATTATTTTCTATTTCAGTTTGAAATCAAATGGACACTTTTATTTTTAATTTGAAAAAATTGGAGTGTTCATTCAAAACTTATATGCAAATAAATGACCGTTTTTTGACCGGCTTTGTAGTGGTTCCCAATTTCCTGAAAAATATTCTTTGTCATGAAAAGTCCTTAATTTTAAGTCATAATCCTGAAATACCTGAATTATTTTCTATTTCAGTTTGAAATCAAATGGACACTTTTATTTTTAATTTGAAAAAATTGGAGTGTTCATTCAAAACTTATATGCAAATAAATGACCGTTTTTCTAATGACGTTATGGGAAAATCAATTCAATGACAAATGAAAAACACTGTTGTTGACAATGTCATAGGAGATGTCTGTGTCTTATATATCAATCAAGCATTTGGCTGCTCAATATGTTTTCTCCTTTGTTCAGAAATTGGAAATTCTATCTCAAAAATTTGAAAGTGCTTGTCCCTTTTTTTTTTTTTTTTTTTTGGAAACAATTTTATTATTTTGTGTGGACATTTCCAAGGATTTATATGTTCCATAACTATAAAATGCCTCAAATTACAAAGTTTTTAGACAGTTACCTTTCTTTTGATCTTAAGGACAAAAATGGCGATTTTATTAAAGACTGATGTCAAGCATGTGAAAACGATAAATCTTCTGCCGTGTGCGTTGTAAGCAATTTAGTTTTACAAATGTGGGATTTTCTCTGGGTGGGTTGCAAATGTGGAAGTGAAAAATTAAATCTGTTTTTGTTTCTAACATGAATTCATTAATAGAATCGACAAAATAGCTGCTTGTATCACTTTCCTGCATTAAAGACCATTAATTACACAAAATAAAATTTTAAAATCTGAAGCAATGATTTTGCTATAAAATGTAACTACTCATTTTCTTCAATAAATGAACTTGGAAATATTTTTTCCATTGCATTTGACAATTCTGAAATCGCCTAATTTGTTAAACTGAGTGAAGCCAAAGCACAATTTGTGACAAAATTCGGATTTGCTTCTTACTTTCAAAATCGTATTTATGATGGTATAATTTCATCTGGATCTTACTTCATTTTATATTTTGATAAAACATATACCAGGCAATAAGAAAAAAGTTGGATATATATTTATCTTATTGGTCAGAGAAAGAATACAAGATAGATAATAATTTTTTTCTTAGACATGCTGAGTCTAGTAAAATTTTAGAAACAGTGTTAAATTTTATTTTGGAAAATAGCTTAAATATTGAAAAATCTCTTCCCATGGATGGACCTAATGTCAATTTGTCATTTCATAAAAAGTTAAATGCTCATCAAAATTATTTAGCAATTCTGAACTTGATTGATAGAGGTGATTGATTTGTCAACAGCAGGAAGAGAAGATTATCACAGTGTTCAGATTTCATTATTAGTGGATTCTGTGGCTGACCATTTGTTCAAAAACATGTAGAGTCATGATAGTTAACTCTAAAACCCTAGTGTGAACAAATAATTGCTCAGTATCCAGCCTTAAAAGAATGTTTTTTAACTACATTATCCCCAAAAAAGCATGGGAAAGGATGAAAAATATGCGATTATTTCAATGTTTTTAAGAGAGCCATTGAAGTTAATATATTTGCTGCTTATTTTTATAATATAGTTTCTCCTTTTTTTTAAACTATTTCAGAAAAAACTCCATTAATATATATATATATATATTTTTTTTTTACAATAAAATAATTTACTAAGAAGTATAATGTATAAATTTTTTAAATTTGATGTTGCCAAAAAAGAAAAAATGCCTCTACGCAATGTAAATTACAAAAGAAGCCAAACTGGGATTATCCTTCAATAATTTAGATGTTGCTACAGCAGCTTGCAAATTAATTTCTCATCCTGAAAACAAGATTTCTGCATAACGTTCGAAGTGCTTACATGATAACTTGCTGTTACTTACAGGAGAAATTGGCACTTTCAAATGCATTTTTGCATGATGTATAGTATATTCATCCATCAAGAAAGAATGATAGACATTTTAAAGAAGTTTTTATTCGACTTGCAAATCATATGCAAAAAATTATGTATTTTGTCGTAAAGTGACTGAGAAATTGAAATGTATGTTTGTGAAGACAAGACCTTAAACAAACAATTGAAAATTTCTTGCAAAATTTACTATTTCTGGAATGAAGTATCTAAATTAAAAGATGTTTTGGGAAATTTTAAATATCATTTTCTCACAAAATTAGTTAAATCATGCCTAATATTATCACTTGGAAAGACTATCCTGAACATGGGTATTCTGTCAATAACAATATTATAACTTAAGAAAGGTGTTGATTATCAGACCTTGGTATTCCTTCATTAAGAATGTGTAAGGATTTTATAAATAGGAATGAATCTGTTGTTAATTTAGTTATGAAATCAGTGATACAATCCATAAAAATGCTCATTCTCAATATGCTTCTTGGAACAACAAAATAAAGAAAAGGACGAAAAGAAAAAGAGAAAATTCTGAACTGAACATGACTAAAGCAGATACAGAAATTTTTGACTCTCTCATTACAGAAGAAAATAACCTTTTAAAAGAAACAGCAACTCTCCACTTGATCAATAGCCCATAAGAAAAAGAAGAAATGCTATAAAAATTAAAATTAATTATTTTAAAGAAATAAAAGTTGCTCTGATAATGTTGGATGCTGCTAAATGATAAAATAAAAAATATTTCAGAAAAACTAACATTAACTCGACAAAAAATTACACAAATTAAAAAGAAACAGCAATTTTTTTCTCTATTTTGCAATTATAGTTTTTTTTTATCTCTGTAAAAATATTTATAGTTGTATGAAGGAAGCATTGTTCCTTAATATTTCTATTAATAAAAAGATATTGAATTCGACGAGTTTTTCAAACTTTACATAATATTTAATATATATATATATCAGCAATGACTATAACAAGATAATCTTTCAAAAGTTTAGTTATGAACTAAGTTAATTTATGATTAAAATTTTTTAATTTTTGTTGACAGATGCAAAGTTAGAATACTATTAATATTTATTTTTTTCTTTAACTAAACTATTAATAAATTTAGATATTGTTCCGAAAAATGTCCTGAAATTTCTAAAAAATCGTGTCCTGAATTTTTGTTTTATCCACTACTATGGCTGATATAATTTAATTAGAATACAAAGGTTTTTATTTTTAGATTGTTTTTCAATTAATATTATTTTGAATTTTGTTTCTTTTATTTTTACTTGTCAATATTAATTATATTTAGTTGAACATTAATTCAAAATAGTTTATTAAAGAGATCAAAGAATATATTTTTTCCAATAAACTTACCACATCTTGCTTCATATGGCCAATCACAAACTTTTAATGTTGGGTTAAAGTGAAGATTAGAAGGACAGGACATGTGACTACTTATCCATTGATAGCATTCATAAAATTTACTACATTCCTTTGGATCTGGAAATAAACCAAATCTTGCTGGACATTCAAAGTCAGATTGTTTACCTGTTGATTTTTTTGAAGTGTCTTCTGTTGTATGGACTGTGCTTGTTCCAGACGTTGTTTCATGTTCGGTATTTGTTTTTAAATCTATTGTGGAAAATATTTCAAAAATTGATTTTGTACTAATTGTGTCATTTTTTGATGTATTAGTGAAAAGCTTATCTAGATCTGTTGTGACAGATTGAGTTATTTCATATGAAGTATTTTCTGTATTTAAATATTTTGTTGAAATTTCTTGCTGTGTTGTTTCTTGTTGTGGAGAACTTGATAGAATTGATATTTTCACCGTTTCAATTGTATTAATTTCGTTATTAGTTGTTTCTGTAATTGATTCATTTGATATATTTTCAACAGTACTGATGTAAAATGTTGAATCAGTCATATTTCGTAAATCGTCATCATTTATTTCTTTCTTAGAACTAACTGTAACTGTTGCTATCGAAGCTGCTTTTGTTAATGATTCATTTGCTGTGAAAAAAAAAAGAAAAAATTAATTATTTAGTTTTAACAAAATAATATAATTGTGTGAACTAAAATTATTTAAATGAATAAAGATTTTTTAATCTAGTAAAAAAGTTGTAAAAAAATTAAAGCGATAAATTTATCTCACAAGTTATGTATTAATAAATTCTAAGTATGAAGTTATAAAATATTGTTATGTATGAAATCTTTAAGCTAATAATCAGAAACTCTTATTTTCATTATTTTGTTAAATTATAATTTTCCAAATATCTTTCTCTAAAAAAATGATTTTGAAATTAGTAAATTATTACACTATAAATTTATTATTTTTCTGTGTACAATTGTTAAAGCCAATAAATTATAATTAACTCATTATGCATATCAATTATATGATAATTTCATGATTTCAAAAGATATATATATATATATATATATATATATATATATATATATATATATATATATATATATATATATATATAGATTTACTTTAATGTAAATGATGTGATGCATTATTTATTTATTATAAATAAAAATTAATTAAATTTAATTAATATGCGTGTTTCCTCGCCACTTCGCTCTTCATGTATTGCGTCTTCAGTGCTTCGCAGATTTTTTCAAAATATTCAAAAAATTTTAATTTGTCAATTTTTTCAAAAATGATTTAATTGTATCTTATAATTTATAGTTATTCTTTTGCGAATGTTTCCTTATTTTTTATTATCATTCGTGTTCCGATTCTTCTGGAATGTTCGTTAGAATTCGTATTTACTTTTCCGAAGTTCTCATATTTCCCTTATTCATATTCGTGTTCGAAATAACTGTTCTAATGTTTCATTTTTTTAAAATCTTATCTCAAAAATATATTTTTACACTTTTTTATCAGGTTTAAATTTAATATGTAGACATGTAAAGTTCTTCAAGAACAAATATATTACGTCACAATTATATCTCCTCACTGCATTAAGTCAAAATTACTTCATCTTGGTAACGTGTCGTCGTCACCCAAAAAAATTCAAAATTTGAGACCCTGGATTATACGGGATCTTTGCCGACTCACTTATTATCTTCTCTTGATAGTTTTGTCCATGATGTTGAGTGTCTCGCATACTGTTTTTTAGTTTTGTGTTGGAGATGACTTGTTTTGTTTAAATGATAACTTTCTTATTAATATGCCCTTATAATGCCACCTAAGCTTTGTGCCTTTACGAAAGCTTCCTCTGGGACGCCCAAGAGCAAGATGACCATCAGTGAAAAAGTTAACTTTTAGATATGATTAAAGAGAGCAAAAGCTATGCATCTGTGGCACGCCATTACGGACTGAATGAATCTTCACTGCGATACATCTAGAAATAGGAAGCAAACATCCGAAAAATTATTATGAATTATTTTCTTTATTTATCCTTAATAAAAATAAATTAAAAACCACATGCTTTATTTTAAAGGCAATTATTTTTGGCCAATCCTATTTTTTAATCTAAGATTAAAAAATAATTATACTACTTCCAAGAAAAATTAAACTTCTAGCAAATTTAGCACATAATATTCTGATGATACAAATTGAGAATGCAAAGTTTTCTTATCAATAACTTAAAAAATTTTCTAAAATGGGCACAGATGTCGTATAATCCAGAATGACAAATTATGAATTTTTTGGCGAGGAAGAAATGTTGCCAAGAAGACGTGTTGTCACTTGCATGATGATGTAAATACTAGGGATGCCAAAATAGAATTTTGCGCATAATTCTTCTAGATCTCCATATCTATAATGTAATAAAAACCAGGTTGCCAGGTACATAAGAAAATCCTCCAAAATATCACCAAATTCATTATTTGGCATCCTGGATTATACGGCATCTGTGCCGAAAATGGTATTCGGTTAGTTGGAGACTCCAAATTCATTTCTTTGTGTATTCTATTCGCTTTGCTAATACTCATTATAATTTATACAATAATTTGTGTATTGCGTTCCCTTTCTGAAAACTTTTTGGAATTATATTAATATGTATTATTTTAAAAATCGTAATTTTTCTTTTAGTAAAATTTAATTTTTAAGCAGGTATGGATTATAAGGCATCTGTGCCCTGAAATGTTCTATGAAATAAAATAAACGAATTACCACATCCAGCTTCATATGGATAATCACAAACTTGTAGCGTTGGATTAAAGTGCAGATTTGGGGGACATTTAATATGATATGCAGTCCACTGCGAACATTCATAAAACAGCGAGCAATCTTCGGGATCGGGGAACAGACCAAACCTCTCTGGGCATGTAAAATCATTCGGGATGTCAGTGGTTATGTTTAAGAATGCTTTATCAGTTGAATTTTTCCCTGTTATTAAATGATCTACTGTTGTTTCTCTGTAGACGGTAACATTTCCAGTGCTTGATTCAGGTTTTAAAGTTGTCATTTGTCTAGTCACATTTGGCGAAGACGATGACTGCGTGCTACTGATAAATGTTGTCCCTGAAGTAAACAGCTTCACAATTGTCGTTTTTGTTGGTTCATTAGTAAAGTCATAATTTGACTTTTCTGTTAATTTGGTATGAGAAGTAGTCAGAGTACTTTTAGTACTGATAATATTTAGTTCATTTGATACAGTAGTAGGTAGAGTTGAATTTGTTACATTTTTGTCATAAGGCTCTGTTGTTGTTTCAGAATATTTTGTATCCGTTGTTTTTTCAATTATAGTTGTTTCATTTGGAAAATTTGTTTTTGAATCTTTGGTTGATATTGTTTCAAAATTTGTGCTCATATCTTTAGTTGGAAGAGTTAAAGTTTCACTTTGAGTGTTAGGTGTTGTAACAGGAGTTGGATTTACTGTCAAATCTTTGGAAATTGTAGTTTCATAATTCTTTGTATTTACTGTATCTGTAATTTCTTCTCTGGTTGTTTCTTTTTGAAAATCGGTTGTTAAATTTTCTGCGGTGGTTGTTTCATATGACGCTATAATATCTTCATATGTAATCATATTGGGTTCAGTTGAAGTTTCCTGTGCTATAATGGTGGAGATAAATAAGTCTGTTGTACTTTTGTCAGAAATGAAAGCTGTTGTAGTTTCAAAAGATTTTGTGTTAGACGTATCTGTGATTTTATTGTGAGTCGGTGTTCCTGTACCTGTAGTTTCATTGATAAAGTTTTCTTCAGAAATATTTGAAAACTTTTCTCTGGTAGTTGTGATAGGTATGTATGATGTCGTTTGTTCAACCAATTTTCGCGTAGTGTCATCATTGTTAATACGAGACAATGTTGTCTCGGTTCTTAATGTCCCTCTTGAAGTTGTTTCTTTTTCATTGGACGTTGTTTCTTTTACTATAGTAGTATATTTCTTTGTACTGATTTTAGCTTCAGTTAAGGGTTGAAGTGTTGTCAAAACTATATCCTTGTTTGTTAAATCTTCTTGAGTAGAATATACTAATGTACTGCTCTCTATTTTATTTTCTGAAATATTTAAATTTATTATTAGGATATATATTAAATAAATTGCTTAATGTAATTATTTGTTAAAATATATTTTATCGAAATAAAAAATTATGCAAAAGATTGAACAAAACGCTTATTTTATTCTAAAATTTGTAAAGAATTAAAATATATTTAAATTCATTATTTTTATAATTTAATTTTTGAAAGCAATTTTATACAAATACATCATCAATTAAAGTTATATTTAGGAAAGAGAAGTTATAATTTATTTTTTAATATATACTTATTTTATTAAAAAATTTCATTATTCAAAAGCACTTGAATTCTGCAACGCCAAAAGGTTTTGGTCAATATCTTATAGTAATCAGAGTACTGTAATTATTATTTCGAGTGTGAGGGTGAAATATATCTTTTAATGATGCAATCTTTTAGTTTCTTAAAATATCCTCAAATTAAAAAGTTTCCTCTTGTTATAATTTAAATTACAAATTACTGACGGAAAATATTTAAGCAGGTTATCGAGGCAAATTTCAAAAGATGTATAAGTATTTCGAATATTCATGAAGAATAATTGTGTATTAATTAAGTAAATGCAAATTAGTTTTTAAAAAAGATTTTCTTTTTGATAGATTATTTAAGCAATAAATGATACAGGGTGTTGCATATTGAATGGGACAAAAAGAAAACATGATTGTGAACGTTGTAATTAATATATTTAGAAAATTCAAATTTATCTCGAAACTACAGGTATTCAGTATGTGCCGGTGACATGACAAATGTCTACACGGTAATCAAGCTTCTGCCACACTTGTGATAGCATACCCCCTGTTATGGAGTTCAACACTTCGGTTATCCGCTGCTTCAGTTCCTTTAAGTCCTGAGGAAGTGAAAACACCTTGTCTTTAACGAAATCCCAGAGAAAAAAAATCAAGGCGTTATATCTGGGATCTCGCCGGCCAATGAAGCCATGTCAAATCCTGTGGCCCAGCATGGTCAATCCATTGATTGGGTAGAAGTTTGTTCAGGAACTCACGTACGTTGTTATTCCAATGTAGGGGAGCACTATCGTCCTGCAAAATGAAAGCAAGAACAGCTTCCTCCAACTGGGGGAGCAACCATTCAGAAAGCGTGTCTTGGTAAATATCTTTATTAATCGATTGTTCCGCAAAGAAAAACGGAACAAAAGCACAACTGTTTGTTAAGCAGGAAGCTTTCACCTTGGGAGAACAACGCTGATGTTCTAATGTTACAAGGGCATTTTCCGTGTCCTAAAATCGCAAACTATGGCCACAAGCTTTGCTACATAAACGGAACGTGGCTTCATCCGTAAACACCTGTCTGTTCTCGAATCCATTCACGTCGAGCTTTTCGTTAAATTTCTCACTAAAGTAATTACGCAATGGTTTGTCAGTAGGCTTTAAGCCTGGACCATCTGATATCTGTATGGCTTGAATTGGAGACGCTTCAGTAAAACACGCCACACCCTTGTGGGTGAGACATTCAGTTCTGCACCTACACATCGCGTTGATTTTGAGGGACTCCGAAACACGATTCACCAATTCTTTCAACCACTTCGGGTTCTGTTGCTTTTCGTCCTGGGCTTTTGTTCTTGCAGAAGCAGCCTGTATGCTGGAACTGCTTCACCCACTTGTTGATGTTGAGATGATGCGGTGGTTATTTACGGTATTCCGTGCGAAAATGTCTTCACGATGGTGAACTAAGAGGTTTTGACACATTCGAAACTCAGTATATTTTCTATTTTATTTAATAGCGCCTCTAGCAACGAATTCGTCATTCGATGTTTTTCCCTATTGCTTAATAAAACTTGTACAATTGTAGTTGCAGAATAATTTTGTTTCGGCTGAATAAATACATTACGTCAATCACACTGAGCTATTCTTCTGGTCCCATTCAATATGAAACACCCTGTAGTATGTATTGCACTTTTGGGGGAAAAAAATTGTATCGCCAAAATTATAAATTAAAATTTTAAGACTGGATTTCCAAATTTTGAGATTTTACTATCAAAAAATCTAAATTTTGCTTGTCTTGAATCTGGATCTAATAATAGAAACGAAGCTAAAATCCCTAGAAAAACTATTTGGGGGGGGGGGGGTAAGTTGTAATAAAAGGAAATTTGCATTTAAAAAATTGTAAGTATTTGATTTCAAAGATTTCTAGTTTAAATTAAACTATAGTAAGCATTTTTCTGAAAATACACTTACCACATCCTGCTTCGTAAGGCCAGTCACAAACCTGCAGCTGAGCATTGAAGTGAAGACTTGTAGGACACTTCATGCGGTAAGCGACCCAGTGGGAACACTGATAGAATTGGTTGCAATTTTCTGGGTGAGGAAATAGACCAAATTGTGATGGGCATACAAAATCTTGAGAAATTTCTACAGTTGTAGTTACGTATGTTTCGTCTGATGATGTTCTCTTTGAAGTATAACCTTCTGTGACTTTGCTGATAGTTGTTTCACGATTGTATGTTGTATTTACTGGTATTTCTGTAGACATATCCGTTGTGATATTTTCCAAAGGTAATGATTTAGTAGTGCTTATCAACGTATAATTTGCCAGGGATTCACTTGTCGATGTCCTGAAATCGGTTATCGTATTTGGCTGCTTTGAGAACTCTGTAGTTGAATCTTGTATAAGAGTTGTTCCATTGGTAGTCACTGTCTTGTTATCGGTGACAATATTGGGTTCAGTTGAAAAGTCGGCTTCGTCAGTGGTAGTAAAGTTTAAATTTGTATCTTTGTCGGAATATCTTTGAGTGGTAGTTTCAAAATTCTTGGTATAAATTGTATCAGTGTTTAATTTATTTTCTTTTGTATTTTCTGTGATCTCAGAAATGTTTTCACCAATTTCTACAGTTGATGCATTTTTATCAAAGATTGTTTGCATAGTTGACGAGGGGCTCGTTTTTTCGGCATCTGTTTGTGATGATGATGTTTCAAATGTTGTATATTCTCTTGAAATGATATCAATGTCTGTAGAAATTAAATCACTCTCTGTGGTGTACAAAATTTTTTGAGTGGTTTCAATATTGGTAGAATTTGAAATTGTGGTATCTAAGTCTTTATCTTTATGCGTAGAATATACTTGTGTGCTAGTTGCTGTCTTATTTTCTGTAAATAAAAAGTAATTTTTATCAAGTTTGTAAATTATTAATACAGATGCACTGTATAATGAATAATAAGACTACTATTAAATAAATAAAGCAAATTAGTACTATATTATGTACTTTATTTAACATATATATGTGTGTGTTTGTGTGTGGATTTTGTACGTAACTTATATATTTAGAGGTCATCTTGACTTAAATCCTAAAAATATACCGTATTAATTACAAAGTATTGAAATTATATAATTTTCACTACTTGTCAATATCGATGCCTTAAAATACTCAAAATTCTATTCACTACTGATCAATATCAAAGCTGCAAAAAATACTCAAAAATTCTAATAAATGAAAGAAATGATTTATCACAATATATTATCCTTTTATCTATAATTTCATATAAGAGTACATTTGTACATGTAAAATATTTTCAAAAAATGATTTTTATTTTTTTTCATATAGTTTAGTCCTAATTAATTAAAAATTCTAGAAATCCTTTTTCTCTTTATTATTCATATTGCTGTAAAATTTTTATTATTGCATTGTTCTTATTTCTGTTTCAATTTTAATCCTTTATAATTAAGTATAGGAAACTAAATTTCGAAATATCATTCTCTGAATAATATTTTTGAAATTAATTAATTAAATTAATCTTCAGGCATTTTTAAGAGTATTTTTTTTTTACTTTATGTTACTTTAATTAAAAAAAATTTTTGGCGAATTATTTTACGAAGAATTTGCATGCAATTATATGCAGTACCAAAATTCAACTGAAAATAATTTCTGGTATTTTTATTTCTTGTATCTAATACGTAGTATTAAAAATCTGAATGTATAGGAAGAAATTTTGACAGACTTTTATACCAAAAATAAATTTAGTATTAATAAAAAATGATCTAGCATTTCTTAAAATATTTTTTAAAAATGCCATATTATTATTCGTTTTCTTTCAAATTTGCACATTATTAAGAAGTTCTTAGTAAGTTATTTAATATATTTTTAATGTCAATGAATTATTGAAAAAAATGTTTATATATGAATTAATTTTAATAACAGAATACACTCGTTAATTGGAGGATTTGAATACTTTGTTGTTACTTATGACACTTAGACAAGAGAAGCTCGCTGTGCAGTTATCTATGCGAATTTAAGTCTGTAGAGGGCTTCTTTCGTTTTTAACCCGAGCACCAAGAAGGTGAAAGTACAACTTTACTATAAACTCTTCCGATAGATGGCACCAACAAAGAATAGACTGCTTTAATTGTGACATTGATCTGAAGATGGGGGGAACTTTATCCAAACCATTACACTCATGGTAACTGCTCAATGACTGACCACGAGACTTTTGATTCCACAGATTTAACAAGCACGCATATCGCATATACTCGTTGGGACTTTGGTGGCACTGGTAATCGAATCCCACACTTCCGGACCGAAGGTCGATGTGCTAACCACTAGGCTAGTTCAGCCCCAAATCTTTTGTATATATGATATTGAAAATTACATTTATTAGCTTATGAATTTAAACATTTTCATATTAATATATATATATATATATAAATTTAATAATATATTAATTGCCAGTTTTAATTTTTGTTTATTTACATGTGAAAATATCTTTATTCTGTATGTAATATTTTTGTATGATAATACATGGAATGCACTAATTTGATTTATATATTTCTATACAGTTTCATAAGATAAACGTATCCGTTTCAAAAGTGGGAATAATAGTAATATATTTCAAATTAAGTAATACTAATGTAGTTAAAGTAAGCCCCTTCCATCCATACTTGCATTTACATAATAAAAACATTTAATTTGACAAGAATTTTCATGCTTTGAGTATTATAAGTATTATTAGATTTTTAATTGTGCGATATAGCATTAGATTTTGTACCATCCATCCTGTCAATTTCTCTGAAATTCAGTTTAACAGCCGGCGCGTTCAATTTCCTCCTTTGTCCCAATGATTCAGGATTTATTTTAAAATGTAGATTATTATTAAATTTAATTTCATTATACAGTGTAACCGTAAAGTAACAGACCAAGCCAACATATCTTGGCCGAACTGAATAGTCAGTTCTCAGGTTTTTTGTTCAACAGTTCGGGGATTCGATTCCAACATTGAGTGTTTTGAAATCCATCTTAAACTAAGCTCAAGCTTGATTAACCCTCAAGTAGAAAAAGTGTAAAAGAGATAAAGAAATAAACTGAACCTCACTGTAATAAACTCATTCATAAAAATGCAAAGCTGTCGTGGTAGCTTCATAGTAAACGCATAGACCTTCCGTGTCGAAGAGTGTCGTCCGATTCCTCTTTCCGCGAAAGACCCGATATTCTTGCTCGTTAAATCTGTAGGATCAAAAGTCCTGAGGTCGATAGTTGAGCAGTGCAATGTTGGGGAGAAAATTTTCTCCCTTCCAGATCAACATCAAAATTGAGGGAGTGGATCCCCAGGTGATGCCATCGATCGGAAGAGTTAGAGCAAAGTCCTACTTCATCATCGTGGTGCTCTCGTTAAGCGAAAAACGCATACTACCAACTTAAGTTGGCATAGAAAGCTTGGCTTATCCAAGTGTCATAAGCAGCTACATAAAAATGCCAACAATTTGTTTATGTAGAAAGACAGTACGATTATCATATTTCAAGTGCCAAATTAATTAAAAGGGTATTATTTGTTCTAGATAGATTTTATATAGTACTGAAGAAGATCATCATTTTTGGCTTATAATAAATTGATATAAATAGTTTTATCAAATGAGTTTGTAAGGGATTTTGAAGTAACAGCTCAAACCAGCATATCTTGGCCAAACTGAATAATTAGTTATTAGGCTTTCTATTCAGCAGTTCGTGGATTCGATTCCAACATTGAGTGTTTCGAAATGCAGCTTAAACTAGTTTCCAGCCAGATCAACCCTCGAGTAGAAAAAGTAATGATAAATAAACTGTACTTAATTATAATATGCTCACAGAAAAAAATGCCAACAATTTGCTTATGCAGAAATACAGTGTAATTGTCATGTTACAAGTACCTACATAATTGAAAGAATACTTTTGGTTTTAGATATATTTTATCTGTTGAAGGAGATCATCATTTTTGGCATACAATAAGTTTATATGAATTGTATTAAATAAATTTATAATGGATTTTGACAGTAACAAACTCTTGTAATACAAAACTCTCGTAAAACAAAAATCTTGTAATAAAAAAAATTTTGCTTTTATTAATGTAGAAATCCAATATCAAATTTAAAGATATGTTGATAAGGGAATATTTTATTTATATGAATACATTAATTCTATTATAGATTTAAAAAAATTTTCTTTATTTAATATGGTGTTTTTATGATAACCATGTGACGAAATACATTTTGAGGAAAAAAGCTTATTGGAATTTGTAGAAAATACGTGAAGATTTTCTTTCAGATTTGTATTTATTCTCACACATTCATCTTTTTAATTGCTAGAACAAAAACAAATTTTTCAGTTTTGTTTCTGTTCTAAAAATGTTTATCTTTGATCTAACATAATCATCCTCTACGGACAAGAAATGAGCCTCGTTTTTATTTTACATCCTATATTTCCTTTTTATTTGGACTTAGATACACAAAATGAAAAATGTTTGCTGTAATGAGGCTAATTCGTCAAAGCAAACTGATTGCAACAAAAATTACTTGTGTTTTTTCTCCCTAGCTTTGAGAAAACTCTTTTGTACAGAGGATTGTGAAAATCCTTAATTCTGAATTACATAATAGAGCGGAAAAATGTTTGTGCTACATTCACCGAGAAAGATTAGAATAGATTCTGCAATTTGAAAAAATAATTAGGTTTTAAGAATTTATATTTTTTTATTCGTTTTTCTTTGGTCTTAACTAAATATTTTCAGACGAGTATTTGGATAATTTAATACATTATATCAGATTTATATAATGAAATAATCATTTCTTAGTATTAAATGAAATTATCTGGTAATTAAATTATTTTTATCTGTCAGCTTTAAATGTGTAAAAGGTAAACTTAGCTATAATTTTATAGATTTTGTGACATTCATTTACAATTGAAATGGAAATCCATATTTATATTCGCAAAGAAATCATTTCTTTTATCCAATTCACGTACGTTGAAATTTTCAAAATTGGTACATTTTCATACGAGTTAATTTATTTAGAGTAATCTAGTACTTGAGCATTTCACAGTGGAAGAAAATAGATTCGATTCTGGCCAATTAAAACAACGAAAAAGTTGAGTGTCACATTTTTCCTTTCTAAGTACGTACCTACGTATATGTGTGTGTATGTCTATATATATATATATTATGTATATAATCTTTTGTAGGGGTGGTTTAAGAGATTTTTGTGTATCTTTTTCTGCGACGCATTACCAAAATATAGTGCTTGATCCGCAAGTTCTCAGGCATTCGGTTTAAGAATTCCGATGTTCGATTCCACCACTGGATCTAACTGAACTGGCAGATAAATGATTAGCATTGTGGTTTTCTATTGAACAGTTCATAGTTTGATTTAACATGGATATTTGCAATGGTTCAGAATCAACTTTAGAATATTTGTCCTGGTGTAATTAGTCTTCGTATGCAAAAAAAGTTATTGTTGAGCAACAAACATATTAATTACACTGTCAGGTTATGCATTACATAATCTGAGAGTTAATGCAATCTTAAAGATAAATTTTTTCAATGTTTACGACACGCGTTTTTTTTTTTTTTTTTTTTTTTTTTGCCAAAATTCGAAAAAAGTTTCTTTGGTGGGAGTTTTGAAATTTCATTTTGAAAAATTAAGAAATAGGATATTTTTCTACTGGATTATTTTCCAGTCTAAAAATAGAAGTAATTGAACGTTAAATATTCGGAATGGATGATACCTATTTTTTTTTCCATTCTAATGTTTTTATTAAGAATAAATGGTTGTTTTTTAGAACATGAGGGTTAATTTGAACGCGACGTAAAGATTAAAATGGATTTCGAACCTCTATACTCTGCTCAAAGTGGAGTTTAAACCCACGAATTGTTGAACAAAATTCCAGAACACAAACTGTTCCGTTACTAGCTTGACTGGTATTCATTGACCCTTCACGTTTAGGTACAATGACACGCAATTCCATTTGTTTAGTCAAAACTCGCAAAAAATTGAGTATAGAAAAATTAATGAATTTTATTTCAAAACAGTAATTTATTCAGAAATAATTTCATTACAATTTTCTTTGTGCATAAGTTATTCCCTAATTATTGTGCAAGTTTCGTATTTGAGATAGTGTAAAATCTGAGTTTTATTTCCATTTCTCGACGAGAGAATCCACTAAACACAGCCAATCATTTTGTAATTTTAAACGCCGTGAAATGACAAAGTGTATTTTACAGCGACATTCTTTTCTTCCTGTCACACATGCAAAGGGAAGTTGGATCCCCATGAGCTTTTTAATCTCCAGAAGCTTTATAAAAGAGATTGTCTTTAAATGGGACAAGTATGGAACTCAATGTCATAATGGAAGCAATGCATTTCCTCTGCAAACTACCGCTACCAGATAAATTTGTGCTGAACTGTTAGTTAAGTATTCTACCCTCTTGCTTTCAATACGAAATTATATGAGTTAGGTCCTCCTTTCTGTTTGAGCATGTATGTAAATGACTTAGAATCAATTTTAGCTTGTAGTTTCCATTGAATTAATACTCATATATGGAGAGCAACAAAAATCAAACCCTAAATTTGGTATTAAAATAAAAATGAAATGAATTATGTCATTCATATGAAAATATCGTATTTATGTAATATTGCATTTCATATAAATAACATTTTATGATTAAAGCTTATTTATTAGGTTATATGTGTTAAAATTACACACAAAATACTCTTGAATAATACGCTTAAATGTACTAATAGGAAGATTCAATAAAATTCATAATGACTTATGTGAAATAAAAAATTATATAAAAAAATAGTAATTAATTAAAAGCTAGAAATTACCACATCCTGCAGCATAAGGCCAATCACAAACTTGAAGCTCTGGATTAAAATGAAGGCCGTCAGAACACTCCATGAGGTAAGGTATCCAATGAGAACATTGGTAAAACTGTGTGCATTTTTCGGGATGAGGGAAAAGACCAAATCTGGATGGGCAAGTAAAATTATGTAGGAAATCTTCAGTTATAACTGAATATGCTTCGTCTGGAATCGAGTTTTCTGTAACAACAGATTCGGTGGCAATGTCATTGCTGGTAGTGGCCTGCCGACTGTAAGTAGAATCTTCTAGATCACTTATGCTTGCAGTAGCGACTGTAGTTGTCTTTAGCAGACCTGGAGATTCGGTTATGACTGATTCACTAATGGATAGATCTGCTGTTGTCATGTTTGTTGATTGTGTAGAATGTTCTGTAAATTTTGTTTCAAAAGTTATATTATTGGCAATAGTATTTGGTTCACTTGAAAATTCTTGTTCTGTAGTGAAAGGAGAATTTGAAATTATTGTCGAGTCGTTTTCTACGAAAGATGTTGTGCTATTTTCATAATAATTAGTAGATTTATCATCGGTAATTTTTTCTTCAAGTGTTGTTTCTAATGGTTCTTCAGAAATATCTGTTTTTGAGACTCCTGTGTTTGTAAATGCTTCTTCATCAGTAATTTTTGTGGTTCTATAAATGTTTTTGGTGGTTTCCTTCGTAGAAGTTGCTTTTGAATCTCCAGTGTCGGTAGATGTAATGTTATTGATATTTTCTGTAGTTATAATACCTGTTGTTTCGTTAGTTGTTGATGCCTTTGTATGATCTGTAACTGTAAATGTAACATCATTAGTAATTTCTGTGGTTTCATTGATATTTTCTGTTATTTCGTTAGTTGTTAATGTCTCTGTATGTTCTGCGTCTGTAAATGTAACATCATTAGTAATTTCCGTGGTTTCATTAATGCTTTCTGTTGTTACTTTATTGGTTGATATTTTTGAATCTTCAATGTCTGTAGATGTAGCCACAGAAATAATTTCAGTAGTTTCGTTAATACTTTCGGTAGTAGTTGATATTCTTGGACCTTCTGTGTCTGAGTATGTAATTTCTTCAGTAATTTCAGTGGTTTCATTTGTATTTTTTGGAGTTGTTGCTTTCGAATTTTCAGTATTTGTAGATTTAGTTTCGTTAGTAGTTTCTGTTGTGTCAAAAATAGTTCCACTGGTTTCTTCAAATGTTGATGAACTTGTACTTTCAGTTTCAAGTATTGATGATATTGAAATGTCTGTCTCTTTTGTTAATATTTCGGTAGTTTTTGTTTCAATAGATGTTCCTTCATCTGTAATACCTGTCGTTTTATAAATAATTTCTCGAGTTTCTTCTGTTGATTGTCTTGTATTTTCCTCATTTGTAGATGTAGCTTCGGTAATATTTTCTGGATTTTCTGAAAAATTTGCTGCAGATGTCTGTGTCTCTGAAACGTCTTCGTTTGTAAATGTACTCTCAAAAGTCAGTTCCGTGATTTCAGGAAAAGTTTCATTAATTGTCTTTGCTGTTGACATTTCTGAATCTGTAAATCTAATTTCACCAGTAATTTCTGTGATTTGAGAAATAGTTTTATTAGCTTCTTTGGCCGTGGCTGTTACTGGCAGATGTGAACTTGTTCGCTCATCATGCTCGTTTTCAGTAATGAAAAGTGAACTTGTTCTGTCGTCACTACTTGTATGTGGAAAAGGGGTTTCTCTTGGGGATGTATAATCTTGAGAAGGTTGTTCAGTTACAGTTGAAGTTATCTCCTGATTGATCGTGGGATCAGTTTCTTGAGAGTGCTTATCATCATTAGTAGTTACAAGTGATATAGCAGTTGAATCTTCATCTTGTTCTTTTTTTGTCGAGTATATTATTGTGCTGGTTGCTGCTGAATTTTCTGAAAGAAATTAAATAAATTGATTTTAGGTAAAAATTTTAAGTCTTTTTATCAAAAATTTTATTTTATAATTTAGATTTCGACTTTTCATTTCGAAACTCTAACATTAATGATAAAATATATGTGTTAGTAATGAGAAAATGCTAATAAATTACACAAAATTATATAAAATATGATTTTATCAGTCAAATGTTTATGCGATTTGCATGCATTAGTATACTTTGCAATCTTTCTGAATGTTTCAGAATTGTAAAAAAGACGACTTAAATTTATATATATTTTTATATTCTTTGTTTGAAGAATAAAAAATTATTAGATTCATTCAACTTAAAAAACTAAAGTTACTTTTTTTATTTTTATTTAATTTTTTTTTTACCCTACGATTGTTTTCATCATCTCTGCCATTAATCGACGAGCAGCCTTAGTAAAAAGATGAACAAGTCTAAAATCAAAAATAAATTCCTTTAGTAGCCTCAAAAGAGTTGTCAGTCATAATCTTTAAGGGCAGTTCTTGAGGTTAGCAGCATTCATATCATCATGATTGCACAATGGACAATGAGCACAGAGTCCATTACACCAATTTCATGCAGATGCCTTTGTAGATAGTCATGTCCACTTGTTACCTGGAAACAAGCGGCACTAACAGCTCGTGGTAAGGAGCCAGGGATTTTATTGTTCCCATCAAGTAAAGTTTTCTACTGCCTGTCCATATAACCGCATCAGCGTAAAGGGAAACTCTGTCATCCTCTATTTTACTGAGGATTACACTTTTTATGTTACGCAAAGGGGGATTTGGCTGGATCATAAGGGAATCAGCTTTTGCAAGTCTGTCTGCCTGTTCACTTCCAAAAACATCGCAGTGGCTCGGCGGGATCCATTGATAAACAACGGGGTCATTGATTTCAACGAGTTCATGCAACTTCATTTTGAAAGGGTGGGCTAGTGTATTTTTATTATAATTTAAATTAGTAAGCGAAACAATAGTAGCTTGTGAATCAACAAGAAAAACAATTTTTTGATGGTGGATGCTTCTTAATTTGTCAATTGCATGAGCTATAACTACAAGCTCGCTATCAAAATTATTGCACTAAGTTCCCCTTTAGGGCAGCTTATACTAAAGTAATTTGAATACACACCAGCACCAACATTTTTATAGTATTCTGACCAGAACCGTCAATGAAAAAACTGAAATAAAACAAATATCCTCAAAGTTTTGTTGCATATATAGAATGATTAAAAACCATGTGCATCTAATTATTTGATGAAATTATTTAATTAAATTTTTAATCTTTTGTTTAAATTATTATATTTATGGAACTTTTCCATTGGTATGTTATTAAAAATGTTCCTATTTTTAAAATATCAATTGGATTGTTTGTACTTCAATTTTTTAACAAGAGAAAGAAAATGCTAAGTATATTTCTTATTAATTTTGTATTATGGAGATAAATAAATTTAAGAAAATATGAGCTTCGTTAATATCAAATTATAAGCAGATTGTTTAATGGATTAAACTGTAATCTCAGTCCGAATTTTACCATAAATTTATTTAATGGGTTGTGGAAAAAATATAACTATTCAAAAAACTGAAAAATTGTTGACATTTTCTACGAAGAGCACATCAGTGCACAACATAGAGCAAACATTTATTAAGCTACAAGTTCAGACATGTAAAAAAATATTTGTTGGTTTTTATTTAAAATGTTCCAAATATTATGTGTGTCATAACGCAATATTCTTATGTCTTTATTTTTGGTGCTTGTCAGAAAACTAGCTGTAATTCCATTCACATCAGCTTACAAGTTAATATATAATTTTCTTGATTTAAGTTAAAAACTCATATTTCATATTATTATTATTTATTTGCATCTCTATAACAGATTCCATTATAATAAACTACTTCCCATAGTAGTTAACAACATATCCTGCCATGATTTATTTACATTTTATAGTTTATATAGTTCCTGTCTTAATGGTAAAGTGGCATTACTGTGAAGAAAACATGATGAATTGTAATTTACTGTATGCCTTTATTATAAACAGGCAAATGCTGTATAATTTTGTACATTAATTAGATTTGATTTTATTCTAGAAAATGGGCACTCTGACAACTATCATATTTTTTTTCTTAATTACAAAATGATTGTTTCTTTCATTCCAGTTGACATCCTGAGTACGCCTCTTTTTTACGATTCTCATTGGTTTAAAATATCCATGTCACATTATATTGAGACGGCGTTGTCAATCCGACTTGTCGACGAATTTGCTGCCTGATTTCAAATCATATTCTTAGAAGCAGCAAACAGGGAGAAGTTCATCATCAAATATCTGAGAATAGTGTCGAAGTTCAATCTGTTTATAAAACGATTTCTTATATAAGGAGCAAAGCATCGGTTTGAGAAGGCGTTTACATTGATTCAAGCCATTAACACATGGACAATAGAATAGCAGAAAATGAAAATAAAGGACACAACATCCACTTTATGGTTAGTTTTAATCGACAAGAACGATTTAAATTTTTTGAAATTTCATTAATTAATATAATTATAAATTAATTATTGCAATATTGGTAAATAATCTCCTTTGACGCTTAAGCCTTGATTATACTATCACTAAAAACTTTCTTTTAACTAATATTACTAAAATAATAAAAAGCAGATTTGTAAAACATGGGTTCAGAAATTTCGTTTGGTTTTTTAAAATTAATCTATACTACTTATTTATTTATTTTATATTTTTTTTTGGAAACATGTAACTTACTGCAGTATACATTGTAATCATAGTCACAAGTGCGTGTTTTCTCGTTGAATAAAAGCCCAGGGGAACAACTGTACACATGAGCCTCTCCATCTTCGCACATGTAATAGGTAGCACAATCCAGTTTACTTGGATAAAGGCAATTGCAATCTACATCTGAGCAATCCGGAATATCATCGTGTTCTTTATCGGTGCTTTCTGATACAGTTGTCGGAACAGTAATTACTGTAAATGAACAAAAATGTATTATAAATTAGAAAATTTTAAATAATGCAAATTTAACTATCTTTAATATCACAATATATATATATATATATATATATATATATATATATATATATATATATGAATTTGAAAACATCGAAAAAAAAAAGATAGGATTTATAGAATTTCAGAAAATTTAAATAAGTTTCTTTCTTGGATTTTACAAATTTCACATAATTATCTCATTAATATGTAATTTGTAAAACTCTTGAATAATAAATTTAATATACACACTAACCAAAGAATTAGAAACACATGATCAGTATTTTAATGGACCAGCTTTTGCATGAATAACATTTTTTATTCGTTTGGGAATCGAGTCCACATGCTTCTGGAAAACAGTTATGTCCATAGAATATAATGCATGCTGATTTTTAGAATTTGTAAATTAGATCGAAGAGGAAAATGTGATAGAATGCTTCTTTTCACCACATCCCACACATTGTCTGTAGAGTTAAGATTCCAGCTCATCGCTGGGCAGGGAAGGTCTTGAAATATAGAGTGATGTTGAATTAACTAATTTTAAACATGTATGTCATGTTTTTTAGTTGCATTATTGTCCATGACATACCCGTCACCAGGGGGTAAAAATGGAGTGTTGCAGTGTGCGCTTCATTTGCCAGTATATCTGTGCTATTGTGGCTTATCCTTTCTGGTTGACAGTATCATCAAACCAGTTCCATGAGACCGAACGCCTTCAAACAATGGAGCACTGACTCAGGGCTCGAAAATAGCTGGCATTTATTGAAACCAAAGCAGATCAAAATGTGGCTATGAGCACCTTGAGTAGCATTGCATTTTGGACACAGTGGATAAACGTTTTAGCCTGTAACATGACGTTGTACCAGAGAGCTTCCACTTCGAAGTCTCGCAAGAGTTGTCTGGTCGCGCCTGTTGACAGCCCCAATTAGAACAGCACCAAGGTGATTTTCCGCAAATTATTCCTGCGTAGGAGCTCCCCTTCAACAAAAACAGATATCTTGCCTGACCCGGATGGCGATCTTTGAATACGTGCGGCAGCCACCATGAGCAGTATCCTTACGGCTGTCCGTTATGGCCACACCATCAGCAATGTTATTACCGTAGACATCCACATGCAATAGAACCCACTGAAAGGTGAAATCAAATTAAAAATGGTATAAAATTAAAAAAGCTACTAATAAATTCTAAAAGATCATTTATAGAACACGTCTCTTCAAGTGATAAATCAATCAATTTTTCTAAATTTAAAAAAACTATGTCTTTAATATCTTTAAACAATCAACATGTATACATATTTTGACACATTCTAGTAGAATTATTGTTGTTGCAAAAGCATGCTTCCGGGTGCCTAGCCCTGAGTTGGGTTCTACCAGTTAGATAGTAGCAGTCGTGTGGAATTGTCGTGCTTTTGAAGCAAAGACCAAGCAAAAGACTCCCAATACTTGATCTGCCACCCCAGAAGTATCATTTCACTTGGAAGACATCGTGATCACGCCTAATTTTAATGTGTCACTGCCTACTGATTATGAGAAAGATGTTTAATTAACTAGACTACCTCCATTCTAATGGAATTGTTGAAAAACTTTCATAATGCTATTTTAAGCATCTGTTGATGATTTACCTTTTCCTAATTCCCTTTTCATAGATAGTGGACTATATTTATGGGTTCCAAAGGAGAAAACCCTTAAAAGATACTAAGCCTCCCCTTACGGGAGACGGGCATGCCAAATATTGAAAAGTAACATCCATCTCTCGTTGCTCAATACTGGATGGGATTGAACGCCTTATTTTCAACACGGAAGAAAAAAAGAATAAATATGTTACTCCAAAACTACATTAAAAGAAGTATTTTCTCAAAACCCAAACAACATTAAATTTTTCATAAAATACAAAAACATTGTACAATAAAATTAAAATCCACAAGGTAAGTTTGTTTCTATAAGGAAAAGTGATTACGTATTACTAAGCCACGAAGGGAATAACTGCTTATTGAATTATATTTAACTATACAATAATATATTAAATTGAATTTGTATATCCGTCTAGGTTGTTGTTCTGCTTTCATTTTTTCAGCGAATCAAGAATTATTTTAATAAGAGCTTAAGGTGTTTTTTTCAGGATTCACTACAAATATTCCCGTTTGAATTGGGTATCGACCCGAAAAACTATTGAGAAAGGCCATAAAGCTGATACTTCAGCTGTTACCTCCTCAATTAATTCTTTGATATAAAAACAAATAGACCAAAGTCATCCAAAAATCAAAATAAGAATATAAGACTTAGCAACATAAATTATCAAGACATAATATGTAACAAAGATTGTATCGAGCACTTATGCTTAGAAATATTTTCAAGAATATAATTAACTTCAAAATTCTAAATAAAAATTAAGGAGTTCTAAATAAAAATTAAGTGTTAAATATTTAAATGAGTGAGTGAGAGAGAGAGAGTAAGAAATTTATTGAAAACATTTTGATTAAAAGTACATAGCTGTTAAAGAGTTGCAAATGCTTCAATAATGTGAAAATGTTTCAAAAATATCATGCATTTTAATGGAAAAATACTCAAACGATCTTGTTTAAGTTTTTAAGAAAAGATGGAAACAACAAAACATTAATGAATATATTCAATTTATCCATTTAGTTTATATAATTCAGTTTTATATAGCTCATTTTTAAAAATATGAAGATAACTAATTCTAATTATTTAACTTTAGTCTTAAATAATCGCTTAAGGAAAGACGATCGCATATTTAATTTCCTCAATTGAAATTCCATTTAAGTTGTTTTGAAATAAGTTACAGTCTTTAACAATTTGAGACAAAATTTATCATTTTTAATGCAGATTTTTCTGCATTTTCAATTTTTAATATTATTTTCTGAGGTATTTTTCTAGGAAAAAATGAAGATCTAAAAGGATTGTCTAATAATTGAAAAATTAGTAAATTTTTTTTATTGTATTCAACGACAAATATTTCTTTGAGAGAATATGCAATATGAAAATTAATATATTTGTTAGATGAATATTATATTTGCCCTTTTAACATTAATTGTTAAAAAGGCAATTATAATATTCATCGGCATAATATAATGTATTCTTAACAAATGATAAATTTAGAAGAAATTTATTAGATAGCTTATTTTTAACTTATTAGAAGAATTCAAAATAATAAATTTAGAAGAAATTTACTATTTTATTATAACAATCCAAAAATTTACGTTAAGTGTATTTGAGTTTCAAATTGAAAGAACGTAATAAAAACTGAAATACATTTATCATTACTTTATTTCTAAAAAATTATAAATTTATTTTTATTTTAATTTAATAAATTTATTTGTAATTTAATAAATTTCAACATATTTTTTGTGATATGGCTGTATATCTATACATTTTAGAATAAGTTTCAACAAATTAGAGTTACCTTATAAAGATTTTTATTATCTTTATGGATATATGTTTGGTTATAAAAATGCATGTTTTTACTTTGAAAAGAATGCTGGTTTCAACATCTCATTTAATTTAATAAATGTACTGTTATTTTATTTATATTTCTTATGCTTTTTATCGAAGGGATTTCATCATATAGTTTATTTAAATTATGGAGATATAATACATTAATTAAGATAATACATAGTTTTCAAGGAATAATACATAAAAAAATTTGGAAAAATCAAAAGTGGAAGCTTTGCTTTCTAAATGTCTATGTCTGATTGTAAAGACGAAATAAATTAAGCAGCAGCAACTTTCAGTTTTAAAGATTTTTAACTTTACAAATTAAGGTGTTTTAAATATACACAAGTCTCAAAATAAAGAATAGTTTGTTCAGAGTATGTTAATTCTCTTTAATAACTTTTGTTGAAAGGTTACAATGTTCCCACCAAACTAACTACATATTATTATCGTATTTAAAAATGCTTTAACAATCTTAAACTAATTTATTTAGTTTAACTTATTTAATGTTTTAACAAAATGTTTCATTTGCCTTATGGCAAATGAAACATTTCTCTGTTTAGAAGAACTAAGATACATGAAAAGTCTTGAAGATAAGTTTTTATTTTTAAAAATAAAAGATTATCTCTATATTTAACAAGGAAAACAATAACCACATAAATTGTGTTATTATACTTTAGGAAAATGTTGCTTGTTTTTAGATAAATATCTGTAAGATTGCTTAGAATTTGATAAAAAATTACTATGATTTGAATGGATGATAATTAGCTATCAGACTTTTACAAAATGATAAAATTTCATAAATTATAAAAGTGTAATAAGCAAATCAAACTACCTATGATTGATTTTAAATGAAATTTTCCTGTTATAACAAAAACACACATTCTTTCCGTATTCTAGATTGTTTCTATAATGTTTTTCTTCTTTGTCAAATTTATAATTTAATATTCCTTTTAACTCAGAAGTAATTGATTTAATGGGGTAATTAACAACATTTTGAATTACTTTAACACCAACCTTGTACTTTATTCTACTAATTACATTTGTAATTGTAAATACATGTTGTAATTTATTCTAATTGCATTTTTAACTAAAATTTAACTTTGTTAACTAAAATTTAACTTAAATTGTTAACTTTATTTCCAAATTTTTCTTTTAAAATAGCTGTTTAAAGCTAATGTCACTGCTCTTAGCAATTAAGTAGACACTTTTAGACATTGCATTGCTTGTTATAAGTAATATTAAAATTATATAGGATGAAATGGAGATACATATATATAATATAATATGTTCCATATTACTTATTACTATTAAATGATACACTGATAAAAATTTTCCATGCAATATGATTTTGAACTGTGTTCAAGTGAACGAGGTCAACATTCGAGCAAACACTTATTTGTGTCTTGATTAAGAATATCCTACTTTCCAAATGTGATAGAGATCTAAAGTAAATTTGCTGGAACTCCATTTCGTAGTCAAATGACAAGGTTTCTATTTGTGCTTCGGAGCTCTTATCTCGGAATTTTTATCGGTTAGATCTCACACTTATTCTCGAACTATGAAATCCTAATGATAAACGTTAAAAAATAATCAGCAGACGCGGTTTCTAATATTGGCTGCAGTACTTAATTGGTTAAGTCGTCGTTATCTAAATGTAGTGAGTTCGAATGTGACCAAACCAAATATTCCTTGTGTTCATCAATGTAAAATATGTCTCAATGCACAAATCAGACACACTGAGGGGATGACATGCTATGTCTGGGGTTCTATTTGATCTTTGTTTCTAAATTTCGAAGACCCACGCTCTTTTTGGGGGTCACAGTGGTATGCCTACTGATATGCCTCATTCCATCATTAAAAGAGCCATAATTTCTGCTCCTTATAATTATGAAAATAGGTTATCTTAATTTTTGGACATTAGAAATAATAAAATCAATTTCTCACAAACCCAGGATTACTTTTTATATCAGAATCAAATTTTCTGCATTCCAGTAACAAGAGATATTATTCTATAAGGCCATTATAACATCTGCTATAGAGAATACTATCTCTTTTCCTTCAAAATTTTAACTATGATGAAATTTAGAAAATTCTTAAATAAAACAAATATATTGTGATACGCAATATAAATAGTGATTACTAAACATAGTTAGTGGTAAGTTGATTGTTTTAGCAAAAGGATATTTAATATTTAAAAAATATTTCATTCCCTATTATATAGAGATAAAATAATTATACTGTTCTCCAGTAAATATTTTGAACAAGATTTAAAAAAATAAAAAAATTGTAAGTCCTACAAAATTTTTAATTTAAGTATTTTCTAATCTCCACTACAAAAAGTTTTACAAAGAATTTAGAACTTTTGGAGTGTTAAATGCCTGGAAGACACACTTAAAAAAAAAAAAAAAAAAAAAAAAAAACTGAACACAATTATGAAATCTTATTACTGCTGCTTTATAAAATATTTACTTTCACAGATGAATCTTTATAAAAAATAAAGTATTCTTTAAAGTAAAGATTGCTTTTGAAGAGTGTCTCAGTGTACTTTTAATGGTATTTTGTAGAAAATAATTCCTTTTTTTCATGCAAGTCTAAATTATCTAGAAAGCTTTCTTATTGTCTTTTATAAAAGAAAACATTTCTTTTTAACTTTAAAGCCACCAGCATGTTGTTTAACCTCTTATTGTTAATTGATATAGATGAACAGACATGTACTACATAATGCTTTGTGCTTCCTTGAAATTTTCTCTGAAATCTTTTTCTCCTAAATGCATAAGATAAGCTTGTTTGTTAGAGACTTTTCTGGTTAGTGTCTTTATAAAAATAAGTTAATTTTATGGTTATATATATATATATATATACAAAATTTATCAAAATCTTGTTAAGACTTTATTATTAAATGGAGTTTTAAAAGTTTAAATGATTTTTTTAAGGTTTGCTTCTCTCTCTCTCTCTCTCTCTCTCTTCTCTCTCTCTTCATTGATTTAAAATTTCGTGTTCGTTTTGGTTACGAAATTTTGAGCCCAGTTATACATACATTGTTATAAACAATTAAGGAGTTCACAAATTTTGTTTAGTATACTATAAATAATGAGAAAAATTTATTACATAGTCTAATCCTATTGAAATTTTCATTTTTTGTTTAGTATAATATTTATAAGAAAAATTAACTAGCTTTTTCATTTGTTTACTTGGTACTTCTTTGTTATACCCCTGCTTTTATTGTCACATTAAAGGGAATTTAGAAGTATTGCAAATACTTTACAGGAAGTTGATTCCAATTCGAACTAATTGAAAGCCAGAGTTTTCAACGCTTAATTGTTAGCTTTTAATTTACATAAATAAATTACTTAATAAACTTATAATTCAAGCAGATACTTTTCCATTACATCCCCGTTTTTGGTAATCACCTTAAACAGAAAAATATCGTTAATTATTGACATAAATATTCCATTTGCATCAAGTATTGTTTAAAAATACTTACGTTTCCAGAAAATACTAAAAAGATAATGCAAATATTTTTATACTTACATTTTATAAACTAAAATTGATCACTTATTGATAATATTTATTTAAACGCTCATGTATATTCAAAGCCAAACTGTTAAGCCATCGCTTCGGTGATCAATTGCGTACGTATAATGTAATAATACCGCGTTTTTTCACTGAGACAAAATTAAATTTTATTGTATTTAGTTGTTTTTTGGCCCTTGGTGACTTGTGACCGTAATGCTTCTTTTAACCGACAAATTCATCACCACAAGCAATCTTAAACACCAACTAGCTTTAGCTTTTTTATGATTTAGCTTGTATATCATTGTTCATCATTTTTTAATCGATTTTTGCACAAAAAATATCCATTTAGTACATATTAAATTTAAAATAAAATTTTAAGCAAATAAAATCGCATTTATATAAAAAAAAATGTTTTTACTTTACGATTAAAAGCGGGGATGTTACGGGAAAATACAGTTTTGATTTTTTGATTGAATATATTTCATATATTTGTGGAAGTGAAATGTGATGGATTTTATACAAATTTAAGAGTTTCAGGTATTTAATCTTTTATCGAAGAAAGATTATATTCTACACAAAAATAATTCAATAAAAAATAATTCGTTTAGTATATTAACAAAAGCTTATGTATATAATGTGATAATTTATTGAAAATCATAAAGAATAAGAGTTCTTTTTACGACTGTTTAATAGTTAATTTAATGATGCATTGGTTATAGAAATATTTATTCATTAAAATCTTGCATTGATTTTGACCATAATTTTTTTTTCAGTTTAAAACTTTGAATTAGGGTGCAAATTTCAGTTTTAAAGAAAAGAAATTATAAAATAACTAAAGCAATATTTCTCAACAAACTTGAGTACGCTGAATATCTATTTTAATAATTTATAAAATAATTTCATAAGTTATTACAATAGATATTCAGCGTACTCAAGCGTTATCAGCGATACGAAAGGCACATAGGAGCACACTTATTGGTGTACTAAGGGCACACTAACTGATGTAAAATTTATGAAAGGCGGTTAGATATATAGTTGCCCGATTGTTATATTTCTAACATCATTCATATTATTTTCTAAACTACTGTTATTGTAATATCCATGCTGTTTTAAAATCGGTTGTCCAGCGATGATACTTTGGAATTTGGACAGATAGTTGGATATTTCGCGGACCGGTGTCTGTGCGAGGACCGACGGTTGAGAAACAGTGAACTGAAGTCAACTCTAGTTAGAAATATTATAGCTCTTTAAGCACTTTCTGATAAGTTTTAAGTGGCTATTAAAATTGTTTCATTTTTAAAAAGTTGTCCCCACAGTTAAATTTATTTCTACTCACATACCTACAATTTAAAGCAATATTTAACCAAATAACTATTAAGGGTGTTAGCTAAAGAGAGCTAATACCTTTCATAAATTTACCTATAGTTTTAGTTAGAGTTGCGTCAAGTTAAATTCTCTTTTTTATTGTAATTTATAAAAAGTATTAAAGATTAATTTTCAGATTTTTTTCAAATTTAGAGTTATTTAACATTTATCTTTCTAATTTAGATTTCTGCATGTTATGTGTACGAATAAAATCACTATATAGCGATTATATTTAAGAATTTATGAATAAATATAAACACAAACATATTAATAATAGAAATAGGCTATGGTATGGCTAGGTTTACGAGTCTGGAAAGTAGAGGGTTTTATACCCAACCTAGCAAAAAATTCTGAGAACCATAGCCTAAGAACTTCTTTGATTTCAATGGTTTTCTACTAGTGTGGTATAAAGCGGTGAATGAATATCGACGACATAACTAGATAATGGTTTAAAAATACGATGTTGTTGGGCTGTGATAAGTAGTTTTTATGAAAATTTTACTACCAGAAATGTATCATAATAAAATTCTCAACTACCCATAACTCTATGTCAAAGCGAGTTTGTAACATGAAGCAATAAAAAATTATCGAATAGCAGAATTTGAAACACAACAAATTATACATTGTAGAGCTGTTAATCTTTAATCAACCAGAAGTTTTAGGTAGGGGTAGCTTAGTGGTTAGGGGATCAGCCTTCCGTCCGGTAGGGTGGGGTTCTATTCCCAGTGCTCCCAAAGACGAACAGAATACATGCCATACACGTGCTTTTTACATGTGTGGAATCAAAAGTCCTGTGGTCGGTCGTTGATCAGTTAAGCAGTTACCATGGGTATAATGATCCGAGAAAGTTTCCTCCCCATTTAGATCAATATCAAAGGGAGTAGATCCTCTGGTGGTGACATCTATCGGAGTAGTCTTAGAGCCAAGTCGTACTTTCATCTTTGTAGTGTTCTGGTTAAATATAAGAAGCACCCTAGTGACTTAAATTCGCATAGCCAATGACATAGCGAGCTATGCTTATGTAAGTGTCATAAATAACAACGCTCCCAGAATTTTAAATTTAAAATATTCGGTAATAAATGCTGCAAAATATTTAAACGAAAATTATGTTTTGAATATTTTCAAATAAATTCTATAAGGCCTGAAATTTTTGAATTATTAATTAAAAATTATATAATGTAATCTGAGGAAACTTTCTTTGAAAATCTGAAAAATTATCAGTATTTTAAGTAGTTTGTAATAAGTTATGTGTATATATTTTTTTAATATTTTCTCCACCTTATATTTATCTTAAATTCACGTTTTACAGACGCATGCATCACATATTATGTAATTATTTTTAAGTTGTATAGAATGCAACATTTCCTTAATAAATTTTGATTTTCCATAATTCCTTTGATGAATCAGAAAAATAGACCAGAAACAGAAACACAGTTAATATAACACAAATTATTTAAAAGTTTTATTCGTAATGTGCACAGAAATATAGAATTTTCTTGTTTATTAACAATTTACTTGAATGTTTGATAGAATTATTTTTTGAAATTCCTGATTATATATATATATATATATATATATATATATATATATATATATATATATATATATATATGTAACATGCATTTTTATTCCTTAAATTTCGTAAAAAACAAACTTTTCAGAACAAGTATTATAAGTCTTTATTTCATAATTAATTTTCATCTTAAAGGATTTTTTCTTGAATCTTCTTTTACTGTTTGTTGAAAATAATTTTAAGTCTTGCGTGAAGTATTTTCCTAAAATTTAACTAAGCAAATTAATCTAGACATTAAACAAAAATGTATGAAAAAGTTTTCTTTAGCGTGAAACCAGATTTTATACTTTATTACCAAAATTAAGTCACAATTACGTTTAACACTTTTCTTAACGATATAAAGTGTTAAAATGGTTAAAAAATAAAAAAAAAATGCAGAACCCATTTTCATTAAAAATGTAAAAAGAAAATTAATTAAAATTCTGATTATGCTTTAAATAAATAATATGTGTTGCATTTATTAAATGATATCGAAATAAAAATGGTAGTTTTTAAAATAATCAAGTTATAACCGCCCAAATGCAAGCTAGAACATTTTAGAAAAAATGAGTGTGCAAGTAAAAGTTATAAATTTTGCTGTGACCGCTTTGTCTTGATAAGGATATTTGTGATTCTCGGTGATGGGTTCTATACCTCACACAGACGAAGACCTCCTGTATTCACTAATGACAACTAAGTCGTGGTGGCCTGGTTGGTTAGGACGTCGTTCTCGTTATCGAAAGGCAGTGAGTTCAAACCCCGGCCGACTGAATATCCTTTGTGACCACTAATGGCAACTGGGGCACGTTAAAACTGGATGTGGTTGCAATGTCCTCCAAGTAAAATGACAACCTCTGGGGGTGGCACACCTAGTATTGTGGGCCTTCTGACTGCTCTGTCTCTGCTTCAAAACCACGAAAACTCCAGCCGGCTGCTTCTACTTAACTGATAGAGCCCAATTCAGGGCTAAGTACAGGGAAGCATGCTGTTACAACAACAACTAATGACAACTGAGAAACAAAAATACGCCATTGGAACAATTTACTTCTACTAGTCAGGTAGAGAGAGTCGTGGCAGCTCAGGTATCGACCTTATTACTTGACGGTAATTTAAAATTAAGAAGTGATTCGCTGAGTTTAATGCATTTTTTAGCCAGAAATAAGCAAATGAAAATGTAATGCAAAGAAACGAATACTGAAAACAGTTGTAACGCTTCTCATAAATATGAAAAACGGATAAAATTGATGAAATGCAATATATTGGAACAAATTTATAAACATTACTACTATTTGTCATGAAATATCTTAAACAGATCTGAAATACTCAGATTTTAGGCAAAAGTTGTTTCATTTAGGTGTATTCTACGTTAAAACGACCTTTCTAATGATTTGGCGAGATTCTTGGTGACTTGGCATATATCGATACTTTAGAAAAATCTATACTTGATATCTCTAAATCGATACTTTTAGAACAATCTATACTTGAAGCTCTAAAACCCATATTAAGCGAAATAGCCTAGATACTTCTAGAAACTTGGTGGAACTCCCAAGTAAGGAAACGCCAAGCCAGATATAAAAACGGCCACCAAGCATACAAGAGTTAGTAAAGGAGTTCAGTCTAGAATGGTAGTTTAATACATAGAAGCGGTTGTTTCTGAAGTATTAGTGAGTGGAAGATATTTTTTATTGTATTAGAACTGGATTGTAGCAGTGTAGTTGTGATTTCTACAGCTGTCATTTCTTATATCTTGTTGAATTCGCTACGATTGAAAGTCTTCTAATTTTCAAGAGATTGTTTTACCAACACAAAACTCGAAGCGCAACACACACACACACACACACACACACACACACACACACACACACACACACATATATATATATATATAGGAAAAATAAATAATGTTCATTTTGTATACATTGATAAAAATTGGCAATTAGAATATTTGCTGATAAATTAATTTCCACGTGGTAATGAATCGTAGTGTGTAAGTTTAAATAAAAAATAATCAATAATAGTGGAGTAATTACTGTAAAACAGTGTGGTAAAAATGTATAATAAAAAACTAAGTGATGACAATGTATTTTTATAAAATATTTGGCCCGTTTTCATTATACCACCGCTTTTGATCCTAAAGGAATAGCATCTTTTTATGGAGAAGCGAAAATAATGCAACGTAGATACTATGATTTTATTGGCTCAAAATTTTTTTTAATTTAGTATGTTCTAAATAGAATTTTTTCTTTCAGAAATTGATTAAAAAAGTATAAACAATGGTAAATAAGCTCTATGCTAAATAAAGCTAAAATTAGTTCGTGCAAAAGATCGCTTATTCATAATTCTGTCGGTTAAAAGTGATATTACGATCGCAAATCACTAAAGGCAAAAAACAACTAAATACAGAAAAATTTAAATGTGTTTCATTGAAAAACTTTTACTATTACATTATACGTACGCAATCCATCACCGATGCGATTGCTAAACCATATCCACCAGAAATAAAGCTAGTCGTTTCAATAAGTTTTATCACAAAGTGATAATTGTTTATTTCATAAAATGTAAATAAAATGTTTGTATAGCTTTTTAGTAGTTATTAAAATCATTAACATATTATTAAGCAATAGATGATATGATGCAAATATAATATTTAGGACAATAATTAACGAATTTTTTCTTTTCCGTAACGGTGATTACCAAAAGTGCCAAATATTTTAATTATATTTATTTCATGAATTTAGTAAGTTTCCTTTTAACAAATCATATTTGTTTGTTTAAATATTTTGCTCATTTCGTTTAAATTATTATGCTATAATTCTTGAATTTCAGTTATCATAGTGAAGTACAGTACAGTATTAATTTATTTGCAGAATTTGAGTTACACATAGAAATCGGTTTCCATGGTTACAAGTTCTAAAACAATTGACCTTGATATGCACAAGTATGCGCAATAGACTCGTAAAACTGAGATCCTTCTCTTATACAAACTTTTAATCTTAAAGGTAACTTTCTTAGTCTCATAAAAGTTCATTTCATATAAACAAGCAGTCAATCTTGATTTTATCTTTTTATTGAATTCATTGAAAATTCAAGGTTCTCCAAAAATGAAAAACAAAATGCTGACGTAAATTGAACACAAGAACTCTTTCTTGGTAATTATTACCACAAGTGTAGCTTATTAAACAATTATGTCATCTATTATATCTGTTTAATTTATGGTGTATTTAACTTACGTTTTTTCTTTTTTTTATATATATTTCAAACTAGCGAGTGCTTACTTTATAGTTCCTAAAACCCATAATATAACAAAAGAAAATAATTCTGTTATATAGAAAACCACAAATAAGCTAAGCAATCACTCTGAAGCGATGAACTTATTATTAAGAATATGAAAAATAATTTGCACATGCTTATAAATGGGAATATTTTTCCATGTAAAATATTTCAATTTAATAACATTTTTGATTTTATGATCTACTATTAATGAGTACTGAGCTATCTTAAATAAACACTAATTCAAATTATAATTTTTATTTACTAAATTTAGAAGGGAAGATTCGTTTTATTTTATGAAATCAATTTTTGCACCTTTTCGGTATTTCGTAGAGCTTTATAGTCACGAAACTAATGAGAAATCTTTCAGCAATTTTAATTAACGTCATGATTTTTATTTTCAATGAGAACAATGTTTCTCTAAACTAGGAAGATACTTCAATGTAATTTTTTTGAATAAAAGTAATAAATTCAATTTAAATTTTAAGAAAATTTGCAACTTAAAGACATTTTCGTTTTATTAAAAACTATATTCAGTACTAAAATACCTTGAATAAGAGTAAAAAACTATATTCTCATCTGAATATTTAAGTGGGAAAATTATTTTGTATGGATTTTTTTGTAATAATATGATATGGAGTTTTTTGTTATAATTAAAATTTATAATTTTTTGTAATAATATTTTATTAAAAATTGAAATATAGACTCAATTTAACTAACAATACAGTTATTTACAGGTTTTTAATAGTATAATTTTTAATATTAATTAAATCAAAAGCATTTCTCAAGATCAAAAAATATTTTCATCTGATTTTTTAAAAACAATTAACATACATAGCAATGCAAAAGAACCCGAAACTGTACCTTAAGACTAACGGATTTGGAATATTTGCCCATCACCAAGTACTTCGTCATTTTGAGCCACGGTCAGGTGATGATGTGACATCTGAGCTTGTACCGTCCACTCGACGAACATTCCACACAAGCAAAAATATTTTCCTCATTGCATATTAACGTGGACACGTTCGCAACGCACGGATCTCCCGCAACCTAATGAGTGAGAACTAGTTACCCTCAATCATGCCTGCAATAAATGATGCTTTCCTTCGCTGATATTCACAGGAAGAGGCGTAAAGTTACTGAACCACTGGGGCTTCTTTTTCAAGAACAGGGCATCAGCGTTCAGCAACAATTGCTTTTGAGCATACAATGGAAAAGCAAACAAAACTACTAAATCAAGAATTAAAAATGATAAAAAAATGTAAAGGAAAATGTTTTTTATCCTCAACAAACAAAATTTCATAACCATAAATAGCAAACAATACGAAGTACACCATCGAATGTCTGAGAATAGTATCGAAGTTGTCGATACTATACTCAGACATTCGATGGTGTATAGTATCGAATATTGAGTATAGTATCGAAGCCGTTTTTCTATTGATTCAAGCCATTAATACATTTGTAATAGAGCAGAAGAAAAAGCAAAATGAAAAAGACAAGACAAAACATTCACTTTATGGTTAGTTTAAATGAGCAAGGATAATTTCAATTTTCAAAAATTTCATTAATTAACAGAATTTGAAATTAATAATTGTAATATTTGTTAACAATCTCGGGTTAGATGTAAAACTTGGTTTGGGGATACATTTTAGCGATAAACTTTAATTTCTGGTTATCCTAGCATCTCTATCTTTGTCTAGCATTTGTCTAACTGTCATCTTGAAAGTCACATCTTGGTACCTATCTTGGCATCAAAAAAAGTTGCCGAAGAATCAAGGGGTACCCGACACTGTAAACTTTTACCACAATCTCTTTTCAATCTTAGGACTGTTGCCTTGCTTACGCCAACTTTAAAATATTTCTGATATTATTGTAATTTGTGAGCTAGCATCAAACTGAAGCTCCAAAGTAGATTTTTTTCGAATTTCTAGCTTTAGAACAATTTGTTTTTGATTTTATGTCAACTTCCCCGGGCTGTATCCTCCGGTAGAAAGAGTGCACATTGCTTTAAAAAAAATTTGAAAATCAATAGATAATGATATTTATTTTCTACGAAATAAGATCTCATTTAGATCAGCTAAAATGACTCTAATAAAATATTAAAGGTTTGAAAATTCCTTATAGTTAGGAAGGCATTAATTATTGAATTCTATATTTTTCCCCTACATTGCAGTACATTTCTTGAAGTATAAAGTGATACATAAATGATACTTAAATGAAAAGAATACTTTTAAAAATCAAAAGAAGGTAGTAATCACCTTTTTTTCCTTAAAAAATTATATCGTAATATAGAAAGAAGGGAGAGGGGTCCGATACTGTTAACATTTTCTTCTCTAACCTACCGGTTATGCATAGTGATAATTCTATACACTTCAGATGTAATTTACACCGTCATTAATGGCGCAATAAATGAGAATATAGAGATATTTCCTGATTTGGTCAAAAAGAAAATTTTGGAACAAAAGTTAAAAAAATTAATTTTTCTCATTATATTTTATTATTTTTATTTAAGTTCGTCATTGAAACTAAGTAGGAAATTGTTGCAATATATCAGCAATTAAGATATGTAATTTCACACACAGTTTAACCGATGTCATATATTTAGAGTTTATTTCAGAAATATGTAAGTTTTTTTATAGGTCTTTTCCATTTTAATGAACGAATCTTACATTCGCGTATGTTTAACACTGAATTTCGTAAAAAGCATCTGAAATACTAGAAAATTAAATGTTAAAATTACTGTTAAGTTTTAAAAAGAAAATAGTTATTTGTTGTATTCCATATAAAAATCTCATGATGCAATTAGTAAACTTTTAAATAATATGACCATATTTTGGTGCATTTTCTCCTCTTTCGTCATTTTTCCTTCACGAGGGCTGATTCGATCGGGACAGATATTTCAATTACAATTAACGTTGATATCTCATTGAAGAACTATTGAATAGAAGGACAAAGAGCTAACAAATAAGTAAGACCATGATTTTTTACTTTTGATATACAAATATTTAGGAGAATAAAATTCTTGTTCAATTAATAACTTTTGATGAATTACACAATTAGCTAAAAGAAAATAACGTTGTTTAAATTCATAAGAATTTTCTTAACAATAACATGAGATAGTACAGACATTTTTAAATTTTTAAGAGTAATTAATTTCAAGAATTCTTGAATTTTCGGATAGTTTTTAAAAGATTTTTAAAAAATATTGAGTTTAAGAGAATAATAAAAAATTAAATTAAGATTTTAACAAAAACAAGATATCTTGAAATCAGATCCTGATAAAACATTTCGTTGCAGATTTTTTATTTGTTTTTAGTTTGGAAATTATATACTGAAATGTTTATTACTTGAGACATCCCTTATATAATTGTTGATCTTAATAATTTATTTAATTATTTAAATAAATAATTTTTAAATTGTAAATTTTATTATTAATGGAAAAAATTAAAAGTAGTCTTTTGAAAAAAAAATAGTTATCAGTATTTCTTTTATGAAGCTTCAATTTATTATAAATTATATCGATACGAATTGTTTTCGTAATCTTCAATATCTTAGTTTTGTAGATTAAAACAAAATTTAATAAATGAAAACCTTTACCTTCGCGTAGCAGAACAGTTGACAGACCTATTGCGAACACGGCTCGTAGCATATTTTGCAGTCTTAACTAACCGTATCAAAATATTTCACAAACTTTTTCATTAAGCAATAACATTTGAAGGGGTATAAAACAATTTGACGTTGACTTTGCTCGGCAGTGACTAGAATCTGAAATGCATTTTCGAAAATTGCAATCGAGAACTGAAACTGAAAGCGCACCCCTTGAATAAATGTCCGTGATATCGGATGAGTCAAGGCACCCATCCTTTAATTTCTGTTGTCATAAATCGTGTCTCGCTCGATGTCGGATTAAGACTACAAGATATTAGACGCAGTTTTTAGCCGAAAGGATAGGGCTATTAGATATTGAAATTTTTTCCGGAATGAGACAGATATGAAATATTAATGGAATTACATCGACCTTCGAATTTAATTCTATTTCGAACGGTGTCTTTGACGTCTAATATCGCAAAGAGTTATAGAAGACGGAATTGAAATTTTATTTATCCTATAAGCAGATAAGAAGTTGTTCTTTATCAGGAGACGGATTTCATGCAACGCTAAAAACGCTGGCTTTTCCCCATTTACTTATGGCTGTCGTAGATAAATGGAGAAGTCTTATTTACATTTCGGTTTTTTATTTTTTCGATTTGCAAAGACTAGAGTCGGATTCTGAAATTACAAGCATAAAAATCAAATTCTCTTGAAGTCAATGAGCAAAAATAGTTATTCATAGATTGATTGAAATGTGAAACATTTGAGTTTCGTACTTTACTGTTAGTAGAAATTGCTCACAAATCACAGAGTGATTGAAATACGAAACGTTTGTTATATGAAATACGAAACATTTGTTTGTTATACGAAATGCGAAACATTTGTTTGTTATACGAAATACGAAACATTTGTTTGTTATACGAAATACGAAACATTTGTTTGTTATACGAAATACGAAACATTTGTTACATTTAGTTTTGTATTTCATTGTTAGTAGAATTTTTGTGTTTTATTGTTAGTCTCGTATTTCACTGTTAGCAGAAATTGCTTAAAAATTACTGCTAATATATAAACGGGAAATGTTACAATTTTTCAGGTTGTTTTTATGACAGAAGTATATAATTAGAGGAATATAACAACAAAATTAATATGTTAAGAAGGCATGAATTCAAGAATAGTGGAAAGTATGAACATGAAATAATGAAGAAATAAAAATCGTCTAATATTTTAAAATACTATTAAATAATTTTTGATATAAAAAGATGATATAGAAGTGCACAATAAACCAAATGTTTTATTCAAAAAAATTTCATTTGCTTACAATTATTTTTGAATGATCATATTTGGTTTTTAAAAAGTACTCTTTTTAGACAGAAGAAATTATGTGAATATTTGACTGTAAAAAAAAGTATGTCAAGAAGCTAAGAAGTCAAAAGGATTCTAAAGTTTAAATTGTTAAATTATAAGCAAAAATATGGAAAAGTTTTTATAAATAAGAAAACAGTAGTTATAAAAAATACTAAAATCTTTAAGAATAATTGTTATAGATTTTTAAGAATATAATAAGGTAATCAAAGATAAAAAGAATATTTCAAGAATCTCACAGTATGTATTCATTACTACATAAATATAAACGCAATTTTTTAATGTGATGAGTCCTGAATACATTTGCTTACAATTATCGAATAATCATACTTCACTTTTAATTGCTATTTATGAATTTTCTATCCAAGGAAGTTTTATGAATAATGTAATAGTAAAAAGGATGTGTCAAGAAAATAAGAAGGAAACACAGTAAAATCTGATTTTTTTTTCAAATTACAAGCAAAAATACTTTTAAAAATATTGGCAATAATTAATATATTGCTGAAAATAGATAAAAAAAATCGGCTTAAGAAATTTCATATACACATTAGAATTAACAAATATAAGCTTGATTTTTTGCTACTTTATATTCTGAACATTATGATATTGCTTACAACTATCTGTGTATAATAACGTTTTATTTTTAATGAATGATTGTTTTTGTGAATCAAGAAATTAAATGAATATTTTGACAATAAACAGAAATGTCAAGGAAACAAAAATTCAAAAATAGCATAAAGTCTGAATTTAAAATTCTAAAAAAAAAGCTAAATATTGTTATAAATATTATAGTTTGCAAATATTTATTTATAGATGCCAAAAAATAGATCAAAATAGATTTTTGGTTAAAAAAAAAGTCAATTGTAAATGCTGAAGACTGAAAATTGAAAGAAAAATATCTTACAATTATGTTTGAATAGTCGATTTTTCTTTTTCATTAATAATATTTGCATTATTTTGTTGTGGGAGAATACTATGGCACTAAATCTATGTCAGAAAGTAAGATATTTACAAATATTCAAAGCTTATATACTTCAAAAAAAGTTAAAAAATTAAAGTTTTCAAAGAAATTTATTTTAAAAGTTTTTCTTTATTTTATTTTTATAGATAAGAAAATTATAACTATACGTTTTGTATGATCAAGAAAAAGGAGCACACATGCCGTATAATCCAGGAACCTGATCCATAAACCGGAAATAATTTATTTAACTTTACTTAATTTTTCATGACAAAATTTTCCATACATGAGATAAAAATAAGGCACAAATGCCATGTAATACAGAATTCCAAATTCCGAAATTTTTTATCGACGAAGAAATGATGCCCAGATGATGTATTGTGACGTACACGATGACAAATACTAGGGTTGCCAAAACAGAATTTTCAGCATATTTTTATAGGCCTCCATATCTATGACATAATAAAAACCAGGTTCTTTGATACAAAAAAAAAATCCGCCAAAAAATCACTAAACTTAGAATTTGGCATCCTGGATTATACGGCATCTGTGCCGAAAACGGTACTCGGTTAGTTGGACTGCAAATTCATTTCTTTGCGTATTGTATTCCCCCCCCCTTTACGAATACTCATTATAATTTATACAATACTTTGCATATTGTGTTCCCTTTGTAACAGTTAATGCATAGACAGACAATAATTAAATGTAGAGTAAGCATAATAATTAGAAGTAAAGTAGTTAATACAGTAATTATATATGTTTGATATGTATTCTATATGCCTGTCTTACTGCAATGTATTTTATCTGAGGCATAATTTAAATGCGTCTTACGTCTATATGTTAACTCTCGATTAAAATCCAATTTGTGTTTGTTTATTAGTATACTTTACACAAAGCATCTTTATTGTGTAAAAGTAATAATTTCGATTGTCTTCATACGATTGCAAAAATTGTATGTACTTTTAATAAATTTTCATCTGCAATATTTATATTCCATCTTTGATCATTATCAAGCATCTGTTGTGATATAACAAGGACAACGATTATTTCAGGAAGAATTCAATTCAAAGAGTTTTAAAAATGTGTAACATCTCATCTGTGAAAAATCTCTTTCGTATACAATAGCAATTATTATATTTTGGTAAAGAGATTGAAATGAAATCTTTTGTTCACTTACAATTTCAGTATTTAATGATTACATAGAAGGATTTGGTTTTCAGTTTTTCAAAAGATATGAATCTATTTAAAGAATATTTTCTCTTGTATTTGGGCAAAGCTGCATGAAATGAAGGAAATTATGCTATTGTTTATATGAATATTATTTAATAAAAACATAAACCTTAAAAATCAATGAAAAACTAAATGCATTCCATGCATATGAGATTACTAGTAAGGGACAAAATTTTTTAAAAAACTAGTTCCAATACCTTAATACAAGTTTATAAATTCTTTTTGAAGACGGAATATTTTTCATATAGTGTATTGTAAATATTCTGGATGAAAAATACATTTCTTCTAATTTCGTTATAAGTATATAATAAATAAAAAAATTTTTTTTATTTTAAATAACAATAATTTTAAATAAATAAAAGTATTTATATTTTAAATTGTTTTAGGAAGACACATTACATAGATATATTTTTAGCACACTAATTTATAACGTTAAAATAACTTAGTTAAATAATTAAAACTAAAAATAAGTATTTTAATATATTTAAACTAAAATCTATTTTAAAAATTGCGAAGCACTTGCAAAAATCTTTACTTTTATGACTCAAAAAGTATTATTCGATGGAATATTAAGATGCGAGAAAAACTAAAAAACACAATCTTATTCATAAAAATATTTTTTTCTAATTAGTCAACGTTTTAAATTAAATCCATCCAAAATCTATCACTGTAGTTATTTTTGTCTCTTACATTTGAAATAGATTTTTACTTTTAAATATTTTTAATTGCCTGGTAGCCCTTAGGCCTTTGCCCTATAATGGGCGAAGTGATGCCATCTCATATATTAGGAAACCAGTGGGTGTGCCATCTGTACCCCTAAATTGAAGTGATAAAGAAAGACAAACACAAACAAAGGAAAAAAGCATTCATGTCCGGAGTAGGATTTGAACCCAGGACTTACTACATCTATGCTAGGCACGCTAACTTCTTCCCATCAATTGATATTTAAATATAGATTTCAAAATTACAAAAAGTATGATAACTATGAAAGGAACGCAACTCTATCACAGAATCTTTCAGTTGACTTGTTAAGAGAAGCGATAAAGTTAAAAAAATCTTTTTTAAAGTAAATAACACATAAACTATATCCTTCGCTATATTAAAATTTATTCAATTAAAATTTCTCATTTTTTAGCAATTAAAAATACATGACTAATTTTGTAAAAGATTATATTCTAAAAATTTTATGTGATCAGATAATTTATTTAAACTATTCAGATAACTTTTTTTTAACATATACATCTTAGATTGATTTAAACATTTCGAATATATTCTGATTAAATAAATTGAGATAAATATTTCACAAGACTTCACGAAATATGTTGAGTGTGTGTGTGTGTGGGAGGGGGTAAACATTGATCTTTGATATTTTTCCAGTCTGCGAAAAATCGTTTCTCTATAGATTTCCACGTGACGTCATTACTTTAATCTTTCTAATTTAATTGAAATGCTTCATTTATCACCATAAAATACATGCATAACTGACGTCAAATATGACGCATTTGTTGAATCAAAAAATCGTAATTAAACAGTAATTTCTTTATTAAATTCAATTGCAGTGATTGTATCAAGTCTTATTCGCTTACAATTCAGTGAAAAATTAAGAAATGGATTTAATTGAGCTAATTGACTTAAAAGGCGCGTTTATCAAGACATTTTCTTAGATGAGTTTGCATTTATGTGTACTTTTTATCGAAATAAAAGCTCAAAAATTATTCGTTTATCTAAATATAGTATCTTCACAATTCCATTAGATTTAACGATCTGATATGCATACTTGCAGCATTATCTAGAGAAATTATTTTCCAAATTTGAGCTAAGATTATCACACTCTCACATAAACGTGATTAAACGTTTCATTTTCAAAATCCTGTTAGCTTTTAGTTGACTTTGCATTGTTTTTCACACAGTTAATTGAATGCAATAACCTTGTGACTTTGAATATCAATTGAACGATTTTCATTTTCGAATGTTGCGACTTTCTATATCAAACCTCATATTTGCACCAAGGGAGTGATTTCTTAACTAGACAGTTATCGTCCTTTCCATGCCACAAAACTTATTCGACAGGTTACTATTATTTAAAAAAGATTTTGAAACTGAAACAATCATACCAAAAGTAAAAATAGAATACGATGTGCTGTATGAAGTTCAAAAGGATAACTATTTTGTGAAACAGTGGAGTGTCATAAGACAGGGATTAGGTAATTAAGCATGATGGATCTTCAGACAAGTTGATGTACGAAGTTCAAGTAGCTAACGATTCGGCTTCTGCCTTTGCGCGGCAGTGGTTGGAATTAGAGAGTGATTAATTTATTAAGTCTATGATCTCCAGACACACAGGATGCTGATTGAAGCTCAGAGCGCTAACCACTCGGCTTCCATCTGTGGGATAACATGAAATATTGATTAGTTATGTAAGCATTTATTCTCCCATCAATGCCATTACTATTAACTCACATGCTGACTTCCGTTAAAAAGAAGTGACTTTTCATTTTCACTATGAAATTACGTAATAGTTTCGACTTGTTATTACAGTCATGTTTCCTACTCAATAGATAATTGGTAAAGAACAAAGGCTTAAGGTTTGTTAGTCCCTCTATGTTTACTTTTATCTGATCACCAGAATAAATTGCAGACTTCGATCGATATGGACTTCGAAAAATTACAAACTTAAAAAACGATTTGAGAAATTAAATTCACTAACTCTTCTGAACTGAAGGCTATAATGCTAAACCTAAATTGCATGTCTGAAAGATATAGCTATCATTTTCGAATTCATATGGTACTTACATTATCATATTCAGAACACTTAGTTACAATGCGGTATTTTTTATTTAAATTTTGGAAATTAAAATTATATTTGATTAAACTACTATCAAATTGATTAAATATTAAGCACCTTAGAAAATAAATACGCACAATTGTAATTCTCTCTTGAAAATAAGTGCTTAAAATTTATAAATCTGGACATGGAAAGAAACAGAATTGTAATTTTGCCAGCGAGCTTTTTCTTTTTTTAATTATGGTTTTGTTAGTTTTTACAAGAAAGTTTATAGTTTTCTATTTAATGAATTTGCAACATAAGTTTTTTTAAAGTACATACAATTTAGCCAGGTATGAAAATAAATGTTTTACACTTCCGGTTGTTTTAAATTTGCATTGTATATTTCGGATTGATGTGAATATATTTCGTAATTCAGCTGTACAAACATTTAGAATTTTATTTTTGCTTTATGTAAATGTATATACGCGTAGAAATGTGTATATATGTGTAAGCATTTCTCAGCTTTTTGGTTTTTAATGTAAACAAAAAGTCTGTTTTCAAGAGTTACTGTAATAGGTTAGGAATTTGATACATAAATGTACAAACATTACGTCTTTCTAATTTTTTTTTATTTTTATGGAAATCTTAGGGCGTATTAAAATATAAGTTATTAAAGTTATTATCATTCATGAAATTTTGATTCTTGTATCAAAATTGAATAATTTATTCAGAAATATCTTGTGAAAACAGGAGTAAGATGTGATCTTCCTAAAACTTTAAGATCCACCTATCACATTTAAAGTTTATACACTTCATCAATTGCATTAAACTAAGCAATGGACGATGCTTGAATGATTCTCGCTGTTTATATCAGCGATACCTAAAGTCGAGTTAATTCTGTGTCCGAAGAATTTGACCAAGTGAGTGGTTTATTATAATTCTAAGTATAATAAAGTAATCAGACAAAGAGTCCACGTTCGGTAGATGCTAAAAAATTTATGGACACTAAAAATTTTATTCGGTATTTAAAACCTGACAAAATTTTAATAAATTAACAGTAAATCTGTTTTTAGCGTCAGGATTACAAATGTAGATCAAAGTAAATATAATCTATCTCTGCAGTCATTGCAGAACTTTAACTCTAGTCCTGTGATAAGTATGTGCGGTAGGCTTTTCTTTCACTTAATGGTCATTCTTTGTTCACTGTGGTTATAACTGAATCAAGACTTACATTTAAGATTCCGAACACTTACAAACACTTCCTCACGGTTTGATTTGGTTTGCCATTTTAGTGTAATTTTTTCTTTGGCTGGATTTTTGTGGCTCAAAGACCAAAACTGGAAAAGCTGCGCCAGAACTTAGATGGTGTCTTTTTTTCAAATATAAAGCAACATTAATGTATTGGTAAACAACAAAAATATTCGTACATAGTAATCCCTCCTATAACATGGTATATTGGTTCCGCGTTAAGCGAAACACGTTGTGCGAGCATTCTCATTAGACGCGCTTTGTATGATCTCGTATATCTCATTTTCTCGTTAAAGGGGATTTAAATTTAATATTAAAGCAAAATTATATTTTGAACAATATATGCGTTTTGTTTAAATCAAATAAAGAATATTTTAAGTAAAAAATTATACAAATGTAACTAAAGAATAAATTTTAAATAAATTTAATTCCATTAACAGTTTTATTACATGTTTATTCGCTATAGAATCTATCTGAAACACTCCACTGACCTTTTTTTTTATTATTTTTTTTAGCAAAACGTTTAAAGGTCAGTAACATAATTTAATTTTATAACAACGCAATTGATACTGTAATATCTGGCGATTGTTTGGCGATCAACAAACCGCGCTTGGCGTGGTTTGATCTCTTTCGAGAGGTTGCCATATTTTAGAACAGTATCGGCGGAGCGAGATCCGCGGGAGGGCGTAATGTTCTGGTAGGAGCGGAAGGCTCCGAGTTAGTTTTGTGTTTTGTTTTGATATTAAATGTTTGTTTATAATTAAATAAATGTGTTGTCCAGAAAATGGTGATGGTTAATTTTCTCGGCCATTCTACACATCACAACACGCTCCATTTCGAGAACCAGAGATAACAAAATGGCTTACCTTGGATAATTCGACGAAAGAATAAAAACTGTCAACGGAATTCTAAAGTGAAAAAAAAATTAAAAAAAATGTTTAAAAACGTGAAAAAGGAAGACTTGATAACAGTCTTGCTGGAAATCGGAGAAGCTACTTTTGATTTGAAATTAGCCGAACTGAAAAACAAACTTCTGAATAGTAAAGAATATGCCGAAGATGCTGACTTCGTAAAAGAAATTTTGATTTCTACTATAGAAAATAGGAAGAGAAAAGAAGAATTCGAACGATTACAGGTTGAAGAAGAAAGATTAAGATTAGAAAGAGAACACGAAGTAGAACTAGCAAAAATTCGAGCTACGCAGAACGTAGCGAGCAATAGTTCGACGCCATTTTCAATTTCGAACACTGGAAGCGAAATCGAAATTCCACTCGACAAGCTGATCAAGGGAGTAGAAACAATGACGATATCAGTACCGAAAAGAGCAGAATCTTGGAATATATTTTTCGATTCCATAGAAAGAGCATTTAAACATAAGAAAGTTCCGGAAGAATTCAAGGCAAATATTATTGAAATTAATCGGAGAGAAAGCGGCAAATGTTCTCGTCTACGTTAAAGAAGACGATTTGCTGGATTATGAAAAGGTAAAAGCTTTAATTCTAAAAGAATATCAACCTACTCCTCAAGCAATCCTAGAAAATTTTAGAAAAGCAAAACGTTATTCTGGAGAATCACATATTCAATTTGCCTCACAATTAACATCAACATGGGATTATTATTGTAAATCAAGAGAGGTAACTGATTTTGAAGCATTAAAAGAATTAATCATTTCTGATAAACTGTTTCAAACATTAGATGAAGAAACAGCTTCGCACATCGCCATACGTCAAGGAAATCAATGGTTGAAACCACAAGAACTAGCCAGAAAATGTGATATTTATTTTGAAGCCAGAGGAAAATCATTTGACGGAAATCGAAACGATATGAAATATCCAAAGCTTACGGATTCAACATATGTGCAAGATAAATATATACCACCACCGAAAAGAAGAGAATACACGAAGCAAAAGTTTTATCCCAAAACGAAAAGAATGCTATATTTGCGGAAGTTATCAACACCTAGCAAGAGAATGCTCAGAAAAGAGAAAGGGAAATGGATATATTAAAAGGAATGAAAAGGCGTTTTCTACAACTTCGAGTAATACGAATAGAATATCGAAAGAAGATGCTGTAGTCGCTAAAGTTGACTCGACTCACATACGAACTGAATCGGAAGAAACTGTTATTCAACCGTTACAGAAAATTGAAGTCTTCATTAACTCTCTAAAAACGGAAGCTATTATAGATTCTGGAACTCAAATCTGCATAGTTCATTCATCATTAATTCCAGATTTAGAAGATCGAGAAGGAGGAAAAGTTATATTAACACCTGCATTTGGAAACCCAATTGAAGCGAAAGTTTGTCGTAAGCCTATTTACTATAAGAACTCTGAAAATAATTTATTTAACTGTGTAGATACTTTAATTGCAGTAACAGATAAATTAAATGTGCCTTGTTTAATAACTCCAGAAACATATGAATTATTAATTAATTCAACTGCCGATCTTTCAAAAGAAAACTGTTCCGACGACTGTTCTTCAGGAGACACCGGACATTCCAAAAGAGAAAATTTGCTCAGTTTAGCCACCGAAACAGAAACAGCTAAGGAAGAAGAATTCCCCCCCTTAGAATTGCCGGAGGCGAAAAACGAAGAGGAGGAGGAAGGGAGACAGCGATCGCCGATTCTTACACTGAGGAGAGGAGCGAACAGACAACAGTTATATCGTAAGCGCATAAACTCCGGGTAGATCAAAAGAGTTGTCCAACATTAAAATAAGCTTGGAAATCTGGAGAGCAGAAAAAGGAAATTATTTATTCATTGATGATTTGTTACACCATCAAGAAAAAATATTAGGACAGAATGTATTCCAATTAGTATTACCTCTTAATAGGAGACAAAAGGTTCTTGAATTATCACATAACTCAATCTTTGGAGCACACCTGGGAATAAAGAAAACAAAGGAAAGGATAAGATATTCTTTTTATTGGCCCAATTTATCAACAGATGTTGAATCTTTTTGCAAAGCATGCAAGAACTGTCAACTTAGAAGTCCTGAAAAAAGAACTGATAAAATTCCAATAACTCCTGTCAGAGAAGGCCAGAACTACCTTTTGAAATTGTAAATATTGATATAATTGGCCCAATCGACCCTCCATCTGCAAGGAAACATAAGTATGTACTATGCTTAGTGGATCAACATAGCCGTTGGCCTGAAGCTATACCATTAAGAAGTTTGACAGCCATAGAAATATTCATGAGAACAGGTATACCTCATATAATTGCTAGTGACAATGGGAAAAATTTCATTTCCAAATTAACTCAAGAATTTGAGAAAAGACTTGGTTCTCATCCCAGATTCTCTACTCCTACTTATAGTGCTTCGAATGGATTAGTCGAACGATGGAATAAAGTACTTAAGCAAATGCTGCATCACATTATTCGAACTGATCCTCACAACTGGGATAAACATTTACCATATTTACTTTTTGCCTACAGAGAAGTTCCAAACTGTACTACTGGTGTTTCACCTTTCCAACTAATGTATGGAAGACAACCAAGAGGCCTCTAGCAGTGCTGAAGTCATCATGGTCTGGAGAGATTCCCATCCCAAGTAATTTAAGTGAATCTGCTGTTGACTATCTTCAAGAATTAAAGATAAGGTTAGAGCAAGCCAACTTGATTGCAAATGACAAACAACAGAAATATACTGAATACTTTAACCGAAGGTCAGTGATGAAAAATTTTAAAATAGGAGAAAAGGTTTATTTACTTATTCCAGATTCGAACAACAAACTTTATGCCCGTTGGACAGGTCCAGGAGAGATCATAAACCATTGTCCACCTCATTCTTACAAAGTGAGATTACCAGATGGAAAGATTAAACATGTCCATTCAAATAAGATAAGAAAATTTCAAGCTAGTGTTAATGCAATTGGAGTAATATTTGAAAATGAAGAAGAATTTGGAGAAATTATAACTTTGCCAGGTAAAGAATTCCCAATCCGATTGCAAATCTTAGAAGTAGGAGAAAATCTGAATTTTGAAAATTTAAGTCCTTTACAGAGGAAGAAATTAATTTCTCTTATTAAGCAACATAAAGGATTATTTACTGGAAAATTAAAAATAGCAAAAGTAGAACCACACAAGATAAGATTGGTACCAAATTTAGAGAGAAAGAAACCATACGTCTATAGAATCCCTGAAGCCTTGAAAGGAAAAGTTGATAAAGAAATAGAAGATTTAATGAAATCTGGACTGATAGAAGAAAGCAATGCTGAGATAGCTCACCCTGTAGTATGTGTAAGGAAGAAGGATGGAAATATTCGATTGTGTGTGGACTATAGATCTTTGAATTCTGTAACCAAACCAGATGATTTTCCTATGGAAAATGCAATTGACTTGATGTACAGTATCGGAAAAGCAAATGTTGTTACAACATTAGATTTACTCAAAGGATACTGGGCTATACCTATGGAAGAACAGAGTAAAGAATTTACATCTTTTAAAACGCATCGAGGACAGTACCTATTCAAAGTAATGCCATTCGGATTAAGAAATGCTGCTGCAACATTTCAGAGAGTAATGAACAATGCATTAAAAGAATTTAAAGAATTTGCTAGAGCATACATTGATGATATTGCTATATTTTCACCAGACTTTGACACCCATCTCCAAGATTTACACAAAGTTTTTGAAAAGTTGGAATCACTTGGTTTCACGGTTAATTCGAAAAAGTGTTCTTTTGGAAAATCACGAATAAGATATTTAGGACATATCATTGGATCAGGAAAACACCGACCTGACCCTGAAAAGATCAAAGCAATTGAAAAATTGGAGACACCGAAGACTAAATCTCATCTTAGGAGCTTATTAGGATTATGCAACTATTATCGAAATTACATACCTGATAATGCTAAAATCGCCTACCCCTTAACAGAGCTCACAAAAAAGAAGCAACCGGAAGTGTTGGAATGGAAAGAAAAACATGATGTATCATTCCAAAAGCTGAAAGATCAACTTATGAAAGCAACAGAGTTAATAACTCCTACAATACAGGATCCCTTCATCATTCACTCGGATGCATCGCAAATTGGAATAGGTGCATGTCTGTCTCAAGTGAGAGAAGGTAAACATTTTCCTGTGTGTTATGCAAGCAAGAAATTGACCAAACCCCAACAAAATTGGCCTACTATAGAACGTGAAGCGTACGCTATAGTATGGGCATTAAAGAAGTTTGAATCATGGATTTTCGGATCAACAGTAAAGATAGTGACTGACCACAATCCTCTATCATTTGTTGTGGAAAATGCCCCGCAATCAAAGCTTCAACGGTGGGCCTTAGCTTTACAAAAATACAACATAGAAATCATTCATTGTCCAGGAAGAAATCTTTCTAATGCAGATGCTTTATCTAGATTACCAACCAGTGACATTTGAACATTTTTTTATTTGATGTTTTTTTTCCTGCAATAATTTTTTTTTTTGGATATATAAAAATTATTGTTATCTTGTATGTTTATTATTAGTAAAGTGGTAAGTAAAAGTAAATATTAGTAATCTGAAGCGTAATAGCAATTTAGTAAATTTAAATTTTGTAATTAAATGTTTGAAATATTTATTGTTTATTAGATAATTAATTAACATTAGAAGTATTAATGTTTCATTATTCTATGTTTATATTTCGTAGTTTTTTTTTGTAATGTGACGAAATATGTTCATGAAAACAAATATGTTTTGTTTATATACTTTAATAATAATGTATATGTATACTATTTCTTTTGAACTTATGTTAATTTAAATTTGTGATTTTCTGTTTGCATGCATTATATGTAAACTGTTGTATATGTGTTGATCGCAAATAGTCGCTTGATTCGTTTTCAGATTGATGATTAATTTGGGAATATAACATCAATCTTGCGGGGGAGGTGTAATATCTGGCGATTGTTTGGCGATCAACAAACCGCGCTTGGCGTGGTTTGATGTCTTTCGAGAGGTTGCCATATTTTAGAACAGTATCGGCGGAGCGAGATCCGCGGGAGGGCGTAATGTTCTGGTAGGAGCGGAAGGCTCCGAGTTAGTTTTGTGTTTTGTTTTGATATTAAATGTTTGTTTATAATTAAATAAATGTGTTGTCCAGAAAATGGTGATGGTTAATTTTCTCGGCCATTCTACACATCACAGATACAATGTGCAAACCTGTACGTGAAATTGATTTTGAACTGTACAAATCGTAAATTTCTCAGTACTGAAATATAACGTGGAAAAACAATGCATTTTATATGGGAGAATATTTGTTATCCGAGGAATATAAAATCGCGTGATAAGAGTACTGTTATGAGGATTACTGTATAATTAAAACTTGAAAAAAAAACAGCAATAAAATATATATTCTGCAAAATTTAAAATATAATTTAAATAAAATGTAAGAACCTCTTGTTTTAAAAAACAGAAAGTTATTGTGAATGGTTCCCCCAAGAAAAAATAAAAATGCATTTCGAGAATTATAAGCACACTGATGCTAAAAATCACGACAAGTAATTAAAACATTATAGAATGTATAATGTTCATCACACGTTTCACTCTTTAGATTTAATTTTATGAGAAACAAATGTCTGAAATAGATGCAATTTTTTGTTTGTTGGCTAATAGATCTAACTCATCTAGTAAATAAAGTTTTGAATACAATTTTAACATTTACAAGTATCTATGTTTGAAATGGGAATCGAATACACGAATTGTTGCCCAGGGTATTAATCCTTCAACTGTTAGATTTGCAATATTCCCTCCAGAATTAGCTGTTCAGCTGAATCTATGAACTGAAGAGAGCGGACTAACTATTCAGCTGCAAATTTGGTATAATGTATTTGTATAATAGATAGTTAAAACTCTTGGAAAAAGCTGAAAATTGACTTCATTTTTGAATTAAAGAATATTAAAAACACATTCAAGTCTTCTCGTGTACATTATAAATAAACAAGTAAATTATTACAAAAAATCTAAAGTGTATAAATTCATATATAAATTTTAAATGAATACAAGACTTTAATAGATGTAAAAAGTTAGTTTATTGTAAACGATTTATTTGAAAATGTAACAGACCTTCAATTTCTTTATATGTTAACAATTGTAAAACAGTCCGCGAAAAAAATCTTCATAAAGAAAAAGTTGTGTTAAAATCTATTTACAGCCTTTATGCATACAACCTTTTTAATATAACATCAGTTCCATTGAAGACTTGCTTCTCCCTAAGTATAAATACAAAAATATTCAATTATATATTTTCTAAATATACTATGAGAAATTTATAACCTTTTGTGAATTAAACTTTGAATGTAAAAGGCTTAAGCGAATCATTACAAAATTTAATGTAATTCGTTTTAAAAGTTTAAATACGATTATAAGCGATTTTTTAATAAAATATTAATAAGTTAGCATAATTCTATAAAACATACAATGTCATGCAAAATTTAAAAAATTGCAAAATCATCCATTGAATTGCATTCAGAATGATCTTTTTTGAAACAACAGTAATTTACAAATCAAGAATTTTTTTATGAAGAAATACATAAATTCAGATAAGATTATTTAATGGAGAATATTTCAGTTTTACTTTATGCTCGAGATACAAAACTATAGATATAAAATGGTTACTAAACATATATTTTATTAAAAATGAGACAGTGCAACACATCTGTAAATAAAATTACACTGCAATTCAAATTATATCTTAAAATGAATACACAATCTATGTATTAATATCTTTGTATCAGAAATAGCATGTAACTGCAAAGAGGAAAATTTTACGTAATAGAGAGTATTTTTAATATTTTATAATATTTTTTTCTATTAAAAAAGCTAATGCAACATTTACACAATATAGAGAGTTGAGAAACAGACAAAAAAAACTGTATACATATAATAGAAACAAGTCTACATGTAACAGGCATGTAGACTGTTTGTACACTTAAGATGCATATAAAATATATTTCCGATTTCAACATTCGTTAATAATTACTAATTATAATAACTTATTGAACTGTTTATTGCTTTCCCCTTACGAAAGCCAATTTGGCATCTTAAAACGGTTTTCAAGTCTACAATTATTCATACTCGACATGAAAATCAAACCCATGAGCTGTTTATCTATTCATTGATCGATTCATCTACATACTTGTACATTAAATTTTAAATTTAATTGTAAAAAAACTTACTAAACTAATATAGATTTACAGAATTGTATTAAAAATCAAGTATTAACTAAGGTGGGAATTAAGGTAGGTACTTTGTAAATGAAGCATTTGTAACAAATTGGCTGATTGATCTTTTATATAATATAGAAAAAAATATCGTTGCGTAATAATCACTCATGCTGATCTAACTGCAATCACTGTTTTGGGAATACGGAAACAATGAGTTACTGATTTACAATGCTACTGAAGACACTTGGACAAATCCAATGAAAGAGCGAGCTTGGTATGTGAATTTAAGTCAGTAAGGTGCGTCTTCGTCTAATCAGGGCACACGAAGGTGGAAGCACGATTTTGCTCTAAACTCCTCCGATAGATGTTACCACCAGAGGATCCACTCCCTAAATTATGACATTGATCTAAAATGGAAGAAAATTTCTCTAGACCATGGAAACTGCTGAATGACCGAACATAGAACTTTCGATTCCACGGATTTAACGCACGCATATCGCATGCACTCTGGTCTTTGGTGGCATTGGGAATCGAACCCTGCCCTTCTTGAAAAGGCTGATACCCTAACCACTAGGATACCATGACCCTGACTAATCCTGAATAACACATTAAGTATCTCAATGTTTCCCTATGAATAACATTGTGAAGTCTGCCTTGAAAAACCCTGTAACCACATCTAAGACCATTGGTGAAAAAATGGACTTATTTCCATGTCGAATAGTTAATGGTAGAGTGGCAATGTAAGAAGCAGCACGAACTGTCCTTACGGCAATTACTTCAACTTTCCTTAACAATGTAGCAGAGATAGATGGCGACTGATGTCTGAAACTGGATATAAGAGTTCTATGATATCTTTCAGAGTAGTCACTTTTCTACGCGCAGAATTCTGACGACCGTATAAGCATCTGGAGTCTTTGAAGATAGCTCTCGTCATGTTGCATTCGATATGGTTATAAGAGCCCTGCACCAGTGTGATGGTAAGAGTAGCCATTTTGTCCCCAATATGCGTCTAGTTCCAACCAGTGGTAATTTGAACAGTGATGGGTACATTTCTAATAAATTAAGAACAAGGTTGTGATCCATGTTGCTCTAATAAATGTTACTTTTCTACCAGACCATTTAAAAGCTTACTTTTCATGCCAAGCTTTGACTTTTCAATATACAGTGATTTGATTACCCATACTTGTATCATCTCCAGAACTCTCACCAACTAAAAATATCGTGTCATAGGTCACTAAGACTGGATAACCATGCCTCTTCTGCTACTAATGTTGAAGTGGGAGAGACGTGAAACAATGTAGTGTGAAATTTCCATTTCTTTCACACAAGACCACACCAATTTCATTCCTAAGGGAATAAAGGCTCTTTTAGCAGTCAAGGGGAGGGCTGAATTTTCTCCAACTTTTTCTTTCCTATAAACTTCCAAAATGCTCGCAAATTGTTTATCTTCATTCCAAATTTATTGCGTATAACAAATGTGACGTCGTGCGCAGAAAACACTTTGATGCCCTACTTCCTCGAAAACCAGTAACGTCGTTTCCGGTTGTCAGAAGATGTGGGAGGGAATACACATTTGTCCCTTGAGCTTGCTAGGACACAGGTGGAAAGCAGAGAGACTTTGTCGCTCAACGGTCATTTTTTGCACAAGAGGACTAATCAGACCGGGACCTTCGGCTTAAGGTGGGTTCCGAACCACTACAAACATCCATGCCCAAGGTGGGATTCGAACCCACGAACTGTTGAACTGAAAGCAAGAGCGCTAACCATTCGGCTACCAGCTCGGCGGAAAGCAGAGAGAAGGAACCGTTGCATAATGTAAGAGTGTGGCCCCTTTCGCAGGGGAGATTATGTACATTATCTTTAGTAAAATAGTGAATAAAAAATAACTAATTATGTAGGATAGTCAAGAAGTGTTGTGTTGCAAATAGTAAAAATAGTATTCTGCGAAAGTGTCTGAATTTGTTCCCATGAAATTAACTTTTATTACAGAGTCTTGTCCTTCAGTGCACGCGGTGTTAAGTCTTTTTCTCTGTTTTATTCATTACTTTAGTGTATTCCTACTGTCCTTAGTCTAGATCATCGGACTGGCACGAACGTTCAAAAAGTTGTCAAAATAAACAAACGCTCATTTCTGTGTAAATATTATAAATCTCTATTGAGACACATTTGGGATCAGAAATATAAAAATAATGTCTAAAACTGGCTTTACCTATTTTAAATGGCAATATTTTATTTGCCTTCTTCTATGCTGTTGCAATGTTAATGAACAGCAATGTGTATTAAAGCATATAAATTAAGTTCTTCCACATTTCTACTGCCAGCAAAGCCATATCCCAATATGGGAAGGAACAAATATTTTGATTAATATACATAATCCGTATTGTTTTCTTAATTAAATAAGAACTATGCTGCTGTAATTAAATTAATATATTTTGGTTTTGCGATTTCTGAAATTTTTTTCTTTTAAGATTTTACACTGTATTTTATGTTCAGATTTCCTTAGTTTTTATGCATTTTTATAACACTAATATCTTTGTTTCATTCTTAAGTTTTAAAATTTAAAACTTGTGCAGATATTCTTTTCAATTTTCGGTGATTAAATAATTTTTTGTAGAAACATGTTTTTTAAAAATGTTGTGTTTCAAAAAGGAAATGATCTGTTATTACAATACCTTTTATAATCAATAATATCTCCAGACGCATCTGTTTCGTCTTTCATCAAATATTTTCCTTTTCGAACAGCAACCTCTGATCACGCTGGAATGGTGACAACGATAGAAGCACGTCTCGTCAGACGGGTCGGTCATTCGTCCTCTTCGCTTATAACGACAGACTTCGGTAAAAAGCTTCAAACTGTAATCACTTCCATCACCTGAAAAATTTTATTAAAATATTTTTCAATAAGCATTTTTGTTTCCCCGTTAGTTACTTTACATATCGTGAAATTTTTTGATGGAAACCAATATCAAATACAAATCACCTTAACTCCTTAAAATTTAATCACATTTAAATTTTATCAAATTTTCTTGCAAATCTCTTAAGACTGATAGAAGAGAAATTATCAATCATATAACTAGGATAATGCTAATATAACAATGATATAATTAGCATAATGCTGTTAATTATATCTCGATGTGTGTGATTAATAATGTATAACGTTACATAATTAATATACTTCTACTACATGCATTTAATGAACACTACATAATAAATAGAAAAATAGAAGCTCTGATAAAATATAGTCACTTTTATTGAAAGAAGTTATTAATATGGTGCGACTATATTGAAACAAATTGGTTAATCTAATGGCAACATTTTTCCCACAGAAAATCAGTAATTAATAGATTTAAATTAAAAAAGATGTGGTAATTTGCTAGAAGTCATAAAAATTTTTTAAGATGTAACTAATTAGAAAAGGGAGACTAGAATCCACATCCGAGGTAGGAATTGTACCCATGAATTATTCAGTTGAAAGTCCGGGAATCAACCATTTAGTATCAACGTGAAATGGTTTTCTTTGAAAATAAAGTTGAAAATGCAGTCTTGTTTAGTTATAGCAACACTAACTTCACCTCAGCTGTTTGCTTTCCAAGCTGGTTCCTCTTGATATTTGGTCAAAAATTTAGGCACTAAAGTGATTTATATAAACTATCATTAATTCAATTATTTCATTAAAAGTTTGCTGTTTAAATTCAATTTACTAAGTGCAAAAATGAAATTCAAGTTTCTAAAAGGCTGGCTATAATTAAGCAAGGAAAACAATTTTTGTGAGAATGTTTAATGTAATAGAACGAACATTTTCGATGAAATTATCGAATTAAAGTAAATAATTTTGAAGTACATGCAAAAAGCGTTTGTTGCTAAGGACATTTTAAGGATATGAATGCCACTATGCCCTTTATGTCTTGATCAGTAAGGCAAAGCCGACTTAAGCAATAAAAATTGATTCCGAATTACTCTATAAATATTGAAACCATAGATAGGAATGAACACTGCGAGATGTTGATTGGTTTGTCGTTCAACGGTCACTTTTGGAGACTAGAGTTGATTATATCAAGACTTACATCTTAATATAAACTACTTTTGTTGTTGTTACTCATAACACTTGGACAAGCCAAGCTCATTATGCCTTTGGCTATGCGAATTTAAGTCGGAAGGAAGCATCCTTCATTTCAACAAAGAGCACCATGAAAGTAAAAATACAACTTTACTCAACACTCCTACGATAAATGGCACCACCAGAGGAACCCCATCTTGAATTTTGACATTGTTCTGTAGGCGAATTTGTTTTTGATCACTGCAAACATCCACACTCGAAGCAGGAATCGAACCCTTGATCTCTTAAACCGAAAACTGAAAATATCTTAAACTAAGTTAGGACATGATCTCACGAAATGCTAAACTAAAAGCCAAATATTCTGTGGTCATCTCTGCTTATGTGATTTATACGAGGTGTTGAGAGAAGAATTAAGTGCAAGTAAAAGTGTTATGAAGCTGTGTAAGAAATATGAAAATGATTTGAATGTTGAAAGCATAAACTGGTTATACATACTGTTTTTGCAGCTCACGTTTTGAGGCTCATCACAGGTGTCAGAATTTCGGTTGTAATATAATCCATCCGGGCAACGTTTTCGGCATGCTCTTCCCGAGGTACAGTCATAGAAGGAATCGCAATGAGGATGAGCTAAATTACTTCGATTTCGTGGGCATTGAATATCCGACTCGTAGACTCGGCATCGTTTTTGAGGATAGTTTTGAATTCCATCTGCAGAACAATTTTTTTATAAGTTTAGCTTAATAATGATTTTTGAGTCATTTTTAAACTGTTGCTTTAAACTGGTGATAAAACTATAAAACATTGGACAAATTCATTGTTTGATAATTATAGAGATCTTAAATTGTTTCATTTCGTCACTTTAGTTATTCAAAATATGGGAAATTGTACCATACTTGTATATTTTTGAGGAAAATTATACAATGGGATAAGTTTCTGTGGGTACTGTAGAGCTATAAAGTTTGAGATATTCATTTATATAACCAAAATTAAATAGTAAGAAATTTTTTGAAGCCTGAAAATGGACGACATTTTCGAAAGTTAAATTTTTTGTCATTAAGACTTATCTTTGAGCATTGTATCCAATTTAAGAAAATTTGTGGACACTCAAAAATTAGCAAAGTAACAAGTTAGAGTGAGAAATTTAAGTAACCCAGACACTACATTGTTGATTCAGAATCATTCAAACACTACCGTCCGGGGGCAGCTAACATTCAAAGTAGATCGTTCTCTAAATAATGTCTTCTTTGAAACATGATCTTTAATGTTAAAGAAATAGTCAATCATTTGTTTCGATGAACTTCTTCCACCAAAGCTTGTGTATTTGCATCTTCTTGGAATTTATTCAGACAGAATTTTTTCTTTTGCTTAATTTATTCTCCAGATCTATTGTCTACGAAAGCATGTGACCCTTGCATACATAGCAGTTGCCTTGCATACACAACACCACCCGCTACTACACCAGACTAACATAAGCCGGTTGAAAGTTATTAATAACTAAGTTATTGGAAGGTAGTGAGTTCGAATCCCAGCCTACCGAAGATCCGTTGTCTTTATTAAAGGAGTTTAGGGCACGTTAATACTGTGCGTGGTAGCAATGTCTTTTAAGTGAAATACCTCTTGGGGTGACAGGCCCAGTATTGAGGGTCTTCTGCTTGGTCTTTGCTTCAAAATCACGAAGACTCCCCACCCTGTTGCTTCTATCTAACTGGCAGAACCCAACTCAGGGCTAGGCACCCGAAAGCATGTTGTTGCAACACCACCACTTTCCAAAATTTTGGTTTGTTTAGTTCATTAAATTATAAAATAACTCTATAAAATCATTGCCTTAGGAAATACCATGTTGTGCGAACGAGCTTAATGACAGAATCAATGCAAAATTCGGTTATATTCTTATATTCGAAATTTTACTCAAAGCTAACAGCTTTTAACTTCCTGAGATCAATAGAAATTTCCGATTTCTGGACCATTTCCACCTTTTTTAGAAAAATGACACTTCACCCAATAAGTATGCTATACTGGGTCTAGAAAGTAAATTTTCATTTAGAAGCAGTTACGAATCAAAACGAACTCAGATTTGGACTGCTACTAACAAAAATATCATTTGACAAGGATGATATTGCAGCTATGACATATTTAATGAGCTCCAGCCACCAGTAGTGAACACGATGGATCTTCGGCTGGGTCAGGATTCGAACTTACTACTTTCCGATAAAGAGAATGAAGGACCAAAAAAAATAAAAAATCAGTACACTGCGGGGCTCTCTAATTCGAAACAAATGTATCTAAACACAAAATTTAAAAAATATAAAAAGTAATGATTTTATTTAATGTCAGTTTAATAAAACTCTTTATAATTACTAAGTGCAACTTAAAGATCAATTGAAGGAAATTATTCATTTTCTATATTTCCAGATTTTGTTTTAGTTTAAATTCTCCTTTTAGAAATCTTTCATTTTGTTAAATATCACATAAAAGTAACTGCAATTAAAATGAACAATTTTATTGATTCCAGGTAAATTTTCAACAAAACACATCGAAAATTTAACAGAAGTGTTTGAATTTAAGAAAAATATTCTAGATTTTTAGGTAATTTTAAGTCATTTCTTAATAGTTACATTAATTATTTAAATCTTAAACAAACTTAATGTAAATCTTTGCTCTCAGATTCAAATTCCATCAGAAACTTTCCTCATATCCGCTTTGCCAATTTCTTCCTTTAACAAGTCTTGAAGGATTTCAATATTCATAGAGCATTTGTGTCAGCATAATGCAACTTCATAAATAGGTCATTTTAATTTCCTAACGATTTATTTCTATTTAAATTGGAAGTGGTTATAGCTTTTTGCAATTAATATTTAATAATATTTTAAGTTTCTTTAAAAATAACGCTGTACTAAATTGAAAATTGTTTACAAGATTTTGTTACATTTTATTTTGTTCTTGTGAAATAATTTTAAAAGTATTGATATAATAATTTGGTTGGACTGTCATTCAATTGTCAAATTTTAAAGAGGGTTCGGCTGTGATCTACAGTTTTTTTTAAAGTAGATTCCGAATCAATACAAGCATCCACGTTCGTTGCGAGACTCAAATTCGAGCTATTGAACGAAAGATCAAAATGCTAATCAATTGGAGCACAGATGACGTATAATCTAGGATGTCAACTTCTGCATAATTGCAAGTAATTTTTTGGCGGATTTTCTTTTTCATTATTTTTTTATTCCTGACAACTTGATTTTTAATACGTCATAGATATGGAAAGTTATAAAATTATGTAGAAAATTCTATTTTAACAATCCTAGTAATTACGTCATCACGCACGTCATAATATGGCAGAATGGTCTTGACAAAATTTCTTCATCGCCAAAAAATTCAGAATTTAGAAAACTGGAATATATGGCATCGGTGACATCAATTTGCTGTCAATTCAACCTGTTACCTAGTTTAAAGTGGATTTAGAGCTACTAAACATCCACACTACAACATAGGTATCAAATTAACGAACTATTGAATCAAAAGTGTCAACCATTCGTCTAATTAAGTTTATGCAATATAGCAATAGCAATAATTAAATAATTAAATAATATAGCAATAAGTAAATAATATAGCAATAAGCAGAAAGTAATGTTAGATTAGAGGGAAATTTTGACATCAAGTTTATTCATAACTTGTTCTTAGAAATTTTGAATTTTTATATTAAACAGTCGTAGTTACATGAATAATTTATTTCATGAGTAAACATGCTAATTCATTGGTTTTCTGTCATCAGTTCAATTCATTGTTCAAATGTGTTAAGCGAAAACCAGGTTACATTGTTATATGCAGTTTTCTCAGTTTGAGAGATTTGGTTGGTTTGTCGCTCAACGGTAATTTTTTGCACACAAGGGCTAATTAGTCCGGGACCTACGGTTTAAAATGGATTTCGAGCCACTACAAACATTCATGCCCAAGGTGGATTCGAACTCGCGAACTGTTGAACCGAAGGCAAGAGGGCTAACCATTCGGCTTCCAGCTCGGCTACGTCATTTTTGCATCATATATATGGTTTCTTTAAGTGATAACAGAATTTTAAATTTTTTTTCAACATTTCAATTGGGCAGAGTGGGTAATTTCCCGTTCTAAAACCATGCTTTCAACTTAGCGATGCAAAAAGTCTCAAAGTCGACAACTGGGTTATATCCTAATACTTACAAAATCGATTGCAAATGAAAATTTTCACATGAGGTGGGAGTTTCATCGATGACTTATTCACTGAATTGTTTTTAAAACGCTAACCATTCTCAATTTGAAAGAAACATTGTCATGCGAGAGATCTACTTCGTACACCATTTCCGATTTTATTTATAACTGAACGGTTTTGCATTTTTTAGCTCATTAGACTATAGGACCGACATTATAAGTTAGTTCCAAACCAGTACAAAACATTCATGATCACAGGTGGGTATCGAACCCTAGAACCGAAAGCTAGAATCTAACTTTAAGGTTGCCAGCTACATATTTTAATATTACGCCCACCATCGTCTTTTCAAATTCAAGGCGTCTTGCAGTCCAGTACAATATTGAAGAAGCTCCAAGAAGGTGAGAGGCATCAAAAGTTATCACTGGAACGAGCGACATAAAGAGAGGACCAACTAAAGGGATTCTCTCCCAGCCTTAGTGAGGTGTCACAGAGCCCACAAATAGGCGAATTGCTCAGATTGACTTTTATACACGGGACTGCAAATAGTCATTCTAGTAATAATTCTAAAACAAGCAACACACTCTTCCTTAGGTAATTAGGAAAGACGAGAGTGCTGCTAGCCATCCAGAAGGCACAATCCATGTCTGGTTTTACTTGTCAGAAATCTCCAAGAATTTGGAAGAGAAACTAGATGGGAAGGAGAATGCACAGCTGAAGCTTGCCTTGCCAGATGGTCATCCACTTCATTCTCGTAAATGCCGCAATGGGCTGGGATCCATTGGAGGACGACCTCTCTTCCAGTACGAAGAGAATAGATCAGGCGCCAGCTAGATATTATCATATTAAAGATAATTCTTTCTATAGGAAAACATTTAGTAGTTACCAGAGAATTTTTAAATTAAGTAAATCAAAAAGATTTGTAAATTATTTAAAATATTAATGCAAATTTAGGAATGAGAATCTTTAAAATTTATACTTACGACAATTAGTGTCTTGGGGCCAATCACATACGCGAAATTTGGAATTGAATACCAAATTCTTGGGGCAGATTCTTGGGTGAGGAATTCCATCAATGCAGATATAGTACTGATTGCAGCCCTTCTCAGAGCGGAAATAACCGTAAGAACTTGGACACTTCCATTGAGGTTGATGAGGAGCTATCCCTCCCTTCACGTCTTCCGTTTCTTTCCCACCATCTTCCGATTCTGAAAATATAAGTTATACTTCCTTAAGTCCCACACATTTATACTTATATATATGAAATGTTTTGTAAGTCTAAGTATTATTGTTGAAAATAACTAAAACACACACACACACATTGAAGTTAAAATTTCTTTGTAATTTTCATAACAAAATATGCTTATCTTGAGTATGTTGATATCCACTTTCAACTGGTTGTTCAATTGTATAATTCGCAATATGCGCTTACCATAAATTTCATTTTAAAAATATTTGAATACGCAGTGTTATATTAGTACTTTATACAAACATTAATCTTTAATACGAGAAATATTGAAAGTATAAAAGAAGTATCGTTATTCACTTTAAAAGAATTTACTGGACAGTTCATTTGTCAATAACGGCACTCGAATTGCAGTGAAATAAATTTTTTTAATCGCACATATCCAACCAAATAAGATCGTGCAGGATTTATTCCGTATTACATCATTTAGAAACATTTTACGCGTTCTGAAAGTGTTGCACGAGCGTGGTTTCCTGTACCTAACCTGAGTTAGACTACCAGTTTGACAGAAGCAGCCGGATAGAGTCTGATTTTGAGGCAAAGACTACGCAAAAGACTCCCAATACTTGCTCTGCCTCGCCAGACATATCGTTTCACTTGGAGGACATTGCAATTGTGGCCTATTTTACAGGCCCTAGCTGACTTTAGTGAACACAACAGGTCTTCAGTTTAGCCGGGATTCAACCTCACTAAACTCCATGGCACGACAGCCCATGTGGGCCAAGGTCTACAGTGCCCATAGTTATTTTCATTACCGAGGGCCGTGGGGTGAGAAGCATATGTACCAGTTAGGTAGTCAGCCTAACGTGAGACTCCCAGTGTTTAGTTATCAAGCATGCTTGGTACTCAGTTATCGACCTAGTGAAGAGAAAATAGGCCTAGTTGACCTTGCCCAACCCAAGGATTGAACCTCGCATCTGTGCTTTGGGCACCAGGATTTCGTTCAAACTCATTACTTTCTGATAATGAGAACGATGCCCTAACCAGCCAAGTCACAGTGACCTTATTCTGAATGGGTAATCACTCTAAAGGCAAGGACAAAAATTTGGTGGTTAAAACGTTCCCTCATAAATAGATCTTGGTTCATAACATTTCTAGTGGCTCACCATGTCCTAGTGGTAAAAGTGCTCGAGAGGAATATGCTGCGTAACTGTTGAACAAAAGTGTTGTGTTTACACCTTCTGCATTTGTACTTGTAAGGGTGGATGATAGGAATGTATAGGATTTCTTCCATAGCTGCACACAAGTACGGTCCAATGAAAAATCTTATTTTTTGACGTTGTGATGGGTTACAGTGACTTTCAGTTGACAGTTTGCGGTTTTAAAGTCTCATTTTTATCACATTGTCGTACAAAGTGAGAAGAAAGTTTCATTTCTGATTTCTGCATGCACATTTATTGGTTCTTTATTGTCATACAAAAAGGTAATTTTTGTACGTGAGGAATACCTTAAAAGAGATTTTTTAAAATAATTGCAAACAATAAGCTATAAATACCGAACTTTGTTTCCAATCTGCAAACTACAGAAGTAAATGTCAGAACGCTAGGCATACGGTTGCATTAAAGTAATCGCTCGAAAGAGAGTTCGAGATTACTTCTTTGCTATTTATACATACATAACGGTGCAAGTGAGCCCTGGTGCAAGTGTACCTCAAAATAGACTGGTTTGAAATATTCACCCATCAAGTATCTCGTATTTTAAACCACGATCAGGTGACAAGATCACACCAAAGATTACATACTCTTCTCCGCATCCACGCCATTCTTGTGGGATATCTATGGACGTTACAGATTAACGTGGACACATCCTGAACTCACGAAACTCCAGCAACCTAGTGAGGAGGAAGTGGTCATCTTCCCAAAAACTGTCCACTGTAAATGCTGCTTCACTTTGCTGATATTAACGGGAAGCGGTGTGAAGTTACTGGAGCTACGTTTTTATATCTACAGAAATCTTTGAGACACTGGAGCGAATCTCTTTTCTATAGAACATTCACTGCCAAAACAAACTTCTGAATGACTGGTTTTTGGTTTATTGCTGAAAGGACTTGTTTCACATACGAGAGGTAATTAGACCAAGGCATATGATTTAAAATAGATTCCAAACTACTACAAACACCCAAGTCTAAAGTAGGATTCGAACCCACGAACTGTTGAAAAGGCATGAGTGATAACCATTCAGCTATCAATGCGGTAAAATCTGCTGGAAGGCAAAGAATGGGGAGTGTTAAACTTAACCATTTAATACAGCTTATGATTCCATGACACTTTACCCTTTTTTTTTATCAGAAATTTGTTTTACGTCCTTTGTGGCATGAAATAAATTATGAGATTTTATAATCATAATATTATAACATCTGTATATATTTTTAAAAAATGATATTTTAAATATATTTTAAAGTATATTTTAAAGTCTGATATATATATATTTTAAAGTACTTGTTAGGGTCACGGTGGCCTGGTCGGTTAGGGCGTCGTTCTCATTATGGGTAAATAGTGAGTTCGAATTCTGACTGACCAAAGATCCGTCGTGTTCGCAAATTGCGGCGGGGGAACGTTAAAACTGGGCGTGATCGCAATGTTCTCCAAGTGAAATGATGCCTCTGGTGGTGACAGGGCAAGTATTGAATGTCTTCTTGCTTCAAAAGTTTGGTTCTCCAAAGTACTGGTTCTTGCTTCAAAATTTTGAAGACACCACCCTACCGGGTGGTGTTTTGCTTCCATCTAACTGGTAGATCCCAACTCAGGGTAGGTACAGGGAAGCCAACTAATCAACAGTACTCGTCATTATTAGTGTACTTACACAAAAAATAAATTAAGTATTTTTATACAAGTCCTTTTAAACGTCTGAAACAGTCTAGAAATACTTTCAATTTTAAATATTTCCTCATATGCATAAAAACATTAATGGTGCAATTAGTTTAGAATATTCAGGAAGAAAGCATCAAGCTTTTAAAATTTTTTTTCAACATTTAGTCGAAGTTCCTTGTTGATTCAAACTTATTGAAAGCATCCTTTATATAAATGGTTTCAAAATCAAATCATGTATAAAGAGGTGGACAATAAATTTCATAATTAACAATAACATAGGATTAACAATATTAGTCACACACATATTTATTATATTTAAAGTTATTCAGTGATAGCATGTTCATCATTATACATTTGCACAAGAAAGTCGATTTCATTGAATTCTAGTTGGATTGTCATTATTTGGTCATATTTTTGTTCTAGAATGCTTATTCAGTGGAGCTTTTAATTAAAAGCGCGATTCCAAATCCAATACAAATATCTACATCAGAGTAAAATAGAAAATTAAGCAGGTTGTTTCTTTATGCACACTAGAAATAATTTCACAGAGGTCTACATTTTAAAGTAGATTCGTAACCTATGAACATATTGGTCCAAGATAACAATTGAACACTCAAACAATAGAACTAAAGAGTATAATGTTATGGATTACAAAGGTAAGATTTTAAAGTTAAATATACTAGGAAATAAAATTTTATGAATAACACAATACTTACTACATTTTTCTGATGGCCACTCGCATCTTAATTTTTCTGGATCAAAATGTAGGTTTGTTGGGCAAGTTTTCACGTAGGGTATACCATTAGCACAGTGGACGAATTTACTGCAGTTTCCTCTGTAAGGGAAGAGCCCGTTTCTTCGGAGGCAAATTTCGCTGTGTCTGCAATCCACTCTGTGGGCCCAGTCGCAGGTCTCCCTCCTACTGTCAAACGTCTGACCACGTCGACATACGCGCTTCGTAGGCTTACCATGCCTGCACTCTATGTACTTGGTGCAACTCTCTTCGCTGGGAAGGAGACAGTTTCTGCAGGAGCATAGTGGATGAGAAGTAGAATCCGTCACCGTTGGCTCAGTGGTTGAGACACAAGCTAAATAACGTTAAAAATTAAAATTATGTAGTAATTCTTAAAAATGTAATGGAATTTTAAAATTTTCAAAATTAATAACATTTCTGAGTATTTCATAAAATTGTAGGTACTTGGATGTAGTTATAAATGGAAAACTTACGAGTTATGAAATCGCTTATCAACAGTAATTAGCAGAATGTCATTTGATATTTAAATATTTAATTACAATTTTTATAACTATGGTGATGTATACACGTATGACGTGTTAAGAACGTCGCGTGTATGAAACAATTATATAAAAGTAACGTATTTTTATGACTAAGATATTTCATTTACGAAAGTAAATATTTTCATATAAGAGAATGTTAACGAAATTTATATTTCTCTTATACTATATAAAATGTGAAAACAGATTATTATTTGGTATTTTTGTTTGATTTTTTAATCATGAAGTATTACTTAAATCTTGTAAATACACGAAAATATTTAACAAAGACAAAAACTAAGAAAATGAAACTAAAATTGAAATTCTTTGAAAACATTAGGGAAAAAGTTATAACAAGGTTTCTCGTTACTTTACTTCATTAACATATGAAATATAGTTTTATTTTTAATTATTGAACAACAAGGATTTTTCGAAAATTTTTATTGTCAGTAATAACTTAATATTTTTGGATAAGGAACTCATTTAAACAGGAAAGGAGAAATAACAAATTAAAAGAAATCTGAAAAAATTTAAAATTGCATGCAGTGCATAAAAATAACCTTTCGAAATGCGACTCGTGTTTAATTGAATCTTCGAGTTAACGAGGGTAATCAGACTGATGATTGTACTGACTGAACTGAGCTTTTAAGTAATAAAAGCTCAGTTATCATGATTCAGTTAAGTCATTAAAGATATTAAGGAATATCGCTAATGAAAAATTATCAGTTATTTTTAAAAATTCAGTTTTTTTAAGGACCTTTTTCTTATAAATCTTCTTACATATAAGATACTCCTTGCACATTGCATAATTTTATGTACATTCGGTACCACTAAAACATCCACATACGACTAGAAAACCGAAACGACGAGAGATCAGTTGGATTGTACTTATAATATTGTTGTAAATTTCATTCTTTTTATATATGTTTCTTTTTATTAATATATTATATTAAGACAAAAAGTAAGAAAATATCAAGTAATTATTTAAATATAAATTAGGAGGGGAGATTCTTATGATCTTTCGAATAAAAATCCCCTTAATTGAATTTGCAAGTCAATATTAAATGTCTCCGTTTTACGAAAATAAAAATTAAATGGAGGCCTAAAAAAATGAATATAAGAGTTAAATTTTATAAATATTTCGTAATATATTATTTATTGAATATTACACGTTTGCAACAAGTAAAATTTAAATACATTTCACTTACTTCAAGTTCAATGTTTATTATGTTAATACATGGCAAAAAAAAAATGATATTTACAATAACTAACCAAAAACAAATATAAACTTTAAAATCGTTCTCAGATATTTTTTCCTGTGATGTTCACAGAATTAATACATATGCTCTTATGAAATATTCGAATTTACTGTAATTAGATAAAGTATAAAAATAAACAATTACTGGAATTAATACTTATAAGTTTATTAAATAGAAGCCCGATTTAAGATTAGAATATTTTGAATACAACAAAATGGCTAACAATTACCTTTATTGTTCTATGAAAATGAATTTGAAGTATTAACTCCTTTAAACTTTATTATTACTTTGCTGTTGTCTTTCACTCATTAATGTTAAATAAAGTGGCACCGATCATTTAAAATGGGCTCCGAAACTAACATCACCGTTTAAAGTAAAAATCTAGTCTATGAACTGTGAGCTGACAAACAAAGCTCTACCATTCAGTTACTCTTTTGACATATTAGTTAGATTAAAATATATTCTACGATATTAATTGGTTTGTGTCATCACCGTTTAATCTTGCTCTTGAAGGTTGATACTTGTCAGGCCAATACTTAAAATTGGACTCCAAACTACAAACCTTCAAGTTGAAAGTGAATGTTTCGTCCCATTTAAAGTACGACGATAGCTTAATTAGAACTTGTAACTAAAAATAGGCTTGTAATCATACAAACCACATATATGGCGCGAAAGAACTTAAATATGAGACCAAAGTTCCAACTAAACATTTAACTTGGTAATATTCTAATGAAACAGTAATAAATATTTTAATATTAATCATTAGAGACATATTTAACGCACAGTATGAAGATTATTGAAAACTGGCAATTGATGTGGAACAATTTAAGAAGTAAAGAGAATATAAATTGTACAACTTACGTAGGCTAGTATCGCATTTAGCATCACATGCATGTTCGCAACGCTTTGTTTCAGGATTGAAATGCAAACTGCCTGGACATGCTTTCACATATGGCCACCAGTTTGAGCACTGGATAAATGAGCCACACTTGTAAGGATTTTTAAACAAGCCATTTCTTTCTAGGCATCTGTATCGTCTTGGAGTAACAGTCACAGTTGAGGTTGGTTTCTTAGTAGACATTGTTGGCTCTTTAGTAGTTGTACTTGATGTAGTTGTAGTGGAATTTGACGTGGCCTGTTTCTTCGTAGTACTAGCTGTCGGTCTATTAGTAGTCATAGAAACTGTATCACAAGCTGTCTCTGAGCCATAGTTACATGTGTTTTTGTCCTTATCGAATAATAATCCATGTGAGCAGGTCATGGGATAGGCAGTTTTATTTAAGCATAGATGGTAATCGCTGCATCTTTCAGGTGAGGGTAAAAGGCATGTTTCACAAGGACAGGTTTTGTATCTGTCTGGCCAGTATAAGGTTCCTGCAGGTTCACCTATAAAATTTGAAAATATTGTAAAAATTATCACAAATTAAGTATGAAAAATATCAAATATGAAGAACAAACAAAGTTGTCAAAGTAAATGCTTTTTAAATCTATAGAAACTAAAATCATGTGGTCAATCGTTGAGCAGGTATTACGGGTTTAATAGTTTGGGGAAAATTTCTTCCCCCTTCATATCTGTCAAAATTCAGGGAATGAATTCTCTGGTAGTGCCATCTATCGAAAAAGTCTTAGAACAAAACCTTTCACCTTCGAGGTACTCTAGTTAAGCAAAAGGCGTATTCTACTTATTTAAATTCCCATATCAAATGGCACAGTGAGCTTGATTGGTTAAAGTGTCATAAGTAACACAAAAATGTAAAAATACTATACTTTATTTTAAATAAAAATCGGTTTTTAAAAAATGTTATATTTTAGAATTTTGAGCACATATGGGACTGAAGTATTTTAGCTTAGTTACAGTTTGGTTTGATTTGAACACATATTTGATATTAAAATTATAACCCAAATAAATATATTTTATAACGTAAATAAATGAAAGAATAAAATATTTTATTTTTTTGCCATTAATGTTTCAAACGGAATTATACATTTTAATCTGTAAGTGCTTACATCCGGTTGTTAAAATGCTGTTTTATATTAAAGGATTGAAACATTTTAATTGCCAATGTAAATTTCAATGCAAATAATGAATGATAAAATTTTATATTTTACGTAAGAATAAAATTGTATCAATGTTGATATTAAATATGAAATAGAAGATATTATCTATAATTGAAATGTTGGTATTTATATATATATATATATATAAAGCTCAATACGCAAAATATTTGAACTTAAATATTATATTCCCTGTAAGCTATATATCCTTTAAATTGCTTAAAATTTTAGAAATAAAATTTAATTCTTATAACATTTTATCCAGTTTTTTTAGTTATTCTAAGTCAATATTTTAAAAGTATAACTCAGATTTATTATATGAATACAATTTTCAGAAAATAAAAGCTTTGAACAAAACTTGAACATTGTGGCAGCAGTTTTGCATCAAATTAAAGTAAATAAAAGGTTTTTTCTCCACATGACTTTTTTTTGTTCTTTTGAACTAAAGTTTGCTACAATTGACAATAACTATTTGCATTTGAAGTCGGTAGTATTATTTTTGAATTCTTGAGAGAATAAATATTTCAATTAAAGTAACTAGTAGTAATTGATACTGCAACTAAGCTGTACTAACCTAACAGTTGCAGAAAAATCATTGTGACCATTACCAACATTAGTCCATAAGAATAAAGCACAAAATAGTTTGAATATTCAGTTTTTTGTAGCACTTTACTAAATTACGAACTCAAAATAAATTGTAAAATAAAACGTAATTTGTTGATTAAAAGAAAGTTCTTGTGGAAATTATAGTTTATTGAGCGATAAACCAAACCAACTACAATAACTTTTTGCACGTGAAGGCTAATTATATTAGGACCCATAGTTTAAAGTAAATTCTGAACAGCTACAAACCTCCAACCGAAAGTGTGATTCAAACCCACGAACTGCTGAACCGACGACGGCAAGAAGAATAACTATTAGACCACCAGTTTGGGGCAGTTCAAAGAGACTTTCGAATCACTGGGGAAAAGTACTCTATGCAACAAGGCAAGATATTTTGAACTAAGCATTAAAGTGCTGATCATTCAAATAAGAACTTGGCCTTTCCCAAAGGGTAAAATTCGCATAAATAGCAACAGTTTTCATTTTTCAAAGTATTTTGACTAAATAATTAATATTTAGAAAAAATTCTGTTGTGAAATTTGTAGTTTAAAAGTTAATTTTTACAATTTCGCAATAAAATATCTTTTAAAAAGCAGAAATATAAAGCGCATTAAATAAAAGAAAGACAATTTCACTCCCATAGTGAAATAAATGTTCGTAACGAAATAAATGTTACCTAAGTATAACTACCACAGAGAATCTTTCAAGAAACTTCCTTTCAAAAAATTTTATTTCTCATTAAAGTGATACAGTCTGCTGTCCAAAGTAAAAGCGAGATTAATTTTCAATTTTTAAATTAGTTTCCTCCATTTGTATTTCAATATTAATTGTAAAAACGTATTTGTTTTAGTGTCGTATTAATATTGCTTTTAATAATTGCAAAAAACAGTAATAAGTTGTAAATAAAAGAGGGAAATTCTATCAAAAGTGTTGAACATGTTGACATGGTTATTAAGTATAATAAAAGTATGACATATGAGATTAGTTTCTAATAAATATTACAGTGTGTGTATGTGTATGTATATATATATATATATATATACATACATATGTATAAACACTCTAGTTAAGTTAAATATAAATTTTTTCTTCAATATTATTTAAAATATATTTAACAAGATGTTTAATCGAATAACTACTAAAAATACATTCAATATGGGAGCAAAAATTACCTATAGTATATTACGTAACGTTTTATTTACCTAATAAAATATTTATTCGATTCTCTATTAATTTAAAGATATTTGAAATTTTTGCTTTGTTTTAATTTTTGCTTCACAAAAAACAATTCAACATTGATCTACTTCTTTTAAGTATATATAAATTATGATCTAAGTACTAAAATGTTTCCTTTGCATAGCTTCAATGGGCTATTACAATATTTGATATTTTGTATTACACAGCAGCACATGTAAAGATAAAATTATGCTTTTCGAGCTAAACATCTTATTTTTATTACCGAATAAAGATATTTTTAATCTTACTTTAAAAATATTCCTATAACCAAAGAATTATTAATTTGGTTGTTTCAGTGACTGATTGGTCAATTTACATTCTCATTTTGACACTAAAAATTATCGTATTGTGATTAAAAAATTTAATTGAAACCATATTTCTAATTATTGGTTTCATGAAAAAGAAAGTAAAAATGGAGCATTTTTTAATGATCTTAGAAGAATGTTTAGCAATTTTTTCATATAAGAACGCTTCCAGCCTAGATAGCAACAAAAGTTCCTGTCAATCAATTATATAAAATTTCGCGAAAAATAGAAGATGCCATATAATTCACGATACCAAATTCTGAATTTAGTAATTTTTTCGCGGATTTTCTTATGTATCTAGCAGCCTGGGTTTTATTACGTCACAGATATGGATATTTATAAAATTTATGCAGAATATTATATTTTAACACAAGTATTTATGTCAATGCGCACAATACGTCATTTTGCCAATTTATCTTCATCGCCAAATATATTCAGAATTTGGAATCGTAGATTATACGGTATTTGTGCCAAAGAGAATTTAGTCATCAACAATGTGTATTGCCCTGTGAGTAGTTGAATAAAACCATTAAATGCAGCACCTATATACGAATGATAGATTGATCAATTTCTTTACACAAAAGTTCATTTTATGACTTAAGTTAATCAGCTCACATCTCACTACCATTTATGGCCTGTTCATTATTTAAAAAACTAGTTTCTCGACAAAGCCAAGATCATGATTTAAAATGCAGTCTCAGTACATTTATGAACATTGATATCCGATGTAAGTTGGTTTGCCCCTTTATCGGTAATTCAACGTAAATTCTAGTTAAAACGGAGAACAGTTTGAAGTGGATTCTAAATTACTAAAAACATCCATCTTCAAGTTGAGAATCCAACCTAAGGGCTAATTAAGGGCTATTTATTATTAAGGCTAGAATTATAAGCATTCGGCTGTCAGTAGGATCTGATTTTACTGTGATCATTGGTTTAGAATGAAGTCAGAACTGCAATATTTTCTATGAAGTGTTTGGTTTAGCTTTTCAATCTGCGATTGTTTATTTCACACGAAAAACTTTGATCGTTACCTACAGTTTAAAATCGAGATATAAGCATGATATATCCCACCAAAAAATTTCGCGTCACATCTAGCGTCCTTTCTTTGATTATAATGTTGCCAATTTAAGTTTTTGGTGCTTTGTGGATTTCTATTGTCATATTTTGCTGTTTTCTCGCGTTTTACGTCATTTTCGGTTAGTTTGGTTTGTTTGTCGCTCAAAGGTCATTTTTTGCACACGAGGGCTAATTAGACCGGGACCTATGGTTTAAAGTGGATTCCGAACCACTACAAACCCCCATGCCCCAAGATAGGATTCGAACCCACGAACTGCTGAACCGAAGGCAAGAGCGCTAACTATTCGGCTTCCAGCTCAGCTACGTCATTTTTGCATCATATATATGTTTTCTTTAAGTGATAACATTTTAATTTTTTTTCAATACTTCAATTCAGCAGAGGGGAGTAATTTCCCGTTCTAAAACCATGCTTTCAACTTGGCGATGAAAAAAGTCTCAAAATCGACAACTGGGTTATATCCCATTACTTCCAAAATCGATTGCAAATGAAAAAAATTTTCACATGAGGTGGGAGTTTCATCCACGACTTATTCACTGAACTGTTTTTAAAATGCACAGAAAAGCATTGAGATTAAAAGAAGATAATTTTAAAGTTGAAACTTTTCCTTACCACAATTTGCACGAGAAGGAAAATCACACACTCTGCTTGTTGGATTGAAATGCAGGCCTTTGGGACATTTTACTTTTCGGCGAACTCCATCCGTGCAATCGTAATAGTAGCTGCAGTGCCCTTTTTTCGGTAAGAAATCTTTCACTGGGCATAAGATTGCAGGTAACATCGAAGATGACTCTGGTTCTTCAGTATTGTAACAATCTGCAAAATATCATCTATTATAACATGATCACCATTTATTAAATTTGCAATATTGTTTAAAATAGTCCTGAAATATTTACTTTTCATTAAATTCAATTTAGTCTCACACACTTTGAGCTGAAATCTTTGCGAGTTTAAAATTTAAGGATACCTTTTTAAATTATGAATACAAGCATTTACATTGCTAATTTATAATACTTTATTTAATGTATATGCTTAAGATTTCAATGAATCTGAAGGTTAGTTGGGTTTTATGTGTTTCATGTGAAGTAAATTGTCGTTTAAGAAATAGAACAGGCTGGGAGAAATTCGAGACAGTTACCAGAATGTATTTATTATGGGAATATTTTGTATGCAATATGAATATATATTTCAGTTATTAAAATTACTGAAATATATATTCATATATTATTTAGTATATTCTAAAATTTAAGATCAAATTTTGCATTGTTAGACGGGTACTGAACCAATAAATTACCATACGAAATTTAGGAATATGAAAGTTGAATACTTCGTGTTTCCGAAGTTTGCATTTACTTTCATAAATTAATGCATCAGATTTCCAATATTGAATTTTAAGTTTCAAATGACTGACTGAAATTTATACAGCTGCAAAGCATCTTGTGAATGCAACACTTTCATTATCAACATCATTAGTTAAAAAGGAAACGAAAACCACCAAGAATTTCTTTAGTTATCGGTAAAATACCTCAAAGAACACAGCATTCTTGAGTAATGACATTTTGACCATCCTATTCTATCTGAAGTTAATGATATGCTGTAGCTCAGTTTTTTTTAAATGATTAAAGGAATAAACTAAATTTTTTAAGAGGCTAGTAAGAGGGTTCATATAAAAAAACTACGGAAGTAGTTGGTGGGTGCATTCATATTCAAATTTAAAATCATTACGTAAATGATACTTACCATAATTTGGATCACATTTAGCATCGCATGGTTCTTCACAACGCTTTGTGTTTCGGCTGAAATGCAGTCCTCTAGGACAGTGTAATTGCAGCTTGTTTCCTAGGACACAGGCTATTAAACTTGTGCAGTCATCAGGATTTGGGTGTACACCAGCTCCTCCAGCACAGACATCTGGTTCAGCTGTTGTAGATTGGTTGCGAGGAGTAATGCTAGTATAATCCAGAGGAGACACTTGTGTTACAGCATCTGTCAAAGAAACTGTTTCTTCACTTGAAGTTTCATATTTGATTGATTTAGACGCCCTGGAAGTTTCGGAACTCGTTTGTTGAGTAGAAGTGCTTTCAATTTCTGTAACCAGAGTTGTCGAAGTATCTTGCTCTGTAATAAAATCTGTAATCACCAAGACGGGTGTTGTATTCGTCAAAGTCGTGGTTTCAGGTGTTATAGATCCTGAAGGTGTAGAGGAAATATCAGCAGAAGTAGACAAATGTTCTGTAGAGAGATAATCTTCAATCGTTGAAGATGTTGATATGGTACTCAAATTTTCAACGTCTGTTATTAGAGTAGGACAATCTGAAGACATACAAACACAGTTAAAATTAGTAACTCTTGAAATATATTTTAATTCAAATTTAAAGTCAAACATTTACTATCTTTGATTATTTAAGTTTTGTAAAGTAAAACAGTTATAATGTACTACGTATATTGCTACATATTGAAATTATATAATGTTATCATTTTTATCAATGGGATTCAAATCCACGAATTGATCTAAAAGCAAAGAGCGCTAACATTTAACTCCCATGACAGTAACAGCAAATACCGAGATCAAGGTAGACACCACTTTCTACAAAGGGAGTTCTCTTATCAATAAGTGGAATTTTTACAATGCTTTTAACCAAATATTTATTATTTTATATTATCTTTACAGTCAAGGTAAGTGTTTCTTATATTTAAGATTTTACTGATGTTTATATAAAGCTGATTAAAATAAAGTTTCCTCTCAATGCCATGCAAGAAATAAAGGAATATTACAATATTGTAGTTGAAAATAAAGCAATTATATTTTAAAGTTTTGTTGAAAATATATATTTCTAAAAAAATCCACAATTACAAAAAATATTAAAAGTTTTGGATAAAATTAAACTTTGAAATCAACAATTTAGCATCTAAACTTCTTAAAACAATAACAATACCGATTGTATCATCACACATTGCCTCACACGGATCTTGGCAGAAACGATCTATGGGACTGAAATGCTCATTATCTATGCATTCGGCCAATGTGGGATGCCCGTCTTCGCATTTGTAAAACTTCTGGCAACTTGTTGGATGAGGGTAAAATCCATTGGGCTCTTCACAAATAGTAGTCAATGGTGCTGAAGTGGTTGTATTACAGTCTGTAGAAATAAAACATTAAAAAGAATAAATATTAGGCAAATCTAATTAGGAAATACACACGTTTAGATAAAAACTGCGAAATCAAAATAATTTTGGAAACTAGGACTAACTATAACAATAGGAAATACATTCTCAAAAGACGTTTCGCTTAAAGCTTATTTTAAATTCAAGTTATATTTTCATTGTTTTAAAAACGAATCACTTATATTTTTTATATTCAGTAATTCTTTACGGTAGATTGGTTTGTGGCAAACGATCCAAAGAAAAGACAAGCTACGCCAACATTGTTCAGCGATTTTTATTTTAACTCCTTTTTGACAAAAATAAGCAAATCTTGTGTTGGAATGATTTTGTAAGCGGGTTGTGTTAACGAAACAGTTAAACTGTGGGTGTTATATTTTAAGCAGAATCTCAAGTTTTTAAAACATGCTGCATTATTTGCTATTCTCCGAATTATACCCACTTAACGTTATTTTACTATTATTTGTTCATTATTCTTACTGAAAATGTTTTCTAACATAGGAATAAGGAAATTTTGTCTCAAACTTTTCTTTCTATTCACTTAATCTACTTACCAAAAACAAATACTAGTAGTGAACTTTATTTTTTTTTTAAATATCTGGATTATAAAAGGATTTTGGATTCCACAGTTATGAAATAATTGAAATAGATGTTGCAGTGTCCATAAAGTTTGGTAACGAAGCAAATTCTACAACAGAAGACAGTATAATCGTAATTTTCTTTCAATTTACTTACATAACAATCTAAAACAATTTAGATTTGTAGAAAAATTTCCAAATTTTCAAGATATTCTTAGCTAATATTGTTTATTTCAGAAAAGCATTTATAATAATCCCTACTTATATAGAAGATTAGTAATCCATATGCAAATTAATTATAATTTTGCTCTTAAGATTAACAGTTTTCATGCATGGAGAAACGTGTTATAGAATAAATAAAAACCAGCTCTGATCAATAACCAATAAAATAATTTAGTATCAAACTTATTTTAGCAATAAAAATAAAAGATTACAACGATCTAAAATTGATAGGAATCTCAGAATGTATATTCCTGTCATTTCATATCGATTCATCTTTACTTCGTCACACAGACCCTAGTTCAATTTTATAAGTTCGATAAATTTACAGCTTTCAGCATTTGTCGGGTTTGATTTGCAGTTAAATGAAGAATGAATTGAAGTTATGAATATTTTTGAATCAGTTTTGATAATATATATTGATGTAACTAAAACTATCAAGGTGAGGAAATTTAATATTGCTAAGTATAATTTATTTTTATTCGTGTAGTTTTATTTTCAAACTACAGGAAAAATTAAAGAAAAATGTCAAACTGTTATACATTATAATGGAATGAAAGCAACTTTTGCTTTTTAATATTTTTAAAATGAATATAAAACGCAATTTTTAGAAATTGAAATCAGATGCTCCTCTTTTTTCTAAGTATGGTTTGGTGTTCTTAATTTTAGACTAGAAAGTAAAATTCAATCTGGAACCGCACTGAGTGAGAGGGGGGGATTCTGAATAAATAAGAATTCCAACGCCCAACATGAGAGCTAAACCTTTGAATAGTAAATTTTAAATTGAGTTTGTTGTAGAACACTATTATCCTTTCTCTGCATTAAACCATGCAATTACTAGCCGATTGTTAGTAAATTTCAGGTAGAGTATTAAACTTTAAAAATGACTACTTAAGCTTTTCGTATGCAATCATTCCTTATTCACCTAGTATTAAATCATTGCAGCAGCTAACTGACTAGTTTAATTCTCGACCTCAAACCAGACGTTCAGGAAACTAAATACCGTTAACTATCTTTGTTCAACTGTGACTATAAGAATGGTCCTTAAGTCACACTATAAAGATGGTGATCCTAGATTAAGTTGCAGTAAATATTTCTTGACGCTGATAAATATAAACACTGAAAGTGTCACAGCCGAAGTATGTTACGTGGATTTTGATAAAAAGACATTTCATAAACGGTGTGCAGTATTGAAAAGCCTACAGTTGAAAATTAGCAAGAGAATTTCCAAATAATTATATTTGAAAGCAAGAAACGTGACACAATTAGTTGTTCCCGTTGTTGAAACCGAATTTTGGAACCTTATACTTCGAAAAATGGCACAGGATAGTAGCTTTAGTATCTTTTCAGTAAATTAAGATAGGTTCTATTAAGAGCAAGAAACGGATTTGGAAAGAAAGGTGTCAGCAAAAGGTTCTTATAGATTCTTTATTAATTGGAAAGAAATGAAATTGGCAGATAGAATTTCCTACATTTTAAGATGGGGATAGCTCATAGTTTATTAAGGGTATATAATTTGGAGTCGAAATTCTAGATTTGAGCCAAAATATTGTTTAGCAACGGAAGAGTAACGCATGCAATATGCAGAAATGCAACACGATTGGTGATTAACGGGTTTTCCATGCTTCATGTATTGCAACATTGAATATGGTTCATTATCTGTGAGATACTACAATACTTAATTGGCTGTAGAAAAGTTTAAAAAACCATTGGAATCTTGAGACACACGCAAGATGTTCAAATTCTAAATAAAAACCAATAATTGTAACTAAAAAATCCACCTGAACTGTTTCCTGAAACGATTGCCAACATCTTTGGTATGCATGTTTTTGGCAGTTAACTTCATATCTGTGAACAATAGAGTCCAGTGATCGTTAGATTTCATTTCTTTTGAGTATGTTTTAAATCTACTTCGTATTTGTTGTTAATCCTCAAATACTCCAGCGTACATTTTCTTTGCAATCTACTCTATTTTACTAAGCTGATGACAGCAGTCCTAGAAATGCTTTTTTTATAATAGCACATTAAAAGTTCGCTGATTAGTCATTTGTCTTCCTTAAAATTAATCTTCGTATTGACAGTACAATTTACGACCTAATATTTTCGTTCATTTGAAATACATGAAATCGAGTTCGATAGCAGAAATACCATATTCGTCCACGTTTTTAAAATAGTAAATTCCAAATTACTCTTGAAGAATTCATAAAAATAGAACAAATGCATATAAACTCAAAGTACAGTATGCGTACAACTCTTAAACTATATCTTTCGAGTAATATAATATTTAGCCTATATGTAAGCCTTTTGTTTTGGATATCCTTTTATTCATTTTTTTTGCTTACAGCTCTATAGTATTTTTGCCCTTCAGAGCAAATTAGATGAAAGCTTATAAATTTTCAGTTTGTTTTTAACAATTGCAAACTTACATACCAGGTATGGAATCAAATTTAGGTTGGTTGGTTGGTTGGTTGGGTTTTATGGCGCAAGGTCCAAAAGCGGACATGCTGCGCCAAAATTAAGTTTTGTAGCAGCTATTCATTTCTGCTTCAAATTACATTATATTTACTTATTTTCGTTTTTTTTTTTTAGAAACCCAAGCAACATTAAAATTTTAAAAAACAAAAATTAGTGTATACACATATCTTAAAATCCAGATTTAAAATACAAAAAAGAGGTTAAAAATATATATATAATTTTAAAAATTTATATTGTACAAATTTAAATATAATGTAAAAAACCTATTGCCCTCAAAAAGGCGAATAGGTTCCTGTGGGGTGGCTCCCCAAGCAAATCATACAAGGTTAAAATATCACAGTTAAAAAAGTGTAAACGATACTGGTTAAAATTTGGACATGAAATTAAAATATGATAAGCAGTGAATGGTTCATCACACGTTTCACAATAAGGATTTAATTCGTTTAGAAACAAATGTCTGTGTGTGAAACGTGTGTGTCCGATACGAAGGCGAGTTAATCTAACATCAGCACTTCGTAGCGGTAAAACTGATAATGATATGAGATATGGAAAAATGGCGTACAATTTGTTGGTGACCTGCATGCTCCAAAACTCCTGGAAGAGGGAATAGGCAAACTTTTTAACACACTTCCTCACATCTGGAAGTGGGATGGATGATGGCATTGGAGTTGATGCTGCTTTAGCAGCCGCATCTGCCTTTTCATTTCCCTCGAGACCTACGTGACCTGGGATCCAACAAAATTTGATATCATACCCCTTGCCAGCAAGGGAATCCAAAATTTGGAAAATCTTGGACACAACCGGATGACAGTGAATATTCGAATTTCCCAACGCTTCCAATACACTCAAGCTGTCAGTATACACGCAAAAAGAATGAGAATTTACAATACTCACGAGCTGAAGCGCTTTATAAATTGCAGTAGCTTCAGCTGTAAAGATGGAGCAGGAAGCATGAAGGCTGTAATTATATGTATTATTGTTCATAAAAATACCACAGCCGACATGTCCTGCAGTTTTTGAACCATCCGTGAATATTGGCGTGTAGGAAGAATACTGACAGCGATGTGAATAATAGAGCTGTTGGAAAATTGCAGAGGTTGTGTCCGATTTTCTACAGTTGGTAAATGGATTAATTATCAATATTTGTGGATCATACCAAGGTGGATGTGCTAATATGTCCGTTTTAATAAATCGGACATCACATAAGTCAAACAAGGATAAATGATTTTTTGTTCGAGTGAGGAAGGGTGGGATGCTGTATAGTCTAGCATCATATATCCTCTTCAAAGTAGGAGTAAGAGCAGAAGAATATAATGGATGATGAGGGTCAGACATAATTTTACAATAGTAATTGAGAGACAGCTGCATACGTCGCATGTCTAAAGGCAATTGTTGGCATATTGCATAAAGACTATGGACGGGTGATGTGCAGAATGCGCCTGAACATATTCTCAGAGCAGAATGATGGACAGTGTCCAGTCTGCGTAGAACAGAAGATCTAGCGGATCCATAAACAACACAACCATAGTCAAGTCGAGATAAAATTAATGATTGGTAAACTCGGAGGAGTGACGTGCGATCAGCACCCCAAGATGTATTTGAAAGCACCTTGAGGATATTGAGTGATCGCTCGCACTTCTTCCGCAAATGTAAAACATGCGGAAGAAAGGTTAATTTATGGTCAAATATCACTCCGAGGAATTTTATCTGACTGACAACTGGTATAGCCGTGTTGTTTATACAAATAACAGGATCATTGTGGAGGCTAGTCTTCCTGCAGAAATGGACACATTTGCTCTTGCTAGGAGATAGTGTATGGCCATTCTCAGCACACCATGCAGCTAATTTATTAACAGATGTTTGTAGTTGTCTCTCAATTAAACGCATGTTTGACCCTTCACAAGATATTTGCAGGTCATCAACGTACAAGGTACCATGCACAGAAGGTGAAAGTTGATGAAGTATGCTACTTATATGAAGATTAAAAAGGGTGACACTTAAAATACTTCCCTGAGGAACACCTTCAGGTTGGTTAAAAGTATTGGACAAAACAGTACCAATACGAACTTTAAAACCACGGGAGCGTAAAAAATTTTGGATAAATATCGGCAAATTACCCCTAAAGCCAAAATCATACATCCTACGGAGAATTCCATAACGCCACGTACGGTCGTAAGCCTTCTCTATGTCGAAGAAAATGGAAACCAGATGATTCCGCCGCACAAATGCATTGCGGATCTGCGTTTCCAGAAGAGTAATATTATCAAGAGTGGATCTTCCTTTACGAAAGCCACTCTGGTTAATATGAATGTATTTATTTATTTCTAAGACATATACGAGGCGGGCGTTGACCATACGTTCAAGAGTTTTACATAAGCAACTCGTCAGAGCTATTGGTCGATAATGTGAAGGAACAGAAGGATCCTTACCAGCCTTAAGGATCGGAATCACTATTGCTTCGCTCCAAAGTAATGGAAATTTATTTTCAGTCCAGATCCTATTGAACAAAAACAACATGTTCAACAGGGAGTCTGGACTTAAATGACGAAGCATTTGATAGCTGATTCCATCAGGTCCTGGGCTAGTATCGTTGGCCTGCTGCAATGCTCTTTTCAATTCCAACATCCGTAATTTACAGTTGTGAGGGAAAGCTTGTCCATGGTTGAAACGAATTGGTGTTCGCTCAGCGCGACTCTTAAGCCTTAAAAACAAAGGACTGTAAGAGTCGTTGCTTGAGACGCTAGCAAAAGTTTCACCAAGAACGTTAGCGATGTCCTTAGGTTGGTTGGTTGGTTGGTTGGTTGGTTTTTATGGCGCAAGGTCCAGATAAGGACAAGCTGCGCCAATCACAAGATATTATACCTCAGTTTTCTTTTCATCCATTAAAAGTATAAAATAGAAATATAGTTAAAATGTACATAAAAAGCATAAAATAGAAATATAGTTTAAATGTACATAAAAAGTATAAAATAGCAATATAGTTAAAATATATATTAAAAGTATCTAAACATACAATATACACATGTATAAGATTAAAAACTTGTATTTAAATAAAATATTTCTAAATCAGATAAAATTCATAAATCCTATGTCTTTTAAAAACGCAAATAAATTGCGATGGGGTGGTTCCCCAAGCATATCTTCTAATGTTAAAATATTACTATTAAAATATATAAAACGCTGATGGTTAAAATCTGGGCACACAATTAAAATGTGATATACTGTAAATGGTTCATCACACTTTTCACACCACGGTTGGAGATCACTTAAGATCAAATGTTTGTGGGTGAAACGCGTGTGACCAATTCGAAGGCGAGTCAGTCTGACATCTGCGCTTCGTGGAGATAAAACAGATAATGGAAGGATGTATGAAAATATGGAATGGAGTTTGTTGCTGACTTGCAGGTCCCAGGATTCCTGCCAAAGAGAATATATGAAATGTTTGAATCCTTTTCTCATGTCCATTGATGGTATTGAAGGCAAAATGGAAGTAGCTGCAGATTTAGCGGCAGCATCAGCTTTCTCATTGCCATCTATACCTATGTGGCTTGGTACCCAACAAAACAGTATCTCAAATCCCTTGTTAGTAAGAGTATCAATTAATTTGAATATCTTAGACACAACTGGATGGCAATTATAGTTGTTATTCCTCAAAGCTTCTAATACACTCATACTGTCAGTGTACACACAAAATTTACGTACATTTTTTGTTGTTACCAACTGAAGTGCTCGGTATATAGCCGTAGCCTCAGCGGTGAAGATGGAGCAGGATTTGTGAAGGCTATAACTGTAGGAGGTATCATGAAGATAAACTCCACAGCCAACTGATCCTGGACATTTGGATCCATCCGTAAATACTGGAGTGTACATAGTGTACTGACAGCGATGGAATGAATAAAGCTGTTGAAGAATAGCAGTACTTGTGTCTGATTTTTATTCTTACCAAAGGGATTTAACACAGTAATGTGTGGATTGTACCAAGGTGAATGTGCGTAAAGGTCGGTAGACTCAATTCGGACATCACATAGGTCAGAAAGCAAAATAATAGATTTCATACGACAGAGAAAAGGTTGAATGCTTGATGGTCTAGCATTATATAATCTCTTAAGAGCAGCACTTGGAATCGTGGAACGTAAGGGATGATGAGGAGTGGATATGATTTTTGAATAATAATTAAGAGACAGCTGTATCCGCCGCAGGTCTAATGGTAATTGTTGGCAGATTACATATAGACTCTGGACGGGTGATGTACGAAATGCTCCACAGCAAATCCTTAAAGCAGAGTGGTGGACGGTATCCAATCTACGTAAAATGGAAGATCTAGCCGATCCATAAGCAACACAACCATAGTCAATACGAGATAAAATGATTGATTGGTAAATTCGGAGCAATGAAGTGCGATCTGCACCCCAAAATGTATTAGACAACACCTTGAGGATATTGAGCAATCGCTCGCACTTCTTCCGCAGATATAAGGTATGCGGAAGGAAAGTTAACTTCTTATCGAAAATTACCCCGAGGAATTTTATCTCGTTGACTACAGGAATATGTCTATTGCTTATGTGAAGCACAGGATCGGGATGAAGACTAGTTTTCCTACAGAAATGGACACAGTGACTCTTACTAGGAGATATACTAAGACCATTTCGTTCACACCAAGTAGTTAAATTGTTTACAGCTGTTTGCAATTGTCTCTCAATTATATTCATGTTTGAACCCTGATATGAAATTTGTAAGTCATCAACATATAAATTCCTATGAACTGAAGTTGGTAACTGATGAAGTATGTTATTGATGAAAAGGTTAAAAGGGGTTACGCTTAAAACGCTACCTTGAGGGACACCCTCAGCTTGAGTAAAAGTATTGGAAACTGTACTTCCAATACGTACTTTAAATAACCTAGTAGCTAGAAAATTTTGTATAAATATTGGAAGATTACCCTTAAATCCAAGATTATGCATATTACGGAGAACACCATAACGCCACGTACGATCGTATGCTTTCTCAATATCGAAGAAAATTGCAACAAGATGGTTTCTCCTCACGAAAGCATTTCGAATTTGGGATTCCAGATCTACTATGTTATCAATAGTGGATCGTCCTCTTCGAAATCCGCTTTGATGAAGGGTGTGCAATTATTCTTCTCTAAGACGTAAATGAGTCTAGCATTGACCATACGCTCAAACGTTTTGCACAAGCAACTCGTAAGAGCTATTGGACGATAACTCAGAGGTCAGTTGAATCTTTGCCAGGTTTCAATATTGGAATCACTATCGCTTCTCTCCATGATGTAGGATAAGCATGCTCAGTCCAGATTCTATTAAACAATGAAAGTATGTTTAATAAAGAATCATGATTTAAATGACGGAGCATTTGATACGAGATTCCATCTGGTCCTGGGCTAGTGTCGTTTGCTTTAGATAAAGCAGACTTCAATTCTGACAGTTCAAAATCACAATTATAGGGTAGAATATGTCGATCATGAAAGCTTAGAGGTGTCCGCTCAGCGATTCTTTTAATCCTTAGAAAAGTAGGATTATATGAATCAGAGCTGGAAACACTAGCAAAGGTTTCACCGATGACATTAGCAATATCTACCGCTGAGGAGTGTATTGCAGCTCCGGTTTTTAATACAGGAATGGAATAATCCTGATAGATACCATTGGCTGCTTTAACTTTCCTCCATAATTGTTAACTTGTTGTCGATGAATTGATTGACGACACGTAGCGGATCCAAGATTCTCTTTGACTCTGACGTCTAACTCTTCGAGCTTGAGCTTTGGCTTTCTTAAAAGCAACAAGATTCTCCGTAGTAGGGTATCTTCGGAATATATTCCATTGCTTCCTTTGTTTCTTATAGGAGATTTGACACTTTTCATTCCACCAAGGTTTCCTGTGTTTATGTGGAATGATGGAATTTTTAGGGATAGCAACATCCGCAGCTCGGATTATTGTGTCGGTGATATATTTAATGGCATCATCTATCATATCTGTCTTAACTCTTGCCTCACTGATCACAGCCAATTGCGTGAAAAGTGTCCAATCGGCTCGACTGTACACATAATTAGGTGGTTTGTGACGCACACTATTACTTCCAGCCTGAGTCACGATTAGAGGGAAATGATCACTATTATAGAGGTCATTTCCAACAGCAAAATTCAGCAATGGCAGGAGTGATGGAGAACAAATAGCTAAGTCAAGAGAGTGAAATGTCCGTGTAGGTTCGTGAAAATAGGTTTTCTCGTCGGTATTCAGGAGACAGAGGCAGTTGTCAGAAATTAACTGTTCAATCTGACGACCGCGAGAATTCGTATCATCACTACCCCACAGAGGACTATGCCCGTTAAAATCACCAAGCAATAAAAATGGAGCTGGGAGTTGATCAAGTAAGTCGTTTAGTTCCTTTTCTTGGATGACATCATTCGGTGGTAAATATAGGCTACAAACTGTAATTAGAAATGCGGTGTGAATTCTCACAGCAACAGCCTGGAGCGGAGGCCTTCACTGAGGTGCTGCACTGGGATAAGTGTTTGATGTAAATATACTAACGCCACCAGACACAGCAGCATCACCACCATTATCCTTTCTGTAGCATTGAAACCCAGGCATTTTGGTGATGATATTGGGCTTCAGGAATGTTTCCTGGAGAGCCATACATGCGGGGTTATAGGCTGACATAATGGATCTGATATCATCAATTCGAGGCCGAAAACCACGACAATTCCATGAAACAAAGGAAGTCATTAATGGAATACAGTCTAACCGTTGTCACTATTGCTCAGTGTCATCTCAGATGAATCTTCCAGCATGAAATCATCATCTGAAGGATGCAGTTTGACAGTGTCTGCATCCATAGACAGAAGAGCTTTTCTGGCAGTTAGGGAAGACTTTCGAACGCCTTCCTTGGCCAGTTTTAATTTTCTAGCCTTTAAAGCTGTTGATTTTGCCAAAGTTGATTTGGCAATTATAGGTGCAGAAATTTCTGTCGTTTTTTGCTTTGGGAGCAATCTAACTGTAGGAATAGAGTTTGTGTCGGTTTGGGTGCTGCAGGATCGGGTTATTTTTTTGGTTATCTGAGCGTAACTAACACCTGGAGTGGGAGTACGGGAATTAACTAATCGGCGAGCTTCTAAATAGGAAATATTGTTCTTGATTTTGATGGTAACAATTTCCTTTTCCTGTTGCCAAACGGGACAAGATCTAGAATAAGAAGTGTGGTTACCTTTACAGTTTACACACACTTCTTTGGCTTCGCAAGTGGTACTTTCATGGCCAACGTCAGAACAACGGGCGCATATGAGTTTTCCTCTGCAAGCCATTTTAGAGTGTCCAAATCGTTGGCACTGGAAGCATCTTAGCGGATTAGGGATAAAAGGCCGTACCGAACATCGCATATAAGCCACTTTAATGTTTTGTGGCAAGTCTGGTGTAGAGAATGTCAAAATGAGATGCTTTGTGTTTAGTACAATGCCATCTCTCTTTATCGTAATTCTTTTCACAGCGCAGACTTTGTGATTTCAAATTTTCCAGTATTTCTTCGGTGGGAGTGTGAAACAAGTCCTCCGAAGAAATAACACCTCGTGAAAAATTTAAATTTCTATGCGGTTCCACAGTTACTGCCATGTCACCAATTGCTTTCAGGTTTTGCAGTAGTACAGATTGTTTGTCTGATGCAGTCTCTATTAATAAAACACCCGATCGTAACTTCTTAATAGATTTAACTTCTCCCAAGTAAGAAGTTATACTCTTTTCAATGAGAAAAGGTGAAACATATTCGAAGGTATTTCCAATTCTGGTTATTATAAAATACTTCTGCACTACAATTTGACATTTGTTGCTCCCGAGGAGTGAGGAGAAAGTTTTATCCATATAGGATGAATATGAATTCAGGGACCAGACGGCACCACCCACCACGGAGCCCTACGAGGGGATACATGTTAACTGTACCAGTGCTAGTCAGTCCCTATACGCTCACGGTACATCCCTGAAGTGGACTCCACCCTTAACGAGTCACCCAGTAGATGTACCGATCGCTTGATCCATAAAGCCGATTGATGTGCTGAGGACCACAACACACCTCCCGTTTACCTGAAGCAGAGGCCAAAGCAATGTGTTGGTCTCAGGAGGCCTCAATTACCAGGATCCTCCTTTCCAGGGACACGGGTCTCCACGCACGGCAAACACGTGGGTGATTTAGTCCTCAAGAGTGGCTAATAGCAACAGAGCGGCGAAAGCTACTCAAGGGGAGCCCTCAACCTCTTACGAGGCAACCACACTGAGGGAGAAAAGGAAGAAAAAGCAGAAGAGTAGAGGAGAGAAGAAAATATAGAAGAGGAAAGATCACTAGGGTACCTCGGGATTGTGACACCCGTGTTTACCTAAAGAAGGTAAACCCCCTGAGGGGTGCGATGTCCTTAGGAGAAGAGCACACAGCAGCTCCGGATTTTAATATAGGAATAGAGAATTCCCTATAGATTCCATTGGCTGCTTTTACTCTTCTCCACAACTGTTTACTGGATGTGGAAGAAGTTATTGATGATACATAGCGAGACCAAGATTCCTTCTGACTTCGACGACGAGCTCTGCGAGCTAATGCTTTTGCTCTCTTAAAGGCAATCAGATTCTCCGTTGTGGGGTATCTTCTGAATAGCCCCATAACTTCCTCTGTTTTTTATGTCTCTTGGCATTCTTTGTTCCACCAAGGTTTGCAATGCCTGCGTGGTACGGAGGAACTTTTAGGTATAGATGCATCAGCTGCATTAATAATTGTTTCGGTGACTTTACATACGGCATCATCAATATCATCGATCATAACCATTTCAGTATCAATAACTGCCATTTGTGTAAATATCGTCAATCTGCCCGACTGTACACGTAAGTAGGTAGACGTTGTTCTACACTACTACCTCCAGTCTGGGAGATGACGAGAGGAAAATGATCGCTATTATGCAGATCATTTCCTACATTTAGATTTAACAATGGCAGAAGAGATGGGGAACAAATGGCAAGATCGAGAGAATGAAATGTTCTCGTGGGTACATGGAAATATGTTTTCTCGTCGGTATTAAGCAGACAGAGACTGTTATCTGAAATAAAACGCTCTATCTGCCGACCGCGAGAATTAGTATCATCATTTCCCCACAAAGAACTGTGGCCGTTAAAATCACCTAACAGTAGAAATGGAGTTGGCAGCTGATCTATTAATGCATCGAGTTCCTCTTGGCGGATGACATCATGTGGTGGTAAATATAAACTACAGACAGTTAATAAGCATGTAGTATGAATTCTTACAGCAACTGCCTGTAGAGTAGTATTTAATTCATGGGCAGCGCTGGGGTAAGCATTAGATGTTAATATACAAACACCTCCAGACACTGCACCATCATCACCACAATCTTTTCTAAAGCATGTAAACCCTCGCATGGGAAAGTTATTGCTTGACTTCAGGAATGTCTCCTGAAGTGCAACACATGCGGGGTTGTATGCTGAAATTATAGACTTGATGTCATCGTGATGAGAACGCAAACCATGGCAGTTCCAAGAAACTAAGGAAGTTATTGTTGAGTTAGAAAAGCTCCTTTCCCGGAGCCGGAAAGCATGTCATCTGACATCTCCTCCAAAGAGAGATCTTCGTCAGAGGGATGTAGATATACAGCATCCGCTTCCAGGGATAAGGCTTTACGGGTGGATATGGAGGGTCTAGGATTGCCCTCCTTTGCAGATTTTAGTTTTAAAGCCTTTAGGGCTTTAGATCTAGCCGTTGGAGCTTTTCTACGGACAGTAGTTGCTGATGTTGATTTTGGCTTTTTCATAATTAGGGGGTAATTTAACTAATGGAAGTGACAGAGCATCTGTTTGAGTACTAGCCGTTCTAGTGACTTTGGCGGCGACAGTTGCATAGCTAACTCCTGCTTGAGGTGTACGAGCGGTAACAGCACGTCTCGCCTCGGGATATGAGCAATTGTTCTTAACTTTTGTGGTTGTGATCTCCTTTTCCAGTATCCAGATAGGACAACTTCTAGCGTAGGAGGGGTGGTCACCTTTACAATTGACACACCTCTCCTTTGCAGTACAAGACGAGCTATCATGGCCAACTGCTGCGCAGCGAGCGCAAGTCAGTTTGCCCCTGCAAGCCGCTTTGGAGTGACCAAATCTCTGGCACTGGAAACAACGCAAAGGATTTGGAATAAATGGCCTGACGGATAGATGCATATACGCAGCTTTAATATGCTGCGGTAGGTCTGGCGTCGCAAATGTCAGTACGAGATGTTTAGTATTGATAACTTGCCCATCGCGTCTGACAGTTATGCGTTTTACAGCACAGACCTTTTGATCTTTGAGATTTTCTAAGATCTCGTCCGCAGACGTATTTAACAAATCCCTGGCGGATACCACACCACGTGAAAAGTTAAGATTATTATGAGGTTGGACGGACACCTCAAGGTTAGCAAGCATGTTCATGCTGCTTATAAGAGTAGCTTGTGCATCTGATGCGACTTCTACCATAAGATCTCCAGAACGAAGTTTCCGGATGCTCTTCACTTCACCGATATTGCCAGCTATTGCTTTTTGGATTAGGAAAGGGGATACATTATCGAATGCACCCTCTTTCCGTTTAACAATATAAAATTTAGCTTTCAGTAATTTCAAAGTGTGCTCCCGTGGGAGAGAAGAGAAAATAGATGTTTCCATATTAGAGATGGAATATTCGGAACCTGACGGCACCACCCACCACCGAGTCCAACAAGGGGATGCAGACCAGCTGCACCAGTGCTAGCCAGGTCCTATACGCTCACAGTACATCCCTGAAGTGGCCTCCACCCTTAACGAGTCACCCAGTAGATGTACCGATCGCTTGATCCATAAAGCCGATTGATGTGCTGAGGACCACAACACACCTCCCGTTTACCTGAAGCAGAGGCCAAAGCAATGTGTTGGTCTCAGGAGGCCTCAATTACCAGGATCCTCCTTTCCAGGGACACGGGTCTCCACGCACGGCAAACACGTGGGTGATTTAGTCCTCAAGAGTAGCTAGTAGCAACAGAGCGGCGAAAGCTACTCAAGGGGAGCCCTCAACCTCTTACGAGGCAACCACACTGAGGGAGAAAAGGAAGAAAAAGCAGAAGAGTAGAGGAGAGAAGAAAATAAAGAAAAGGAAAGATCACTAGGGTACCTCGGGATTGTGACACCCGTGTTTACCTAAAGAAGGTAAACCCCCTCAGGGGGGAATCAAATTTAGAGAAACTCAGAGAGGTTATTATTCAGCCACTAAATTATCTGTAGCTTCATGAAGTCTGCATTATGTCACCAAATAGAGTCACAATGATTTTGTGCTAAACTTGTCGTTCCTAATGCTTTAAACTTAAAGATTGATATAATTCGATTTCTGAATTGTACCAATCTTTACTCAAATTTACTTAAAAATTAATAGTGTCAATGTGGGTTGTTTCATTCCATCTTTCAAGAATGCAAACTTTATAGGAAAACTTTTTTCAAAAATTTTGTAATATGTAAATGGCAAATTTAAATAACATACCCAATGTATAGTCGCATTCTGCAAGACATGGTTCCTCACACAACTCGCTGCTGATGCTATAATGTTTACTTCCCTCACATTCTTTTACGTATGCCACTCCACCAACACAATGATAGTACTTTGAGCAGTTACCAAAGATTGGAAAATTTCCATTCTTTTCTAAGCACTGTGGAGAATAATTTGCGCATGATACACTGCCATTGTAGTCGCAGATTAGTGTATCTGGATTAAAATGGAGTCCTTCATTACATTTCAACTCATATGCTGTACTGTTCAAACATAAATAATATTTGGAGCAGTCATCGGAATCTGGCATGACACAGTTGTCGCAGTCACATTCTATATCGTAACTTCGTGTAGTAGGCACCTGTGGCTCAGTTCCTAAAACATACAAAAGTGTTTTTAGGTGCATATCTATGGACAGAGTTTCAAATTGTCGAAAATATGTTATAATTGTTAAAGTAATGTTACCAATAAAATAACGAACAAAAAGTATTCTTTAAAAGAAATATTAAAAAAAACAATTTGCTGTCAAAAGCGAAATCTATTAACTTCACTAACTCATTTCCGATTGTGAAAGTAATATTTTGCATTTATTGATTTTAATTGTGAGGCTCAAGGTTCTCAGACAGGATACGCTGGACCAAAAATTAAATAATCTATGATAAAATTAAGTGTTCGAAAAAATCATTGCATATAATCAAATTTGGAATTTTTAATGGATGACTCAGAGGTAAACATAACTTATGAAAGCAAAAAAGATGAGACAACTAAATATTAAAAACTATATCTAAAGATATTTGAATGGGGAATTTCACCCAATAAAATTTCTAAACTAATATCACTTGGATTTACATTTCAGCTGATAATGATTAAGGACAGCAGAATTGATCAAAATGTTAAATAAAAACGTTAAACAATCTATCAAAACTGATCTTGGTTAGTTTCGCATCCTAATGACTATATTCTGGGGGGGGGATTCTACAAAGATTCATAGAATTATTATTATAGATTCATAGAATTTTAAGCAAATATTTATGTATCAAGTGTGTATGTCCAATTCAAAGTCTCGCTAACAATATTATTTATATAAACCCATCTCATTTAAATCAGTCTAAGCTCATTTTAACTATTATTGTGTATTTTTCCTTTTTGTCACATCAGAAATTAGATTTGATTTGTAAGTTTAATATAAGATTAATATTAAATAAAACTTTATCAATTAAAACTTAATTGTAATAAATAAGAATATGTAGTTCGCATTATTTTCTATTAATTAAAAAATGTATACTTAATGCAAGAATTAAATATAGTTTAATACTTACCACATTTTAGTTTTGTATCACAAGTTCGCATTGTTGGATTGTAATGCAGACCCACGGGGCAACGTTTTGTGTATGGGATACCATTATAACATTGAATATAAGAAGAACAGTCTTCATTGTGAGCAAAATATACATCTTCTTGGGAACAGGACCTTGTTTTAAGGTGGCAGGATACTTTGTCTGCACTATCACATTCATTTGTTAAATTATTGAACAAGTAACCCAAGGAACACTGTTTCGAAACTAGTTTTCCATTTATGCATTCAAAATATCTTGTACAATCCTTACCATCTTCAAATTTACAATTTTCACATCCACAAACAAGGCTGGTTAGTTCAGTTGGGATATTTGTAGTTTCACTTGAAGCAAACAAAGTACTCATTCTATCACTTGTTATATCAAGTATGAAAGTAGAATTTTCGAAAGATTGTGTGCTGAAAGGATATTTAGTATTTTCCAAAACTGTAGAACTATCACTAGTTAGATAATAATCAGACGTTGGCAGACCTGTGGGTGCATCAGTCGTTGGCAGACCTGTGGGTGCATCAGTCGTTGGCAGACCTGTGGGTGCATCAGTCGTTGGCAGACCTGTGGGTGCATCAGACGTTGGCAGACCTGTGGGTGCATCAGACGTTGGCAGACCTGTGGGTGCATCAGACGTTGGCAGACCTGTGGGTGCATCAGACGTTGGCAGACCTGTGGGTGCATCAGACGTTGGCAGACCTGTGGGTGCATCAGACGTTGGCAGACCTGTGGGTGCATCAGACGTTGGCAGACCTGTGGGTGCATCAGACGTTGGCAGACCTGTGGGTGCATCAGACGTTGGCAGACCTGTGGGTGCATCAGACGTTGGCAGACCTGTGGGTGCATCAGACGTTGGCAGACCTGTGGGTGCATCAGACGTTGGCAGACCTGTGGGTGCATCAGACGTTGGCAGACCTGTGGGTGCATCAGACGTTGGCAGACCTGTGGGTGCATCAGACGTTGGCAGACCTGTGGGTGCATCAGACGTTGGCAGACCTGTGGGTGCATCAGACGTTGGCAGACCTGTGGGTGCATCAGACGTTGGCAGACCTGTGGGTGCATCAGACGTTGGCAGACCTGTGGGTGCATCAGACGTTGGCAGACCTGTGGGTGCATCAGACGTTGGCAGACCTGTGGGTGCATCAGACGTTGGCAGACCTGTGGGTGCATCAGACGTTGGCAGACCTGTGGGTGCATCAGACGTTGGCAGACCTGTGGGTGCATCAGACGTTGGCAGACCTGTGGGTGCATCAGACGTTGGCAGACCTGTGGGTGCATCAGACGTTGGCAGACCTGTGGGTGCATCAGACGTTGGCAGACCTGTGGGTGCATCAGACGTTGGCAGACCTGTGGGTGCATCAGACGTTGGCAGACCTGTGGGTGCATCAGACGTTGGCAGACCTGTGGGTGCATCAGACGTTGGCAGACCTGTGGGTGCATCAGACGTTGGCAGACCTGTGGGTGCATCAGACGTTGGCAGACCTGTGGGTGCATCAGACGTTGGCAGACCTGTGGGTGCATCAGACGTTGGCAGACCTGTGGGTGCATCAGACGTTGGCAGACCTGTGGGTGCATCAGACGTTGGCAGACCTGTGGGTGCATCAGACGTTGGCAGACCTGTGCGTGCATCAGACGTTGGCAGACCTGTGCGTGCATCAGACGTTGGCAGACCTGTGCGTGCATCAGACGTTGGTTCCCCTGTGCTTGCATCAGACGTTGGTTCCCCTGTGCTTGCATCAGACGTTGGTTCCCCTGTGCTTGCATCAGACGTTGGTTCCCCTGTGCTTGCATCAGACGTTGGTTCCCCTGTGCTTGCATCAGACGTTGGTTCCCCTGTGCTTGCATCAGACGTTGGTTCCCCTGTGCTTGCATCAGACGTTGGTTCCCCTGTGCTTGCATCAGACGTTTCTATATATTCTGGTACAGTTTGTGAGATAGTTATAGAAGATGTATCAGTATTGCTGTCACTAGAAATTTTCTCAGTAATAAAATTGTTACTCGTATGAATCGTTGGAGTAGATATAAAGTTAAATATGTTAGTTGGGTGCAAGAGTGTATCACCAGTCAAACTCTTAGATTCTCTTGAAATACTCTCAGTAGATATCGGAAGTGTTGTACCATCAGAAGATATTTCTGTCAATGAAATAGTTGAATCAGACACAGGAGATTCATTTGTTGATGTTTTTACAAAAAATGATTCACTGGATTCTGAGACTCTTGTTTCCCCAGAAGACGAGGAAATAGAACTTGCAGCATCTTCTAAATATTCAGTAGAAGCTATTGAGGGACTAAATGAAGTGGAAAAAATGAAAGGCTCTTTTGTAGAAATTTCAGTAGTATTTTCATCTGAAGTAACAGTAAAAATAAAATTTTCAAATTCTGATGGATAAAATTTGGTACTTATTTGCGTATCAGTCATGGATTCTGTAGAAGACTCTGCTAGGGTTGATAGTACAGTTGAAAATGTTTTGTCTGAAGTAGTAATAAGTTCTGAAGAGGTACTGAAAGTTGTGTCTTTCTCGGAGTGTAATGTTATATCAGAAGTAGCGAATAAATCTTGATGTTCTGATGACGGGTCTGTCATTTTATTGGAATTAGGCTCATTTGATGTTTCAACATCACGTTCTTCAGAATCACCGGAAGTCGTTACGGTTTGTGTGGAAATAAAATCGCCATAGGTCATAAGGAGTTCTGAAGACTTACTATCTAGAATAGTCATAGCCTCAACTGAAGAACTTACAGCAATTGAGGCGTCTGGAACATTTGAATTAGAATCTAAGGTAGTAATCAAGGCATGTGAACTAGAATTGGAAGTTGTGAAAGAATTTGAGGAAATACTGTTATGGGAGCTGGAAAGGTCATTTGAAGAACTGCCATCACCTGAGATTAGGGTGATTGGGAGCACTGTGGTAGTTGAACTGTAATTATTGAAAAGGATGGAGGTATCTGAAAAGCTATTTTTCGTGGTGCTTTGGAATACGTCTGAGGAGCTACCATAGTTGGAAGGCGTGGGTACATCTGAAGATCTATCATCTATAGTTCCTATTGAATCTAAATTAGAATACATAGAACTCAATGAGTCATCTGAATTATATTCTGAAGATGAAATCATGACATCTGTATTAGAATAACCGGAGGTCGTAGAGACATCTGAATTTATACTATATTGGGTGGTCATGTGAGCGTTTGAGAAACTTCCATCTACAGAGAAAGTATCATCATAGATGTGGGAGGCATTTGAAGAGCTATCATCAGATGAGAAAGTCAGAGTGTAAGGAGAGCTAATATCACTGAAATTCGTGAAGGCATCAGAGAAGTCAGCTTCCTCCAAGGTTGTAAGAACATTTGGTGAAATACTTTCGGTGATATTGGAGACATCTAAGGAGTTATCACCGTCAGAATTTGTGAGCTCACCTGAGGAGTCATTTCCGGAAGTCAAGAGTTCATCTGTAGTTCTTTCATCAAAGAAGGTCGTAAGACCATCGGAGGATATACCATAGCCATTGGTGGTGTGGGTATCTGTGGTAATGCCATCAGTCTTCATGCCGTTGGAATCTAGGGAAGTCGTGAGGGCGTCTGATGAGACAGCGTCGTCCGAAGTCGTGAGGGCGTCTGATGAGACAGCGTCGTCCGAAGTCGTGAGGGCGTCTGATGAGACAGCGTCGTCCGAAGTCGGGAGGGCGTCTGATGAGACAGCGTCGTCCGAAGTCGGGAGGGCGTCTGATGAGACAGCGTCGTCCGAAGTCGGGAGGGCGTCTGATGAGACAGCGTCGTCCGAAGTCGGGAGGGCGTCTGATGAGACAGCGTCGTCCGAAGTCGGGAGGGCGTCTGATGAGACAGCGTCGTCCGAAGTCGGGAGGGCGTCTGATGAGACAGCGTCGTCCGAAGTCGGGAGGGCGTCTGATGAGACAGCGTCGTCCGAAGTCGGGAGGGCGTCTGATGAGACAGCGTCGTCCGAAGTCGGGAGGGCGTCTGATGAGACAGCGTCGTCCGAAGTCGGGAGGGCGTCTGATGAGACAGCGTCGTCCGAAGTCGGGAGGGCGTCTGATGAGACAGCGTCGTCCGAAGTCGGGAGGGCGTCTGATGAGACAGCGTCGTCCGAAGTCGGGAGGGCGTCTGATGAGACAGCGTCGTCCGAAGTCGGGAGGGCGTCTGATGAGACAGCGTCGTCCGAAGTCAGGATGGCGTCTGATTAGACAGCTTCGTCCGAAGTCGGGAGGGCGTCTGATGAGACAGCGTCGTCCGAAGTCGGGAGGGCGTCTGATGAGACAGCGTCGTCCGAAGTCGGGAGGGCGTCTGATGAGACAGCGTCGTCCGAAGTCGGGAGGGCGTCTGATGAGACAGCGTCGTCCGAAGTCGGGAGGGTGTCTGATGAGACAGCGTCGTCCGAAGTCGGGAGGGCGTCTGATGAGACAGCGTCACCAAGGGTTGAAATTTCATCTGAAAAGATTCCATGGCTGAAAGTCACGAAGTTATCGGATGTTATTCTATGACTGGAGGTCATGAGATCATTTGAAACACCGCTGGTTTTTGAGAGTGCATCTGTATAACTAATATCTGTAGGAGCAGTAATATCGGAAAAAGTGACACCTTTAGAAACCGGGGAACTATCGTCAGTGTCAAGATCTTTGGAAATCATTAGAGTGTCTGAAAAACTTGGATCACTTTCATCTAAGGAAATCTCGTCAGGATTTAAATTATCACTTTGACTAGTGAATGTTACGTCAGTAAATACCTCCGTTGTATTTATTGAAGGTGTCTGTTTCATTGAGGTATTTAGCAATATTTCGGAGTATTCCGAAGTCAAATATACAGTTGCTGGATTTCTTGAGTTTTCTAAAGATGTTTTAACTTCTCTGACAGTGCTTAGTTCCGTTGGCTTATCTGAGTTATGAATATTTGTAAACGTGGTTGTTTCATCTGAATACAATGCTACTGAAGCTATTTCTTTGGCGTTTGTGGAAAGAATTGAAACATTGGTAGTGGTGCTTTCATTATTATATAGTGGCACGCTATCAGAAGTATATCTAGAATAAATATGTGTCTGATGTGTAGTGATGTCATTCATGATCAAAGAATCATTATGTTTCCACTGTGTTGAAGTAGATGTTATCGGTACTTCAGAAAATATTTCCTCAAAAGCATCTTTATTGGTAGATGAAGTTATTTGATTTGTGGTAACTGGTATTGTCATATTTGATGGTTTCAGAGATGTATCAATAGTACCTAAAATCTCAAAAGTTTCTTCAGAATTTATTAATTCAGATACTTCAATACCCGAAGACATCGACTCTTCAATTGTATTTAATTTCGTTACTGTACTGTGTTGTACAACCGAGGAATCAGTTATAGGAGTGGTTACTTCATCATATGCAGTCTTAATTGAATTTAATTCATTAAAAGCAGTGCTCAAGGATTTTGAAATATCCGAACTAAATTTATCAGTTAATTCATCTGAGGTAAAGTCTGTAGATGTCGCCTCATAAACAATGTTTTGTGAAGAATTTGTATCATCTACAATACTAATATGTGAAGAAATATCTGAAACATTGCTTGTGGTTATGGAAGGCGTTTCTGAAAATATATCAACGGCAGTAGTCCCTTCATCCCTGCTTGCAATATTTGTAATATTTTCGGAAATAACTAAAGCGGAATTTATATCTGTTGCAATTGTAGTTGTTACTCGATCGTTATAAGTACTGTTATCTATCGGACTATTCGACAAAGTAGTTTTTAAGATATCTGACGCACTTGATAAACTACTACTGGAATTAGATTCTTTAATAGTATCAATATTTACTGTTGTTAACTTTTCGGAAGTAAATTTACTAAAGGAAACTGGTGAGTCAGATGTAGAGGAAATTATCAGTGCTGAAGCACTGGAAGAGATTATAGGTGTTTCATTGTCAGTTACAGTCGTAAAAGCCATTGAATTATTTCTAGATGTACCAGTTAAATCTTCATTGATATTCAGTTTGGTACTGCTGAACTTTGTATTTAATGTAGGATGAATGGTAGTAGTTTCTTCAAAAATTGTATTAACAGGACTTTCAGGCTCTATATTATCAGGAAAAGCAGTTTTTGAAGATGTTTCCGTGAAATTTATTTCATTGATGGTGACTGAGGAAAAGACGTTAGATAGAGTACTGGTAACTTCAAAAGCTGTTGATTGAGTAGAAGCTATGCTAGAAGAGAATGTCTGCTCATCTATAGATGTTTTTTCTGTTGAAGTTATTTCATCTTGTTTTTCAAATGTTACCGATGAATTTTCTAAAGTGTCTGCAGTTTTTGAATGCAGTGAACTAGAAGAAAAGACAATAGAATTAAATGAAAATGAATTTTCAGGTGTCACAGTGTCTTCTGAAGTGATTGATGTATCAGGAGTAACAGTTTTACGATTTTCTGAAGTGTTTGGTAGGTCTGAATTACCTGACCAGGAATTGCTTAAAGTAAATGGCTCCTCTAGAGAACTTACAGAAACAGGGTTTTCTGGTGTGTCTGTTAAAGTAATTTCGTGATTTGATTTTTCAGTAGTTATTGTTTTCTCAGAAAAGTCTGAAGTTAAATCGGTTGCCTTGCTAGAAGAGGTAATAACAGAGTTTAAAGGCTCATCGGACCATGTACTTGCAGAAATATTTTGATCATCCAGAATACTGGTGGCCGAAACTAAGTCTTTAGATGTTGTACTAATATAGCTCAGTGTTTCACCTGAGGAACTAGTTTGTATAACTGTGTTTTCTGAAATTTTTGTATCATTGAAGGCACTGAAATCTGAAGTTTCAAAAGAGGTCATTGTTGTCAATGTTACCGAAGTCTGTTGATTTTCTGACACTTCTCCAATTGCTAAAGGCGTGTTAGTGAATGATTGAGTTTTTGATACTGTGCTCTGTGGAAATGTACTCAATCGATCAGTTAAGGATGATTTATCAAATTCATCGGTTAAGAAAGAATTAATATCATTTAAAGTAGTTCCTTCTAATGTGGTGATATCCCCAATTTCATCACTGATGGTACTTATAGGCTTATCAAACGTATTCCTTGTAGACGAAGTTACTTCCAACACTTCACTAAATAGTGATTTCGTAGAAGATTTTATTGGGTTCATGGTTGTTGGGGTTATTAAAGTTGATTCACTATTTGTTTCGTTTAAGACTTTAGAGACTTCAGTATCTGTACGAGATGATTCTTCAGATACCAAATTGTTAAGAACTGTAGTGGTTTCTTTATCTTCAACTGTAGAAATATAATTTATATTTGAAGTAGCTAGTGGTGATTCAGTTTTAGTGTCTATGGAGGTTTCAACCGAAGCTTCTGGCATTGTTTGCCTTGAATCTTCAAAACTCACGGTACTAGTTTTATCTTTTACGATTTCAGAAATTGCACTGCTAGTAGAGAATAGACTATTTGTGGTTTTAACCTGCTCAGATGCGGCTTCTAAAGAAAAAAGTGTCGATTTATTGGGTAATTGTTCTGAGTTTGATTGTGTAATTTTTCCTAGTTCTGCAGTTGTTGGCGTGGTTGTATTTAACACGTTTTCAAACACAGTAGTTCCAGGATTAATTGTATTAAGAAGGGAATTTTCTGTGACTATTGATTCCTCTGGTGTTAAAAGGGTGCTATGCGATTCCTTTTCTTTTTCAACTGACCCATCAGATATAAATGAAGACGAATAAAGATCGATCGGATTATCAGGGTAAAAAATTGAGCTGTCTTCAAAAGTTGATACTTCCACTGGCAATCTACTACTGAAAGATTCTTCATTTGTTGTAGGAATCTTAGATGTAAATGGTGAAGAAAATTCTGTAGTAGTTGTGGTTAGTGAAGTTGAAAACTCCTCAGCAGTTGAAATAAAAGTGGATTCTTCAAGTGGTTCAGTTGTAGTCGAGACTGTTTGATCAGTCACATCAGCATTGGCTTCAGTAGTTTCCTCTAAAAATGAAGCATCTGTACCATTTTTCTCTGGTTCACTTTGTACTGAAGATAAAACTGCTATTACTCTAGTAGTTTCAGAGTTTTGTGGAACTGAAGTAGTAATAGCTAAAAAAATAAATAAAAGAGATAATTTGAGCTTAGAAATCATTAAAAATAAGAAACTTATGAAAACTCTCTATATTGAAATTACTTCATTTATTGAAGTTTTGCGCAAGTTTGTTAAAATTAAAGCATTTCAAAATTTATTACAATTTGTTTATTTTTATTTGAAAATGTTATACATTTCCAAACTGCATAAAGGTGTCAGATGCTATATTGCACATTAATAACATATTATGCTGAATTTATTATAGAATTTTAGTTTAGCAAGGTACTTTGATATAAAGCATTTCCTTTTGGAAAATATTAAGAATGTTTACAATGGAATCGGAAAATAAAGAATTCAAAACAAAATTACATGCATGTTTGAAATGAGTTTAGTTTGTCATTGAACGATCATTTCTGCATAAAAAGATAGTTGCACAAAAATCTGGGGTTAAAAGGAGGATTCTGGACTAATACCAAAGGAGGGAATCGGACCCATGAATTGAAGGCCAGAGTGTGAAACATTCTTCGGTTAACTGCTGTTTAAAATGAGAGCCAATGTTATAAACGGAATATTATAATTGTGGTTGTTAAATTATACTGAAAATTCATTTCAGTAAATTATGAAAATGAGCCGACCGATGGCTGGATGGTTAGCGCTCCTGACTCCTGGGCTGTGAGTCCGGGTTCGAATCTTTATTTGGGCATGGATTTTCTTTCTCTGTTCTGTGTTTCAGTCCTTTCTTCTGTGATGTATGAATGTGGCCCACCTTATAAAAGTGTTTGTGGTGGTATGACGAGGGCAACGCTACTCGCCTTCGTAACTTGGCTCACAGGTACCCGCTGGGTAATGACAAATGAGTAGTAGGTTCTGGCCTTGTTGGGGCTCAGGGTTCTTCATCTAAGTATCCACCGTTAGAAAAAAATTATGAAAACAAAAGATCTAAATTACTGAATAAAATATAATTCCATATTAAAATTTATTGCAGTAATTTCCTTCGAGGTATAGTTTCTTTGCAATTGATATATAATTACAGTTAAATTTGTATAAAAACAATTTTTAATAACAATTGATGATTTATATAAACAGAAATTTAATCAGAAAACATTCCACAATAAATTGTTAAGAATCTTTTTACTTAGCAATTTGCATTTATTCATTACTACTATTGCAGCTCTGATTTCTTTATATTACCTGGAAAAGTAGGAAGAAATCAAACATTTGCAAACTATTACCGTGGAAATATTTAATTTCTGCCTAATATTTCAGATAAATAGCAATTTGTCAGAGAATGTCTTACTCATTAATCCTTTAAATATGTCAAATGTATCGTTAAATGGACATTTTCCCTTTTAGTGTAAATTAAAAAGTTTTAATACGTTACTCAGCTGACATTTCTGACACACTAGGGCTAAATGAACCAGAATCTACGGTTTGACATGGATTCTAAATTCTTGAAATGTCCAATTATAATTGAGAATAAAACATGCAAATTCTTGAACTGAATTAAGAAGCCTAGAGACAGTGTTATAGGATTTGTTGGCAACTCTGGTTATTATACCAAGATCATAATCTTAAAATAGATTGATAATTAACACTCAAAATGGGAGTCAAACCAACAAGTCGTGGAATTGAGAGCAAATCACAGACTATTCGGTTATATTTGGGTTCAGATATGAAATCACTTGAAGACAGTTTTCTCTAATTTGGGTTACTTATTTATCTAAAGTGTTCTTAAGTATAAATAAAATTATTATTCATTAATTATAATTTCTCTCGAAAATTCAATGAAGTTGGTTGCTTGGGTTTTAATGCGCAAGATCCAAAAATGGGCATGCTGCGCCAGAAAACTCAATATATGACAATGTATTCTTTAAGTTCAGTCTCTCTAACAATGCTATTTTATTTCATAACTGAAAGAAGCACATTTTTAAACATAAAACTTGCATCCCGAATTCATTATATAGTAACCTGCACAGAGAATGTTTCATGCTTCTGCCATTTTAAAAGCAGTAATTACTTCAAGCATATCCTCAGGCAGAGCGGAAATTTCGATACATTAAAGGTGAACCTCTTAACACCTCTCTAAGTTTAAAAACAAAACTCAGTAATGATATTCATAGTAGTTTAATAAAAAATAAAATATAGTAGATCGAAATTGTCATTTTTTCAGAAATGGATAGGATTTGTTTGTCGTTAATAGTCATTTTCTTAAGTATGAGGAATAATTATTGGGACCTACAGTTCATAATGAATTCCAAACCATTAGATACATTCATGGCCAAGGTGGAATGCAAACCATAAACAGTTGAACCAAAGTTAATCATATGGATGGAAATCTGGATCTTCAGAAATTGAAGCTTCGTGTGTAACAAAATTTAAATTAATATCTTTAAAAAATCATGCAAATTAAACGTAAATTTTTTAAATTGTGTTTTAACTTAGTCCACAACATTCAGTGTTTCATACGAGGAAAACCTGGACTGAGATTTAAAGTTTTAAGTATATATTCTGAGTCCCAAAAATACTTGTGTTCAAGATAGTTCATTGTTTTAGACAATGGTAACAAGACCAGGATTTACAATTTTAAAAGGAATTCCAAGCCACAACAAATTCCCTGCCTGAGGTGGGATTCGAATCGAAACTGTTTGCCAAAGTACTAATGTAGTTGCCAGTTTAGTTTATTCTTGAAGTGGTAATGGAACTCTCAAAACCCAAAGGCTAAAATGTTAATCATTTAGCTGCCAATTTGTATGTTTCAGACATGGTAAAACTAAAGGATTTTTATCTGTTTATTAAAATTATGTATTTGAAACATTATCTAAATTTTTCTCAATATGATGCAACATTTTATTATGAATTTCTAAGTAAGCTTAAGTTAAAGACTAGTTATGACTTACAGCAATCCACGTTTTCTTCATAATCGCAAGTAAGTTTCTTTACATTCAAGGCAAGACCAGGCGGACATTGCTCTTTGTAAGCGACACCGTTCTCACATCGGTAATACTCGGAACAACTGTACTGGCTGGGATAAACGCAGGTGCAAGTGGCAGTTTCGCATTCAACATCTGTGGATGGAGGGCTTATTCTTGTCTCAACAGTTTGTACGGCTTCTCCATCTGAATACACAGTATCAATATATAATTTACATAAAGATATTATAAATATTAAATACATAAATTTTACCAATGTTTTAAAAACTGAATTTCTTTTAATTAAAAAAAGAACTATCAAAAGAGAATGCATGCATTTTAAGGTTTGATGGTATGCAGGATAATGAAGGCTAAAAATTCAAATTGAAAAATTGAAGATTAAAATCTATGGTTTTAAATAAACATTACAAACATTTAGATTGGGTTTTAGGGTGCAAGATCCAAAAAGGACAAATTTCACCAGAGATTAGTAAAAATAACTTTCTTAAAACCCAAGCATTATTAAAAATTTAAAACAAAAATTAGTGAGTATAATTTAATTAAATCTATTATACATAAAATTGAAATAATCTAGAAGTATTAAAATATAAAATTTAAATATATGGTATAAATCCAACTGCCCTTAAAGACAGTGTTGACTGAAAAGACAAAGACTGTCGGATGGATATCCCAATAAACCCTTCAAAGTTAAAATGGCAGTTAAAAAAGTGAATACGTCGATTGTTAAAACAAGGACATGAAATTAAGATGTGATACACAGAGTAAGGTCCATCACACGTGGATTTAATTCACTTAGAAACAAACGTGTCCTATACGAAAGCTATTCAAACGGACATCAACACTTCTTAACGGTGAAACTGATGGAATGATGCATGGGAAAATTTCACGTAATATTTTGGAGACTTATGCCAGAGAAATTAAACTTTTACAAGCTTTCTCACATCGAAAAGGACAAGATGAATGAAGTAAATTCGATACAGCTGCATCAGTCATTGCATTGTCCTCCCGGCCTGCATCTAACATAGCTTGATGTCATTGCAAACATTGAGATTTACATAGGAATGAAACATTAATTGCACATATAATGGTCAAGGCTAAGTCATTTAGCACTAGTTTGACTAAATAAGAGCTAAATTTGACACATTATATAAAAATTTATCACCTTCGCATGCTATAGAAGTGTTGTAGTCACAAGTCCTTTTGAATGGATTGTACAACAGTCCTTCTGAACACTGGAACTCTTCGGATGAACCATTTTTGCACACGAGGTAGGATGAGCAATCTGTCACATCAGGGCTCGGTAGGACACCATCCATTTCTTGACATCCACTCGTTTTTTCTCCATCCACAACGGCAGTGGCTAATAGGAATATTAAATATAAACAATATGTAAAGGAAGCAAGTATTTACAAGTTCATTTTAAATAGCGTTATAGTTCCTAATAAATTATATACATTGGCTCCCAAAAGTTTTCCTACACTTGGTTTGCCAAATATTGCTTTATTCATTAACATTTGAAGGTGAGAATTTTCTAATAATATCTATAGATATCTCTTGGCAAAATTACGTACAATATTCTATTGACATGGTAATTATTTGGAAAATCAATAAAACAGAAAAATTACATCACAAAAGTCTTCGTAAACCCCAAAGAAAAATTGCAGGTATTAGTAAACATTGTAGTACTTCTGTCACTTAATATTCTGTAAAATATCCTGCAGCATTTACCACAGATTTCAAATGTATGGGAATAGAGTTTACCAGTTTTTTTGTAATATCCGTATCAATGTTCCTCCACCATTACAGTTTTGATTTCGGTTTTCGAATTAATGTGGAGTCTACGGACTAATTTCTTGTTTATGCCAAAGGTGTTCTAATCTAGTTTAAATCTGGTGACTGCGGGGTGTTTTCAAAACATGGACAATTATAGGGGTTCCAAAGGCGAGTATTGGGTTATCCTGATAAAAAGTAAAGTATCCAAAATTAAAGTACCCAAACCCAATACCAAAAATTTGGGGTGATAATTTAAAATTATCTTCTAAACTTATATTTAAATAGAGAGCATGGCTCATTATGTTACCAATAAATATCAAATTACCTAATCCTGATCATATGACATACATCCCCACACAAGAATCGCCATCTTCACCGCCATGCTTTAGTGTTCCAAGATCTGGAGACAAAATTCCTCATTTACTTTTCTCTATACAATAATACGAGCATCGGAGCGGGAAATATTGAATTTGCTTTCATCTGCTAATAAGGCGATTCCAAAATGCTTCAGACTTGTTTATCATATTTTTCAAGTAAAAACCTAAGAATTTTATTTTTTGCCCTTACAAAAACTTTTCTTCGAGCAGAGTGCTCACGTAATACATCTGTTCGTTGAACAGTTTCAGGCGAAATTGAAAATTTTTCAGTATAATCTATAGAAATCTTTACAACAATTAAATGTAGATTTTTCACAAATATTTGAACTATAAATCTCTGATCACGTTAACTTCGCCAGAAGACCACTTCTTACTTTATTTTCGATCAGATTTTCTGATTTTAAGCGTTTTATTACATACTGCGCTGTTTCTAATTGAGCGATATACCGGATGGATTCTCCATCTTTATACTGAAAAATTGTCATTCTTCGAATGCTTATCATTTCTTTCTTGTGTGACTATGAGCCCCCATCTTAAAATATTACATGAAATATAATGGAGTGAGACATTACGATTTTTTAAACTTCACCAAAATGAAAACATAAAAATAAAGATTCAGACGATTATTTTATTTACGAAATTTTATGAAAATGTTTCGATGTTCGATAACTTTTGTAAAATGATTTATGACTCCTTGCATTTTCAATTTCAGAGAAAGAAAATTGGTCAATATTAAAAAATGTTTCAATTTTATTGAGAATAGTGTGGAAGAGATATGGATAAAGGATTGGCATCATATTCGAATTCAATTTGTGTGACTACAGCTTTTTCTAAAAGATTTTAAAGTGTACGAACACTCTTTAGAGCCACTGTACTTATTTGTCGAATTAAATTAGTGCTACATAGAATATAATATATCTTCATTTAGTCATAATATAAAAGACTATACAATTTAATTTTTAACATTTATAGTGAATTTTATAGTTGACTAAGCATATCTCGCGCGCGCGCGCGTGACGGTATAAATTGACTACTGAAAAAACTATTAAATCTTTGAGTAATATATGATGTCTTAATAATTAGTGCATACTCTTTCAGTGTTTTAGCAAAATGAAGATTCTCTGAAGAAATTCTAAATAAATAAAATGGATTGTTGATTCAAAATTTAAATTTTAATAGAATGATCAATTTTTATACTGAAGTGAATGTTTATGAATACTTTTTTTTTTACATAAAAAATCTGATTATAAGCACTAACGTTTTTTAAAATAAAAATCTAGTGTTTGAATTTATGTAACAAAAACTAAACTTAAAATGTAATTACAATTCATGATTAAAAGTTTAATTAAAGTTTAGCTTTTAAAAATACACATTCAAATGAAATTTGTATTCGAAAATGCAATGTATTTTCACATTAAAAATCTTAATATATTGGGTATTTTAATGAAACTATTGTAGGTATAGGAAACATTTCACTTTGACAGACCCAGAAAATATTTAAATTGTATTCATAATTGGTGCTTTACATTTTGAATTTTTTTACATAAGCTATTTCCTAAAAAATTTTTTCACTTTATAAAAAACACTGTACAAGATATTTAAGTTTATGAATGGTTTTTGTGGCGTAAGGTCCAAGAATGGATATGCTGCTTCATTCTAAAGTTATGATTTACATGTAATATTTCTATAATTTCGCTAAAGATAAAATTCTCCTATTATCTTCTAGAACGAGAATAAAGGGGATAAATTGTTTTTAAATAATACTTGGGTCATATTTATATTAGTGATTATTACTACATACAAATGATCTGGTAGTGTTTGAGTAAATGGATATTGTTAAGTTACTGAGGTAAGACCAACCTGTTGATTATTATGCAGTTTTTTAAAAAATTAAGGAGAGTTTCCCCACATGTTTACTTCTCAAGACTAGATACCGATTTTCAAATTTTAAGATTTTTAAAAAAAAAAATATTTTTTTCACTAGATATTTTCTGACTCCTGAGCTGTGGATCCCGGGTTTGAATATCGGTATTGGTATGGGTGTTAATTTCTGCCTTTTCTTCAGTTTGTCGCTCAACGGCCATTTTTTGCACACGAGGGCTAATTAGACCGGAGCCTACGGTTTAAAATGGATCCCAAACCACTACAAACATCCATGCCCAAGGTGGGATTCGAACCCACGAACTGTTGAACCGAAGGCAAGTGCCCTTTCTTCAGAGGTGATGTATTAATGTAGCGCACACTATAAACGGATTTGTGGTGGTATGGCGCGGATAATGCTACCCGCCTCCGTGGTTGGTTGGTTTTTATGGCTCAAGGTCCAGATAAGGACAAGCTGCGCCAATCACAAGATATTATACACCAGTTTTTTTTCACCAATTAAAAGCATAAAATAGTAATATAGTTAAAATGTACATTAAAAGTATAAAATAGAAATATAGTTAAAATGTACATTAAAAGTATAAAATGAAAATATAGTTAAAATATATATTAAAAGTCTGTAAACGTACAATATATACATGTATAAAATTAAAACCTTGATATTTAAATAAAATATTTCTAAATCAGATAAAATTCATAAATCCTATGTCTTTTAAAAACGCAAATAGATTGCGATGGGGTGGTTCCCCAAGCAGGTCTTCTAATGACACCTCATCCCAAAATACATAATTAACCTAACAATCATAATAAATAGCATACTAAAACTAAACTACTTCCCAAAAACATGGAAAACAGCAGTAATCAGACCCATACCACACAAAACCAGGGAAAAATCTTAATAAACCTAAAAATTACCGTCCAATTAGTCTTCTTTCAACGCTAAGCAAAATAACAGAAGAGCAAATTTTAAATCAAATCAAAAACTTCCTTGATAAACACAAAATCCTAATAAATGAACAATTTGATTTCAGGACAAAACACTCTACAATACATCAAATACTAAGAATAACAGAATTCATACATGAAGGTTTCATTTATGGTCAAGCCACAGCAGCAGTAATGCTGGATGTGGCAAAAGCCTTTGACCGAGTATGGATAGAAGGGCTGATATATAAACTTGTTAGTATCAAGCTTCCAATTTACCTAATCAAACTAATTAAATCTTAATTAACTGAGAGAAATTTTATAGTTGAGATTGAAAAGGAAATATCTACCACCAAAAGTATCTTAAGCGGCGTACCACAAGGAAGCAAACTTGGCCCAGTTCTATTCCTACTCTATATGAATGACATACCAAAAAACAAACCAAAATAAAAAGCACTTTTTGCAGATGATACAGCCATACTTAGAAGAGGTCAATTAAATAACTCCTTATTGAAAATCTAAATTTGTATATAAATCTAATTGTAAAATGGTTCACCTGTTGGAAACTATCAATAAACGTAGACAAAACACAAGCCATTATTTTTCTAACTCAAGCAGACTTTTAAAAGAATTCAAAATTCAAGACCAAAAAATTAATTGGCAACCCAAAGTGGAATATCTAGGAGTTACCATGGATAGGAGACTAACATGGACTCCACACATTGAAAAAGTTAGGCAAAAATTCATTTGCCATAAAAACAAAATTATATCCCCTCCTGGGAAGATACTTTCAATTAAACTTCAAAATAAAAACTTATCTATACCACAATTCTGAGACCCTGTTCTAATGTATGGTTCAGAAATATACGGATCTACTGCAAAAACTAACTTCCATAAAATTGAAGTACTACAAAACATTATACTCAGACTCATCACAAAAACACCATGGTACATTAGAAATAACAAAATTAGGGACGAAACAGAAATAAACACACTAATGCAACACATGTCAAAACAAGCGAATAAATTCTATGAAAATATTAAAACCCACCCAAATGAAGAAATAGCCAAGCTCTCACAGTACGACATTCATGACTATATTAATAAGAAAAGACCAAAAACAATATTAAAAAATATATAAACAATCAAAATGTAAATAAAAAAGTATATAAATAAATAATAATAATAATAATAATAATAAATAAAAAAAAACTCGGGATGAAAACATAAAGGGGGACGGACTGAAGAGGAGGGAAGACAGAGGTCAGCCTCTGATTGTAGGAACACCCCAAGTTGCAGTAGTAGGGATTTTCGCACAAGACACTGTTTGAAATCGGCGACCGGTCCTGGAAACGAAACTAAAAACAAAACCGAAAGCAAAACTGCTTAACAGGAAAACCTTGGCATCAACTCCTAAACTATTAAGACTTTTACTCTCTCTCTTTTCATTCCTTTTACAAAATAATAAATAAAAGGAAAAAAAAAACATTATATAAAAAAAAGAAGAATTTATAAATATTTATGCTTATATATAAATCCTAGATTAATATTAATCATTTAATCAATAAAACATTTGATTAAACTATATATCTGTATATATAACCAAAAATATACACTCACATATATAGATATACGTATGTGTAATATGAACTAATAAGTTTCAATATTTATACTTTCATTATATATACAAAACATTATCTTCTCAATCTAATTGTGGAAATTTATATATAAATGAAAAATTATTTCTTTCTTAATAAAAGGAGCAAATTAAATACTGTGCACCAAAAAGGTTATTCCACTGTTAACTTAGAAATTCACAGACTGGAGGTAGGAGTTTGACTCCAGGCACTCCATAAAAAACTATATGGTTCCAGGTTCCAGGTCTTCTAATGTTAAAATATTACTATTAAAATATCTAAAACGCTGATGGTTAAAATCTGGGCACGCAATTAAAATATGATAGACTGTAAAAGGTTCATCACACTTTTCACACCATGGTTGGAGATCACTTAAGATCAAATGTTTGTGGTTGAAACGCGTGTGACCAATTCGAAGGCGAGTCAGTCTGACATCTGCGCTTCGTGGAGATAAAACATAATGGAATGATGTGTGAAAATATGGAATGCAGTTTGTTGCTGACTTGCAGGTTCCAGGATTCCTGCCAAAAGAATATATGAAGTGTTTGAATCCTTTTCTCATGTCCATTGATGGTATTGAAGGCAAAATGGAAGTAGCTGCAGATTTAGCGGCAGCATCAGCTTTCTCAATGCCATCTATTCCTATGTGGCTTGGTATCCAACAAAACAATATCTCAAATCCCTTGTTAGTAACAGTATCAATTAATTTGAATATCTTAGACACAACTGGATGCCAATTATAGTTGTTATTCCTCAAAGCTTCTAATACACTAATACTGTCAGTGTACACACAAAATTTACGTTCATTTTTAGTTGTTACCAACTGAAGTGCTCGGTATATAGCCGTAGCCTCAGCTGTGAAGATGGAGCAGGATTTGTGAAGGCTATAACTGTAGGAGGTATCATCAAGATAAACTCCACAGCCAACTGATCCTGGACATTTGGATCCATCCGTAAATACTGGAGTGTACATAGTATACTGACAGCGATGGAATGAATAAAGCTGTTGAAGAATAGCAGTACTTGTGTCTGATTTTTTATTTTTACCAAAGGGATTTAACACAATAATGTGTGGATTATACCAAGGTGAATGTGCGTAAAGGTCGGTAGACTCGATTCGGACATCACATAGGTCAGAAAGCAAAATAATAGATTTAATACGAGAGAGAAAAGATGGAATACTTGATGGTCTAGAATTATATAATCTCTTAAGCGCAGCACTTGGAATCGTGGAACGTAAGGGATGATGATTAGTGAATATGATTTTAGAATAATAATTAAGAGACAGCTGTATCCGCCGCAGGTCTAATGGTAATTGTTGGCAGATTACATATAGACTCTGGACGGGTGATGTACGAAATGCTCCACAGCAAATCCTTAAAGCAGAGTGGTGGACGGTATCCAATCTACGTAAAATGGAAGATCTAGCCGATCCATAAGCAACACAACCATAGTCAATACGAGATAAAATGATTGAATGATAAATTCGGAGCAATGAAGTGCCATCTACACCCAAAAATGTATTAGACAACACCTTGAGGATATTGAGCAATCGCTCGCACTTCTTCCGCAGATATAAGGTATGCGGAAGGAAAGTTAACTTCTTATCGAAAATTACCCCGAGGAATTTTATCTCGTTGACTACAGGAATATGTCTATTGCTTATGTGAAGCACAGGATCGGAATGAAGACTAGTTTTCCTACAGAAATGGACACAGTGACTCTTACTAGGAGATATACTAAGACCATTTCGTTCACACCAAGTAGTTAGATTGTTTACAGCTTTTTGCAATTGTCTCTCAATTGTATTCATGTTTGAACCCTGATATGAAATTTGTAAGTCATCAACATATAAATTCCTATGAACTGAAGATGGTAACTGATGAAGTATGTTATTGATGAAAAGGTTAAAAAGGGTTACGCTTGAAATGCTACCTTGATTGGTTTGGTTTGTTTATCGCTCAACGATCATTTTTTCCACACGAGGGCTAAATAGACCGGGACCTACGGTTTAAAGTGGATTCCGAACCACTACAAACATCCATGCCCAAGGTGGGATTCGAACCCACGAACTGTTGAACCGAAGGCAAGAGCGCTAACCATTCGGCTGCCAGCTCGGCAACGCTACCTTGAGGTACACCCTCAGCTTGAGTAAAAGTATTGGAAACAGTACTTCCAATACGTACTTTAAATAGCCTAGTAGCTAGAAAATTCTGTATAAATATTGGAAGATTACCCTTAAATCCAAGATTATGCATATTGCGGAGGATGCCAAAACGCCACGTACGATCGTATGCTTTCTCAATATCGAAGAAAATTGCAACAAGATGGTTTCTCCTCACAAAAGCATTTCGAATTTGGGATTCCAGATCTACTATGTTATCAATAGTTGATCGACATCTTCGAAATCCGCTTTGATGAAGAGGTATGCAATTATTCTTCTCTAAGATGTAAATGAGTCTAGCATTGACCATACGCTCAAAAGTTTTGCACAAGCAACTCGTGAGAGCTATTGGACGATAACTCAGAGGGTCAGATGAATCTTTGCCAGGTTTCAATATTGGAATCACTATCGCTTCTCTCCATGACGTAGGATAAGCATGCTCAATCCAGATTCTATTAAACAGTGAAAGTATGTTTAATAAAGAATCATGATTTAAATTACGGAGCATTTGATACGAGATTCCATCTGGTCCTGGGCTAGTGTCGTTTGCTTTAGATAAAGCAGTCTTCAATTCTGACAATTCAAAATCACAATTATATGGTAGATTATGTCGATCATGAAAGCTTAGAGGTGTCCGCTCAGCGATTCATTTAATCTTTAGAAAAGTAGGATTATATGAATCAGAGCTGGAAACACTAGCAAAGGTTTCACGATAACATTTGCAATATCTACCGCTGAGGAGTGTATTGCAGCTCCGGTTTTTAATACAGGAATGGAATAATCCTGATAAATACCATTGGCTGCTTTAACTTTGCTCCATAATCGTTTACTTGTTGTCGATGAATTGATTGACGACACGTAGCGAATCCAAGATTCTCTTTGACTCTGACGTCTAACTCTTCGAGCTTGAGCTTTGGCTTTTTTAAATGCAACCAGATTCTCCATAGTAGGGTATCTTCGAAATATATTCCATTGCTTCCTTTGTTTCTTATAAGAGAGTTGGCATGTTTCATTCCACCAAGGTTTCCTGTGTTTATGAGGAATGATGGAATTTTTAGGGATAGCAACATCCGCAGCTCGGATTATTGTGTCGGTGACATATTTAACGGCATCATCTATTATATCTGTCTTAACTCTTGTCTCACTGATCACAGCCAATTGCGTGAAAAGTGTCCAATCGGCTCGACTGTACGCATAACTAGGTAGGTTGTGACACACACTATTATTTCCAGCCTGAGACACGATTAGAGGGAAATGATCACTGTTGTAAAGGTCATTTCCAACTTCAAAATTCAGCAATGGCAAGAGTGATGGAGAATATATAGCTAAGTCCGGAGAGTGAAATGTCCGTGTAGGTTCGTGAAAATAAGTTTTCTCGTCGGTATTCAGCAGACAAAGGGAATTGTCAGATATGAACTGCTCTATCTGACGACCGCGAGAATTCGTATCCTCACTACACCACAGAGTATTATGGCCATTAAAATCACCTAGAAGCACAAATGGAGCTGGGAGTTGGTCAATTAAATCTAGTTCCTCCGAATTTACGACGTCATGGGGTGGTAAATACAGGTTGCAAACAGTGATAAGATAGGTTACGTGAATTTTCACTGCTACAGCTTATAATGTAGTTCTTAGTTGATGTGCTGTACTTGCATATGAGTTTGATGTGAATATGCAAACTCCTCCAGATACAGACGCCTCACCACCATTATCCTTTCTGAAGCATTGAAACCCACGCAGTTTGGTGCTAACAGTGGGCTTCAGGAATGTTTCCTGGAGAGCTACAGATGCGGGGTTGTAGCGAGAGATAACAGATTTGACGTCGTCTATTCGAGAACGAAAACATCGACAATTCCATGAAACAAAGAAAGTCATTAATGGGATGAATGTTATTCACCAGCAGTACTCATCTGAGTTTCTGATGAATCCTCAAAAATATCTCTATCTGAAGGATAGAGTTTAACAGTATCTTCTTCCAACGCTAACCTGGCTTTTCTTTCTGTCAAGGAAGACCTACGAACGCCTTCCTTGGCAAGTTTTACTTTTTTTGCTTGAGATGCTCTTGATTTTGCAAGAGACAGTTTGTGCATAGCGGTTGAAGATTTTATATCTTTTGGCTGGGGAGATGGCTTTATTGTATTTTCTAAAATAGAATCAGTTTGGGTGCAACAAGATCTAGTTACTTTCTTAGTAACAGTCGCATAGCTGATACCTGGCTGTGGTGTACGTGTGGTGTCGAGCCTCCGGATAAGACACACTATTTTTGATTTTGACAGAAGTAATTTCTTTTTCCAACTGCCATGATGGGCAAGATCGTGAATAGGCAGGATGGTCGCCTTTGCAGTTGACAAACCTCCTTAGCATTGCAGGTAATACTATCATGGCCAATGTCAGCACAACGGGCACACGTAAGTTTACCTCTGCAAGCTATTTTTGAATGACCAAATCGTTGGCATTGAAAGCAGCGAAGCGGATTTGGTATATAGGGTCTTACAGAGCATCGCATATAGGCAACTTTAATATGTTGTGGCAAATCAGGTGTTGAAAATGTCAAAATCAGATGTTTTGTGTTGATAGAAACACCATCTCGCTTAAGAGTTATCCGTTTGACACCACAGACTTTTTGAGATATTAAATTTTCCAGTATTTCGTCTGTAGACGTATATATTAAATCTGCTGCAGAAATTACTCCCTTGGAAAAGTTTAATGTCGTATGAGGTTGAACGACAACATCCACATTTCCAATTGATTTTAGTGACTGTAAAAGTATTCCTTGCCTTTCGGAAGCAATCTCAACTAAAATATCCCCAGTTCTTAGCCTTCTAATATTTTTTACTTCACCTACACAAGATGAAATACTCTTTTCAATGAGAAAAGGTGATACAAATTGGAAAGAACCTCCTTCAGTTCTTTTAACTATGAAATATTTAGCATTCATCATTGACAATTGTTGCTCCAAAGGGAGGAAAGAAAGAATAGAAATATTCATGTAGAATATCATAAAATTCAGGGACTAGACGGCACCACCCACCACGGAGCCCTACGAGGGGATACAGGTTATTGTACCAGTGCTAGTCAGTCCCTATACGCTCACGGTACATCCCTGAAGTGGACTCCACCCTTAACGAGTCACCCAGTAAATGTACCGATCGCTTGATCCATAAAGCCGATTGATGTGCTGAGGACCACAACACACCTCCCGTTTACCTGAAGCAGAGGCCAAAGCAATGTGTTGGACTCAGGAGGCTTCAATTAACAGGATCCTCCTTTCCAGGGACACGGGTCTCCACGCACGGCAAACACATGGGTGATTTAGTCCTCAAGAGTAGCTAATAGCAACAGAGCGGCGAAAGCTACTCAAGGGGAGCTCTCAACCTCTTACGAGGCAACCACACTGAGGGAGAAGAGGAAGAAAAATCAGAAGAGTAGAGGAGAGAGAAAAAGAAAGAAGAGGACAGATCACTAGGGTACCTCGGGATTGTGACACCCGTGTTTACCTAAAGAAGGTAAACCCCCTGAGGGGCCCGCCACCGTGACTCGTTCACAGGTGCCCACTGGGTAGCGACAGATCAGTAGCAGTTTCGGGCCTAAAGTATGCAAAACTTTTCAAATATATAATTTTATACTAGGGGCGTTTAAAAAGTACTTTATACTTGAACAAGGCAAGTCAAACAACATTTACAGAGAAAGTGCTCTGTAACACAATATGAAACACAGATATTATTTCTCTACATAATCTCAAAGTCACTGGGGACATTAGTTGTAATATAACACTAATCATTTGAGGTCCTGACTATAGAATATCGCTCCTTAGTCCTTGAGTCAGCTTAGAATATTTGTCAGAACCTGGTCATTGTTGGAAAATTGTCTTTCAGCTTGTTTTGAGTAGCCGAACACATGAAAGTCACAAAGCAACAGATCGGGACTATACATGTCATGCTTCCAGACTTCCCATTCAAAACTGAAGCAAATCCTGTGCTGTGTAGCTTGTGAAGTCTTGCTTTGCAAGAGGACAACGCCTTTATTTAACTTTTCACGTCTCTTATTTTACATAGCTTTGCGCAGCATACCTCTTAGTATTTCGCTGTAGGATTAAGCATTATCGATTGTGTCCTTCCGCATTAATTCTGTATAGACAGCTACTTCACAAAAAAAACAGTCATGATTTTACCTGTTGATGGGGGAGCTTTGGAGTTTATTCTCAGAGGCCATGTTGTCTCTATTCTATATACACTTGCTTCGTTTCTTGGGTGAAGTGATGCTTCCATCTCTCATCATTCGCAATGATGCGGCTTAAGTCATTGCTTTCCTCAGAATGACGATGAAATTCCAGCGAAGTTTCAAACCTTGCTCCTTTGTGTTCGGAACTCAAAGAAAAAGGAACTCATCGGTAACACAATTTGCGATAATGAATTTGGTAATGGATGATAGATTGATCACTGTCAACAGATATTTCCAGCTGCTGCGCAATGTGTGCAACGCTCACCCTGCGCTTAGTGAGGATAATGACTTACACCCACTCCACAATGTCCAATGTGCTCTCCCCCTTTTTGGATTCCCTTGCCTTTTTTCATAGGTTAAGTTTGTGCAACTGTCTCTGAACTGCTGCCACTATTTCACAATATCTGGACGTGGCCCATATAAAGAAGATTTTTCACGATGTATCTCCATGCTCATTAAACTTTTTATTTACAAAAACGTACTGTTCCCCAAAATTCAGCGTTGGAGTAAGTTTTTAGCTGACGTGCCATTTTTTTCTGTTACTAAGCAGCAGCTGTTCAAACAATTGGAATGAAGTTGCTACAGATGGATGTTATAAAACTCGGTCAGCTCAAGCTTCGCTCTTCTTTTGGAATATCATCAACTCTGGTGAATCAATTGTAATTTTGCGAATGCTCTATATAGATACCAGTTGATTGCGCAAGATTTTTCATAAAAAATATTTGCTGTAAAATTTAAAGACTATAAATTACTTATCCATCAATTAAATATTGATATGATATTTATGTAAACTAGTTTTGCATCAAACGATGACATAATTATATACTGCAGGGACAACTAAATGATGAATTAAATATTGCAATAACATATGCCGCTAATCTTGAATAGAAGTAACAAAAATTTAACATATTTCTCAAAATGATAAAAATATCAAATAATGATAAATAACAAAATTTAATATAAATTACAGAAAACCGATCAACTGAAATCTAGAGTATATATGTGGTGTAAAAAAGTGGCGAGATTTTCTAAATCTGTTTCTGTGGTTATATTCGCTCGATTGCCAATTCAACTGGCATCTATCGTTTGTATTCTAAATCACTATAAACATTTATTTTAGAAGTGGGTATCAAATCCATGGATATTGAACTGAAGCCCCAAGGGTTAATTTTCCCAAATTAAATATTGGTTACATAAGGGCCTGTATTGCAGGATGAAATACACAAATTTATCATCTTAAAGATAAATTTGGATATTTCATCCTCACACAGTGGAGGACACACACAGAGAACACAATGGAGAACATTCCTCCATTGTGTTCTCCGGGAGGCGACAGTTCTCCAATTTGTAAATTGCAGCACTTTAAAGTCCTTTACACAATCAGTCCATCTAAAAACGTTCGAACATCAAAATCTCAAACCCCTCAAACATTTTCCCGGTCGTTTCCGAGAAAACAGTGCAGTTTCATAACGATGAGTATTTTTACAGGGTGGGGTTGACTGCCCCAACCCCCAAATTGGAGGACCATCTTATTTATTGTCACATCAATATTTTTCATATTTCTTATCCTTAATTTTACAACATACTATTACAAGCATTATACTAACATTATGAGTAAAAATCTGAGAAAGAGTATTGTTTTATATAATTGGAAAAGGATAAATTTAGAGTTTTAAAATGGTTGGATGAAAACATTTACATCTATATTTAGTTATCCTTTATTGGTATTAAATTATATTTAAACATTGAATAAGAAAATTTTAAATTTATTTATAAATTATAATTTAATACTTTGTTACAATATTTTTTGTAGTATCAAGTATTTAATAAAGAAATGACATTATATAAGCTATATTCGTAAATAAGATGCTCGGAAATGGATTAACGTGGCATTGAAAAGAGCGAATGCTCTTTAAATCTTCTAAAAATATTTTTACAAAGTTTCAAAAAGTGGACAAAAATAAGTGGCTTCATAAGTTTTACTTTTACTACAAATTCTAGAATATTTTCTTTACTAGAAATAAATTTGTAGTAACGAAAATATTCTAGAATAAAGCGATCATACTAAATAGATAATGCACTATTAGTAATTGGTTGGATTTTAAGGCGCAAGGTCCAAATAAGGACAAGCTGCGCCTACACTATTAGTAGAAAAACAAAGTATTTTTTAGTCAATTACGCTTACCAATGTTGAACTAATAATTTTAATTTAAAAATACTTTTTCAGTGAGATAACGCTTAAAAACTAAATTTAGCTTAAAGTGCTGATTTTATTAACATGAGATTCAGTGGCATTGTATGTTTTATAAAATTTACCAATTTTCAGATTTAAACAAGTATTTTAAATTTTTAATTTTACCAAAAGCATTTGTTTTTAAATAGTTTTTACACAGATTTATGCATTTTTTTTCAGCAAACCAAATTTAACTAATCTATCCATAGTTGAGAAAATATTGCACGTTTATTTTCTGCTTTCCTATAATTTTCCTGTCTAGTAACACCCAGAAAATACTTTATAAAAATTCATCAGTGTCAAGTAAGTTTAAAACATACACATGAATTCAATTTAGTATTAACTACTAAAATTCTATAAATATGGAAATGAGCAACTTTAGAAAATAATATATTATAATTTCTAGTTAGTTAAAAGACTTTATTTTAGGTAAAAAATTAATGAATTGCAAGTAGAAAGATAGCGATAATTGTTAAAATAGTACATTTTTTCACTATTTAATAAATCACGTCAGTGAAACCAGTTACTGTTAAAAAATATGATTTCAATTAATGAAGCAAATTGACAGAATATATTAAAGAGATTTCCAGTTGTACGTTTTAACGTCTCAAATAATCCAGGTAAATTTGAAAAGAAGTTTCATTTGTTTTAGAACCATTTAAGTTGTTCTGAAATATTAAGCAAAAATTCTAAATTAACAAATCCTTAATTTGCATTGGGATAATGTCTGACAGATTTTATTGTTCATAGTAAAAGTTTTAAGCTTATCAGTTTTGAATATTTTAGTTATGGATTGCTAAATAGTTGTGAAAAACATTTTTAAGTATTTAGTAATGTTACATTAAGTAATCTGTAGATTTATCCATTTATCTACAAGACGTATTTAACTTTATTTGAAATATATTCTATACCATACATTTTATTATGAAAACCTTGAAACTTGCACGGAATAATTTATTTTTGAGAAACAAAATATTACAACTCTCAAACTGTCTTAATCTAAAATCGAATAGTAATAATTATAGCTGGAAAAAATTATAGCTGTGAAATTTTAATTATTTATTAAGGAAATGTTTTTTTTTATTTCGTAGCCTATTATGGAGTACATTTAATTGCATTTGATTAAACTAATCACATGAATTAAAGCAAGTCGGTACAGAAAAAAGCATTCATATAATTCTAAATTTTCTCAGATATTCAACAGAAGTTTTAATAAAAATGAAACTTTTAAGATATAGTTAATTTTTTATTCATTACAAGGTTATAAATTGAAAATGTTTAAAATTGACTTTAAGAATTCATGATAAAATGTGATATTTTAAATAATAATTTTTACCTTTGATGAAAGTAAAAAGCAGGATAGTAAAAACAATCATCTTTGTCATGCTATTGTTCTAAAAACCAAAACACCTGTCCATATTATAATGCGAGGAAGTGAAAGCTCAACAAAACACAACTTCACCTCAGAAGACTCAAGTGAGAAAGAGTTTGTTACACTCACATTATAGGAGATATTTGGGCAAAAGATAGATAAATAATTTGTAGAAAATCAATATGATCATTTTCTATAGTTATGTTTTCTACTTTATGTGGCGCTGCAAGCATTATGAACTATATATTTCAGTTTCAAAATTTTACATGCCACCTATGAGGTATAGCTAGTTGGTTGGTTGGTGTCCTGCCCATTTGAAGTCCAGTCAAAGGACTCCAAGTGCCAAAATCACGGCCTTGTCAATGCGTACAATTTTATTATTATAGAGATTTTCCTGAAAGGGTATAGCTAGTTATGAAATTTATTTGGTTTTCTAGTCTAATAGATCTAAATTTGATTCTTAAAAGAAAAAAAGTACGAATTTTGACCAGATAAAAGATTCTTTCAGGATCTGAGGATTTTTCACCAATTAAATACATTGACATTTCCTCACATATCCGACTAAAAAATTATTAATTATATATATTGAACGTTTAATATAAATATTTTCTGATTACAAAATAACCATACAATCTTAAATTATAATTATTAAAACAATGATACTTATTTTTACATATGTATTAAGAATCATCGATGGAATTGAACAATTAACGAAAATTTTTTTTCAAATATAATGTTAATAGTAATGTAAATATATATGCTAGTCGCATATAATATAAACAGATTATAATTTTTGCACAAGTAATAAAGCACGTCGATAAACAGTAAGTAAATATACAAGGTGATTCAAAACTTATCGTACAAATTTTTTGGAATGGTAGGGAATACGCCAGGAAACCGATTTTTTTCACATAGGAAAGTATATGCGTTAAAGTACGCATGCGTTTATAGAAGGCGCGGTGTAGACAAACATCTCGTCCGGTCACTCAAGCTGTCATCAGTGTGGAAGCTGACTTGCAAGTTGTAAGATGACTCGTTTCACGTATCAAGAGCAGTGGATATGCATCTCACATATAGGGCACTGACAAAAGTGGCAAGTTGACGAGCTTGGCAAGTTTACAAAGATAAATACCCCAACAGAAGAATACCACAGCATGAGATGTTTGCATGTGTGAATCGCAATTTGTGCGAAGTGTTCACTGCGCATCGACATGCAGGACACGGAAAGAAGACGACTGACGCGACTGTCAACGTTGCAGAACAAGTACTACATTCCATCGAAAAATAATCCGAATACCATCACAAGAGTTATTTCTTATTAACTTGGGGTCTCTCAGTCATCAGTATGGAGGATACTGCACCAAGAACATCTGCATCCTTACCATCTGCAAAGGGTGCATTAACTGCAACCCAACGATTATCCAAAGCGTGTGGAATTTGCACAATGGTTCATGCAAAAAGGGCCGTGGATCCCATTTTTCCCGCATCTGTCCTTTTTACATATGAAGCTTTATTCATTCGTGAAGGTGTGTTCAATACACACAACTTTGAGCACATATTGTGAACTACTTTATTTTGCTTTAATAAAAATCACATTTCTTACCACATAATTGCACTCATTTTTTATGTTCTCTTTACATCTCCATTTTGTTCATGCAGATGACATTTGCGGGCATACTATGTGAAATCGGTTTCCTGACGTATTCTCTCTACCTCTCCAAGAAATTTATACGATTAAGTTTTGAATCACCCTGTGTATGTAGGAACATCACTATGTTAGGTGGCGTTGCTATGCCACTTGTTATTTTTTAAAAGAAACTTGAGAAGTAGAGAAAAAAAATACTTGGATGAGTAATAGTTATAAAAATACTTGGATGAGTGAGTGGCCACACTTAGAGCGGAAATGCGATGTTAAAACCTTTTTGGAAGTATATTGCGGAGTTTATTGTAAATATATAAATAGTTTTGAATCTTTTCCTTAAAATTTGAACTAAGTATCAAGCTTGAATTATTTAAATAACTAGAAAAAAAGAAATTTGAACTCTGTCTTGCACAAACAATAATTGTGATTGCAGGGAATAGAATTGCTCTCCCACCATGTGATATATATGAGTCACAAACAATGTAAGCAGATGCCTATTTTTAGATATGTAATAAAGCACATCAATAGAATGAAACCATTAACAATACATATATTTCACGTACAGTGTAAAATAGCACTAATCACTAAAAAACTAGCAGTTGCGTGTGCTCATTTGCATAGACTGATGTATAAACAACCCGTGGCAACCTAATGGTTAGAACATCGGCTTCCTGTTCTTAAGTGGGTGTTTCGATTCCCAATACCACCAAAGACCTACCGAGTACCTGCGATATCCATGATCGTTAAATCTGTGGAATCGAATATCCTACGGTTGGTCGTTGAGCAGTCATCATGGATGGCGATAGTCTGGAAAAAATTTTCTCCCTCTTCAGATCAATATCGTAATTGAGAGATTGAATCCTCTGGTGGTGTCATCTATCGGAGAATTGAAAGAGCAAAGTCATACTTTCACTTTCGTGTTGCTCTGATTAAAATGAAAGACACACCTTACTAACTTTAATTGGCTTAGCCAAGGCATAGCGAGTTTGGCTTATCCAAGTGTCATAAGTAGCAACAACAATATAAACAATCACAGGCAGATTTCACTCAAAATATTCGAAAGCGGTCTCCACCAGATTGCTCTTCATAAGCTTGGCAAACATACCACATATTGCAGATAAACAACTTCTATGGAAACCACCCTCAGTATAACACATTGTGCAAAGTGTAAAGAATGCAATTATACGTATCATTTTAACAACTTTCTTAAGCTTAGAGCACAGGAAAATTATATGGCATAGCCAGTCCCTATCTTGTAGTAGCCCCCAGCCTTTTCATTGGATATGTCGAGATTAAGAAGTAGCCACTTAAAAAGCTTAAGGTTCCATAATAGGGAGATGATTTTTCCTCATTAATCCTTGCTCACTTTCTTACTTGTCTAGGTACCTCTGGGTGACAGCTGTGATATAAGCAGGATAAAATCAAAGATAAGCAGCGCTCAAGGATATTTTTAATATTTTCAGTTTCTTCCAAAAAGTTAACTACAGTAATCCCTCCATAACATAGTATATTAATTTCCGCGTTATAGGAAAACGCGCTGTGTTTTCTCGTAAAACACACTCGTATGACCTCATATGTGCAAATGATTCACATTTAATTTTTCTCGTTATAGGGGGTGTAAATTGAATATTGAGGGAAAACTATGTTATGGACACACAAAATGTGTGAGCGTTTTATTAAAATCAAATTAAGAAAACTTTAAATAAAAAAGTATGGAATTAAAAAATAGTTCATCTCAAATAAATCACACAAAAAATTCCAAAAACAGTTTTCTTACATGTTTATTTGTTGTAGGAGCTATCTCAAATAATGTTCAACCAACATCTCTTTTAACAGAATGTTCAAAGGTCAATAAAATAATTTAATATAATTTTATACGAACACACAATTAATAAAATTTGCAAATATACACGAAACTGATAGTGAAATGCAATAATTATATAATTTTATAATAAATATATAATTATTCAAAATAACGTTCCACTGACAACTTTTCTTAGCAGAATGTTTAAAGGTGAATGATATAAGTTAATACAGTTTTTTAAGGAAATATTTTCTTGAAAATTATCTATTTTAAAACTGTGAATTATATAAAAAAAAAACTTGATTTTAAAACTAGGACTTCTTTCTTTCTGTGCTGTTATTAAATCAATGCATCTTTTTTGAGTAAAAAAATAGGGATATTTTTATTAAAATCACAAATATTTCCTCATTCATATCCTATTTTTACATTAATCCATTAGGCCTGTGCATATATATCGTGTTTTGATGACATAAAGTATTTATAATGACATGGAATTCAACAAACACATTTTTTACTCCCCTTTCATTTTAATATCGTTTGCGCAGCTTGGGGAACTCCCCCCTCCCTGCTCGACATCGAAAAGAGCTTTTTCTCCGAAAACATCAACGGGATTGCTAGCTGTGTTTTGCACACTACTCACGGTCATATTTAGTTCTTCCCATAGACACGGCACCAACCAACCATGAAATTCAATATACCTATGCTGTAAACAATACCTTGCAATCATAATCATTGCCTATCAAGAGGATTTCTGACTCTGTTAATCATTGCCTATCAAGGGGATTTCTGATAATCATTGCCTAACAAGAGGATTTTTGACCCTGTTAATCATTGCCTATGAAGAGTATTTCTGATAATCATTGCCTAACAAGAGGATTTCTGACTCTGTTAATCATTGCCTAACAAGAGGATTTCTGACTCTGTTAATCATTGCCTAACAAGAGGATTTCTGACTCTGTTAATCATTGCCTATCAATGGGGATTTCTGATAATCATTGCCTATCAAGAGGATTTTTGACCCTATTAATCATTACCTGTCAACGAGATTTCTGATAATCATTACTAATCAAGAGGATTTCTGACTTTGTTAACTTCTCAAAAGTCACCATATCATATTAAATGAAGTTAGTAAGAAATTGTTGATGAGTAATTTGTCACAAGTTACCTTGGATGGGCAGACAAAATACATTCATTTCCACCATCGTATATGCTAAATAAGTCATCATCACTAACCAAGTTTCTTAAAAACTTTTAATATCCATGAAGATGAAACATTAAACCTATTTTTCTGGTAAACAATAAATAGCATATTCGGTAATGTACTGATTATGTATGCGAAAGTTGCTGAATGTTCAAATTTTATACACTAAATGTATACGAATGTTTAAAGCCTTAAAATATTCGCTGTAAGTCAATTAAATTTTAATAAAGAATATCATCTTTTTATTTGAAAACAGAATAAATTACGAAACAGATTCTACCCTTCTGTAGAACAAATTTAAATACAGAGTAAGATCTTAGAATAAATAAAGGAAAATTAAACTTCGTTTACATTTTAATTTTGTTTATTTCATTATTTATTGAATGTATTTCTCTCCTTTTATTTGTGTTGTTTATTTCTAAATTTAGCTTAGATTATTAATCACTTAAATTATTCCATATCTTTATTCAAACTCATTTTTTAGTATTTAAGAGATAATAATTTTTATGATAGTTTTCATAAAAATCATTAAAGACATGGTATATAAAATAAGACTAAATTATACGTAATTATTTCTTTATTAAGTAGAATTAAACATAAATAGTTACGAATTTAAAAATGATAAATTTCCAAATAAAATAAATTCTATAAAATGAATTATTTTAATATATATATGTTTATATATATATATAATAAATTGAATATAAATAATATGACAATAATAAATGTGTATAGTTATCACAGCCATTTAAAAGTTGCAAATGAAATAAAAATTTCCAAACCATTAATATAAATGAATGTAAAATGACATAAACCTAAGCATTTAGTAATGTGTATAATAACATCGTTCGTGTAGAAGTGTTTTATCCTGATTAGGAAACACTGATACACATTGCTGAACATTTTAACGCAACATAGTTAACAACTTATTGCCTTAAAGATGCCCTAAGCATTTTACGACAGCTTATCTGTCTAATTTGTTGTAAGACAATTTTATTTCCACGGCTTACATTGACTTCAAGCGGGAATTTTTACTCACTGTTGTATTTATGTATGACATTTGAGCAGGCTAATATCGCTAGCCGACGGCTATGCAAAATTAAGTCAGAAGGATGTGTCTTTCGTTTAACTAGAGCACCATAAAGGGGAAAGTACGTCGTTGCTCTAAGACTCATCCGATATATGGCAACACTAGAGGATTCACTCGCTTAATTTAGGCTTTGATTTGGAGTGGAAGGAAATTTTCTCCAGACTATTACAGCCATGGTAACTACTGAACGAACGAAAACAGGATTTTCGATTCCACAGATTTAACGAGCATCTGTATCGCATGCATTCGGTGGGTATTTGGCGGCATTAGGAATCGAACCCAGCCTTTCTGAGCGGAAGGTCTATTCTCTGACCCAAGACTACTTGGACTTAAGTACTTAGACTTTACTATGCAAATAACAACTTCGACTTGTTTTAATGGACTCTTTTCAACAGACCGTTCTTGATTTATGAGTCCCTCTTCAAATTCATTTTTTTCAGTGTGCTGTTCTTCTTAAAGTCATTAATTTCAGAAGGAAGTGAGATTGAATCGCAAGTTAACTGAAGATCCATCGTGTTTGCTAAAGGCACTTGGGGCATACTGAAAGTGGCCTCAATATCCTCCAGGTGAGGTGACGCATCTGGGGGTGGCAGGTCAAGTCTTGAGGATCTTCTGCTTGGTCCCTGCTTCAAAATCACTAAGATTCCATCTGGCTGCTTCTATATCCAACTGGTAAGCCCATCTCACGGCTGGGTACAGGGAAGCATGTTGGTGCAACATCAAAAACAACGACCTTTTACTAATTATAAGCGGTAATCATGTGTGTCAAAGGAAAAAACGCAGAAAATTTCTAAGCATCCGGATGTCATCAGATATGTATGTAGAAGGCAGAAACGAAACTTTAATCTCATGTTTTTCAATAATACATGGATGGAACTTGGGACCTTTCATTCTGAGAAATTCTGTTTAAACACTAGGCTAATCTTAGCCTCTCTCTGAAAATTTGGTAACGTACGTAAGATAAATAAAAACATATTTTGCTCACTAACTTTATTATATAATTAGTAAGGATTAATATGATTGATGTTATTTGAAAAAACTAAATATTATTAATAATAATTAACAGTTACAAAGGTAAAATTGGGAATGTTTTGGGAAGTTCAAATAGGTGCTTTGTTGAGATTTACACTAGTCAAGTAATGTATTTTGGATAATTAATATGCTAAAATAATTTAGGTAAATGCACAATGTTTATTTTAATTATTAATTAATGAATATCTGTGGCCATGATAGCCTAGTATTTATGATATTGGTCTTCCATCCGGAAAGGCTGTGTTCAATTTCCACTACTGCAAAAGACACACTGAGTACATGCCATATACGTGCTTGTTAAATTTGTGGAATCGAAAGTCCTGTGGTCAGTCGTTGAGCAGTTACCATGGGCGTAATGGTCCAGAGAAATTTTCCTACCCCTCCAGAACGAAGTCAACATTAAGAAAGTGGATCCTCTGTTGTGCCATCTATCGGAGGTGACTTTGAACAAAGTCGTACATCCATCCTTGAGGTGGTCTGATTAAACAAAAGACGAACCCTTCTGACTTAATTTTGTAGCCGTCGGCTAAAGAGCTTAGTCCAAGTGTCATAAGTAACAATAACAATATGAAAATAATACTTAGAAAACTGTGTACATTGATACAAAAATAAGAGAATAGCTATCGGTTTTATTTCAACATCTGAAAGTTTTACATTAATCTTGTTAAATTGCATGCCACTCGTATGGCTTATACTTATTCTATTTTCTCCAGTTTCAGTAATTGAATACTAAGAGAAAAACACTTTTGTTGATTTTCTATTTTTCCGATAACAGTTAAAGAGTGGTTCATCTTTCTGTAATTTTTTCCTGGATTTTCTTTACAGAAGCCCATATCATAACCTTAAATAATAATGTTATTAGATTTTGTAAATTTAAATGATTTAACTATATAATCTATTCAGAGAATTATTTTTTTGTAATGATAAAGGAAATTTTTTCGACAAAAAAGCGATAATTTAGAATAAATATTCACTTCTGAAACGAATAATTACATTCGAATATTTATTGTTTATTTATGATAAAATATTAATCAATTATTTTATTTATGTTTGCGCATGTATTAATTTTTATTTTCTTATCAACGAAATAGGAAAATAAGGCACGAGACAGAATGTTTCGGAGGTAGTGCATAGTCCAACAAGAATTATAGTGCCGGTGGGTTAGTTATTTTAAACTGAATAAGTACAAAAACAAGTAGCATTAATAAACTGCAATTTATAGTGTAATTCGTAAAGATAAATTAATTTTTCTTTCTTGATTTTTAATTTTGTTTTTATGAATTTATTTTGAAAAACAATAAACTATACAAATTTTTCTAGAACGATTTATTCAATAATTAAATATATTTCATTTTTTTCGCTACATTCTTAATATTTAATTACAAAAACAGCATAAATTTTTCATTTGAGAGTATATGAAAAAAATCATTTCTTTCCAAATACAAAAGTAGAATAATTTGACTAAGCATTTTCTTTCGAATGAAGTAATTGAAAAAAATGTTTTTTCATCTTATAAATACCCATTTGGTATAAAAAAAATCGATCGAAAGAATAGAAATTTCCGTATTGCATTGTGTTGGATACATTAAATATATCTTTAATGGATTGCCCTCAGCTTATTTTAAAACGCATCCTGTTCTTATCAAAGATTTCAAAAGCATAATGAACAGATCTCGGAAGTTAGCCTTAATAGATAGTTGAAGTACGATAACGAGCTGCTGCTACACATTTTACCTTAGATAAGAGCTCAAGTGAAATTATAAATTTATGGCTGTTAAAATCAGAGTGATAAAAAGAGGGTGAAACCTTGAAGTGTGTTTCTTATTTTCTCCTTTTCGCTCAGATAATGAATTCCTGGAAATGGTTGTAGTAAATATATTTCGTCACTAATATATATATATACACACATGTATGTAATGTATTACGTGGTTACCTTCTTGTCTTAGTGAGTTTAAAAAATTATTGAATAGGTAGATATATATATATATATATTCAAAAGAATAACTTTTATTTGTATATAAACGTTTCTTAGTATGACGACCAAACATAACACTTGTAGCAAGTCTGATCGATAGGAGAGGTCAACCAGAAAAAGCCCCGAGAAATCTTAAGCTCCCCCAGAAGGGTACAGTATACAAATCCTACATTGGTCAGAATAGTAGTGTTAGATGACATCATTGATCAATTCGACCTTAGCATATTTGGTAATCTATATTTTGGAATTCAACACAACAGGGATGGTGTGACTCTTACATTTATTAAAGGGGGCCATATATACATCAAAAAGGTACAAATTACCGGATATGAAAAAAAATATTATATGTATACAAATTATATTTAAAGTAACGTGGTTCCAAAAGAACCTATCACTGCGGTCCTAGATCTATTCAAATATACACCTCAAAAAGACCTATTTGAAGAGACCAGTGGCTGAAGCAAAACTCAGAAGACATTTAATAGAGATATCCTGTTACATCCAAGGTTCAATTAAGTGCTGACTCAAGTGTTCAAATCTATGTGAAAATCTATCTATGTGTGTGTTCAAATCTATCTAAAAACATTCACTGTCATATAGCATGTGCAATGATGTTTCTACCATATAATGACAACTAATGCAAGTAGGATCATCTAATACTCCCATTATGGAGAGATGTTTTTAAAGGTGCTAGTGTCCTGTAAAAAGTCCAACTGCTCTCCTTAAGCAGCTTGTACTGAGCTTCAATGATTCTTTTTGCCTTTTACTAGGACCAGTGCTATTTAGAAGTCTTGGTTATCTTTGATCACTGCCACTATGCCAGTTCATAAACAGTTGTTTTCTAAAGAGATTAAAAACACTGTTTTTGATCAGAATTTTTGAAGTATCTAACACTGGTTCATGGCCAAAAAATTCGGTTGTTGATGCAGTCCTTGCCAACTAATCAACTAATTTATTACCAGAAACACCAGCGTTCCAGTTGTTGCAGGCAAATAGTAAACGCAAAATGATAGCGACTGCTTACTTTAGAAGGATTACAGTTTTAATCATAAACATCTGTAAGAATCATATATGAATCCTATTTCTTGGCAATAAAGCCATGTGATAGAGACAGGCTTTCTTCGAAAGGATTACAGTTTTCATCATAAAGGTCTATGAGAATCATATTTCCTAATCACACTCTCTGTTGAGTCATTAGATTATGCGTTTTTTCATGACAATTGTGTTTCATAAAGGAAAACAAACATATCTCTTTTATTTTCGCTCACTCTATACAATTCGAAAGCTGATTGGTAATTTTTCATAAAGTATTCAAAGTCACCTAGTAATATACTGATATAAGACTAAAAATGAAATTTCATCATATGAAGAGCTTAGAATGTATATACACACACATAGATAAAATGCCATTCTAAGCAAATTTTCTTTTTGCGTTTAATATTCTTTTTGATAAATATACTGATATGCAAAATAAACATAATCACAACAATTTATGGAGAACTAGTATAAATATTCACCACCAAAAATATTTTTCCTGTTATTTGATTTTATTCATAGAACTTATATCTTTCTAACCTTTATGATTGTTAATTACTCTTAATTCATTAATTGAGTTTCTTATAATTTTCTGATATCAAATATGTTGATAAGAGTAACTAGAAATTTTATTACTTAGTTTAAAAATATTTGAATAAAATTTATGCACAAAAGGAGGATACAATGTTTTAAATTTTAATTTAGTTGTTTATAAATGGAGGAAATTTCTTGAAAAAATAACCATTGATGAACATTTTTTTGAGAAAAAATGTTTTTGCTGGATTTATTTCTAGCTTTATTTTTGTGTAATTCATGTAGATCAGTAAGGAGAGTAAATTTAAAAATTGCACCCTTGGTGCTATTAACACTACTAATTCTAACTCAAAAGAAGTCATGGGAGTGTAAAAGAATAGTTTTTATAAATTTAATTACTTTATAAGAAATGTATATAATGTATTAATTTAAACTAAATTATTTCTTCATTAGAGTAATCCTCCTATAACACAGTACTCACATAGAACGCGTTTTCATATTATGCGATTTCATGTCCCTCGTATAGTACGTATTACCCCTCACATAACACCTTGATTTCCCACGTTATTTTCTGTACTTCGAAATTTAAAATAATTCGTACAGTTCACAATACATTTCGCATACATTTGCGCATTGTGTCCTTTATGTTCTTATAAAACTAAATAACACTATTGACCTTTGAACATTCAGCTAAAAAAGATGTCATTGGAATGTTATTTCATATATTTCTTATAGCTAATAAACATGTAATAAAACCTTTTTGGAATTATTTGAAATGAACTATTTTTAATTTACATATGTATAAGTTCTCTTACGTAAAATGTTCTTAATTTGATTTTAATAAAATGCACACATTTCGTTCATAACATAGTTTTCTTCTTAATATTCGATTTAAGCCCCCTTTAACATGAAAAGTTAAACATCAATCATTTGTACATAACGCAAATTTACCAGGTCATACGAACGTGTTTCACGAAAATGTTCGTAGAATACGTTTTCCTATAACATGGAACTAATATGCTATGTTATAGGGAGAATTATTGTATTTAAGTATTTAGATATAGACGTATTTATTTTCATTTCTAAGCAGAATATATATATATATATATATATATATATATATATATATATATATATATATATATATATATATATATATATATATATATATATATATATATATATATATATATATCTCTATATATAGTGATCGTGGCCATTTTTGGAGATTTTCTGGAAGTGCTGCTCGGCAAGTGCGTGTCCCATTTATGAAAACAGGTGATAGTCGAAAGGAGCAAGGTCCGATAAGTACGTCGGGTGGGATATATTTCCCATCCAAGTGCTGTCAAAGTGTCCTTAACTGGTTTTGCTGTGTGAATGAGTGCGTTGTCATGCAGCAAAATCACTTTTCCATGCCTTCGAGCCTATTCTGGTCGTTTTTCGATCAACGCATACTTCAAATTAAATATTTGTTGTTAATAGCGATCCGTATTAACTGTTTCGCCAGGATCATCCAATAGCGCTTGCAGCTCGGTGTCTTCAAACGTTTTCAGATGATTTTCATGTTCATTGTCCCTGACATCGAAATCATCACTTCTGAATCGTTTAAACCACCGTTCGTAAGTGTCGGCAGATAGAGTATGTACACCGTATGTTTCCACAAGAATTTGAGGTGCCCCCACTGCTTTTTTCTTCTGATTGAATAAGAAAATCAGTCGCAAATTCTCCTTGCTTAACTCAAAATTTGACATGTTTACCACTGAAAAAGAATTAGCTACTAACTTTTAAATAATTATGACATTTTGAAGCTGGCTGTCACAGCTACAAAATGATACATTGGTTATGACACCAGCATCTTACATAGCTTAGTGCGCCATCTACTGGAATAAAATCCGCATTTTAAAGCTACAGACCTGGTATATATATGATGCGTAGAAAATTATTTACTCTGACTGTTTTAAATTTTAATCTAAAATTTATAATAAACTTCATAGCTAAAAAGTATTAATAACACCAGCTAATATGAAAAATATAAAACTCTTTTTTAAATATTAAATTAAAAGTAAAATTTTATATGTGGTGCACTTAGTAACAGTAATGTATTGGAATTGATGCGTTGATAAAAAGTCTTCCTGAAGATAAAATCATTTCTTAAATAAATGTCACAATTACCATGAAATGTATCATAATATATATATTTTTTGTAAATCATTTTGCTATGTAAAAACTCAATTAATCATTATTTCTTACAATGGAATCACCTTTACGCCTTACATTTTTAATATAATAGATATCTATTCTTCCATATAAGAAAAGACACCAAAAATGTGACGTTATTTATAAATGCTCATTCAAAATGTATAACGGATATCTATATTTTAGGATTAATTTCATTGAAATCATTAACTATTTATTAATTTTTAGAAAAAAAAACTAATGAAAACTAAAATATATCATTAAAAATTTAAGCAACAATATTCAAAATAATGTATGAAAACTTGTCATAATTTTGTTTTTCTATAAAATGAAATTTATTAGAAAAATAGGTGAAATGCATTATTTAAAATATGTACATGTTTTATTTATTTAAATTTATAATCTGAAACAAAATTAGTTTTTCATTTGTACTGTGCCGTCGAGTATCCTCAGATATAAAATATTATGTAAACAAAAATTCTAATTCTTGCTCACTGTTTTAATTCTTGATAATTTAGAAAACAAGATACAAAATAAAACTATGCATAATAATATTATTACACGTGGCTAGATATTGATATTATTGTATTAAAATATTAAATATAATTACTTAGTAAAAATAGATATAAAGAATGTATAAAGAAAGTATGTACGCATTTATTTTTTTTAGTTTAATAGATTTTTAAAGTTTCATAGTTTGAAGAGTATTTTAAAGTGTGAATATAAAAGAAACATTCTTTGTAAAGTATAGTGCCATAGTCATATTTATTTTAATGTTTAAACAGAATGTATATGTTGATGCTTGAAAAACGAATTGCTGTGATGGTTATAAACTGAAATATAAGAAGAAATAAAGCATAAGAAAAAAATTTGAGGTATAATAACCATTTATTTATATAAATTCAAATGCATATATCAATATTAAAAATTGAAAACAGTGAAAAGATAAAAGGTGATCAACCAAATGTCGTCAGCTTTCACAATTCTTAATTATATAATGGATAGCATAATAATAATTTATCTTGCTAATACTCCATGAAAACAATTATAGTACGCTCAGTGGTTTTTTTTCCTTTCTTATTCTATTGACTGGCAAACAGTGACATTGAAAACTGTACGGTGTATAATGACCTTGGCAAAGAATATTCTAAGCTCAGCTTTGTCTGTGTGTGTTGGAATTTATACTTAAATAACTCTTATTCATAGTTCATACCAGTGTGAGTAATGGAAACTTTATTTATTTACTGGAAAATATTTTTTATTTTACTAATCATCTTTCTAAGACATTAACTTCAAAATCACATTTTCTTTATGATGCTAGATAAAGTTAAACACAAAAGAAGAATAATGTACGTTAGTTTAGTATATGATATATATATATATCTCATGGTTTTTAAGCTCTTAAAAAGTCAATTTCTGAATGACATCAATAAATTATTTAAAAAGAATATTTCTTATAAAAAGTACAGTTGCTTAAAAATTAAAAATTAGTTGTTAATAATCAGCCACATTGAAACATAAAAATTGCTTTAAAAGATAAAAATATACATTACGAATTTAGAACTAATTATTTACCGTTTACAACTGCATTTTTATTTCCGTCCATATTAATTTCATTGTATTTAAAAATTCTACGAATGTATTTTTAGTATCATAAATAGCTTTAAGCTGCATAATGTTTTATGTTGAATACTTATATATATTTCTAATATATTGCTATACATTATAATTCAAAGTTCCTTGAAAAAAATAATGATTGAGTTACTATATTTCTTCCTGCAAAATGTGTTTTTACAGAAATATGTATGAATCATTTCTAAACAAAGTATAAGCATATTTATAAAGTCTTTTGTAAAAAAAAGTCATGATATTTTAAAATAAATGGCATACACAGAAGCACATTGTACAAAAATTCAAAACATATATATCTTAGAATTAAATTACGTTGCATGATTTTGACAACATCACAATATTGAAATATTATTTTGGGATGCTGTCTACTTACAATAATTTTTAAAACTGTTTCGATTTTCTCCTTCCACATCGTTAAGAAAGTAGCAAAGTACCTTGCAGAATACTTTTCTTATTCTTTATTATTTATTCCTGCTAGAGTCAAAATCTTTTAACTCTCTATCTTAAGAAGTGCAACCTTAATCTATAAATAGTGGTTTATTCCGGTCTATCAGTTATTACAAATTATTAACATCTAAAAGTGATTTGTAATAGTTTATTTAGATTATTCACAAAAATTAATTTTCTGATTTATAATTGTAATCTAAAGATGATTCGGCCCATATTAATATTTCAAACCAACTCTTTTCTTTTCTAGAAATTCATGGCATATTTTATTTACTGATATATTGTGGCATTTATTATACTTGCTTTATGTATTTAACTTGAACAATGTACGTTTTATAAATGTTTAAATAATGTTTAGAGTTAAATAATGTTATATAAATGTTTATGTTTAAATAATGTTATATAAATGATTTATGAATGTTTAAATAATGTCCCAGTTTCACACACTTTCTTGTGTATTCATACCAAAAATAGTTTAATGGGTTGTGGTAGCCTTGTAGTTAAGGCATCGGCATCCCGTCCAGAAGGGCGGGGTTCGATTCCTAATGCCACCAAAGACAAACAGAGTACATGTGATATACGTGTCGTTAAATCTGTGGAATCAAAAGTTCTGTGGCCGGTCGTTGAGCAGTCACCATGAGTGCATTGATCTAGAGAAAATTTCCTTCCACTCCAGATCAGTGTCAAAATGAAGGAAGTGGGTCCTCTGGTTGTGCCATCTATCGGAAGAGTATTAGAGGCAAGTCGAACTTCCCCCTTCATAGTGCTCCGATTAAATTAAAGACGTACTCTTTTGACTTAATTCCGTAATCAGTGGGTAATGAGCTTGTCTTAAAAGTGTCATAAATAATAACACCAACAACAACACATTGTTGTAATTCATAGTTAGTTTCTGGTATTTAGATTTTGCAATTGTCAAAATTACTGAATTCTAAAATTATTATGCCCTAAGCATTTACTCTCTTGTTCTAAATATTAGTTACTTTATTTATTAGTAAATACGAAATTAATCCTGAGTAATACCCAAGAGAATGTAACAGGGTTTAAATTCAGTTCAGAAGATTGTGTTTTAAATTTTTGATATCGGCTGTATTTAAATTTGCAGAGATCATTTTAAGCTTCAAGTTATTAAACTCATTCTCGTCCAGATCAAAGTCAAAATAGAGGGAATGGATTCTATAGAAGTGCCATCCATCGGAGGAGTTTAGAGCAAAATCGTACTTCCACCTTCTTTGTGCTCTGATTAAACGAAAGACAACAGACTCTTCTGACTTCATTTCGTAGCCGTCGGCTAATGAGCTTGGCTTGTCCAAGTGCCATAAGTAACAACATCTAGTTTTAGGATTATGGTTGCGTCCTTTTTTAGGAAAAATATGCCATTTTTTTTTCTCAGGAAGATTGAAGATCCAATATTCACCAAGGAGCAAAAAGCGAAAAAGCATAGTATTGTGAGAATATTCTTTAGCTAAAGATTCTCTTATTTAATATTAACTTTTAACTATTATGAGTGATTTTATATATATAATGAAGATACCAAAAGATAACGGGAAAGAAATCAAATGTAATAGTGACTTATAATTCTAAATTGGCTTAAGGTACCCGTAAACGTTGAAAACGTCAATTTCAACCAAAAATGATACATTTATTTTATTCTTTCGTTAAATAAGGAATTTAAATAGCTTTATAAAACAGGTTATATAAAACAGGTTTGTTTTTGTCTCTACGTTAATTATAGATTCCGAGATATAAAGGATTTCGTAAGGATTAGGAAACCAAAAGTGGACATATTTAAAGGACCGGAAGTGGGCGTTTTAAGGGACAGAATGATGTTAAAAATTCGTTTAAACAGTGTTTAATTTTGAAATATAAATTTAGTAAGCTTTTAAAAGATACATAAAATAATTAATGTTCCAGAAACCAATCAGAAAATCAAATTAAAAATAATTAATCAGCAAATATGAGAATTTCTTATAAAGACACAACACTTTAATCTTTAAATGCGATTTTCTCAGAACTGGCTTTTTTTACCTATAATGTTCATGCTTCAAAAACGATAACTCAAAATACTTTTATAATATCACTATGGAATTTCATGAGCGTGATCTGCATATTGTTTTCTAAAATTTTAATCTCTAAAATATTTTCCAAATTATGGCCTGTTATTCGAATAACGCCATAGAAATTTTGGCTAAAATTTCAGTATAAATATTCAACTGGCAGTAATTTTTTTATTTTTTAACAAAAACTGAAAATTTTAGGACATGCTCTAGATAACAACATATAGATTATTTGGTATTAATTTTTTACAAGTATGTTTAATAGTTTTTGATGTAGCATTTTAAAAATTTCCTAAAAAATGCTTAAAATTGTATACATATTAAACATTTCTGAAGAATAATATCGGAATATATTAAATTTTAGTAGCTCATTATTAATGTTTTCTAAAGTGAAATAAGAGAAAATCGTTACAATATATGTATGCAGTGTATTTAAAAAAATGTGCTCTGAACGTGTTCGGGTACCTTAAAGTAATAAGGTTATTTAACGTGTTTCTTTACTTTATGGCGTTTAAAATATGCTGATGGAAGTGTAACAAAATCAATGTTATTTAAGAAGTCTGTGAATATTTATTATTTAAAATTATTAATAAATTATTGTAATTAAACTGTTTCCATTGATTCCATTTATAAAATAAGACATGGTGAACTTTGAAAACATTGTACACATATTGCTCATATAAATTATTATATGGCTAATGGGAATGCAATTAATTTAAATTAAATATAAAATTTTTTTACTATTAAAAACGTATATTAATCCTTTTTTATGAAAAAGTTTAATATCTTCAGTCCTACTCGCTATTTTTTAATTTATTTCTCAAAATTATTGTTTTACTTTTTTTAAAGTATGATAAATTTGATAAGATAATTAAGAATAAAATATATTTTAATTAATTACGTTTCATATACTTTATTTATCCATAATGAATGTTTCAAAAATAGGACAATTCTTAAATTCTGTAATTTGAATGACTAAAATGCACAAAACAATTTCTTTCCCCATGCAACTTTTTTTTACACCATTTTAATCTGAAGAAAAATATTTCTTAGCTATCCACATTAACCGCCAAAATGTTTCTCACGTATATAAAGGAATCTATGTTTTTAACAATTTGAAAATGAGTGTAACAGTTTAAAAAAAGTTCGTGAATCACTCGTTAATTAACATTGCGAAAACTTCATAATTTAGTTAGACATTTAGAATAATTTTGTGATTTAAATGAGACAAAAAGTTTTCCTTGAACATTTTTCTTTTTTATCTCAGTTGGTCTTTATGACATTGTACAAACTTAAGCTCTTCATGTAGATCACAAAATAAATATGAATTCTGAAATTAAATTTGTTATTTTAATTTTTATTTTATTCTTTTCTCATTTAGAACTTCCCAAAAAAGATTAATTTACTTCCTAAAAATTTCTTCGTTGACGTAATTAAAAGAAGGAAATGATTCTAACTTTTTTTCATTCAAATTAAATGTATTTATTTTACTTATGATTTAAAAGCTTGACATGATATGGTTTTCATAAGATTAATTCTAAAAGAACTTCTTTTAATTATAAAAGTGAAAAAAGCTTATTTTTGTGCGTATCAAATAAAAAATTAAAACTACAAGTTCCTTGCAATTTATTTAGGCACATATTTGCTTGCTTCAATATTATTTTAAATTTTATCGATATGAGTGATTCAAATAACATTCAAAAACAAGTTTTAGCATCTTTCAAATTAAATTCCAACAAAACAGGCCGTCTTCACAGATGTGAATAAATAATTTTTAATCTGCAAAGCTCTGCTTTAGATCAACAATGACGAAACAATTATTATGCTCAGGTCAATGTGTATATTGATGAGAAAATTGCAAATAATGAAATTCATATTGCTTTATATAAGTATAAAATATTTGTGAGTTAAATTAAGTTCTTAAGAACCAAAAATAGATCACGTTTTAGCCTTTTTTATACTTCCACTTTAATTCTTTCTACAATTTTTAAATATTTTTTTTTAAATAAAGGTTTAAATAAAATTTTGATCTTAAAACTGTAATAGTTATTTCATAGCTGTGACTATATAGGAAGCGAAAGCTATAATCAGTTAATATGAAGGAAAAATGTTTTTTTTATTCATTAGCAAATTTCTAAGAACCAGAAATAGATTAACTTTTTAGTTTTTTAACTTTTAAAAATTAAATGCACGCTTGGAGAAAATTGTTACAATTTTATATTTTAAAATATGGATAAGGACCGCCAAATAGAACAAGTTTATTAAACGAATAAAACATTACTGTATTCTTTTGAATTCTTAGGAACCAAAAATAGATCAATCCGTTTTTCATCTTTTTTGTTATTTTAATATTATTTCTAAAAGATACACTTTGAAGAATCTCTTTGGTAATATTTTAGTTGCATCTTGCAGTTGTTGAAATGTGCTATTATTGCTAATCTCTAGATTATCTAACAAAACTAGACAATATTTAAAAAAAAAAAAAAAAAAGAGGAGAGTCCCACAAAATCTTGCCCTTTCTAAAATTTAGACACACCAAACTATGAGAAGGGGAAGTCATGTCAGCCGAGCATTAAGGGCACTCAGGGTATATTTTTTGATCCTGCTTGAATATGAGACTTCGTGTGTTTTGAAATATATTCGATGAAAACAAATTGAGGCTTTAAAAATTAAGATGTTTCTATATTCTTTTGAATTCTTATGAATCAGGAAAATACTTAGTCATTTTGTTGCTTTTCCATATTTCTTAAATATAGCTACTGTTTTTATATTTCATTTAATTTTATTATGTGATAATATTTTTAATTCTTGAAATTGTTTAATATTATCCTTGTTAATTATAAAAAATAAATTAATTAATTTTTTAATATAAAAGCCTAAATTAATTGTAAATGGACAGTCTCTTATAATCTTAAAAAATTGAACATTTAAAGGCAAATGAGTATGTTGAATGCGGTAATAAAAACAACCAGCATTATGTAACAAACAATAAAACGATTTGCAATATTGAAGCCTAAATTAATTATAAATGAGTGATCTCTTACAATCTCAAAATAAATAAATAAACTTCCAAACATACATAAGTAATTGTAGGAGATACCAATAAAGAACCACCATTTTTATGTTGTAAGAAAAAATTAAATAACTTGATTATATACAGAAAACTTGGTTATTTATTTCGAATCAAATAATAAAGACTTTATTATAACTTAAAAATTATTTTTTAAGTTATAATAAATTCTTTATATTATCTATGCAAAATCACTGATTAGCAGTGAAATTATTTTAAAACCAGAATTTTTGTATTTAATTTATGATCTCATGTTTAAGGTAGTAACACTTCGATTTTAATAGCAATTTTCCTAAACAAAATATTGTCAAGTATTAAAAGAAAAATAAAAGGGATTTTAGAAATACGGACTTGAAATTTCCTTTGAGTATTAAATATGTTAGTTTTTAGAAATCAAAAATATTCAAAGATAACTAAGCACGTTAGCATTCATTAAATAAGAAATATTTATCATTTTATTAGTTTGTCTCTAAAAATAATAATTACTCCTAATAGGAATTTATATATAGCAATAAAAGAAAATAAAAATTGCTCAGACAGAAATTTGTCTCTGTTTGCATTCCTTATCATTTACTGAGACATCAATCAATAGCTCTTATTGTAGCGTACTTTACATTGTTGACCCTTCTTGTAGCGCGAAATACATTTGTTATCATTATTTGAACATTTTACGACCTTAATTTTAGAAGACATTTTTAAAAGACTAAAGCATTATCTGTTTTTTGAAAGATTAAATTTACACGAAATAAAAGGACTTCATATTGGACAATTTACTTTGATTGTTTACAAATATGATAAGACGTTATTCACATTCAGGTGTATTTATATAATTTCATTATTGTCTATTAATGCATTTTTTTAGTCTATTAATGTAATGCAAATTTTCTTTTTAATGGTCTATTAAAATTTGTATGACAATCTATTTATGTAAAAATAACTATGATAAGTCTTGGAATAAATTCGTTAAAGAAAGTATTGAAAGACATTTTTGAAAGACTAAAGCATTGTCTGTTTCTTGAATGATTAAATTTACACGAAATAAAAGGACTTCACATTGGACAATTTGCTTTGATAGTTTATTAATATGAAAAAACATTTTATTTTCATACCTATTTATATGTTTTTTACTGTCTATTAATACATTTTTTGTTTGCCTATTAATTTCATAATATAAATTTTCCTTTTAATAGTCTATTAAAATTTTCTCTGATAGTCTATTCATGTAAAAATATCTATGTAAAGTCTTGGAAAACAATTTTTTATAGAAATCATACTTTTGTTTCATTTATTTATTAAAAATTTAAATTCATATGCAAATAACTTTATTAAACTGTTTAAAACTGCAAATTTAAACTATTTAAAATAGTTTAAGAACTTACCTAATATGAAACTTTCCAGAAACAAAACTGTTAAGGGCAGTTTAAGCACCATATCCCGTCAAAGTTTAAAATGTTGTGTGTTTTTTTCGACCGTAAAAAACAAGCAGATCCTTGTATAGACACAAAGTATACTAAGGATTATCTGTGACAGAAGGGCTTTCTCATTCTTCCTCGGCGCCTTAAGTAACCACCATGTTTCAAGATCGCACGACGTTTACACAGTACTTCTTTATCTTATCACCCAATCGGACAGTTCTGCGAGCTCGGGCTCCCCTTAAAAACAATATTTTACGGGTGGGAGTGGAGTAATGCACTCAGTTGCATTGCTCTCAGGGCGGATTTCCCTGGACAATATTAGCGACATCAGTCTTTGTCGAGACACTAGACAAGGGGGAGTGGGAGGATATTTTCTTTCGGAATTTTCGGAATCCTTCCGCTCACCTTGCCTATCATTAAGGGGGAAAAGACCGGTTTCTTATTGTTGTTTTGGTTGAGGCAAGTGCATTTTACCGTCGATGTTTTCATCCGAAAACATTTCTGAGTTATCTCACCCCCATTTGCTTTTAAAATGCTTGAGTGTCCTTGTCGAGTTCAACATCTCGCTAATGTACATTCATGATTATATGACACATTGATCAGTTTCTGAGACATATTAGGCAACTCATGGATTTATTTTATATATGTGTGGTTATAGCCTAAGGAGTTTAATAGTTTATGTTAAATAATGATGAAGACATTATGTAAAATTATGATCTTTGTTGTAGGGAGGATTTTTGCTATTTTTCAGATGCATATAATTTATTTTGAACTGTCGAAAGCACGGTCTAAGGCACACAAAGTCTCACTCAAGGATAATTGCTTTTTTTTTCCGTGTTGCATTCATTTAAGATTTACATTCATTTAAAAATTATTTTTAAGCAGAAAAGAGTATTTAAGCTTTTAGTTGAATGGTAGTTTTTGTACTTAAAATTTATAAATAATTTAATGTAATTATACAGCTTATAAAATTAATTATTAAAGGAAATATAAATTTTTTATTCGATTATTTTATACATATATATGTATATATCTGTGTGTGTATGTATGTGTATGTATGTGTGTGTGTATGTGTGTGATTGATTGACTGCTGTCAAAATATTTGCAAATATGCATAAAAACAAAGTCATTGGTTCACTATTTCATATTTAATGTTATTCCAATAGATTTCATTTTATGATGCAGACTAAAATTATAAGCAAATGCTTACAAGCATTTGTTTATATAATTTTAATTTAATTTATAATTAATTGGTAGTTAAATTAATGTTGAACAAATTTAAATATTAACTAATTATAATTAATTAATAGTTAAATTCAAAAATTTCAATTTAAAATTAAAATATAAACGTTGTAATTAGATAAAATGGAAAAAAAAAGATATTAAAAGTAACGGCTATAAAAATTCCTTAAAAATATGTAGTTTTTGCAGGAAAAATATGTAAATATTGCTAAATAATCTTCATTTAGTTTCCTGGTATATAAAAATAAGAAATAATTGTTGTCGTATTAAATAAAAAAAGTCTATTTAGTAGACAAATATTCTATTCAAACTCACTCGTAAAAGAGTATTTATATTGTTTTATAATTGGTGTCTTTAAATACAAAGTATATAGAAGAGTTATAATGTATCAGTAGGTAAACAGATTCATTAAAATTGTTTCTAGAAGGGACAATTTCATTATTGAAGTACACTGAAATGTTAATAATATTTGATTTGTTATTGATCTTCATATTAAACCATCTGTGTTAATATAAATTCTTGTTATATTAAATTTTGATTCTGTCGAAATCTAAAACGGCAATTTACATAATAAATGAACTACGTAAATTAAAACTATTCCTTTATTATTTGTTATCTACTTACACTTTCTGGTTTTATTTTATTTAGAATTTTACTTAAACTGCTGGCTACCCTAAATGCAGCTACAGGAAAGTCCAGATACATTACAGCAAAATTTATTTGGCAAATAAGTTAATAAAAATTATAAAGATCAAATGATTGAATCCCCTTGGGAAGTGTGGATAATGACAAAATTAATAGTTAGTTTAGCCACCAGTGTCTGCTCTAACCACAGTCACAATGCTTTGCATATATTTAAGGAGGCTTTGGTAGTATCTTTGGGATTCAGCAGTTCATTCGACTTCTGCATATTGCTAGAGTTATTCTAATGTTTGTCGGAACAGCATGCTTCCCTGTACCTAGCTGGGCTCTACCAGTCAGACAGATGGAGCTAAGCAGAGTCATCGTAATTCTGAAGCAAGGACCAAGCAGAAGATCCCTAGTTCTTGGTCTTCCTCCCGCAGAGGTTTCATTTCACTGCATTGTGACTAAGCCCAGTTTTAACATGCTCCAGTCACGACTATGATGGATCTTCGATTAAGCTGGGATTCTAACTCACCATCTTCCGATCATGAGAGCGATGCCCAAACCAACCAGGCCATTGTGGCCTTACATAGTATGGTGTAGTAGCGGGTGGTGTATTGCAAGGCAACTGCTGTGTATGCAAGGGCACATGTTTTCGTAGACAATAGATCTAGAGAATAATTAAGCAAAAGAAAGTATCCAGTCTGATGGAATAAATTCCAAGAAGAGGCAAGTACACAAAAGCCGTTTGTGGAAGAAGCTCATCGAAACAAATGATTGACTATTTCTTCAACATTAGAGGTCATGTTTCGACGATCACATTAATTAGAGAACTATCTACTTTGGTAGCTGTCCCCGGACGGTAGTGTTGGAATGATTCTGAATCAACAATGTAGTGTCTAGGTTACTTAAATTTCACACTTACAAATTAGTTATCGCAAAGTAACAAGTTAGAGTGTCCACAAATCATTCTTTATCATGACAACGTGAACTTTCACCAATCAGGTCAATTTTCAAAAATCCAAGAATTTTTGACAGATTGTAACATGGAATTGAGGGGGCATCAGTAGTACAGTCCTGATTTGGTACTCAATGAATTTTTTTCATTCCCACAAATAAAAAAACTATTGGTTAGAAATTTTTAACAGACGAAGAAATAATCAATGCATTTAAAGCATGTTCTTAAGGTACCTGAATAGGAGTGGTAAAACCGCTTCGAAAATTTATTCAAAAGCATGCAAAAATGTGTTGATATTCTTGGAGAATAGTTTGGAGAACAATGACACCAATTTTAATGAAATATTTGATTTACACTATTTGGCTAGAAATATAAATATCAATTCTCGTATTTTGCTGAAATATGCAATTAAATTTTACTCTTCTTAAAATATAATTCTTATAGCTCTATTACAAATAGAAAAAAAATAAAAATTATCGGAAGTTCTTAAAAATATATCTCTATTTGAAGATCAAGTACTCATACAAATTAAATTCAGGGATATTTTTATATACAAATAAAATTTAGGGATATTTTTACTTAAAAAAATTATTTTAATAAAATGTTATTTTTACGAAAATTAAGAAAAATCTTCCTTGTTATTTCTGTAATAATTACTTTTTTGTTTTAAAATTTCGATACATTTTCTAAAGTAATTGATTTTTTAATGATCAATTGCTAATAGCTAATGTCTGTTTACATAGAATAATAAATTTAAAATAAGTATCGAAAAAGATGGTCTAAAAAGGAATTATTTACTAACGCAACAAATAGAAAAAGACTTTTTAATGAATTCACTGAAAATGATCGTCAGAATGCCTTAAAAATTAACAATTGTCAGTGAGTAACTCTTACAAACTGAACTAACTCAAATAAAAATGAAATTGAATCCAAAATATAAACATAAAAATATTAAGGGTTAATACAGACATTAATCAATAAAGTTGAAGAGAGAGTGGTCCTTTTTTATATGAAGAGTAATTGTACAAAGAAAAAAGTGTTTAGTGTATGAATATGCTATCCAGTAACATTAAAATTATTACATGTCAAAAACCAGAATAACCTCTTTTAGAAGAGCGGACTGTTGCGAGATGTACAGGAAATAAGTCATTTAGTGTTCCCAGGGGTGTTGAATTCTGGGAACCTGAGAGTGTTCCCAGGAGTGTTGAGCCATGCCAACTCCAACGCTGATAATGTGGTTGAGAATCCATGGTGCGAACAACCTGATTGAGATGGTCCCACAAATTCCCAATTGGATTTAAGGCAAATGAGTTTAGTGGCTAGGGAAAAACCGTAAATTCATTCTTGTGCTCTTAGAACTACACACGTACAATGACAGTTACATGACATAAATTGTCCTGCTGCAGAGGCCATTATTTTGAAGCAAAGCAATGCGCATATAAGAAGAACATGGTTCGCAAGGACAGATGCCTCCTTGTATATTGATCCATGCTACCTTTCACAATGACGAGTAAACTTTAAGAATGGCAGAAACCAACACCAGACTATAATGTTCCAGCATGGAGTGTTCTGGCAGGTACACTCCTGTTGTGTCATGTTGGTTGTTGGGTGTTGGGTTGGGTGGTGTCAGCTGTTGTTGGGTTGGTTGTTGGTGTGTGGTTGTTGGGTTGGTTGTTGGTGTGTGGTTGTTGGGTTGGTTGTTGGTGTGTGGTTGTTGGGTGTCAGCTTTCAGATGGTTGTTGGGTTGTTGGGTGTCAGCTTTCAGATGGTTGTTGGGTTGTTGGGTGTCAGCTTTCAGAAGCTTCACGTCGTACACGCCACGTCCATCTGTCTCACGGAACATAAAACATGATTCATTAGAAAAAGCTACCTAGTGCCACTCAGAGATAATAATATTTAGGTACTTTCCTGAAACTTCCAGCCTTTATAGCCGATGCACAACAGTCAGCATAGATTCAGGAATCAAGTGTCTGCTACTGAGGCTCAGATACAGAAACGATCGCTGAACATTAGTTTGCGAAATATTATTTGTAGCCCCTTGATTCCTCTAGGTCATAAGTTGCTCAATGGTAGCATGTCAATTCGTTGAACACATCTCAGCAGCCGTCATTTTCTTCTCCATCTATGGCCTGTGTTGCACTACATTTGACACGCCATCTAATTTGGATATTTCCCTTTTTCCATACGCGGTATACTTTTGCCACAGCGTTATGCGAACAGTTCAGAAATTTAGCTGGTTTGGAAATGCTTCCATGCCGAAAGCCAATGACCATGGCCTTTAGAGCGTTGAATAAATTTCTCCATTTCTATAATACGTCAACAAAAAATTGCCAGAAAAATCTGCTCGTTTAGTGAACTTATATTAAATATGTAGTATACTAAATAAAACTAAATTTCATACTTAATAAATATTTATAAATGAGAACGATGTGCTTGCATCTCCTTGGAAAGTTTGAGTAAGTCAGGTTTGCATATTGTTGTTTTTCATTTTAGGCATGTGATATTCCAAGTTCTCATCAAAACGACGACTTCTCAGTTTACTCTTGATATAATGTTCGTGCTTGAAAAAGGTTGTTAGCATGTATATGTAGAAACGAAAAGGAAGAGAACAGCAAACGCGAGCTTTTTCAGCTGATCGTAAGAGTCAGGGATACCATTCCAAGCGTGGAAAATGATCAGGTCTTCCTTCTCCAGGTCATCCATCATCAGGATAACATAACTTTTAATATGACCAAAGATGGAAGTAAACTTCCAACATTTGGACATAGAGAAGTTACCAAAAAATCAATTACAAATTTTGAACTGGAACTACAAACATATATAGCTGATGTAATAAAATCGTATTAAAAATACCTGTAAGATGTGCAGCTAGATTGAAAAATACAACTTTTTAATAAGACAGGACAACGGCAGACACGATAGATAATACAAAACTGTCATAATACAACTGTTAGTCTGTAACGCCAGTTTGTACCCCCTCCACCACTACTTTAGCTTGCGCATGCTTGTGGTACCTTTGTCTCATACCGGAGTATGCCGAACACATACGAACAATTTCAGCCGGATCTTATACATGGTTTGTGCTTACGTTTACGAAAGCCAATAAAATTAAACTCGATGTTTGTCACATATTTTTACAACAATATAAAATTTTAATTACCCATCTATCTTTTAATTTAAACAAAAAATATACATGTTCTCGATTTATAGAAGAATTTTAATTTATCGAAATAAGATGTAATTTTTTTCTCTTTGGGTTTTTTTAACGAATATATTTTTACACCTTCCGTGGATATTTGTACCGGAACCGCACCTAAGCAGCGAAAAATCCCCATGTGGACCTGGAGCCGCACTTTGCTGACCACTGGATTAGGGCGTATAATTTAAAACGAATTTCGTACCACTACAATCTCTAATAACTTATAGGTGGGATTTGAGTTCCATAGTAATAAATCGAAAGATAAATTATAGGTTATTCTTACATTATATTTTATACAGTAAAGTAAAAGTCAATTTTATTAATCTGAATATTTTATGAGAGAGAGAGAGAGAGAGGGAGAAAGAACAGAGACAGATCATTTTTGATGTGAAGTTCCTGGGATAATAAAAGCAACCGAAAGAAATCTAAATGAACATCCATTTTATCTTCCATAACAAGAAATACTAATGAGAGAAATAAAATATATATTGTGTGAAACAATGTTTAAAGTAAATAAATTATGACTTAATCATACTTTGGAAAATAAATTTAGTATTTATCAATATATATATATATATATATATATATATATATATATATATATATATATATATGGATTACATTTGGAGATTACACGCTTAGTGTTAACAAAAAATTTGAATGTCTATTTAAATTCATTTCAATTCCCTTATAACTCCGGAAACTTTTATTCTGTGGATTCCTACCCTCTGAGAGATTAAGTATTTTGAAATATTTACTTTTTATAAAATCATATAAATTTTAGACTCAATCCTTAAATTAATTTTCTTGAATTCGTTTCAATATGAGGAAATTTATAAAATAAAAGTGCAACATCAATGACGCAGCACAAAAGAAATTTCTTTTAGTATTTCGAGAAAATCTTAAAAATATTATGCAATTTATCATTGTTTTGGGAATGGTTCATCATTAATATATTTCGTATCACTTTGGAAAATTGTTTCCTTAAAAAAACTATTTAATAAATATTATTAAATAAACACTTTTATAAAAAAGAGAATAATTTTTTTATATTACTTTTGAAAGATATATATTAACTTCACATTTATAAAAGTATGGTTAAAATTTAAAGTAATTATCAAGTTGGTTATAATTTATGCTTAAATCTATAAGTGATATGCTCCTATGGCTGTTTAAAATTACGCAAATTAAATTTGCTAAAGCTAAAAGTTATTTAATTCTACGAAAATATTGCATTAAAATTTTAAAAATTATTTAAATGCAAAATAATAAAAGCATATTTTTTCACTAGAAAATATTAAATTCAAAATAATATCAAACATTAAGCATTTTTTAAATTATTTTCAGGAAATCATGTGCTATCTTGTCAAAAACTTTCGCCAAAAAAATGCCAAATTTTGAAACTTTTAATCTATTTTTTTAAAACAAGAAGGCAATTAAACCATATCAAACGAACATGAGATAAACAGGGCATTCAATTTATATTTTCATAGACTCAAATAGATAAAACATTTTTAAACACATATTCCAATTTTTATATAGATAATGTGTGATCATAAATTTAGTATTGCATGAAAGTGAAAAAAAATGCAATAGTTGAGAGTATGAAATAAATCAGGCACATTGCAGTCATTAAAGCACAATATTTGACACTCAATCGCAACATTTGGCGAAATATATTTTTTGCTGAAATTGTTAACGGATTATATGTAAGTACTGACTTTACTATGTAAATAAAAATGTGTGCTTGTGTCATTCCATTAAAAAAATATCTTAACCGTTAATGAGTTCGTTTTATATTACTCATTCCTTTACCATAAAAGTAAATTTTAAAAAAAGCGTTAATGAATCATCAAACAACAAAAAGACCACTCTAGCGTAAATGCTTTCTTTTTCAAAGCATTTTATTGTGGTGATGATTTCATGTGACTTTAGTTACACCCCGTAACTTGTAAAAGGGCAATTATTACAAATCCTAGAGGTTACGCATAAATATAGAAAACGGTCAATGGTGATCATATATCTTTAATATTTAGGGATGTGTTATTCGGGAGCTTTAAATGCAAATACTTTCCTTTTATTAGTATTCAGTTTCATTATTTGCTTTATTCTACTACTTCGTTTCATATTTAAAGCTTACCATGGACTATCATAACTAAAGATTCTGAATCTTACTTTATCGAAAATGCTTCGGGAAGCAATGAAAAATATAAATAATAGTTGACATAAAAATATTTTAATATTGTTAAAATTAATTTATCAGAAATACATGTGTCCTATCAAGAATTGCTTTTTCTTAAAGTAAATGCAAAAATGCATTGTTTATGGGGGAAATTATTATAAGGATTGATTAAGCTTTCATTTTGGAAAAAAGGCCATTTATTTATTGAAAAAGGTCATTATGAATGTCCTCTAAAAGCAAGTAATTTTATAAATATATTAAGTAGGATTAATTTTCACATCTAATTAAATGTGTTTACCAAAACTACTTGTGACTAACTGAGCACTTGTGATTAATCAAAAGTTTTATGAATGCGAATAAAAATGGTATCTTAGATGCCGCATCCGTTGTTAGCTGACAATGCTAATTTGTAGGGATGATTGCTAAGTTACTGCCTGCATTAAAAGATAAGAACAATACGTTGTACGGGTGTTGAATTAGTCGCTGTTTACATTGGGGTTAATAACAATATTTTTATAATAATATACGCATTTATATACAAAACGTCATACAACTTATTATTTTAAAATTTTCAAAATTACTTGATATATTGAGCTAGAAACAAAGTGGTAATGTGAATTGATGGTTTATAGCTATAAATTATTCATGAATACAAATTGAATTACAAAATACAAGATTCTTTTTAATATGTTTCTAAAAAAGGAAAATAAGGATCATGTCTGAATACTCATAACGACAAAAGCAATATAAGAAGTTTTCCTAAAAAATCCATCAAAAATGTTATTGGAATTTTGAAGCTCTTAACAGGAGGAATATTATAAAACCCTTCTCAAAAATTAGTTTCATTTTCTATAGAGCACTAGTTTCTTTTTCTTTCATCAGATAGGAAAAGGCAAGGTGCAGTAGTATCAGAAAGAGTTTTGTAATAATGGAAAAATCATGTATTTTGAGACCTTAATGTAAAACATAGTCCCTAGAAACTTTGCCAACAGGGAAAGTAAAGAATTATACAAGGATTCGGTGCTATTATATTCTGAGAATATTTGAAGTAGTAGAAGAAGTTTACTTCAAGATATTATGTTTAAATTAGAAAAAAAATAAATTATTTTTACTGTACTTTGTTTCATATCGAAATTTATGAAAGCAGTTAGTGAAATTTTGCATAAGGCTTACTATTCTATGATTTTATGATTTATGTAATTGATACTGCATGCATGAAGTATCTATGAAATATACGTATTTATCCAAACAACTCAACTACAGCTGAACCAAAAAAAAAGAAAAAAAAGAGAAATCTTAACCCCTTCAGAAGGTAAAAGATCTCATTCTTCTGAAGGCACTCATTCTTTAAGAATTGTAGCGCGAGATGACATCATTGGTTAATTCGAAATTTCATAACCATATATGGTAATGTACTTTTATATATATATATATACAAAATGATACGGATAAAAACTAAATATTATACTTTAAAAATGAGATTATTTTTTTAATTATTTCGTTTCGTTTACAATCACAATTATTATTAGTCATAAATATAACATCTTGGAAATATAATCTGGTTAAATTAAGTTAACAAAAGATTGCACATTCGTTGTTCGTGATTGCACAATTATTTACAACTAACTCGTTTTATAATTACTTTACATCGAAAATTTAAAAGTCCATGTTCTTGTTTATTTTCATGTATTATTCTTTTTTATCTTTATTTCTACTTAGCTATAAAAATTAGTTTCTAATAGCTATAAAAATTAGTTTAATCAAATCAGCCTATAAGGTATGTAACAGCGAAATTTAATTTGGGGTCGTTATATCTTGGAAGGCACTGATTGTAAATTAAAAATTATTTCCATTACTAAAACCACTGCAATCAAAATGGTGTGCTGCAGTGACTCAGTAGCTTCACGCCACTTTTCGTTAAGATCAAAAACATGAAGAATACTTTGCTGCGACAATGTTTGGGAGGGGCATAACACATTCTTTCACACTGGCTTGCTGGAGTTCCGTGGATGAGGACGTTGTTGCACCATCATTCTTCCCGGTACCTTGCCCTGAGTGGGGCTTTACCAGATAGATAGAAGCAGCCGGGTACATTCGTCGTGGTCTTGAAGCATGACCAAGCAGAAGACCACATCAATATTTAGCCTGTCACATCAGATATATCATTTCAGTTGGAGGACATTGGGATCATATGTCCAGATTTAATATCCCTAGATATCTTTAGCAAATACGACGAATTTTCAGATAGGCCGGGATTCGAACTAACTACCTTCCACTATTGAGAACGATATCATACGTCCTTCTGCTGGTGTGACATGGATATGGAGAGAAGGATGCCAGCTCAGATGTGACTTCATCATATGACCGTGACTCAAAATTACGAGGCAATTGGTGATGGGCCAAACCCGTTAACTAAAGGTACAGTCCAGGACTCGTCTGCACCGCTATGTATCGATGTAGTTAAAAAGAGCTAAGCATATTAAACGTTTTTTAGGCTTTAATAGCCTTCCACTGGGAAAATGAGTTGAAAGGTGGGTGTCATCTTAATAGCTTTATGAATTTTTCTGTATTTAATTTGAATATGAATTTTTTCCTATTTAATATCCTTTTGTTTTGAGGAAAATAGATTATAAATGATAAACTCAATTTCCTTAACAATGGTAGCATTTTGCTTATGAAATGTTTATATTTTTTACGAATTATTATATTTGTCCATATGCAGGCGATAAGAATTTTTAATATTAAAGCCTAATTATTTTTTGGATCTTGGATCTGAGTTCCTTACAGAGCAGGCTTTTACTTTTTGATCTGTATTGACGCCGCCATGGGAAGCAAATGACTGTGTTGACTAAAAAGCTCAGTAGAGCTGTGTAGGCAATCAAGCTTTTTCAGCTTTTTGTCCATCGCTTGATTACCTTTTAAATGTTTCAGCACTTGTGTCTATTTTTATTTATGTAGTAAATAAAATAAAATTATTTTTGCTCTACTCTTAATTTTAATTGAATAATTCCCACTATTTCTTACAGTTAATAAAAGAATTTTAGTTGATAGCATCAGTCACCCACCCTGTTTAGTAATCAGCGTGTCTGACTGCGGATAGAAAGGCCCTGGGTTCAAGTCCCGATTCGGGCATAGATGTACTTGGTCTCTCTCTCTTGGCTATGTTCTTTCCTTGTATGAATGGGTTACGAATGGTTGTCTACCTTATAAATGGTTATTTATGACATGTATGTATTGAGGAAGTCGGAATACACATCAAATTATGGTTCAGTTGGAAAAGTGGAACAGCGTACACCATAATGCCAGCATAGATGGCACAAGAGAACAACAATAATTGATTAAATTATATATATGTATGTATGTGTGTATGTATATATGTATGTATGTATATATGTAAGTATGTGTGTATGTATTTATATATATGTGTGTGAGTATGTATATATGTATGTAGGTGTGTATGTATATATGTATGTATGTAGGTGTGTATGTATATATGTATGTATGTAGGTGTGTATGTATATATGTATGTATGTAGGTGTGTATGTATATATGTATGTATGTAGGTGTGTATGTATATATGTATGTATGTGTGCGTATGTTACCGTAAAAGAACGAAATAGGAGAATGTCGACATCCACCAGTGAATGTCAATGCACAACAAGTACGTCGATGAAAGACGGAATATTACATTACATTCTTGTACATTCGGACCTTCATCGGTGCATGTCGACAGTTACAAATATGCACCGGGGGAGGTCGAAAAGGGAAGATCCGTGATCAACTAAGAGCCATCTGGCTGTCTTCAGTCGAATCCCACTGAATATTGCTGATCAGCTTTGTTAGTCTTATGCAAGACTTGACAGTGCAAGCAAATTTTCCTAAAGTTTTTCCCGGTTCCTTAAGTTGAATAAATACTGCTATGAATCGTGATATTTACCATTCATTGTTAGCTAGAGAATAGGATACCGATTTTAAGAGCGATTTTTCATTATTCGATACCAGCCATTGAACAAAGAGGGATGAATATTGCTCTTCTGTAGGGTATTTATCGGTGCTTTGCAGATTTTCTGGGGTTCGTACTTTGAGGTACTAAACTACACATGCTTAAAATGAATTTTCTATGTAGAGAAATTTGCTGTTTGAAAATTGAAATGTCTTACCAGAACTTTAAACTAGTGAGCCCCATTGTTTCATTTAGTTGTTTTACAAAATATTCCATTATAAAATAAATTTGTTATATGAATATGAAGCTTGAAAAAAGATTAAAATTAAAACTAATTTATCCTTTAAAAATGGCTGAGCTCTGATTACATATTTTTATTTACTTATCAAAACTTTTCTCTGATTAAAAATACTAATGCTAAAAACATTTTATGCCATTATATTTAAACAATATACAAGAATTATCCGTCTATATTTCGAATTCTTTACTTAAAAAATTCGATGCATTATTTTGAAGCTTAAGGGCTTCAAAATATAAATGTTGTATTCATGTATAATCCTTTTTTGTAATTGTAAATAATTGTTAAATATAATATAGTTAAAATGCCAATTCCTTGTATTATTAATATATTAAACTATTCTACATGGGGCCACTTATTTTAATTTAATACACTATGAAGATAGTTGTTTATCATTAGTCTTCTCCCATCGCGAAGTCATCGACAAGCCGAAGAGGGCCTAGTTTTCTGTTTTTGATATGTATTCCTGTTCTTGCAGTTTTTTAATTTCTGCTTTGAAGAAAGGGGTGTCATTCATATTTTCAAGATGGTCTTCAGGGATATTCTGAATTCGTATTTGCATTGGAAACCGGGAATAAAATATCAAACAACTTCACTAGCTGTTATTTAGTGAAGAAGATAAATTAAATCGCTCTCGAATAAGAATTAATTTCGATTGCAAATAATTTGAAAATAGATATTAATGGCATGCAACCTGAATTGGCAGTAAGAATTTTATTATCTCTCACTGATTTGGAGTCTCCTCAAGAAAATGTAAAAAATTATGAGATAACTGGTGCGATTCCCAAATTCTACTCTGTCGAATGTGCGAAGTCCGTCTCTTCATAATAATGGACATAAAGTGCGTGATAGTCACATTGCTGATGTCAATACTTTTTATACCAGATTGCCATTTAATTTTAATAAGATTCATTATTTAGTTCCTAAATATACTGGGGAGAAAAATGAAAATATCAAATTGTGGCTTCAGAAATTTGAAGCGTTCCAATTAAATTTAATTTATCAAATATTTAGAAATTTATTTTTGCACAAAGAGAGGTGTTGTTACATTGTCATTTGCTAAAAGCGAAAGTAATATCCGTTGCTAGTCTGAATTGGAAATTGCTTTAATATCAGTATTTGGCAAACAAGTTAATTCAGCAGAAATTCATGACTCAATAAATCGTCGAAGATTAAATAATTGCATATTTTTTAATTATGAGAGAAATTGTCAGTCGATGATATGGCTCTAATTCATTATGTCATTCAAGGCATTAATGATTCTCCCCAGAATAAACCAATCTTGTATGGTGCCACTAATTTAGTAAAATTGAAAACAAAATTAAAAATGTATGAAGAAATTCTAAAAATTTGCCAAAAGGTGAAAAACAAAATTACTGTTGTAGAGTAAACAACTAAGAATGAAACTTAAACCAAAATTCAGACTATTCTTATTAGCTGCTTTAAATGTAGAAAAAATGGATCTAAATCGATTAAAATTGAAGAGATAAAAATAAGAGATTAAAGTGCTTTCGTTGTAATTTTTTTGGCGATAAAGCCAATGATAATAAATGTTACACTCCTATATATAATCACTTAAATCAACAGTTCTTGCTCTTAACAAAATCACATCACTTTTCGACAAGACATGAATAAAATAATTATAATCTTTGGTATTTCGATAGATGCTCTCATTGACACCAGAAGCCATGCAACTTTATTGCGAAGATCTATACCGTCAAACTGAATTTTCTGAACTGATCAATTTGTAATTAACACTGAATGGATTTGGTAGGTCTAAAGTAGAGCCTCTTGGTTCATTTCAGACAATATAGAAATCGATAATAATATTTCCTCTTCAGCAGTTTACGTTATTTCCCAACATCAGATGAGTTCACTCTTAATTATTGGAACATAATAATTACTCAAGGAACATTAACGGTCAATAAATATGGTATTTTATTATGTAATAGAGAAAATAATAATTTTTTTGTGCATTTAGTTAATGCTGTTTACAATACATCAGACACTGATTTAAATCACATACTTGACAAAAAATGTAAACAAGAAGTACACAATTTAATTATCAACTACAAACTCAATAAGATGCGAACAACAGAGATGAAGATGTCTATTATTTTAAAAGATGATATCCCAGTTTGCCAACAATTTCCTTTGCAGACTTTATGAAGCCTTGGTCAAATATTAAATAATTTTCATGAAATTATTATTTTGTGTATAATATATATATATTGTGTCTATTGCTGTACTATTCCTATATATATCATTATTGCAGAAGAAATTTCCTTTTATATCTAACATTCTTCTTTAGCATTACTCTAAGAATTAGAGTGTATCTGTTTAAGTATTTTTCTTGTGTAAGATTACTTATGTATTATATCAAGATCTTTGCGATGCATTCACATATGATAAGAATAAACAAGATGGAAGGAAAATGCTAGCAACAACTGAGAATTTAAAAGACGAAGAAGATGATTCATCAAACATCTTACTGCCAATTCAGGTTGCGTGCCATTAATGTCTATTTTTAAATTCAAACATTCAATTCAAACAATATTAATTTCAAACATTCAAGAAGATATGACGAATCTTCACAACATTGAACAACATGACTCCTTCAGCAGCTGTTGAATAAAAAGACAGATGAATTCAAAAATTCTATTTTGTTAATTATTTCTCTTGTTGGTTTAACTTTCCTCTCTTTCTTTGAATTTTACAGTTTCAGTTACTCTCGTCGCCAGGAGGACCTGAGCATTTTGAATGGCCGAGTGTGAGATATGGAGTACCTGATGTCACACCTCAACATCATGACATCATCAAGGGCTTGTTACTTCAGCAGCGATCCTGGTGTCAATTGTTAGAAAAAGAACTACAAATGATAACAGAAGACTGTTATGTTAAGACGTATTTTGAGTCTGAAGTGTTTCGAAATATAAATGTAATATTTATAATTCTTTTTTGTAATTATAATTGTAAATAACTGTAAATTGTAAATAATGTTTAATATACTATAGTTAAAATACCAATTTGTTGTATTATTAGTATATTAAACTAATTCACACACACACACACATATATATATTCCTGTTATCTTCATACAACATTATGCATAAATACTACTGACTTCGTAAATTTTTTGCAAAGTATGAAAAAAATATTTAATTGGATTTTAAAGATGGCAATATTACATATTTACATAGCATACCATGGAATAAAGTTATTTACAGCATTATCTGTAGCAACCGTTGTGAGGGCGCGCCAGTCAGCGAGAAGAAGTGAAAGCGTGGGCGAGGAGAAGGAGGGACAGAGAACTGGGAGAAAAGCAGAGATCTCCGGACGATCAGAATGTGACAGTATCAAAAATATGTATTTACCATTTTATGTTTTGTGTTAGTCCGTTAATGTTATAATAAATATTTGTGCGTGTTCATAATTCATGTTAATTCTCTTATTTAACACCACTGAAGTTTTCTGCAGCTCTAAAGCGTTTTAAGTCACGCTTGGTACGTTACAATGGTGGCAGCGGTGCCATGCCACAAAAAGGAAATAAAAAAAAGGTCCATCATACGAAGCGGGTGAGTGATGTTTGCCAAATATATATATTTTATTAGTTGGGATCCTCTATTAAGATATCAAAATAAAAAATATTGTTTTTAGAAAAAGTATGCTTAAGTTTTAATAATATGATTATTAATTTAATAAGGATCTGTGTTTTCTTGAACAGTAATAATTTTGTGTACCACGTCAGTGATACATGCTAAAACTGTTTGCGTCAGCAAATGAGTACAAATGTCTGCGTCAGCAGAACTGATTTGAATAATTTGAGAGTGTGGTATATAGGTATCACGCCAGTGATAAGTATTATACTGTATAAAATTGTTTACATGAGTAAACGAAACTAAATTTTTACGCCAGTAAAAATAAATTAATTTCTTTGTCAGCAGTACTGAATTTAGCTGTATGATTGAAGTGTGTCACGCCAGTGATAATTATTTTGAGGTATAAAACTGTTTACATTAGTAAACGAAATTAAATTTTACGCCAGTAAAAAATAAATTTATGCGACAGCAGTGTTGAATTAAATTCAAAATTGATAAATGATAATATTGTATATTAGAGTGTATTGCTTTTTAAAATTGTTTTTACGTCAGTGAAATAAATTTTATTGTATTGATCCTTGTGTATGTTATGATTATTTTAATTAGTGTTATTATTCTTCATTTATATATGGATAAAGCATTTCTCTAGAAACTGTATGAATTCATATGTTCTTGTTCTCTAATTAAAAAAAAATCGATTTATTTAAAATAGAGTAATACCTAATTGTATCATACGTAATAAAAATTTGTTTTGATTTCGATTTCCGTTTGGAGTCGAGAAGTCTGTGGGTGTGGTTGAAAGAAAAGAACCACAGGAGTAACGAAATCGTTACACATTTTTTTGTTGCTTTTGATTTCTGAAAATAAAATAGAGTAAAGAATATTATTTGATATTTTGTACTTTTTTGTACACTGTCATAAATATTTTCTTTATTATAGAACTTTTGTTTTAAATAAAAAGAGATGAAAGTTTGATTTGAATAAAAATAAAGGGTATATTTATAGAACATATTTTAAAGTTTTGTTTATGTTAATAATTATTATTGTTTAATAGATTGGCATATTTTTAAATAATTTGATTAAAGATTTGAAAAGTAATTAACGTTTGGATTTTAAATCTATTGTTGCAAATTGTGTTTAATGTGAATGTGTATACTATAATAGAAATAACTGTATAAATTAATGCTAATTGGTAATTCATTTGAAACTAAGTTGATCACTATCTATTTTATAACTGAAATGCTATTATTATAAATGAATATATTGATATAAATGTAAAGCGAAAGTATTTGTTTATAATTATTTCCAATTTATGTTTTGGTTTCTTTTTATTTGAAATTCTAAAATGATTGGGTTTTAATTCACTGTGTGCTTATTTTATCATTTTAATGAGTCATTTCCGCAGTAATTCAATTAGTGATTTTTAGTTTGAAAATCAAAACTTTGTCAGAATTTGTTATTCTTGAAAGTTTAATTTAATAAATTCACTAAGACGTATTAAAATATTTAGCATTAAATATGACTTACTTCGCGAAAGGAAAAAGTCAGATCTTTTAGACTTGGCTTCAGAGTTAGGTATCGCGTTGGAACCTGATGTCACGAGAGTGAAAATCCGAGAGCTCATTACTGGAAGTGCTTCATATGATGAAGAATTTACTAAAGCATTGTTAGAAACAATCATCAATACCAGAAAAGAGTTAGAAGCAAATGAATTGGTTAAGAAAGAAAGAGAGTTGGAAGCAGAGAAGTTGCGATGTGAAAATGAAGTAAAAAGCAGCAAATGGAATTTGAACTGGAGAAATTGCGAATAGAATCAGGTCTTTATGTGCCGAAAACAGAAAGATTAGGGCCAAATAATATACAGATGGAACTTACCAAGTCGATGCCTCGTTTCGATGCACAGGAATGCGATATTCTGTTATATCTTTCATTATTTGAAAGACAGGTCAAAAGGATAAAAATCGAAGAAAAGGATATGGTTTCATATCTGTTACCTCTTATGTCGTCAGACATTGTGGAATTAATTGCCAGAATTCCAGAAGAAGAATTCGGAAATTATGAATATGTGAAAGAGGTATTATTAAAGAAATTCAAAGTGAATGCAGAAGGATTTCGGCAAAAATTCGTTCAGCACCAACGAAACCCCGATAAGACATGGCGAGATTTTGTTTACGAAGTGACAAACTATTTCCAGGGTTGGATCGACGGACTGGAAATAACTGATTTTGAAGGACTTAAGGATCTTATAATCACCGACCAAGTTAAGAAAAGAGTTCCTATGGAAATAAGAGACCATTTCGTCGATGAATGGGGAAAGATAGGGAAACCATCACTTTTAGCTGACAAGCGTGATGAATACGAAAGTGTACGCAAGTCATTTAAGAAGCAAACAGGTGCACTACCTAAAGTTCCGACCCATATTTATAACAAATATCCATTACAACGGGACAGCAGAAGGTATGAGAATTATGGAACGTCTCGTACCGAAAACAAGCGTGTGAATTTCAAGTCTCAAGAAGAAATTTCTAAAACTCGTCCTAAATATGTGTGCTATTTTTGTGGTATGGACGGACATGTGAAGAAGTTTTGCCCAAAACTTTCAAAAAACAAAACTGAACAAGATGTAAAGAAGAAGTTTAACATAAATAGAGCTGCAGTGGAGATCCGTGAAGAAAAGGAGGAAACAAAGCAATCGGGAACGGCTGTAGTGGCCAAAGTATTGGCTCACAAACGAAACATAATTGGTGAAAATTTCTGTAATTTAGAAAGAATACAGATAAATGTTAATGGAAAACGAGCAACCGCCCTGGTAGATTCAGGAACTGAAATCACGGTGGTTAGAAGTAATCTGGTAAAAGATTTCACTTTAGAAAACAAGCCATCCATTTATATAAAAGGAATTTTCGGACCTGCAGAGAAATGTCCTTTAGTAAACATACCAATGAGTTTATATATAGGAGGTACGGGTGACGTCGTGCATCAAGATGTTCTCTGTGCAGTTGCTCCTTCCCTCGTTGAAGACGTTCTCTTGCCGCCAGAAATCAAAAATGTGCTAATGGGAACTATTGTTTCTGAATCGAAAATATCCGTAATAGACAATCCCAAAGGTGAATGTGAAGAATTTGATGATATACGCAAAAACAAGAAATGGAAGATATCGTTACTGACGAATTTACAATGAATGAAGCTTGTGTTGCAAAATTGGAAAAAGCTCCGGTGAAACTTACGAAAACTGAAGAATTTCTCAAAGAACAAGAAACTTGTAAAGATCTAGAGGAAGCAAGGAAAAATGCAAAGGAGGAAAAGGGAGGATTTTATTTCAAAGATAAATTTTTGTTCCATAAAGAAAAAATTTTGGGAGAAACAACAAACCAATTAGTTTTACCAAAATGCCGAAGAAAGGAAGTTCTAAAACTAGCTCATTGCTCTGTATTTGGTGGTCACATGGGAGCAAAGAAGACTGCTATGAGAGTAAGATATTCTTTTTATTGGACTGGTCTTTCAAAAGACATAAAGAATTTTTGTGAAGCTTGCAAAGACTGCCAATTAACAAGGAAAATTAAAGTTAAAGATAGAGCTCCTATAACTCCTGTAGCAAGACCTGAATTGCCATTTCAAGTGGTAAACGTGGATATGATAGGACCAATTGAGCCACCGAGCTCAAAGGTCATAAATACGTTCTGTGCCTGGTAGATCAGCACACAAGATGGGCTGAAGCTGTTCCATTAACAAGTCTTACAGCCAAAGCAACATGTGAAGCTCTGTTGTCAATATTCATGAGAACTGGAGTGCCTAATGTCATTGCATCAGACAATGGGACTAATTTCAACTCTGAGCTAACTAAAGAGTTTGAAAAGAGAATGGGATCAAGTCCGAGATTTTCTACGCCCTTGTATCCGCAATCCAATGGACTAGTGGAGCGTTTTAACCAAACTTTAAAACGAATGCTGCATCATGTCATTCTCGATGAACCTCGAACATGGCATACCAAAATTCCTTTCATTCTCTGGGCTTACCGAGAAGTGCCAAATAGTACCACTGGTGTTGCTCCATTCCAGCTGTTGTATGGGCGCAAACCTGAAGGTCCACTCTCAATTCTAAAGAATACATGGACTGGAGAGTTAGAAGGTCTTCAACATGATACAACTCCGATTTCAGTATATATGGAAAACCTCAAAAGGAAATTGGAAGATGCTGCTTTGAGAGCCAAAATAATCTCTCAAATCAAACAAGATAAGATGGCGCATTATTATAACTTGAGATCTAGTTCAAAGACATTTAAACCAGGTGACAAAGTTATTGTCCTTCTTCCAGACTCTAAGAATAAGTTATTAGCTCGCTGGCAAGGTCCAGGGACCATTACAAAAAGAAAAACGAACATTCATTTCTTGTTAAAATGCCGGATAATAGTTTTAAACATGTGCATCAAAACAAGATTAGAGAATTCATCGCTGAATCGAACACCGTCAATGTTATCTTCGAGGGAGAAGAAGAGTTTGGGGATGTTCAAACCGTGCCAACTAATCATGCTGAAAGATTATTCCATGAAAATCTATATTACTTAAAGATGTGTAATTTGACAGATATTCAGCAAATTCAATTGATAAAGCTTCTTAGAAAGCACGAGAAACTGTTTACAAGACCCTTGCAACCAGTGAAGGTTGGAGAACATAGGATAGAACTTTTATCCAATACCACCCGACACAAACCACATTCTTACAGTGTTCCTATGTCATATCGAGCAGAAGTAAGCAGACAAGTTCAAGAACTTCTTGATTTAAACCTGATCGAGCCATCCGAAGCTGAGATAACTTATCCAATTGTGTGTGTAGCAAAGAAGGATGCATCAATCAGAATGTGTGTGGACTATAGAGCTCTAAATGCAATTACAAAGGTTGCGAGTTTCCCCATGAAAGATATGAAGGAAATGATATTTACTGCGGGTATGGCTCAATATTTAACTTGTCTAGATTTACAAAAGGGGTATTATCAGATAAAAATGAATGAAAATTGTAAAGAGCTGACTGCTTTTTCCACTCACGATGGAATATACCAGTGGAAAGTTATGCCTTTTGGGTTATCTGGTGCATCTGGTACATTCCAGAGGGTTCTAAACCAGGTATTGAGGGATCACTCTTCATATGCTCAAGCATATATTGACGATATAGTCGTCTATTCGAAAACCTGGGATGAACATTTATTACATTTAAAAATGTCCTTACAGAGTTAGAAAATTACAAATTTTCTATCAAACTCGAAAATGTACCTTTGCAGCTAAGGAAATAAAATTTTTAGGTCATAAAATAGGAAACGGTAAACACGCACCCGATAATGATAAAATTTTAACCATAAAGAAATTGAAACGACCAACCACCAAAAAGGAGGTTAAATCAGTTTTAGGATTGATGGGGTTTTATCGAAGCTACATTCCAAATTTCGCAGAATTAGCCTCGCCGTTAACGGAGATAACTAAAGGGAAAAAGTCAAATAATGTTAATTGGGGAAAAAGAGAAGAAGAATCTTTTCAGCACTTAAAAAATTTGCTTTGTGAAGTAACTGCATTGTCGACCCCCGACTGCAGTAAACCTTTCCAGATTCATTCGGACGCATCTAACTATGCAATTGGTTGTTGTCTCACACAAAGGGATGTTAAGAATAATTATAGACCTATAGCCTTTGCTAGTCAAAAATTTAATAATACTCAGAAAAACTGGTCGACGATAGAAAAGGAAGCATATGCGGTTTTATTCGGTCTGAAAAAGTTTGACAAATGGCTACACGGTACAGTGGTCGAGATCGTTACTGACCACAACCCTTTAAAATTTTTGATTGAAACTACTCCTAAGAGTCCCAAACTAACAAGGTGGGCACTAGCGTTACAAAGATGGAATTACAAAATAATTCATCAACCTGGTATTTTCCATCTTGGGGCAGATGCTCTATCCAGGTTAGAAATGAACGAATAAGATTTTTTTTATGTTATCTCTTAATGTTTATTATGTATTCTAATAATAATTCTTGTTATGTATTTGAAAATGTATAATATCTGTATGCAAATGATTGGTAAGTTGAATTTGTTGTCAATATTTTCTGGATCCCACTAACTTTTAAGTATTTAATAAGTTTTTTTTTTTTCTTTTGGCAAACATCAACTCATGTCAATGGTTTATTAATTTCAACTTTTATATGGGACTAAACAATGTTTTTTTTTGTTTCTATCTGCAAGTGAATAATTCCATATCAAGACTGTTTAAGTAAAACAAGCCTCTGCAGAAGCTAGTTTTACTCTTGGCGGCGGCGTGTGAGGGCGCGCCAGTCAGCGAGAAGAAGTGAAAGCGTGGGCGAGGAGAAGGAGGGACAGAGAACTGGGAGAAAAGCAGAGATCTCCGGACGATCAGAATGTGACAGTATCAAAAATATGTATTTACCATTTTATGTTTTGTGTTAGTCCGTTAATGTTATAATAAATATTTGTGCGTGTTCATAATTCATGTTAATTCTCTTATTTAACACCACTGAAGTTTTCTGCAGCTCTAAAGCGTTTTAAGTCACGCTTGGTACGTTACAACCGTGTTAAAATCAATATGTAAAAGCTTTGTTTTTATATGGCTAATTGTAAATAAAAAAATCTTTTACTATTGAAAGAGGAAAAAATCCGTTGGAATCCATCCAACGAAAATAATGTATTAGATAGAGGAATTACACGACGCTGGTACACAAGGAAATATATGTCATTTTTATAAATATTCTGTGAGCCGGAGAAATAAACTCTATATAAAAATGCCAATTCTTTTCGTTAAAATGTAACAACAAATCAAATTAGATATTTGCGGTGCAAAATTGTGTGTGTGCTTTACTTCTTTTGTGCCTGTAATGTTGGAGCATGACATATAGATAAGTATACAATTAAGAAGTCACATATGGGTTGGTGTGCTATGGTCTATTTTGTGAAAGGTCCCAGTTGTGAATCCGTCTATTCGTAAGGACAGGAAGACATATTGAATTTTGTTTTCTGCATGTATGTTTGTGAGGGCATAGCATAGAAGTTTTCTAGATCTTTCTCCCTTCTGAAAGATGCATAGGATACACTATGGCTGCATGAACTTCTCGATAGCTAAGTAGGAGCAATAGGGTCTGTCTCTGCCATTCCGTGCCCAACCACAGAGTTCAAAAGTTGAGAAGAGTAAAATGGACTGAATAAAAAAATCAAATAAACAAAGATCCAACAGATAATAAAGAAATCACGGGATCTTTAAAAAATTTGATTAAAGAAATAAAATTGGTCACAACAAAAAATTAATGTTATTTGAATTTTTAAATTAATTAAAAAATTCTGAAGCCCGGTGGCTTAGTCCTATCGTTTCACGCTCCCAAGGCACAGGTCCGAGGTTTGATTCTCGGGCAAAGCAAGGTTGACTCAGCTTTTCATCCCTTCAGTGAGTCGGTAAACTGAGAACCAAACATGCTTGGGAACTAAGCACTTGGGGTTTCACGTTAGGCTGAACACCTAATCGGGACATATGCTTAGCACCCCAGGGCCTCTTTCTTAAACTCTCTCTGTGGCACGACAGCCCACGTGGGCCAAAGCCTACAGCGCCCACCTCTGTTTTCTCTGTCAAGAAAACAGAGGTGGGCGCTGTAGGCTTTGGCTTACGTGGGCTGTCGTGCCACAGAGAGAGAGTTTAAAAAAGTTTCTGTAAAGAATAATTAAAGCAGTAAAAATAATCGAATTTCGTGAGCTATAGACTTCAAACTTTAGAGATACTACTTAGTGTTACATAAATACTTCTCTTCATAAATGCTGAGTTCATAATCCGATGCGGAATGTACAGTTGGCGGGGATGAACTTTGGCTTAGGTTTACTTTGTCTGGGTCAATGGGCAGAGAGTCTTTAATACTGAGAGAGGAGCCTCCTTAATAATCAATATAAGATGTAGATAATATACAAATGGACTTTATTTCCAATTTATGGCACATACATAAACAAAATACCTTTATAATTAATTTTACTGTTATTAACTACAAATTACATTTTTTGATAATTATAAAATCTTAGTTGAAACATATAAGCTTAGTAATGTGTTATTTAAGAAGCATAAGAATGCTTAAAAAGAGCTAAAAATAGGTAGAAGAAAAATTCAAATTTGATTTTAAATTCTTTTACCTTTTGAATGAATTAATAACAAAATGGTTATTTTCTTTACGTTAAAGATAACATGAAAAGTTTCCAACAAGCTTGACAAAAACGTCAAAAAAGAACATTTGTAAAATAATTTTAATATAGATATAAATTAAAATATAAATTTTTCGAGTTACTTTCCTTTGAGTGTCAATAGTAGGAGAAAAATATTGGTACAATTTTAATCCCAAAATGTTCAGCAGGTGTAGTTGGTATTGCGAACTAAGAAAGTTGCGCCTTAAAATTCATATTATTCTAAGAATGACTATTTTCGATCTCGCCTTATTGAAGTTTGCCTGGTGTAAAATCATACTCATAGGAGGATTCATCCTGAAATAAGAGTCTTATTAAAAGTGCCCTTTGGCTGAAATATTTATGTCCAGTGGCAAATTGATCCCCAACGAAAGGAAAGAGTTTCGCCTAGGATACGTTAGAAATATTTTATTTAAAGAGTTCTCTTTCTGGAAATGAGATACTGTACAACCGTAGAAATCGGAAACTATTTTCAGATATTCTAGGAAAATGTATAAACTCAGCTTCCATTTATTTTCTAGCCGTTAATAAGTTCGATGTACGACTAGTTATTAACGATTGAAAATTCTTATGACTTGGATTTTCCTAGAAAATATATAAGATTAATTTTCTGTATACTACGAATGCTAAATTTGCCTGAGTTTGGTACAAATGATTGCGTGCGTATGAGCATTGTGCATTAACTTGCATAGATAGTTTTGAAACTTAAAGGGAAATTAACAACTTAAAATTGCCTATTTTAAATCAAATTATTCAGATTTTCAAAATAATATTATTATTAACTGTTTTTCAATTTTTCTGTATTCTATTTCGATTGCCTCCCAACTTGTTTAATGGTCAGCGTGCTTGACTGCAGAGAGCGAGGTCCCTGGTTCGAGCTTGGATGTTCTTTCTATCCTGTCTTTGCCCTTTCCTTGTGCGAATGGGTTGTGTGAATGAGTACCTATTATATATAAAAGGGTACCTATGACATGTGTGAATTGAGAAAGTCGGACTCCACACTAAAACAGGGTTCGTTTGGAAAATATGAGCAACAGCTCTCAGAATGCCATCCTAGCTAGCACATTATGTTTTTCTGCTTCTTCTGAAAAAAAGTTTCTTTTTTACGAACATATTGATAGTTGAAAATGTACTGAATATTTTTTGTTTAATTGCGTATCTTATATATAACATGTCTCTCAATAATATTTTTAGCGAATCATTTAAATTTATAAAGAACTTCTTTAGCCAAAAAGAGATCAATCGTTCCTTAGGAATACATAAGCAGAATTATCATTTCACATTCTTGGCTATATTAGAAATTATAAAACTAAAATTAAAAATATTATATATATTTAGTATATTTATGTTAAAATCAGTACGTTTATCAGGAATATTACACATAAGGTGAAATAATTCATTCTAAAAACATATGCAGGTTTTATTTTGACCATATACTAAATATTTTTTGGCCAAAAATGAATTTAATCGAAACTCAAAATCAAATCAAAACTCAAAAGAAATAAAGAGATAGAGATGTATAACTTTCGGTTGCCGATTATGATGATACCGATAATAATATCTATTATTCAATAACACAATTTCTCCATGATTCGCATATTTCGTTAAATGTTCTTACTAAAGTTTAATTATCATAAAAAAATTACTGTAAAAAATACAAAAATTGATCGAAAAGAATACAAAATTTTTGAGAAAATAAATTTACAAATTATTATTTATTTATTAAATGCGAAATTTATACAAGAGTCAAATATCTATTATCATAATATGAGGGTAAAGTAACTAAATATTGATTTGATATAGTAAATATATACATTTTTGATAAATATTATGTATTGATTATGAGAAAAAATTTGAAAACTTTACAAAATAATTATTAATATAACTCATATGTATTTCCAACAATTTATATTATTATTTTCCCAGCAAAAATAAGGTTTCCTGTTTGAAATATTTTTATCGATTATTGAGTTTCTCTGGGTTTTTTTTTCGACACAAGTGGCAAAAAAATAAAAATAATCTTGTGTATTTCTTTTCTTTAAAATATGTACTTTAAAATTGCATGCGACTGCAGAATTTTTATTTTTAATCGAGTTATTCGAAGATAAAGTTTTAGCCTGAGTGCAGAAATGCAAGACTTTTCGTTTGTTAGGCTTTGACAATGTGTAATTTTATAACCTAGAGGCCAAAAGCCTTGGTGAGACATTTTAAAATCCACGGCATAAACTAACTTCCGTTTTGATTTTTCATAGTTAGAGAACCGTATTCACGTATCTCAAGGGAGGAAACCCAGAAAACTCCTAAACACCTTCTTAGACAGACGTGCAAGCTGAAGTCAGAAGCGTAGCATCCTTCTTATTTTGTTCAGGGATTTAATTCACTATCGTATGCCCCAAGGAGCACTGTCCTACTACAAAGCCCTGCTAAGACCCTGAGCAAATCGTATTTTTGTAGTTTCCTGAGTTCTTGGATGAGCCTCTGAGCAAACCGTCTTTCTTTTTGCAGTTTTCATAGTTCCCTGAGCAATCTATCATTTTTTCATTGTTGAAAATAACATAATCACTAGCATGGTCAAACTATGCATCAGTACCTGCGTTTAATCACACAGCCCCTGTTGAAATCAGTAGATATTTATTTTTATCTTTATTACATGCATAATTGTCGAGATAAACGAGCTCCTGTGGCTTAGTATCTTCACACCGCTTCACATTAAGATCAGCAAAGTGAATCATAATTTTGCCGCGGGCAATGATGGTGAGGGTGACAACTGGGTTGCAATTATTCCGTGGGTTAGGGACGTAATATTGACATCCAAAGTCCTTCCACTGATAAGGCGGAAATGGGGAGAGGAGGGTGCCAGCTCAGGGATGATCTTGTCACCTGGCCATAGCTCAAAATGACGAGATATTTGCTGATGGGCGAGTATTCTAATCCCGTTAGCTTAAAGGTCCACCCGGATCTCGCATACACCGCTATGTATGTATGTCGCGGTAAATATTTTGAATTTTCCGAGTTTTCTTCTTTACGATATAAGAATAAGACTCACGTTCAAAAACCCTCTTAAAAGACTAAATGAATCGGTTGTTCAAACACTTTACAACGGCTGTTAGCCAATAAGCCATATTGTGCCAAATAATATAATCACTTATACCCAATATCACCTTTAAAAATTAAATATTAACAAATAACGAATCCTTAACACAACAAAAATTATTTTTTATCAAGTACTTAAAAAATCTCTTCTGTTTATGAAAGATAAGACTTCATAGACATTTCTTAAAATACATTATAATTTTATTGGTGGGCATTAAATTTTAAATTACTGTAGATAAAACATTCAAGTATAGCGGCAAACAGTATAAGTCAGAAAGTCTTAATTTATGAGAGCCTTGAATATTTCACACGCATTTTACGTAAATATGTGAATGATATAATACATAAAATGCGCAGAAGTTCTTAATTTAGCTCCAACATTCTGAAATATTAAATATATTACACACTTTTTCTCATCGCAATTTATAACAATTTATCTGTGACATTTCCTTGTTTCAGTTGTACGTGTTAATTTCTATCTCTCTGGCTTTCTATCCGGATACATAAAATATAAAAGATGATACGTTTGTGATAAAAACCTTCTCAGTGAAAATTTCAGTTTTTATTTTTATGTTTATATTGACATTTGTTTACATAAATTGTTCAAAATCCAACGTTTGCAACATATGTTATTAAATATTGTATACGTCAAAGCATTTTCTAGTTTTTAAAATTTAATAAATTAAAATTTTATATGGGAATGTATCAAGCAAAGATTCTATTAAATTACTTTATTGTATTGTATTGTATTGTATTGTAATGTGTGTGTGTGTGCGTGTCTGTGTGCGTGTGTGTGTGTGCGTGTCTGTGTGCGTGTGTGTGTGTGTGTGCGTGTCTGTGTGCGTGTCTGTGTGCGTGTGTGTGTGCGTGTCTGTGTGCGTGTGTGTGTGCGTGTCTGTGTGCGTGTGTGTGTGTGTGTGCGTGTGTGTGTGCGTGTGTGTGTGGGTGTGCTTGTTGTGTGCGTGCGTGTGTGTGTGTGTGTGCGTGTCTGTGTGCGTGCGTGTGTGTGTGTGTGTGTGTGTGTGCGTGTCTGTATGCGTGTGTGAGCACGGTTATTAAGAATACTACAAATCTTACAAATTTTGTTTTCCGAAATAATTATTTTCTAAAATTTTATTTACTTTTATTCTATTTGAGAGGCGTAAATTTCTTGAGTTTGTTTCAGCTTTAAATATATTATTTTTGTTTATATTGCCTTAAATAAATTCGCATTCCCAGTCACAATCTTTTATTATCTAATATGAATTTTTCTAGCATTACAAGGAAAATACGTTTAAAAATTAAACTAATTAACTAAGTTCATTAATTCTCTATTAAAATTTTAAAACTCTAATGAAAGTTTAAACTCAGTTCATTAATGCTCTATAAAATTTAACATGTTTGGTTAATTTCAGAAGAGATAATTTCTATAGAAATATATTAAATTTATGTATCATTTGGATATTTATAAAATATTTGGTGTTTGAATGAATTACAATTTCACCATCCAATTAATGAACCAATTTCTAAGAATTTATATATTTATATCAATTTAACAAATCAGAATTTATATAATTGTATCAATTTTATATATAATTATCTCAATGTAAAATCGCGAAATCAAATATATTTAGTTAAATTTTATGTCATTTTTACTGCTTTATAAAACGAAATGTTCCTCTTTGTTTAAGGATTGGAGAATGTCTTTTTTCATATAAATATACTTTTGAGTTTATAGTATTAATAAATCTAATAATTAATATCTAGTCTAATTATATAACTAAAAGTCTAAATTAATTGAATGAAAATGTAAAATCTTTCATTAAATGTATAACTATTGTCTAAACTATTTCACTTTTTTATAATAAATTTGAAATCTGATAACTCTTTTTATGATATAGAAAAATTAACCTTGAGTTTTATAAACTTGTGAAGCATATTAAGAATAATATATCACAATTTTATTGTTAAATGTTTTGCATGAAATATATTTGATAACTTCTTAATTACTTTCATTGTAGAGCTTTATCAAAAATATATCATGCGGAAGATATCTTCCGCTAAATATATGTTATCATAATTTCCATGTCAATTTTATAAGCTTTATATATATATAATATATACGACGGTTTTATATCATTATATTGAATAATGTAAAAAAAAAAAATTATATGTATACGTGTACTGAAATATTCGGTAATAAAAGATACAGTTGAATATATATATAAACGGTATTAATATTTTCTGTAAAAATCGTTCAAAAATGCGTAAATAGTATTTTTTTGGAATATATATTACGTATTCAAAAATAAAGAAGGAAATATTCTCATTAAACATAACAGCGCATCTAGATGAAAACTTTTCCGAAAGATGGCGCTGTATCCGTGAGCTGTTTAGAAAAAGCAAACTAATGTGTAACACATTTATTGTGAAAAAAATGATTTTAAAATTTAAAAGCCCTATTTGGCGCATTTCACATCAAAAAGCTGTATTCTGAGAATTTAAGGTGAAGACATTTTTAGTCTCTATAATTATTTACTATAAACTTTTCAAATATTTCATTATTTAGTATATTTTACTTATTTTCCGTAGTGCGGTGTAATCATAAGCTAGTTTTTTTTAATTCTCTAAAAATGAGTAATTTTATTAAATTTCTGGAAAATTCATATAAACCAAAATGTAGGTTTTTTGCCATTTATTCATTTGTCTAATTTATTTAAATTACCATTAAAAATCATTGCTTAGTCCTCGTATATTATCTTCATATAGTAGTGTCTTCAAATCAAAAAATTAGAAAAATTTGTATTTTAGAATGTGAGGAATACTTTAATTTTTAAATTTTTGAAATATGTTTTAAAATAAAATTATTTGACATGAAAATTGTGTTAAGCTTAAAAGAGCTATTTAATTTCGTTTAAATTATTTTTCTTCACTTGATAAATTTTATTCCAGGTCAGATATTTGGTTGCGAAAATACTTGTGCTTTAATTGCCTTTAGTTATTATAATTTTCTTTGATGTTATTATTATTTTTTAAATGTGAAATTTGTATTTGGAAATAAAATTAAATCGTATAAATTTCCTAAATATATAAAATTAAATATAAGATTTTTCTTTCATTAAAGATATGGATAGCATGAAGAGAGTTTTAAGCACTTTTTTGTGTTTCCAACAATGAGCGTAAAAATCTTAAGTGTTTGAAAGGAATTAAAAGACGAGTCACAATTAAAAAATTTCCAAGTTATTATAAAGAGAATTGAAATTTCCCCATCGGAAGTTTTCATCTATATCTTTGCATCAGGCTGCTAAGTTCTGAGTTTTATTAAACTCAGAAGAAGTTCGATCTTTAAAATGAAGTGAAAAAGCCGATTAGAAAGTTGTGAATCAGCAATGATTTAATATTAAAACCATATGAAGATACATACGTGTACATTTACGTTGTTTCGTATTCGAATTTTAAACGAATTAAATCTTGCATTATTTTAAGCGAATTTTAAATGAATAACATCGGCAACAACTAAAAAGATAATTATAAGTATTTTATTATAAGTACTGATTTATAAGTTTATTTATACCGTATTTCTTTTGTGCCCTGGTTATCGACAAATACAATAAATTTGTGGATAACCAGGTTAGTTATCAAAACATTTACTATTATAATTTTTTTAGAGAAAACAAAAGTATCTTTTTTCTGAATTACTTTGAATACTGACTACTTAGGTAAACTGTAAGCATTCTTACTAATCATAAAATGGTTGTTTCTTTCATTACAGTTGAGATCCTGAGTACGCCACTTTATAACGATTCTCATTAGCTTAAGATATACATGACTGTAACGTACCAAGCGTGACTTAAAACGCTTTAGAGCTGCAGAAAACTTCAGTGGTGTTAAATAAGAGAATTAACATGAATTATGAACACGCACAAATATTTATTATAACATTAACGGACTAACACAAAACATAAAATGGTAAATACATATTTTTGATACTGTCACATTCTGATCGTCCGGAGATCTCTGCTTTTCTCCCAGTTCTCTGTCCCTCCTTCTCCTCGCCCACGCTTTCACTTCTTCTCGCTGACTGACGCGCCCTCACACGCCGCCGCCAAGAGTAAAACTAGCTTCTGCAGAGGCTTGTTTTACTTAAACAGTCTTGATATGGAATTATTCACTTGCAGATAGAAACAAAAAAAAAAAAAAACATTGTTTAGTCCCATATAAAAGTTGAAATTAATAAACCATTGACATGAGTTGATGTTTGCCAAAAGAGAAAAAAAAAAAATCGATTTATTTAAAATAGAGTAATACCTAATTGTATCATACGTAATAAAAATTTGTTTTGATTTCGATTTCCGTTTGGAGTCGAGAAGTCTGTGGGTGTGGTTGAAAGAAAAGAACCACAGGAGTAACGAAATCGTTACACATTTTTTTTTGTTGCTTTTGATTTCTGAAAATAAAATAGAGTAAAGAATATTATTTGATATTTTGTACTTTTTTTGTACACTGTCATAAATATTTTCTTTATTATAGAACTTTTGTTTTAAATAAAAAGAGATGAAAGTTTGATTTGAATAAAAAGAAAGGGTATATTTATAGAACATATTTTAAAGTTTTGTTTATGTTAATAATTACTATTGTTTAATAGATTGGCATATTTTTAAATAATTTGATTAAAGATTTGAAAAGTAATTAACGTTTGGATTTTAAATCTATTGTTGCAAATTGTGTTTAATGTGAATGTGTATACTATAATAGAAATAACTGTATAAATTAATGCTAATTGGTAATTCATTTGAAACTAAGTTGATCACTATCTATTTTATAACTGAAATGCTATTATTATAAATGAATATATTGATATAAATGTAAAGCGAAAGTATTTGCTTATAATTATTTCCAATTTATGTTTTGGTTTCTTTTTATTTGAAATTCTAAAATGATTGGGTTTTAATTCACTGTGTGCTTATTTTATCATTTTAATGAGTCATTTCCGCAGTAATTCAATTAGTGATTTTTAGTTTGAAAATCAAAACTTTGTCAGAATTTGTTATTCTTGAAAGTTTAATTTAATAAATTCACTAAGACGTATTAAAATATTTAGCATTAAATATGACTTACTTCGCGAAAGGAAAAAGTCAGATCTTTTAGACTTGGCTTCAGAGTTAGGTATCGCGTTGGAACCTGATGTCACGAGAGTGAAAATCCGAGAGCTCATTACTGGAAGTGCTTCATATGATGAAGAATTTACTAAAGCATTGTTAGAAACAATCATCAATACCAGAAAAGAGTTAGAAGCAAATGAATTGGTTAAGAAAGAAAGAGAGTTGGAAGCAGAGAAGTTGCGATGTGAAAATGAAGTAAAAAAGCAGCAAATGGAATTTGAACTGGAGAAATTGCGAATAGAATCAGGTCTTTATGTGCCGAAAACAGAAAGATTAGGGCCAAATAATATACAGATGGAACTTACCAAGTCGATGCCTCGTTTCGATGCACAGGAATGCGATATTCTGTTATATCTTTCATTATTTGAAAGACAGGTCAAAAGGATAAAAATCGAAGAAAAGGATATGGTTTCATATCTGTTACCTCTTATGTCGTCAGACATTGTGGAATTAATTGCCAGAATTCCAGAAGAAGAATTCGGAAATTATGAATATGTGAAAGAGGTATTATTAAAGAAATTCAAAGTGAATGCAGAAGGATTTCGGCAAAAATTCGTTCAGCACCAACGAAACCCCGATAAGACATGGCGAGATTTTGTTTACGAAGTGACAAACTATTTCAGGGTTGGATCGACGGACTGGAAATAACTGATTTTGAAGGACTTAAGGATCTTATAATCACCGACCAAGTTAAGAAAAGAGTTCCTATAGAAATAAGAGACCATTTCGTCGATGAATGGGGAAAGATAGGGAAACCATCACTTTTAGCTGACAAGCTTGATGAATACGAAAGTGTACGCAAGTCATTTAAGAAGCAAACAGGTGCACTACCTAAAGTTCCGACCCAAATTTATAACAAATATCCATTACAACGGGACAGCAGAAGGTATGAGAATTATGGAACGTCTCGTACCGAAAACAAGCGTGTGAATTTCAAGTCTCAAGAAGAAATTTCTAAAACTCGTCCTAAATATGTGTGCTATTTTTGTGGTATGGACGGACATGTGAAGAAGTTTTGCCCAAAACTTTCAAAAAACAAAACTGAACAAGATGTAAAGAAGAAGTTTAACGTAAATAGAGCTGCAGTGGAGATCCGTGAAGAAAAGGAGGAAACAAAGCAATCGGGAACGGCTGTAGTGGCCAAAGTATTGGCTCACAAGCGAAACATAATTGGTGAAAATTTCTGTAATTTAGAAAGAATACAGATAAATGTTAATGGAAAACGAGCAACCGCCCTGGTAGATTCAGGAACTGAAATCACGGTGGTTAGAAGTAATCTGGTAAAAGATTTCACTTTAGAAAACTTCAGTGGTTTTAAATAAGAGAATTAACATGAATTATGAACACGCACTAATATTTATTATAACATTAACGGACTAACACAAAACATAAAATGGTAAATACATATTTTTGATACTGTCACATTCTGATCGTCCGGAGATCTCTGCTTTTCTCCCAGTTCTCTGTCCCTCCTTCTCCTCGCCCACGCTTTCACTTCTTCTCGCTGACTGACGCGCCCTCACAATGACGTCAGATTCATCCAAGTTCCATTGTACTGTGACGAGGCGTTGTAAATCATACTTTTGGACGAATTCGCTTCTCCCACAAATCATATTCTTCGAGCGGTCAAAAACAAGGTGTAGTTCGCCATCGAATGTCTGAGAATAGTGTCAACGTTCACTTTGTTGATAAGAAGATTTCTTACACTATTAAAAAAATCGAGTGGATTTCACTCAGAAGGAGTGAAATTTCACTCTTTCATTGTCACAAAACTCAATCAATCTTTAAGATAGGAATTCATTCTTTTAAAAGATGCAGATAAACCACTCCTTTTAAGAGGAGTAACAACATATCGTCTAAAGGGGTAAATTAGATAGAAAAAGAGTGAATTTCAATCTTTTATAGAAGTATTTCTGATTTTCAATTTATCTTAACAATTTAGTTCAGAAATTAGGTTTAGAATTTTTTATTTTAAGAAATGCTGTTTTGTTTTCGACAATTACAATATAAAGATATGATTTTTTTATTCAATAATTTAACAGTACAATTGAATATGGCATTTTATAATTACAGTGGTTTTTAAATTACATACATCACCAATCAAATTGTTCAGTCGTGTGTGTGTATTACATTATTTATATCTATTTAGTTTAACTTTTTCAAGAAAAAATAGTCACACTACTTATTTTTCAGTTTAATTTACTATGGGCTCATTAAGTACAAAATTAGCTTTTACCATCATTATTAGTACAACAAATTGTACACAATTTAAAAAATACGTAAATATTTTATATAAGTAAATATATTTATTTTTGAATATTGATAATATGCATTTTGGGAGTTACAAGAGGATAAAGACATATTTACAGATTATTTAAATATTTAAATATCAATGAAACTATGAATGAAATTAAAAATAAGAAGCAAGATTATACAAAAAACATTTTTTTCAATTTCTAATATAGAAAAAAATTAAATAAAAATATGTATGCAGAAATTCTTAATTTTTTGACGTCAAATTAATCTTAGTGATTAAATTTTTTTTAATTTATAGTTTAATCAAACAAAATAATACTTAAAATAAGAATAAAAAGATCGATTATAGTAAGAATGTATTGATCTTGCATATCCAACATCAATGAATCCACTATCCACAGATAAAAATATTTCATATTCAGTTCTTGCTTATGACCACAGCAAAGTTTTGAGTGTTGTTCTCCTTCTAAAGACCTCTTTACCTAATTGGAAAAAAAATTAACAAAATAACTAAAATTTATTATAATAATTAACATAAAATTTAATATAAAATTTAACATAATAATTAAAACTATAATTTCTATAATATTTGTATTCCCTTTCAATGTCTATATAAATTTTAATAACAAAATTTTGTATGAACAGTACTTCTAAAAAATTGAAGGAATTGAAAATTGAACTGCAAGGAGTCAGATATCAACATAATTATATACATTAAAATTATTCTCAGCCTAAAAAATGCTATCATCCTGAATTCTTATTTATTTATTCCATATTATAGGACAAGTTTTTGAATATATGATAATATTCTACGAGCGTAGAATACATGATACTTAGTGAGAAAACAGTCAGCCTCTGAATATCAAATTCCAAATCTATCTGTAATAAAGAGAATAATCACTCATATTAGATTATAATAGAACATGTTACTGTAATTTAAAGCTAGTGTAATTTGTTAAAAAAAAGGTATTCTCATTAATTAATTAAAGATTAGTAACTGAAGTTCGTAAATTAATGATTATCAAGTAGTTCTTAAAATTTTTTGTAAGAATGTAATAAATTATGGATACACAATGAAAGAAATACAAAATATTTTTGGATTTTTTCTTTGTTATGAAGTAGATATAACCCCCACCAAAATTTACAAAATGCATTGCTAAACATTATATATATATATATATATATATATATATATATATATATATATATATATATATATATATATATATATATATATATATATATATATATATATATATATATATATATATATATATATATATATAACTTTATTTTTTTATTTTTAATGTTAAAGCATTTTTGTATCAATCAAATAGAACTGAAAAACGGGTGAAATAAATATTTTTTTTTACAAATTACAACAAATAAAATTTTGAAACTGTGCTTTTGTATCACATATACTAATATTCAAATACATTGCAAGTGAAATGATTTTTAAAAATACAAGATAGAAAACTACAATATAATAAAAGACATAAGAAATACTGCATATTTTGTAAGATATAGATTTTAAATACTTTCTTTTGGATAATGCAATCATTAAACTAATATCAAAGTAACAATGAGATTTTCTTTCATTTTTATATAAAGAAATCCTTTCTCTGTCAAATTTCAACTAAATATTTTTGGCATTAAAATAATTTAAAACATCTTATTCACATGCAATAAAAAAAACTTGGAAATGCATGAACAGCATGTTTCATGTTCTACCATTAAAATCCAGATATGCAAATAATGTTAGGGGTTTTAAATTTTTTGGTGTGCCTAAGTCATTGTTGTATTGTTAGAAAATAATGTTGATATAAAAGTTTAATACTTTCATAAATGTTTTAAAATTCATTTTCAAATATGTAAAAAATATACAGGTTTTATACTACCATTGTTTCATTGAAAGCAGCATATTTTGGAAAATTAGATAAATAAATTCTGCTATAGAATAGAACAATAGATGGTTTGTTTTTATCACAAAATGCTATTTTATATTAAACATTTTCTTCATAAGTTCAAATATTTTTTCTCGAGAAATTTCATGAGGTATTTCAAATTGTAATCATTTTATCTGAAAGGAAAAATACATACTTATACACATATGTTTACTCAATAATATTATACATGTAAAAACTTGTTATATTCAAATGAATTATAAATACTGAATATTTATTTTTTAAACAATTAATTTTAAATTAAAAATTTTTTAATTTTAAAAAAAGAAAATTGTAAGCTATTAAAATTTTGTTTTAGCAGTAAAAACAAACACAACTTTAATTTCAAATAGATTTAAAAACATTATTAAAATTTCTTAAGCTAATTACCAAGTAATAATAATTTAATGAATGATTACCTTTCATCATTTTAAAATAAACTTTAAAAACAAAAAACCTTAATAGGAGATTTTAACTGAAAATATTGATTGAAATTTTCATGTCAATTAATTAAGTTATCACGTTCTTACATTAAACATAGAATTTTATTTCAAACTTTTAAATAACTTTTACAAACAAAATGAAATTAATACTTGTTGTAAAACAATGGTTAACATTTTCTCAGTCTGTATAAAACTTATTTTGATTACATATTATACAGAATATACCTGATCAGCCATTTCTTTCTTACATTACATTTCATCATTTTTAAAAGAACTCAATGTTCAGAACTCAATCAGATTTGCTTTTGCTAATTTTATTTTTTATTTTTATCTTCGCTGATGACAATGACTACCATAAAATACGAATATAAATTATATTTCCATTGATAAAATTTTTAGTTGGAAATTCTACATATGCTAATTAATATTACATTTTGGTACATACAATTTTGTTTTCGTTTTCTCAACGAATGCTTTTACTTAGTAACAATCAAATCAAAAATTGTCAGCGAAATTTTAATAAATAAAATACAGTGAAATTTTAATAAGTACATTGCATACTGTCAAGTAATATTCTGTAGGTCAATATTCGCTTTATATTGTATTAACATTTAAATTAAAAAGCTTCGAGTTTTAATTATGAAAAATGTTTTACTTATTCATTGGTAAAATTTTGTATTTGATATTAATCGCACTTTCAATTCAGTACATTAAACTATATTAAATAATATTTCTATAATATACATTGGATATTTATATCAACGAGAAAATTAATAATCATATTCACTCTGTTTCGAAAAAGAATTCAAAATTTTTTAACGAAACTAAACCGTACGCATAGAGTCACGTGATGGTTTAATCCAATCAGAGCACACCACATTTGCTTTATGCCATAAACACGTCAAAAAAAGAGTGAAAATTGCCTTGAATCGTGAATGGAGTGATTGAAAGAGAACTTCTCTACCCAGTTAAGTACAAAAGGATTCATTTTGAATCTTTTTGGAGTTCAAAATATCCATCGCTCATCCAGTGGTGAAAAACCACTCGATTTTTTTAAGTTTGTATATATAGAGCAAAGCATCGGTTTGAAAAGCTGTTTTCCATAGATTTAAACCTTCAACACATGAACAATAGAACAGAAGAAAAAACAAATTGAATAAAACTCGACAAAACATCTACTTTATGGTTAGCTTGTATCGGCAAGAACGAATTAAATTTTGAAATTTTCATTAGTTAATAGAGTTCTAAATTAATAATTGCAATATTTGTAAAATATTTTTTTTGAATCTTAAAACTATTACCTTGCTTACGCCAACATTAAAAATTTTCATTTATTTATTTTTTTTTTTAATTTTTTTCTGATTGCAAGGCTTGATTCCTTGCATGGTTGTGTCCAAAATGTCATTTGAAACCATATTGTATTTTTTTTGTACTAAATGACATTGACATTGCCACTCACATTTTCCCCTGATTTCGTCTATTTTCACACATATGAGCCTAACTTCCGAATTTCACATTCAAGGACAATGAAAATTATTTTGTGTTCCACGCTTGCCAACGTTTTAAAATAAGATGTTCAGCGCGAACTTTACCAAATGATCTACATAAGATTTTGAAAAACTAGAAAAATTATTATGTGGTAAAATAAAACAATAAATTCGATTTAACTTTATTTTTCACCATGAATGTATATTTTCAATATCTAATTCTAATTTTTCTCATGAAAAAAAATCAGCACCAGAAGTTCTGAAATATTTCCTAATTAAAAATTGTAATTCATCATCTATCATCAGCTAATAATGAAGCTGATTATGTATTCGTTTGATTCTTTGATTGGTATATGTAACATGAAATACATTCCACGAACAACGGATCTTTGCATAACTTTGTCAATAAGTGACATAACTTTGTCAATAAGTCATATAAGTGACGAGCTTTATAAATTACTGTGGATAGTGGGAATAGAAAACATCGTGTTCAAATCCAACTACCGTTGAAATTGATGACTCATATTTGCTTTATTTTATGTTCACTTGTATGGGAATATTACGGAGTATATTACTAGAGAATGCGAACCACTATTTCTAAAACATCGTTATTCTGAGTTAGATTACCAGTTGAATTCCCGGATTCTGACAATAATCCTTTTTGAATTATCCGTATCCTTAGTACAGTAGGATAGTATTAATTATTTGTCAGTGATATAACAGGACAAGGAAAAACAGTGTCAGGAGATGAGAAAAAGTAATGAATTTTGGGAAATAGCCTCAACTAAAATTTCTAAGCAAATAAAAAAAATGATTAGGTGCCTTTTAATTACTTTTCAATATACATTTTTTAATATTTTGAAATAAAAAATAATATTTGATATGGTTTTAATAATGAAAAATTCATGAGTACAGTAAGTTATAATTTATTACAAGACTATGTTCGCGATCCAAACTGTTCGTTTATCGATCATCGATTTACCATAGAAGTCGATTAATTCGTTCTGGAGAACCTAAAAATGAAATTACAGAAAGGACGTATAATTTCTCATGGCAGGAATTTGTTATTCAAAATTACGTATGGAGCAATAATTATAGTTGGGTTAGGCAAACCTGCATATTATGCTACAAGAGATGGGAAGTATTCATTAGAATTCGTTTTTGTTCGTTTTTTATACATGCATAAAATCTCTTAAAAAATTCGTTGTCTGATGGGTTCGCTGTCCGAACTGTTCGTTAACCAATCACCCACTGCATTATTTTTATACATTTTGCTTTATTGAAATGTCCTTTGTTTTTTATGTGAGTATTGATAAACCAGTGGTAGGATTTTTTAAGTTAATATATTAGCATCATTCATTTAGCAAAATTTTTCCGTAGAGATTTAAATTAATTTCTAACGGAAGATTTCTTGAAAAATTTCATTTTAATGAATTATCTTTATTTATTTCCCATAGTTTGAATTGTTTCTCGTACATGATGATTTTTAAATTATTCTTCCATATGATATAGAATAAATGATTCAATAAACAACTATTGGAAAAGTAATTTGTTATGGTTGCAGATAATGCAATTCAGAAATAGTTATGCAGCCAGCGATACTTTTTCCTTTAATGTATAATCAGAGATTATGAGAATAGTTAAAAATAGTCTACATTTAGTTAAAATAAACAATGCTGAGATTAATTTGATTCCTGTGCTTTTTTAAATGTAAACCGTAATTCGATTAATTATGTTCTATAAAGTCAATCATTAAAATGTAAAGTTCTTTATTATTAAGGAACCAAATTGAATTATTTTTCATTAAGATGTTATAAAAATCTCCCAAATTTAATTTTTTGAAATATTTAAGCGTTATTTAAAAATGCACAAAATCAAAAATTATTGGCAATTAATACTTTCAGAATGAAAAAAAAAGAATTAACAAATGTTTAAAAAAAACTGTAAAATAATTCAAAACGTTTTTTTTTAAATTATTTTTTTTTAAATTTCGTGCTGAAAGTACTTAATACTCAGTTGAATGTGCTCAGATATTTTCTAAAAATATATTAAAATTTATATATGCAATCTTGTGTACAAATTTATTTATAGAATGTTATTTAATTTTAAAATATTTATAATAAGTTGTATTTTGTAATTGAAATTTTAAAAACATTTTTAACTGTGTTATATAAGTAATGTTTGAGTTCAATTTGCGGTACCACATAATGTACTTCACAAGTATACTATTATTTTGTGTGTATAAAGAAAATAAACAATAACAACATAAGGCAAAGTTACTCACAACAAATGTTTCGAGTATAAAGTGATCGAAAGCAAGTTATTATTTTTATTAGTCAAAATGTTATGGAAATTAATTTCTCTATCTAATTAAAATATACTGCGCAGATAAAATTTGAAGCTCCTTACATTTATTTTATTGAATTTCACATTTTTACTAATCTATGTACACTCTTAAAAAAATCGAGCGGTTTTTCACCGCTGGATGAGCGATGGATATTTTGAACTCCAAAAAGATTCAAAATGAATCCTTTTGTACTTAACTGGGTAGAGAAGTTCTCTTTCAATCACTCCATTCACGATTCAAGGCAATTTTCACTCTTTTTTTGACGTGTTTATGGCACAAAGCAAATGTGATGTGCTCTAAATGGATTAAACCATCATGTGACTCTATGCGTACGGTTTAGTTTCGTTAAAAATGAAAGAAATTAAAGCTTTTTATAAAAGCTATCTATTAGAATATTTAAAAGATATAATTGGACTAAAAGGAGCGCAGAAACATTACTGTAAGCCTGTATTTCTTATAATTAACTGAATGACTAAAACAATTCTTCATATATGCGACTTTTCCCCATTATATAAACTTTGATATTATATAAAGTGTGAATGAATGAATTCTATTGAGTTCATATTCATGTAATATTTACAATATTGGAAATTACTGATTAATTGATAATGTTTAATTATATAAAAATGTGTTTGGAAATTTTATTTTTTATTTCAAATACTTTTTCCTACCAAAATTTAATTTATTATAAATTTAAAGGTAAATTTCAATGAATGCATTTTTGAATTCTTTTTCGAAACTGCGTAAATATGATTATTAATTTTCTCGTTGATTTAAATATCTACTATGTATATTATAGCAATATTATTTAATATAGTTTATTGTACTGAATTGAAAGTGCGATTAATATCAAATACAAAATTTTACCAATGAATAAGTAAAACATTTTTCATGAATAAAACTCGAAGATTTTTAATTTAAATGTTAATACAATATAAAGCGAGAGAATATTAATCTACAGAATATTACTTGACAGTATGCAATGTACTTATTAAAATTTCACTGACAATATGTATTTTATTTATTAAAATTTCGCTGAAAATTTTTGATTTGATTGTTACTAAGTAAAAGCATCCGTTGAGAAAACGAAAACAAAATTGTATGTACCAAAATGTACTATTAATTTGTATATGTAGAATTTCCAACTAAAATTTTTATCAATGGAAATATAAATTATATTCGTATTTTATGGTTGTCATTGTCGTCAGCGAAAAAAAAAAATAATAAGCAAAATTAGCAAAAGCAAATCTGATTGAGTTCTGAACATTGAGTTCTTTTAAAAATGATGAAATGTAATGTAAGAAAGAAATGGCTGATCAGGTATATTCTGTATAATATGTAATCAAAATAAGTTTTATAGAGACTGAGAAAATGTTAACTATTGTTATTACAACAAGTATTAATTTCATTTTGTTTGTAAAAGTTACTTAAAAGTTTAAAAATAATTCTTTGTTTAATATAAGAACGTGATAACTTAATTAATTGACATGAAAATTCTAATCAATATTTTCAGTTAAAATCTCTTATTAAAGGTTTTGATTTCTAAAGTTTATTAAAATTATGAAAGGTAATTATTCATTAAATTATTATTACTTTGTAATTAGCTTGAGAAATTTTAATAATGTTCTTAAATCTATTTTGAATTAAAGTTTTGTTTGTTTTTATTGCTAAAACACAAAATTCTAATAACTTTATAATAAATTTATAATTCACTTAAAATTGTCTTTTTTTTAAATTAAAAATTTTTAATTTGAATTTAATTGTTTAAAAAAATAAATATCCAGTATTTATAATTCATTTGAATATAACAAATTTTTACTTGTATAATATTATTGAGTAAACACATATGTGTATATGTATGTAGTTTCCTTTTAGATAAAATGATTACAATTTAAAATGCTTTATGAAATTCCTTGAGAAAATTATTTGGACTTGTGAAGAAAATGTTTAATATAAAATAATATTTTGTGATGAAAAACAGACAATCTATTGTTCTTTTCTATAACAAAATTTATTTCCCTAAGTATCCAAAATAGGCTGCTTTCAGTGAAACATTGATAATATAAAACCTGTGTATTTTTTACATATTTGAAAATGAATTTTAAAATATTCATGAAAGTACTAAACTTTTATATCAGCACTATTTTCTAACAATGCTCCAATGATTGATGCAATGCCACAATATTTATTTAAGTAAAATATTTATGTATTTTTTAAATTGTGTACAATTTGTTGTACTAATAATGTTGGTAAAAGTTAATTTTGGACTTAATGAGCCCATAGTAAACTAAACTGAAAAATAAGTAGTGTGACTATTTTTTCTTGAGAGTGTAAAACTAAATAGATATAAATAATGCAATATGCACACACACGACTAAACAATTTGCTTGGTAATGTATGTAATTTAAAAACCACTGTAATTATAAAATGCCATATTGAATTGTACTGTTAAATTATTGAATAAAAAAATTATATCATTATATTGTAATTGTCGGAAAAAAAACCAGTATTTCAGAAAATAAACAATTCAAAACCTAATTTCTGCACTAAATTGTTAATATAAAATAAAAATCAGAAATACTTCTATAAAAGATTGAAATTCACTCTTTTTCTATATAATTTACCCCTTTAAAAGATTTGTTGTTACTCCTCTTAAAAGGAGTGGTTTACCCACATCTTTCAAAAAAGTGAATTTCTATGTTAAAGATTGGTTGAGTTTTGTGACAATGAAAGAGTGAAATTTCACTCCTTCTGAGTGAAACCCATTTGATTTTTTAAGAGTGTACTGAAATGTTTTGGAATATATATAGAGAAAGTATGTCATTATTTATTAAATTAGAAAGTTATTGTTTATTTTTAATTTGTTATTCAGATGGTTTACCACATTATTGCCATAGTATTCGCTAATATCTTTATCATGCTTATTAATTATATAAACTATTGAGAAAATGTATTTGAATTCATTTATAACTCACAAAGAAACAACGTTGATTTTTATATTTCAAACCAAAAGAATTCATTTTTTTCCTTTTTTTTTACAATTAATATTATTTTCATAAAAATAAACTGGTTTTAAATTTATTAGATTTAGTATTAAAATATATAATATGAATAAATTTATAATTTCTAGATTTTGTTTTCAAATGTATCCTTATTTTAGTTTTGTGATGGTTTTTATGATGAGTATCTACACTCGTGTCCATAAATTAGGCACAATGCAAGTTCATGAAAAGAAAGGGATAGAAGCAAGTTAATAAATCGTGTAATAAATAGACTTTACAATTGTAACTTATTTATAAAGTTTATTTAATTAAAAAATGTATAGATCAAAGAAGATACTATATGTTTGACATCATTAACAAAAAATGCGATTTTTACTCCCTGGTGAAAATTTCAAAAAATAACCCATTTATGAAAATCAATATAACATGGTTGATATGATGTTTAATACATAGTATGCTCCCCTCCCCCCACCCAGATGATGTAATACATGCCGTACAACGCCTAAGCATGCTGAGTATCAAATTATTCATCTGATCTTGGGGATTGTTATACCACTCATCAAGCAATGCTCTCCGAAGTTCCAATAGATATGTGGGAGGGGGTTGACGGGCTGCAATTCGTCTGTCAAGCATATCTCACACATACTCTATTGGGTTCAAGTAGGGTGAGCATGCTGGCCAGTTCATACGGGTGATATCCTCCGACTGAAGGCATTCGTCTACAATATCTGCACGATGATTTGTCCTCCACAAACAGAAATTCTGCATCCATGGCGCCCCGAAACAAACGTACAGGTTGTTCCAGAATGACATCCTGATAGATGTGACCTGTCATGGTTATATTTTGAGCATGCAGTTTAGTTCTGGAACCCAAAATTATTCCTATCCAACCGAACAATCCTGCACCATCGTAACAGTGTCGTTCAATGGTGTTCTCTTGATGGTAACGGGTACCTGGCCCTCTCCATATGAAAGTCCGGTAAGAATCACACTGAAAACTAAAACTGGACTCACTGGAAAGCATTACTCAAGTTCACTGTTGCGGTGTCTACAACGCTGTTGTCTTCTCCAGGCTAACCGAAAACGAAAGTGAGTTGCAGTAAGTGGAACACATCTGACAAGCCTATGAGCGTATAGACCAATGTGCCCTTAGTATCTGTACACGGTCTGCTTTGAAACTGTCCTACTGGTAGCTGAAGAGAGCTGACGAGGCAGGTTTGATGCTGTACTCCGCCTCTTGCTCTTGGTAGTAACTGCCAAATACCCTTCCTCATTCGGCGTTGAAACTCGAGGGCAACCTGTGCTGTTACATCTTCTCACATTACCATCATCTTGGAACCGTTACCAAAGCCTTGAGATGATACTCTGGGCGATTCCAAATTCCAGATGGGTACGTCCACATTCCAGACGACCGAAAATTCTACTACTTAAACATAATCCAAATGCTTCCTTTGTGCCTTAACTATGCAGTTATTGCACTGAAAGGCTTTTAAAACGCTTGTAAACATTCTTACTTCTTTGGAACCATTCTTTATATACACCTATCTTACACTGTCATCATTGTAACGTACTAACGGTGCCATCTGGTGGGTTCTTGTAATTTGCATATTATTTTTAAAGATGTGTGTGATAATTTTACATGGTAAATTTTTATTTTAGAGTTCAATTTTTGTGTGTCTGAAGTGTCTTTAATTTTTTCAATCTGAATTGTCCTTAATTTATGGACATGAGTGTATATTAATGTTTAAATAGAGCAATTAGCTAAGTATACCAACAGCTATCTTATTTTTGTTTTAGAATTATGTAAATTTGCAGAAAACTGAATTAATTCTGGTATAAGTTTTTACATTCTCAAATTATATAGTTGAGAAAAATGATTCGTTATACACTTGCTGACTTTGAAATCTTTTACAAAATTAAGATTAGATGTTTTATAGGTTTTTTCTCCCTTGAAACATATAAATATAGCTCATTTCGAATTAAAAACTCTAAGAAGTAATCTTTTGCAAATCTATAGTGTAATCTATCCATCTGCTAATTCTATTGCAATCTATTGGATATATTACAAACTAGCAATCTATTGCTCTATCAGCTAAATCAATTCGTTAAATCTATCGAATCTATCTGCTAATTCCATTGTAATCTATTAAATATATATTTCAAATAAGCAATCTATTGCTAAATCTATCTAATCTATCGACTAATTCTATTGCAATCTACTGGATATGTACTCCAAAGCGGCAATCTATTGTAATTGTTCAAATAACGTCAACTTTCATTTCAGAATATTTACCAGTGATATCCATTCAATTTAGAGTTAATTAATGTTATATCAGAATAAATGTAAAAAAACATTAATATTATAAACATTCATTTCAAAAATGTTTTCAGTATATGTTTAATACAGGGATTTAGTATTAATACAATACCGTAGAAATAATTTTGTAAAATTATGTAGTTTCTATTTTTTGTTTAAAATCAGAAGATTCTCTTAGAAAATCTTCGTAATATAAGGAAACATGCTTTTGTTTAATAATTTCATGAGATTAGTTTCTTCAGAAGTTTTTATTTCTTCTGGAATGTTTTGTTATTCTGGTAAAAAACAGGATGAAAGAATTGCTTTTCTCATTACAATAAAACACCTTAATGCCGGAAGTAGATGTAGTTATTATGTTGACTTCTTCCGTTCTGCAAAGCTTTTTATGTCATACAGAGTTTTAGAAGTTTGTGCTTCGAAAAGTTTTCTTCGAAACTAATAATGTAGCAAAGCAGAATTTTGTAAATATGTTTTCTTAAAACCTCTCTATTATGTGTATTTTAGTCTTCTAACCGAGAGAGATTTCGCTGACTCCATTAAAAAGTGCTTAATTTTGAAAAATTTATTTGAAATAAATTATAAAGTATTTATTTTTACAATTAGTTCTTATAAAAATCAGTACAAAAAAATTATATAATTTTTTTACTAAGCCAAGTAATGTAAATTTGATTATCTTTATTGTTTTGAATATACTATAGTGTTACATTCAAAATAATGCGGGAGACGTCTTTATATCTAGTTAAGCAAAATATATTTCTTTTCGTTGTTATTCGGTTAAAAACGAGGCCAAAACTAAATTTAAATCTCAATTGCATTTCAATAAATTCTATTAAAAGAATTTCAGAAAATAAAACAAATTTCACTAATATTTTTAATTAAATGCGCTTACAAATAATCCCTAATTTTATAGAATTTTTATTAGAAATTATGAATAAGAAAGCTTGTAACTCTCAAAAATAAGATTTTTTCAAAATATTCTCATAATTGTCGCTATAATATTTGTAAAAGTGTTTTGCAATTATTAAGTTCTTGTAATAATTAAATGTGAACAAGCTATTCATTGATTAGAAATTATGAGTAAAAAAGCTTGTAACTATCAAAAATAAGATTTTTCAAAATATTCTCATAAGTGTCACTATAATATTTGTAAAAGTGTTTTGAAATTATTAAGTTCTTGTAATAATTAAATGTGAAGAAGCTATTCATTTTTTAGAAATTATGAGTAAGAAAGCTTGTAACTATCAAAAATAAGATTTTTTCAAAATATTCTCACAAGGGTCACTATAATATTTGTAAAAGTGTTTTGCAATTATTAAGTTCTTGTAATAATTAACTGTGAACAAGCTATTCATTAGATTCCATTTATTTTTCTTAAATTTACACTGCTAAAGACACTTTAATTTTACATTTGCTACAGACACATTTTTCGCCATTCTGCACACACACGCGCACACACAGAGAGATAGAGATAGAGAGAGAGATGATATATATATATATATAATATATATATATATATATAGTTAAATCATTATGCAATCTATTTATTAAAGTATACTTATATGTGGTAATAAATTGACTATTATAGTATTTATAGCTCTCCTGAAATTAATTAGCATTGGAAAACTATTTAAATTAATTAATATCGGTATTGTTTAGTTCATAGACTTATTAATGAAGCAATTAGGAAATACTTTCGAACGCATTGCAATAAATATACTTCCATTTTATGTACTTGTTATATTTATTGACTTTATAAATTAATTACTTACTATGACTTTAGTAAGTACATAATACAAAAGTTAGAGTTCAACTGAAAATGTAAATGATTATTATATTAAAAATGAAATATATATATATATATATATATATATATATATATATATATATATATATATATATATATATATATATATATATATATATATATATATATATATATATATATATGTATATATATATATATATATATATATATATATATATATATTTTTTATTTTGATTATATATCGAAGCTGAAATATAAAGTAAGGAAAAAAAGACTCTTTCTGTGTATTTTTCTCATTACTTTTATACTATCTCTCTACCACTTTAGTGAAGAATAACAGCCCATTAAGTAAGCTATAATAGTGACCGATGGCTGATGATTCCTAGCTCCCAGTTCGAATCCCGGTTCGGAGATGGATGTTTCTTTCTCTCTGTGTTTCTCTGTCCTTTCTTCAGAGATGATGTATGAATGTGGCCCAGCCTATAAATGTGTTTGTGGTGGTATGGTGTAATTAATGTTTCTGGCCTACGTGAATTGGTTGACAAGTGCCCACCAGGTAATTATAAATGAATAGCAGTTTCCGACCTTGTTGTGGTAAAGTGTTAGTCACCCATTGCCCACCGCAGTTAAAAAAGTAAATTATAATGAGTTTATTAATTTAGAGTAATTAATACTTTCACTGTAGCCATATTTTTCACTGGCCCTTGTTTGTAGATTCGGAATCCATATCTTTGGCGAAAATAATGGTTTCATTTCATGGAAAGATTTTCAAACTATGTGTTTTCCATGGAAACACTCCGTTGGAAACATTTTCAATAATAAAATCATATCTAATTTCAAATATTCAGAAACGTTGCTCATTTCTTGATGTTCAAGAATCATTGTTTTTCTTTTATTAGAACCCTGCTTCAGGTGCTGAAAAATCCTGCGGTAAATTACCGAAATGATTACAAGACTAATATTAACATTGATTATTACGAGATGATTATTTCACAGAACGAAATTAAATTGAATTTCCTAATGATCTATTACATGGATGGTCGTAATAATGAGTTATAAATTTAATCAACAAATATTTTCGATTTCAATACACATTTTTTTTACATTAATAAATGTATTAAAACAATTAGATTTTAAAGTTGTATATACAATAATAATACCAATTACCTTATTAGATTATTTTGACACTGTAATTAATAATTTTAATTTTGATATTTAAATTCGTTTTGATATTAATTTACTTATAAAAATAAAAGACATCTTGAAATTAAATAAAAAAAACAGTGCTAAATACACTATTATACTATTATTTAAGTTTATTTGTTGCTGTTGTTTCTTATGACACTTGGAGCCAAGCTTTCTATGCCCTTTACTATACTCATTTAAGTCAGCTGAGTGCATCTTTCGTTTAATCAGATCATGCGAAAGGTGAAAGTCTGATTTTACTTTAAGCTCCTCCATTAGATGGCACCACCAGAGGATATACTTCCTCAATTTTCGCCATTGATCTGAAAAGAGAAGAAATTTTCGCTAGACCATTACACCCACAGCTCAACGACTAACACCAGGACTTTCGATTCCACAGATTTTACGAGTACGTATATCGCATGTACTCGGTAGGCCTTAGGCAGCATTGGGAATTAACCACACCTTCATGTCCTAACAACTAGGCTACCACTGCTCCGTAATGCACGTTTAATAAACATGTGCAATATTTCCAAATCTGTAGTCATATTATTTATAAAAATGAATACTATGTTTTAATACTCAGAAAATGACCTTTGTTTTTATTGTTTTCTAAACATCTGTTTTTACATCTTTGACGAGCGTGTTCAATGAGTTAAACAATATTGCATGAAAAAAACCTTGAATGAAATGTCCTTAATACGCAAAAAAGGATAATACATAAAATCCAGATGAGCCTCATTTTGTGACAGGTAATGCATGATGTATGTAGCATGAAGATAAAATGCTTAGTTATGAGAAATTCAAATGTATGAGACTTCAGAAAGACTTTTGCGCAAAATAAGTAAAAGTTAGTAGAGCAAGAAGGATCACAACCCTGTTCTTAACTCGTTAGGAATGTACCAATCACTGTTCAAATTACCATTGATTGGAACATATTGGGTACAAAATAGCTGCTCATACCATCACATAGATGCTGGGACCTTATGACCATATCAAATGCAACCAGGTGGCGAGAACTGTCTTCAAAGCCCCCGGACACGTATACAACCGTCAGAATTCTGCGCGTAGAAAAGAGGCTATCCTAAAAGATATTATAGAACTCTTATATCCAATTTGAGACATCAGTCGCCATCTATCTGTGTGCTACATTGTTAAGGGAAGTTAAAGTAATTGCTTTTAAGCACAGTCCTTTCTGCTTCGTACATTGTTACTCTACCACTAGATATTCGACATAGAAACAACTCCATTTTTTCACCAGTGAGTCCTTGATGTGGTTTCAGGGTTTTGCAAGGCAGACTTCACAATATTTTGGTGGTTATGCAGGATCTTAATGTTTCCCTATGAATATGTTATTCAGGATTAGTCTGGGTCGTGGAAGCCTAGTGGTTAGGACGTCAGCCTTACGTCTGGAACGGCGGAGTTCGACTCCCAAAGCCACCAAAGACCCCAATACATGCATGCTATATGCGTGCTCGATAAATCTATGGAATCGAAAGTCTTGTGGTCGGTCGTTGAGCATTTTCCATTGTCTTGAGAAAAATTCTTCCTTCTTTAGATCAATGTCAAAGTTCAGGGAGTGGATCCTCTGGTGTTAACATCTATCAAAGGAATTTAGAGCAAATTTGTGCTTTCACCTTCCCGTTGTCTGATTAGACTCATCTTACAGACTTAATTTCGCATAGCCAAGAGAATAGCGAGCTTGGCTTGTTTAAATGTCATAAGTAGCATTATAAGTCAGTTACTCATTGTTTACATATTCGCATGACAGTGATTGCAGTAAGGTACAACCATCACGAGTAATTATTACGCTACGATATTTCACTCTATATTAAAAGACCAATCGGCTGGTAGGTTGGTTGGTTTGTTTGTCGCTCAACGTTCTTTTTTTGCACACGAGAGCTAACTAGACCGGGACCTACGTTTTAAAGTGGACTCCGAACCACTACAAACATCCATGCACAAAGTGGGATTCAAATCCATGAACTTTTGAACCGAAGACAAGAGCTCTAACCATTCGGCTGCCAGCTCGGCAAAAGATCAATTGACCAGTCTGTTCCATATGATTCATTTAAAAAGTTCATACCTTTATTCCCATCTTAATTGTTAATACTTGCTGTGTTTAAAAATCCATTTTAAGTCAGTTACGTATTAGAGAAGTCACTGCAGGTAAAAAGTAATCTTGCTGTAAAAATGCAACAAACTAAAATATTTAATTGTAAAAAAAAATTCTATTCAACAGATTAAAGTAGTGTTTATTGATAATATTTAAAAAACATTCCGTTATATCAATTCTGTAAATATATATTAGCTTAGTAAGTTTGTTATCATGAAATTTAAAGTTTAATAAACAAGTATGCAGATGAATTGTTAAATGAACAGATCAACAGCTCATGGGTTCAATTTCCATGTCGAGTATGAATAATCATGGATTTTAAAACCATTTTAAGCTGCCAAATTAGCTTCCTTGGGGGAAAAGCAATAAACAAATCAATAAGTTATATCCCTTTCAAGTTCTGCACGTCATCTCAAAGTCAGCGAGGGGGTGTACCTAGGCGGAAAGGGTGAAGTACGTCGTGAGAGAATTTTCGTGGAAGGGTCATGACGAGAAGTTTCGCTCAGCTAAGATCTGCAGGCAATGAAGCATAGGCAGATTTCTACTTTTGGATCTGTCCCTGGGTGCTTCAGACCTCAGTCCAACAGAAGATGCACACTACCTCTTCCATAAGATTATCACTGCAAACAAGCAAACTCAAACTGGAGATCATACTAGACAATTAGCACTAGAAAATATTAATTGCATTCCCTGAGATGCAGTGCAAATGTATACCGATGGTAGTCGTACAAAAGACCGTACTGGGAGCTGAATCTAAATTAGAACCCTTCAGTTTGAAATTATGCTGAAGCAACGTAACCCTGACACTTGTTTAGTCTTCAGAAGTGACTTGATACCGATTAAGGCGGGACTTGAAGCTATCATTTCCAGAAACTGCGGTTTTGGAGAACTATGGGTTTTGTCAGACAACCGCCGTGCGCTGCAACATCTCAGTGGCTGGTCCTCTAAAAATGATGAAACAAGTTTATCTACTCTGCTGAAATTGAAAATGTACTCTCAAGACAATTATGTAAATCACCAATGGATTCCATCCCATGTGAACATTAGTGGTAATGAGATCGCAGATCGATTAGCCAAAAAGGGCAGTAAGAAGATACACCCACTGATTCATAACTTACATATCAGGAACTTTAATGTAAAATCTATTTATAATTCTATCTGGCCAATTCCCCCAACGCACCAATTATACTCTGGAACTCTTCGGAAGATAAAATGTGACGGAAAATCTCTAACTGCCTTGGCCAATTTCTCAAGTGGACAGTTAAAATATTTATCGTTTGAACGTGGTACAAAAAGTTTTCCCACTTGTAGAAAATGGTGTGACCATCCAGCCTCACCGAAACATATTCTGAATTGCGTCGGACTTTCTTGGGTAGATTTATTTTCAGATCCACTGTTATTCATTGCCTTTCTAACTGTCAACGATTTAATGGAGTTGATCTGGCAAATATCAGATCATTAAATAGGATTAGAGAACAACAATATCTAACTCTTTCAATTATTGCCAATTCGCATCTGGATAGAAAAGGAAAAACCATATTTTTTTGAATTTATTTAATGTAATAAATTTTAATAATGTATTTAAAAATTATAATTTTATATTTAATTCTCTTAGATAAAATGTTAATGCTCAACTACATTAAAAATAATAATTAATATTAGATTTGACAAATTTTGACTCCTACAAAATAATGTACGTAATCACCAATGGAATTCCGATTAGATTGTCGGGCTGTTGACCTCAGAACCAAATTGAATAACTAAACACCTAATAGCATATACCTGATATATGAATCTGATGAAATGGAATAATGAATGAGCATAACTAGAATGCTAATGAATATTAATCTGTTAATTTCCTGTCCGTTTTGAAAGAATTTTTAAGCACAGATTGTTAAATTGTATATTATTATATATTCACACCTTTGTTTCTATGAATTGTTATAATCACGCATTGTGTACAAAAGTTTAACACCAATTTCAATGATGCATTGCAATTAACGAACTAAATATCTTTCGAACTAAAATGGATATATAATTTATGATGTATTCATGCAAACCTAATGTTGTAGACAAAAATGATGTATTCATGCAAACCTAATGTTGTAGACAAAAATGATGTATTCATGCAAACCCTAATGTTGTAGACAAACACTAATAACGGTTTGAATATTAGCAACTTTAAAATCTGACTGTAACGTACTTTAATTGTGGCCGTCATAGGCTAGTAGTTAGGGCATCTGCCTTCTGTCTGTGAATGCGGGATTCAATTCCCATTGCCGCTAAGACACCACCGAGTTCATGCGATATACGTGCTCATTAAATCTTTGGAACCGAAAGTCCTATGATCAGTCGTTGAGCAGTTACTATGGATGTAATAGTCTGGAAAAAATTTCCTCCTTCTCCTGATCAATGTCAAAATTGAGGGAATTGATTCACTGGTGTCGTCATCTATCGGAGAAATTTAGAGCAAAATCATGCTTTTATCTTCGTGGTGCTCTGGTTAAATGAAAGACCCTCCTTACTGACCTAAATTCACACAGCCTAGCAGCATAGTAAGCTTGGATTGTCCAAGAGTCATAAGTAACAACATACCTTAATTAAAATTTTGTTATCAACGTCTTACTGGTTTTTAATATATTATCTTTTTAGGAAATGGCATCAACAAATGGGTATTTCTATTCAATCAGATATTCTTATTGTAAGCATAAGTATTTCACGAATCTCAAAGAGTTGATTTGCAAAATATTGGAATGAAATTCACATTTTTATTTATCTGTAAACTCTGTGGCGAGACACCTCTTAGTGCCCATCTCTGTTTTCCTGACCGAAAGGCTCTGGTGTGAAAAAGCTTTTGTCCCAAATAGGTAGACAGCCTAATGCGAAACCCCCAATGTTTAGTTCCCAAGAATCCTTGGTACTCAGTTTATCGACCCACTGAAAGGATGAAATGCTGAGTCGACCTTGCCCAGCCCGAAAATAGAACTTCGGACTTGTGCCTTGGGAATGTGAAACGCTACCACTAAGATACTGTGGGCTCCCTTTCTATTAACGATTGCTTAAAATATTTCTTTATAATCATTAATGGATTTTCTTATATTGTACAAACTTTGTTAGGTATTTTTATACTTATGTTATTAATCCAGAAATAGATTAAATTTGATAAAAAAACTAATTAAATCAATAATAATTAAAATTGATGATTTGAAAAGTAAATAAAAATAAATGTTTCTTTTAAGAAATAGATATAGATATTCTTCAAACTGTTTCATATAAATAAGTGAACTCCTAATAATAGCTTATTAGAACAAATGAAAATTTATTGAGAAAGAATCAATGTATCTTCTTAAAATATATTTTGAATTTTTGCTTTTTATTTAATTTTTGCTTTTTATTAATATTTTTCACCAGAAAACGAAGTTAACATTTTATTGAATACATATTTTTATTAACAGATTTACATAAAATACAGAGTTATTCGAGGGGGAAAAAAGAGTTTTCTATAATTTCATGAAATTTGCCTGTGCGTTTTTTTTTTTTTTTTTTTTTTTACTTATGACACTTGGATTAGTCAATCTCGCTATACCATTGACTATGAAAATTTAAGTCAGTAGAGTGAGTCTTTCGCTTAGCCAGAGCACCACGAAGGTGAAATCATGACTTTATTCTAAACTACTCCGATAGATGGCACCGCGAGATGATTCATTTCATCAATTTTGACATTGATTTAAAAGGAGAGGAAATTTTCTCAAGGTCACTACACCTATGGTAACTGCTCAAAGACCGACCACAGGACTTTCGATTCAACAAATTTAACAAGCACGTATATCACATATGCTCGGTGAGTCTTTGGCGGCATTGGGAATGGAATCCCACCCTTCTGGACGGATGGCGATGCCCTAACTACTAGTCTACCACGGCCCTTATTTATTTTTTGAATATAATATTTAATATTCATGGAGGCAGTAGAGTTAAAGCGTAAAATGTATAATTTTAAACATAAAATATACATTTAATATATCATAAAATGTTTCACACATAAAAGAATGTTGGATTTCAGAAACTCATTCAAAGTTTAAAATTGTTTTCACTATATTGCGTATCGACTAAACGTAGTTAAAATAAGCACAAAAACATAGTTAAAATAAGCCCATAAATTGAAGATTGGCAGGGCAGTGTTATTTGATGAGCTCAATGAATCTCATGATTTGGATTCTTAATGTTTTTTTCTTGAGATATCACTTTTTTAATCCGCAGAATAAAAAATTTGAATATTTTCATTCTTATTATATTCTTAATTTCATTTTATAAGTTAATTGAATGAAAACTGTTGCTTCTAAATCACAAAAGAACCCATTACTTAAATTTTAAAAAATAGGCAAAATACTTTCAAAATAGAATTTACATTTTACAAGGAAGCATTACAATATTTCGTCCCAAATATTTCAAATTATATAAAAAAATTATCTTACTTCGGACATCTTCTCAAAGTAATATTAAAAATTTTACAACTTATAATCAGGGTATCATGATTTGATTAAGTTGGCCTACTGAGTCCTTCTTTTATGATATGTTGTATGTAACAATATTTTCAAAATAGAATGCATTGCATAAGGAAGAATTATAATATTTTCTAATTAAAAATATCTCAAATGACGAAAAATATTTTTCTTCGGACATCTTCTCAAATTAAAATTAAAAATGTGATTGAAAACGTTTGCAACTTTTAATCAATGTATCATAATTTGATTAAGTTTGCCTATTCAATCATTCTAATGACTAACAAAAAATTGTTGTGCCATCTAAGTGATTAAATTCCTGACATATGTTTTGCTAGCACATGAAATGAGAGTTGATATGTGTTGTTACTTATTACACTTGGACAAGCTGAGCTGCTTATATTGTTGGTATGCGAAAATAGGATGCGTCTTTCGTTTAACCACAGAATCAGGAAGGTGAAAGCATGATTTTGCTCTAAACTCTTGCGATGGTTGACACCACCAGGAGATCCACTTCTTAAATTTTGATTTTGATCTGAAGGGGGAGGAATTATCTCCAGCCCATTACATCGATGGTAACTATGCATCGAACGACCACATGACTTTCGATTCCACATTTAACGAGCAGGTATATCGCATGTCTTGTATAGGTGAGTCCTTGGCGGCATTAATGGTCGCACCCCACTCTTCCGAGCAGAAGGCAACTGCCCTAACCATTAGGTTACCAGATCCAGCTTTGTAATGTGAGCTAACCAATTAAATTATGCTAACATTTTTGCTTTACTTAGCACATGAAATGAGAATCGATCTGTTAATTAATTCATCTCATGGTGTAATATTGTATGGGTCAAGGGTAGGAACAACTTTTCTTAAAAAGCAGGTCAACTAAGCATTTTTATTAGTCATAATTTGTGGAATAGCAAAGACCTAAGAAATCGATATTTTTTTTTTTTTACAACTCAAATATCGACCGTAGGATTCCACAGATTTAATGAGCGCGTATATCACATGTACTCGGAGGATCTTTAGCAGCATTAGGGATCGAATCCCACCCTTCTAGATGTAATGCTGTTGCCCAAAACACTAGGCTGCCAAGGCTTCGTAATGCCAATTTAAATCTAGTAAGGTGTCATAATCTTTTTTCTTAGTTTACCTGTCAGCACTGAAGGATTAATCTGAATTTATATTGTAAACAGCTGACAAACACGGATAATATTTCCAGAAGCCTTACTAGTGAATTTGAAATGTAGGATGAATAACTTCATTCGATAAATAAATTCATCATTAATTTGTTATTCTTTAAAGAAATGTTTTTAGATGAAGTCTCATACCCGTTCAAAATCCATGATACATCTAGAAGTTATTTTCATAAATTCATTGAGGAAGTAAAATTCGTTCCAATTGAGAGAATTATTAAAATACAAAATTATCTAAAACTATATATAAATTGAACATACTTAGAGAAAAATAAAACTTTTTGATTAAATATCCATAAACTCATTATACAGATACTTCACTGCTGGAAAATTGCTAAGGATGGATCACAAATTGCAATGTAGCATAACATTAATCGAGACATGAAGCCTAGTAGGATAAAATATCGTTGCCACACTGTTCAGACATTGGAATAAAGAACATTTATTGTTCTGGAAAGTACAAAAGTTGTGAAACATCTGAAAGAAAAAGAATGTTCATTTGATGCTGCATACGGAAAAATAGAACAATGCATCCAAAAGACAGCAGCCACCTTGAAGAAAGGTATCAGTACGGGATATGTCCACCGTGGAGTATGATGCAACATTCCACACGTCGTATCATACTTTGCACAACATTATCCAGCAGCTGTTAAGGCAATTTATCCCATTCCTCTGTGAGTGCTCGGATGTGGGTATTCTTGTTTGTCGGAAGATAGTTTCGACCAGCAACTTGCCTCCACAAAGCATCCCACACATTTCAATGGGGTTTAGATCTGGACAACGTGATGGCCATACGAGGCGTTAAATACCCTAGCTGTCTTGACAATCCTGAACAGCGAGTGTTCGTTAACATGTTGCATTGTCATTCATAAAAACAAATTTATCACCGACAGCACCACGGAAAAGACGAACATGAGGAAGTAGAACTTCATTAATGTATCGTTGGCCCGTCATAGTCCCATTCGCAAAAACATGTAGGGGAGTGCGGCCATTGATCATGATGCCGGCCTACACCGTGACATTGCATGTCGTATATATGTCCCTTTCCTGGATATTTTCTGGACGATAAGCAGTACCACTCTCGCGCCAGATCTTTTGGTGTCTACAGTCCGATGACAGACTGAACCTACTCTCATCTGACAATAGTGAGCATTCCCAGTGCTGTTCAGTCCAATTGCGATGCTCACGACACCATTGCAAACGAGCAGTACGGTGATGTCTGGTCAATGGGAGACACACAACAGGTCCTCGGGTGTATAGTCCTCCTCCCCTCAAACGTCTGGCAAAAGTTTTTCGGGAGATCTGCTTTCCTGAAGCAGTAAGAAACTGATTTACCACCTGCTGAGCTGTGGTGCGCCTGTTCCTTTTTGCTGATAGGTCGATATATCTTTCTTCTGCAGGTGTCGTACTTCTAACACGACCTCCCCCGTGCCACCTACTACACATTCCAGTAGTTTTAAATGTTCACAGCGTTGTTCCACAGCCGTGGAACAATGCTGTGTGTTATGTCGAACTCCATGGCAACATCTCTTATTTTTCGCCCTTCTTCGATCTTTCCAATAATTCGGGTACACATAAAATCAGCTAAGTGATGTCGGGAAGACATGAAAAAAATTTCAATTTCGTCTATTAAATCTTTTTTGTAAAACTTTAACTTGAAGCAAAAACTGTCCACGCGTGTCAAAACTTTTAAAGCTGTTATGAACGCTATCACGTGATGAACGAAAGTGGAAAAAAATTGCATACGCATACTTCTTTTTGCCATATCCGGCACTTATTTTATTTTTCCACATTTTGCTTCCTTTCATTCTATGGTTGCTACGGATGATAGTGTTATCCGTCCTTTGCAATTGTCCAGTAGTGTATATAAATGCTAAATCTCGCAAATAACAAAATGGTAAGTAAAATAAATTTGTTTGAGGAAAACCTATACAATGTAAAAATCAAGAATATCGACCGGGGGTCTGTGAATAAAAAGGACTGTGGCAACCTAGAAGTAAGAGCGTCAGCCTTTCGTATGGAAAGGCGGGACTCATTTCCCATTGCCTCTAAAACCCCACCTAGAATATGCAATATATGTGCTAGTTAAATCTTTGGAATAGAAAGTCCTGTGGTCGATCGATGAGCAATTATCATGGTTGTAATGGCCTGGAAAAATTCCCGCCTCCAAGTCAGATTCCAGATCCTAGTCAAAAGTGAGGAAGTGGATCCTTTTGTTGCGCCAAATATCGGAAGAGTTTTGAGAAAAGTCGTACTTTCACCTTCGTGGTGCTCTGCCTAAACGAAAGACTCACCCTACTGACTTAAATTCGCATAGACAACTGCATAGAGAATGTGGCTTGTCCAAGTGTCATAAGTAACAACAACAACGTAAATATTAACTCATTATCAAAATAAAGACTTAATTATACATAATTTTCTATTTTCGTTAACAGTTATTTAGAATTGTTATATACAGATAGATATTACGGACTTGTCCACCGATAACTTGAAAGATTATTTTAATTGATTATTTGGAAACATGTGGTATCATATGGGAAATTCCTCTATTTTATTTCTCTTTTGCAAGATGTAAGTTAAAAAAATTCATAAAAGCAATATAAAAATAAATTTTTGCAACATATTTATGTGTATGTCAGAAACAATTTAACACGGATTTGAGTAGATAAGATTTTACTGAGAAAAACGTAACTTTTTCAGAAATATCATTACAAATTGCAGCGTTTTTCATAAAATCAAAGAGTACACTTGTAACATTAAAAACGACATTGTGTATCATGAAACAAATTTGAGCAAATAATGTTTTTGAATCAAATAAAACCTTCATAATGTTAATAATTTGCTTTTTTAATTTTTAACTTAATTTTTCTTTTGCGAAATATGATAACACATATAAATTGCTTTGTTTTATTTTTAGTAGCTATTATGATGCAAGGTAAACAAGAAAGTTCTTGTCATTTTAATAACCCCAAAAACATGACCTACAGAAAGAGAAACCTATTGGTAGTCCTCGAGATAATCACCATCGGCATTCAGCACCTTCCGCCAACTGGTCTCCAGTAGATGTCGTAAAACTCAAACACCTTGCTGTAAATTTTGGGGGTTTTCGACGCAAAGAAGTCCATATGCGCTTGGCGCAAGTCTGCTTCATTGGTGAAGTATTTTCCGCGAAGATGATTATCCAAGGAATGGAAGAGTGGGTGATCTGGAAGTGCAAGGTCATGTGAGTAAAGAGGATGGTCCAAAGCCTCCCAATGATGTCGCAAGGTATTCCTAGAAACCCACGCGATATGCAACCACTGTACACCCTTGTGATTAAAAACAGTACTGATTCCTTCTTTTGTAATGCCTGTTGCACATGTTCAAATTGCTGTGAGTACAGGTCCGTAGTGACCGTTTGTAACAGTGCATTGTGAGCCTCTTGATGACTTGTCCACCAGACACCAGTTTCATCACAGAGGTATAAATCTTCCGATCTGAATTTGTAAAAACAATGCCATGCCGTACGTTTAATCGCAGCACTATCCCTAAATGCTTGACATATTCGAAGACTTGATGCAGCAGCCAGTAAGATTACTTTGAAGTCTTAAAGCAAACAACAACAAACGAGCTCCTTCGACATGTCCATTTCTCTTCGCTACTCTACGAGTTACGATTGATGAATGTGCGCGGTAGACCTGGTTTAATTACGACTGATATTCCGACTCTCGACTGATCGGTATTTCAACCATGTCATACTCTAATTTGTATACTTCTTCTCTCTTCATTCAATGACAACGCAACAAAGGGAAGATCTTTCTTGTGTTTACCTTATAATATTCTATATTCAAAACTAAAATATTTGTTTCAAAATATTGGAATCGGGGAAATGATATTTAGAATTAATTTTCTTCCGTTCATTTTTTTTTCGGAAATTGTCTAAAATATTTAAATAAAGTACATTAAATTAAAATTAAAGATAAAATGGATTAACAAATGCTATATTATAATCCCTACAACCCATGCTTGTGTTTGGTTAAAATCCTGTTGTTATGGAATTGGATTACCTTTTATCGAAGTATTTTGTTTCAATTTCCTTAGATTTGTTTAATTAATGAATCATTACATTCAAATGAAAGTTGATTTTAAAGATCACTCTCTAAACAACTTTCTAATAATAAAAACTATTTTTGCTACAACATTTAATCCTGATTTAAATTAGCGATTATTTTTGTTTGGCTATTATTATCATAAAATTGATATAATTATTAAAATATAGCTTTTTAATATCATAATAATTTATATTAAGTTAATAATTTTAAACAAAATAAAGGATATTACAGTAAATAAATACTATTCTAAAAATGTTAAACACATTAACGGGATAAAAAAAATTTATCCCTTTGTACAAGAGAATTTATTTGTTCTGCAGCAAGTAAAATCTTATGCATTTCTGTACAGCGCCTCCTATCGATACACAGCAGCTTTTCTTTCCCAGATAAGTAACTGAGTATCCATAAACAGCGTGAAGCATAAAAGCTTTCCTGCTGATGTTACCCTTTATTCCTGACGTAAAAAAGTATATAATTAAGTGCTCTCTTAGAAGTTTTTTAGAATAAAACTTCGTGTCAACAACAACGGAGAAATATTTTTCTGAAAATCGCTGGAAATTATAAAAAAAAGTATACTCACCGTAATTGGTACACTTAATTAAAGGGAAGCAAATAATTAAGAAATAATATGAAGGCAATCAAAACAAGGTTATTTTTATCAAAATAGCCATTAAATTAGGCCTATATTTTAAATTTCTAAAAAGTGCACACAAAATTAAAGCATAACTTAAAATTAAACATGCCATAAATAACTTTACATTAAAATTCATGAGAATTTTAATATGAAAGTGTTACAAAAATAAAGCGCATTCCTCTTTTGTAGAAAATTTAAATTTTTCGGTATGAAACAATGAAAATGTGTTTTTAATGTGCCTCAAAAATATGATCAATAAAAATTAATTCTATTCCATACTTAATGTCTGGGTTTACTTTCCAATTGAACAACTTGAAGGGAAATGTTTTTTAATTTATTCATCGCATAAATGTTCATTTGATTTTCTACAGTTGCAAAAAACTGTCATTTGAGGAAAATACTGTATGACTGTTTGGAAAATTTGAATGAAGCATTGTATTTAAAAGTACGATCAATTCATACAATATAGATGTGTGAATTGAGACCCGCTAATAGACACATTTGTGTCTTTATATATATATATATCTATATATATATATATATATATATATATATATATATATATATATATATATATATATATTAAAGTACTAGGTTACGGATTATAATAGAAGGTGTCGTGTTCCCTGTCAATTAAAGATTAAACGGAAGGTGACTGATGAAAACAAAGGAGTCGTTTTTCTTGCTGGAAGAGTGACGTCATACGTTTGCTGGCATAAGGCATGATGTTATTTGTAAGAGAGGTCCCCCAAGAATATTTCTCATGACGTCATCATGTTCATGGCACCATCTACAACACAAATTTGTAACAATTTTTGGATACAGAAATTTTATCTTTGAAAATCTAAATTTTCTTCGGGATTCAAACCCGGGTCATCGGAAAGCTAGACGGATATTCTACCGCTGCGGAGACTTGGAGCAATTTATGTGTAAGATTTTTATATATTTTATAAAATAATTATTAGAGGATAAGATATATAATGATGACATTTATGGATACCTATATATATGTCATCTTGAATGCATTTATATATACATATACATACATACATACATATATGTACTTAACCGATCATTATGTTTTTTTGATATAGTTTTTATCATATTAAAACATAATGAAACCATTTTGGTAAGGTGAGAAGGCACCACATAAAAATAGCTTGGTCTCTTAAAGTGTGTCACTGCTTGTAGGAAATAAAGGGTGTTCTTTTTAATGATACACAGAATAATAATATAATCAAAATATTCACTAATACATATATTATATTATTGTAACAATAAATCCTCAGAATAATATATATGTGTATATATATATATATATATATTATTTTGTCAATAGTTAGTTATTTAAGTTTTATTCCAGTCACTGCGGTGAGGTCATATCAAGGAAAAAAGAACATCATTAGGACAAAGGAGAACCTTAAAAATCCCCATTTTCAGTAAAAGTGTTTGGTTTACTTCCTCCGGCATTGTCTTTATTTATCTCTGGGTATTTTTGTTTATTTGGAAAGAAAAGCTGAAAGCAGGCTCAGTCTCATTACCAGATAAGGAGCTTTAGTACGGAACTCAGGAATGGTTATTATACCGAGTTTTCTTGTTCCACAAGACGCTTTATGTCACACAAGCAGAAATTGCTCTATTAAGATGCGATTGCGCTCTGGAAAGGTTTCTTCTACGCAAATAAAGTAAGAAAATGCTTGTTAAATTTGTGTGTTTTTTATAATGCATATTGAAATTTTTAACATGAAATATTAGAGAAAGATTTTCATAAGACTAAAAATAACTATCATTATAAATCATGATGTGTTTTTTATGCACTTATTTTCATTGTTGCAGTTATTTGTTACAATTACATTGTCGTAAAAAAGACCCACCGAGTGTATGCTCGTTAAATCTGTGGAATCGATAGTCCCATAGTGATTATTTGAGTTGTGTGTCTCTATGGTTGTTCTATGGGTGTAATTATCTGGCGAAAATTTCCCATTCAGGACCCTGTCAAAATTGAGGGAGCGGATCATCTGGCGATGCCATCTGTCGGAAGAATTTAGAGAACTGTCGTACTTTCACTTTCGTGGTGTTCTGGTTAAACCAAATATGCACCCTACTGACTTAAATTCGCATAGCCAATTGTTTGTCCACAAGTGCCAAAACTAATATCTTCAGTAATTTCTATAGGTTTTGTTTATATTTTCAGTCTACTGTTATTATACACACAAGGCTAATTTGAATAGGGTAAAAATATCAATCAGGCCTAATTTGGTTCCAAATTTTTTTAAACATTTACACCTGATTTAGTAATCGAACCTATGAAGTAGTGATACCTCTATTCAATTTCCTTCAGCTTCCAGATTCATATGTAAATTTTATTATACTTTTTACTCAATAAAATAATTTTGAAAAATAAAACCGTTGTTACGTTTATTATATTTCGCTTAGTAATAAATTGATAATGAAGATTATCATTTGTTGTGTATACATATAATGGATTAAAATTAAGCTTTTTATGTCGCTTAAATTATTCTAGTGAATCGTATAGTAAATCCGGAACCATGTTAGGGATAATTTGTTCCTATATAATTTATTTCTTGATTGAAGTTCAATTTAGTTTTGGAAAATGATTAAGCAGTTATTGCACAAATTAAGTTTCAATATTCCAGTATTGATTACAACATCCTCCTTTTGCATAATCTTCTATTATTAATAATGAAGCGATTAGCTCATTATTTGGGGGAAATTACTTAAACATTTTCTTCTAATCACTTTCAATATGGAGTAACATATTTCATTAATACGCTTCTGTGCTCTTCATTGACCTCCTTAATTAGCATGCAAGTGTTCTTTAGCAAGTGTTATCAGATGGGGGGGGAGAGGATGCTAATAATAAATTCCTTCATTACTTTAAATTAATATATTCTTAAATATCTAATATTTAATTATTGTTCCTAAAACGAATCATTAATTAGTTAGTTTTGTTTCCTTCGTTTAGGAATGTACATAATATTTTAAATATTCTTTACTGTTTAAATTAGTATTACATTGAATTATATTTTTTGATAAAAATTTATCTTCTGTGTCTCTTCAACGTCAATGTCGCTTAAATAAACCTGTTATCTTCAAATATACATAATAATTTTTGTTAAATTTATAGTAGGATTTTTTTTTTGATAATATGATTTGATGTTAAAATATTAAATTACCGATGGGGAAGAAAAAACTGCAAATAATTTTAATGATTTTTTAAAATTCAGCTTACCGTACATGTATACATGCGCGTACTTTGTGAAAAAACGTTTATTTTAATATTTAAAATTTAATCCATTTATTTACTACAGCTGTATTTTTGTTTCTTAGAAATAATCTTTGTATATTTTGTAAGAAATATAATATTTATAATATTTACTGTCCTTTTATAAAAACACATATAAATATGTATATATTATTCAGTGTGTACACACATAAAACATTTTTTTGTAACTTCAAAAGTTCTTTTTTTTGAATACTTGTAAGAGTTTTTTCTTACTATTTTTTACTTCTTTCAAAATATTTCTTTTTGTATTTGAAGAAAGACAGTCGTGAGTCGCGCAAGTCTTGCAACAGGATAAGAAGCTTTAGAAAAGTAGATAAGAAAGTTCTTATACTGACTTCTTTTATTCCATAAAGGATATAAATGACGTATAGGCGACTGTTTATGAATTAACATACTGCTCTATGATTTGAAAATAATTTTGAAACGTATTTATTTAAAGCTGAGATAATTTTCACAATATACTTAATGCTGCTAAAATTGCAGCATTTTTTTTTAATTATTGGTAATTCCTAAATTGAGTGAGCTTAATGACCTTAAATTAATTAAGTTTAGTTATATTGTTCAAAAGTCTTAACTATTTTTCGAAGATTAAAAAATTTGGTATAAATTATAATTTATATTTAGTAAAGTAAGTGTACATTCAAAATCATTTATTATGTGAATGTTTAAAATTAACCATTTTTATTTTGATAAAAATATAAATATTATTAAACAATCATTGTACAATAAAGAGACATTTTATTATATAATGACACTGCATTTCGTTCAGTTTATAGGAGCTGAAAGCTTATAGCATTTAATAATACGCCGTACATAATTACTCGAGAGTATCCATTAACAATGAAGAAATTTTGGAAATTAAGATGCTCTTTCTAAAAAAATGTCTAATAACTTTCACATCTTATCTCGACAAACGAAGCATCTTGCTCTCATTTGAACTGTTACCACATTCGAACCTAGAACATGCACTATAAAAACAGTGTCATATTACCTGACCAAGGTAATCTTTAAAACAACATGTACATCCTATATGTTTACTCATACTCCTAGGAGTAACTTAATATACTTAATGTGTGTGAATAGTTATCATTTACATCTTTTTCCTTTTAAGAGCGTCAGCTATATGCATTCGCATACTTATTATATATTTTATTTAAATATTGTACCTATATATATAGTATGTTTATATTTCTTTTCTAACAATCAGAATTTATAAAATTTAGTAATTTTTTCTGATTTTAAATTTTTTATCTTTTAGTGTAGTTACAAATCATTAACTAAGTTATTCGGCATTATTAGAAACTAGAATTAATCAATTTGTATACATGGCCTTAGTTGCAGTAAATCGGAGAGCTCCTATTATGCAGATGTTAGCATTAAATCATCATTATAATGAAGATTCTTTGATGTAACTGCAACTGTATGAAGGACTGAGAGGCATCCGAGTGAATGAAAAGGTTTCTCGCGCTTTCATGAGTCAATGTGTGTGTGAAGATCATAATCTTTAAATAAACCAAAATAGAGTACTTTTTAATATTGTTTTAGGATAATTTAAAAATATTTCAAATCTTCCAAAACATTTTAAATTCGAAGAATTCAAAAAAAAAAAAAATTATTGTGCCTGACATTCCAGTTTAAATCTGAAATTGTGTTTAAATGTGAAAAACCTTTCAGTTTAAATGAAAAAAAAAATAAAGTTTTATATTTTAATACATAAAAGTGTACCCATCACAAGATGCTTTTCAATACTAAATACTTCCGCTTTAGCAGAAAACAAACTGAACACTGGGAAAAAATTTTTGTTTCGGAGTTATTAAATATTGAAATATTAAGACTCTTTTCATCTACGTTTCTATCCATTTCCATTTTTTTATATTTGGAATTCAGCTATAAGGAAACTTTGGACTTCGCATGAAAATTATGACATTAGATTTCCAAGAGGATTAAAATTGTTTTAAGCATATATCTTATTTCATATATTTTAGTAAAAATCATAGTTTTATATTTTTTGATCATAACATTTTTTATATTATTTTATGATAAATATTATAATTTTAGATTTATTTAAAAATTACTCTTAGTTACGCTACATTTTTCAAATGAATGTAAAGGAGTATGTTGTTCGTATAAATATCAGAGTAATTAATCATAAAAAAGTTAAATGTATAATAAAAAAGAACTCAAGAAAAATAATTCTTCTTTATTAGAAAGACGTAATAGTATCGTCCTTTTAATAAAGAATTCGAAGAAAAGATTACATGGGAATTAATTAAAGACCTTAAATATTACTGTAGATAGCAAAAATGTTTTAAAAGAATTTATACCAATTCTTAAAATGAACTTTGAACGGAAGTAAATAATATAGTCAGAGTAATTAGCAATTATAAATTGGCTATAATTTCTCCGTAATAAATTTTTTTAAATCTACCAATATTTCCATGTAACGTGGGGAAACTAAAAAGCTCGAGTTAGTATAAAAATGGCTCAAGGTCTAAGTCGTGATCGTACCCAGAAGTTTTACAGGTGAAAGATCGCTCTGGCTTCATCAAAATCCTGTGGAGAAAGGGAAAAAAAAAACATAAATTCACCCATATTTAAAGAAGACGCATTGTAAGAAGTTTCATATTTTTTTATTTATTCCGATTCATGTGAGGTCAGTTATAGGTTCACAGATCTGAAGTTCTAGCGAAAATACACTGACAGAGATTTCATTTTATGACACATGTTGTAGAAATAAAATAAAACTATTCAAAGGAAAAGAAAAAAGGAAAAAAGAAAAAAAAATAGAAATAAAGAGAAGGAAGAATAAAAAGTAGGAAAATGACCAAGGTGGATTCATCCGCTGAAAATTCGATTTTTAATTAATGAGCCTGGGCAAGCAAAATTTCTACATTGCAATGTTGAATCCAACGCCACATTGCCGAAAATTCGAAAAAACCGTTGCAAACCAACTTTGTGTAACCACAACTCTAAGAGAAACAAAACTCTAATAAAAAAACTCCACCAGGAGGTGACATTGAAATCACACAATAGACTGTAAGTGTCACACGACATTCTACTTACGCATAAAAAAGAAAAATCCGCGATATTATCCCGGCACCTAGGAGTGTTGGGACATAAGTTCCTTAATTTTCCCCTTACCCCCTTTAAGCCCCTATTTAATTTGACTTGTTGACGTAATTTGCTGAAATAGCAGCATTTAATTTCAATTTATTTTCTACCAAACATGTTTCTCTAAAAAATTTGTGTATTTTAAAAATCTTGCGAAATTATCGTTTGCTAAAAAATGAATTTGATAGAGATAAGATTCAAAATTAACCACAACTACTAGTTTATCAATAAAATTTATATATTTACAAATATATTTCTATGTGCCCTAACCATAAGTATTTGCAGCACATTTCTCCTATCTTCATGTTTAAAAGTTCCTTTTAAGTCCAGAAAATTTCAATTTTGTAAGTAAAAGCATAAACATAAAACCCCTTTAAATATATTTTAAAGCATACACTTATTTTTGTAATACATTCGTAATCATTGTTACTATTTGTTGCTGTCAGATTTAATTAATTTAAATATGAAATAGATAATTTAAAATTAATGAGTTAGCCAAAGCGGTTTATCTCAAAATCATTGAACTGAAATCGAGAGTTAGATTATTTATTTCATAATTTTTTAATTCATTTTTGATATTTTAAATTTCAACTATATTCTGTAAAATGTTTCATTAACCATTCAAATTAAAAGTAATGTATGAGTTGTTATTATAGACGTTAAGCAAATAACTTTTCGCTTGAATTTGCAGATAAAAAAATATAAGAAAAAATAAATATACAATTTTCATACTGCTTCAATATTTACAAAATAAAAAAAAATGCTTCATAACCAATTATTTCTCTGAATGCGATTAATCTTTTTCTTAATTCATTTTTTTTCTTTATGAAAAAAGAAATTTCTTAAACAACTCATCTTAAAAACCTAAAAATATTAGAAATTTTTAAAAGATTATTAAAAATTTAAGAATATTTTACTCTTTGTTATCATTATAATTTTTTATTTTTTGTTTTTGGGAAGGAAAAAAGGTGATATTCAAACGGTTTCTCTGAAGTACGTTAACAGTTATAAGATTTTTGTTAATCATTTTATACCTTGAAGGGAAATATATATCATTCATATGAAAAAGTATTAAAAATAATATTTGGAATTTGTAGACACCGCAAAAAATTTTTAGAAAAGAAAGATATTGATTTTTCTAGGAAAAAAGTCAAAAAGATTTTTGCCAGAAAAATAAACATATCGCTGCACGAATTTCCTTGAAAATATTCAAAAATCAGTTTTTAAGATTAAACTTTGAAAAACTAATTTATATATATTTATGTTTTTTTTTGTTTGAAACACAAATAATTGAAAATATAATTTAAAATTGAATTTTATAAAAGCTAAGCCATTAAAGTTTAAAAATTCCTAGATAATATATTCTTGCGATATTTTTCAAAAATATGTAGATTTTTTCTTGTGAGACATTTACTAAATACAAGCTTGGAAAGTCTTCAAAATATTAAGGAAATTTTGTTTTGTGTAATTATTGCTTGAAGTTTTTGTTTCTTCCGGGATACTCTTATTATTTTGGATAGAAAAATGAAAGGAAAGTCATTTTTGCTATAATAAATCTGTTTAATTCAGGAAGTAAGGATAGTTATTATAATGACATTTTTCGTTTTATGTCAACGCTTTCAGGGTTGTTATATGCTTTGTAATGTTTCCTTTCTTAACAAAGGATATAACAAAATATAATTTTTAAAAAATCATAATCACACTGGTTAATTGGTAATTTTTATCTTTTAATTGAGAAAAAATCAATAATAAAATTGTTATGTGGGCGTAAGCAAGGCAATGATCTTAATATTTAAAAGATATTGCTTACAAATATTGCAATCATTAATTTAGAATTCTATTAATTAATGAAATTTTAAAAAATTTAAATCATCCTTGATGATTTAAACGAAACATAAAAGGTATGTCTTGACTTGTCTTTTTATTTTGCATTTTTTCTGTTGTTCTATTTGTCTATGTGTTAATAATGGCTTGTGTCAATGGAAAACTGCTTCTCCAACCAATGTGATTTGCTCTTTATATAAGAAATCGTTTGATTAATAAAATGTACTTCTACAATATTCTCTGACATTCCATGGTAAACATCGCCTTGTTTGCTGCCGTTCTAAGAATGTGATTGGAAGGTAGGCAGCAAATTCGTCGACAAGTCGGATTTACCACGCAGTCTCTATACGATGTGACGTAGATGAAATGTTATCTGACGTCATGGATATTTTAAATCAATGAGAATCGTAATAAAATGGTATAGTCAGGATCTCAACTATAACGAATGAAACAACCACTCTTTATGGTTACAAATAAAATAAAATGTGATTTTAATATAATATTCTAGATTATGATATTTGTACAGGCTTATATATCAATGTTATAATTTAATATATTGTTTGAAATCTGTATTTTGATGTTTTTTGATTTTGATTTTGTTTTGAGTGTTTTGTGGTGCATTAATTATTTCATTTTATTCCAAGATTATTAGTCCTCATTTATTTATTTTTTCAGTTATTTATTAAGCATTAATAGCTATTATTATTTTTTTTAATAATGAAATTTAATAGACATGGTTTAATAGATTAATAACACAAACATTGTTATCAATCAGTAATAAATTATGTGACACAGAATATATACTAAACACAACTTTTGAATGTTTAAATTTGATACATATATCAACAGACAATTCAAAAGATGCTTAAAATATGAAAAATTATTTTATAAATTTGAATTTAATTTTTTTTACAAGGAAAAAAGTAAGTTATTTATTTGTCCAAAGAAGTTGAATTTTTAAAAATAAATGATTTTTACCATTACATAAATCTCTTCTTAATGATTTTTCTTCTACTTTTTATTTATTAAATAACAATAAGAATAATTAATTGACATCAAATATATAATAGTTGTAATATAGTAAAATCAAAAGGGCTGTAGTAAAAAGTTTAACACATCAGGAATAAATTTTTTGTAAATAAAATAAGAAATTTTCAAATTTAGATTTTCTGTTGTAATAAATTTCATGCAATTAAAAGGTATATGACAAGAGATCGTGAAAAAAAATTCACATTTGTGTTAGTTTATTCTCTTTTTTACTTTCAGTATCACACAAAAATGAATTCTTAAACGCATTCATTTCGAATATTTTTACGTAATGTGTTTGAACTTAATTTCTATATTAAATTTTAAAATTTAAAGTTTTTTTTAAATTTTCTACTGAAATATAATTAGAAATGTACACATTATTTTTAAATTTTAATTACACCATGTATTAACATTATCTAATAATTGTCAGAACTACTTATATTTTAAAGTTATTGAAATATTATTTCGTTCATGTAAATAAGCCATCAAATAAAAAGTTTTTAAATTTAAGCTATATTTTTATTAAATTTATATAATTGCTTCTTTTTCTGCAGTTATAATTTCACATTCCTTTAAAAGTGTTTGCTAGAATCGAGATAAAAAAAAAGCCTGTTAAATTCATGTATATGGAAGTAAATTATACAAATTCCTTCTCTTCCAAAAACAAGAAGATTGGCAATATTAACTTTCATTAGGTTTTCGAAATATGAATAAATTTTAATTATGTAGTAATCTTATTTTATCAGGCACATTTTGACATTCATAAAAATCAAACCTTCAAGTATTATACATCTTATTAATAATAAAATCTAAGGAATTTTTCATAGGTATATTTGAAAAAATTTATTATGAAAAGATTTACTTTTTGTTTTCAGATAAATAATTCTTGCTTTGAGGCACAAAAAACGTTGGTAGTTAAAAATACTGTTAAAAGCTGTTATTAAATCCCTTTATGACTCGAAGTTGAGTATCTGTTAATCAGATGCAAAGTCTTTAAGGAAACAATTTTGAAATCTGTAAAGAAATTTTGCAATGTGACAATCTTTTTTTTTTCTCCCTTAAAAGATTAGGCCTTGACATTTTCATATTTAGAATGCCGTGCTTTGGAAAGAAAGGAGTTTGGCGAGAAATGAGAATAAAATTTGACAAAATTGATGTTATATATTTATGATAAAAATAATTTTAAATTTTTATCACTTAAAAAGGGTAAAGGTAAAATGCTCTAAGTAATTGTTGTTGTCTTGTGCCAGCTAGGCTGCCAATATGTGGTGCACTGCTCCACTTTTCCAACAAAACCGAAGTTTGTTTTGGAGTCCGATTTTCTCAATACACACATGCCATGGATATCCGTCTATAGGGTAGGCAACCTTTCATGCAAGGAAAGGACAAAGACAGGAGAGAGAAAGACAGAGAAAGCACATCCATGCTAGAACCGGGACTCGAACCCAGGACATCCCTACCCATAATCATCACGCTGACCACTACACAGGGTGAGTGGCTTACGCAATCCAGTTAAGGAATTTTAAAGTCGACATAATTTTATAAGTTAGAAATGATTTATCTGAAAACGATAAAAAATTCTTTTTAAATTTTCATAACATTTTACTTTTTGCAAAAATAAAACGTTAACGTATGTACAAATTTGTAACAAAAGATATTTTTTTTTAAATATATTAAAAAAAGTTAAGTAAAACAAATTACTTAAATTTTGACATTGGTATTTCATATGCTCTGTAAATTTCATGTACATATATATATATATATATATATATATATATATATATATATATATATATATATATATATATATATATATATATATATATATATATACATACAGACACACTCTCACACATGTGTGCGTATGCACACACCCCACTCAACTAAACAAAAACATTTGAGAATTTCTTTTAAACGCTTTCTAGGGATGACATGCGCAAAATTTTTGTGACATTAATTACGCATCTTTAAAATATTAACATAAATAAAGAGGGCATTTCTCGGTAAAGTAAAATAGGAGAATCCAGGCAGATCTTCCACCATTTGAAAAATGAGTTATGATTAGTGTTCGTTCAGATGGAGCATCGTTAGGATATTAGTATAAATAAAATGAATAAAGGCAATTCTCAATGAAAGGAAAATAGGCAGATTTTTCATCACGTGGCTTATGTTGAGTGTTCGTTCAGATGGAGTCTTGATTTCAAAGGCAACAAATCTGTTTTGGTTCTCAAAATGAGTCACATCAAACACTGGAATAAGACGCAGTCCTTCTGTGAAAGAAATAACTGCAATTTCAGCAAGTAAATGAAATGTTGTGCGTGTGTGAAAAAACTAACGATTTCTCCACGAAATATAAGAATTCGTCTGCAGTTGTGTCGGGAAGAAGACACTGGATATCTCAAATTTAAAAGCGGGTCATATGTTTAAAGGAACCAGGCTACAGCTTATTTTGGTACTTATCGAAGACGTTGAATTAAATGAGAACAGCACGAAACCGCAAATTCATTTTATCCTACTCTCATTGTGGTAAGATGTTGTGAGGTACAGTAGGTTCTTGTTTGTAAGAACTCGTAACCGTAAACGAGGGTCTACTGTACCTTACTATCGATAAAATAATTTTTAAAATAGAAAGTTCGTAAAATAACGTATTAGATAATTAAAATCTGATTTCGTATTACCAAATTAAACTGAACTCCGTGTCACGACAGCCCATGTGGGCCAAGGCCTACAGTGCCCGTGTCTGTTTTCCTGACCGAAAGGCTCTGGTGTGAGAAAACATAAGTTCCGATTAGGTGATCAGTTTAACGCGAAACCTCAAGTGTTAAGTTCCCAAACATGCTTGGTACTCAGTTTATCAACTCACTGATGGGATGAAAAACTGAGTTGACCTTGCTCAGTCCGAAAATCGAACCTCCGACCTGAATCTACCACTAAGCCATCGGGTTTCTGTTTTACCAAACTACTTTTTTATAAATAAAATACTATTAGGAATAATTAGAAGAAATGCTTAAAATAAGATTCATACTTTTGAAACACCTTTGTTTTTATAGATTCTAAATTACTTTCTTTTTTTAAATCTACTTTCATTACACGTTTTTCTAAAGCTCAAATGTGTCTGTTTTTAAATTTTTGGAGGAAACCGTCTGATGTCTGAAATCGTTTATGTACATTTTTCTGACAAAGCAATTGAAATTTTCTTTATTATCAACATAAATGCGATTTCTTATTTGCCTTAGCCAAGCAAGTAAAGTTTTTTCTAGTTTAATATGTTTTGCTACTCTGCAATGTCTTCGAGAAGGGTCATTTTTACTGGTACTGTGTTCTTTTTCAAGCATTTTTTTATGAGTTAATAAAATTAACGTGAAATTGTTCTTTTTGAATTTTATATTTTTTTGGCAATTATTATTTAATTTAGCATTTTATCGTTTATTTTTTTAGAAATTTTTTTCTACTTCAACTGATAACGCTTTCATTTCCTCAACGGAACTGGCTCATTCTTCCTCTCGGTAAACGAAATTTCATAAATTGAGTAATTCAAATGAAACGAAATCAATTATAGAAAAACAGTTCACGTTTTTAAAGAATTTTTCCATCTTCTTATGTTTTATCGAGAAAAGAGAGAATAATTTTTTTTATCTCTTTTCTATGTTCTTAATTACAGGGAGAACGAAAGTCGTTGCTGCATTATCATGCTTCTCTGTACCAAATTCTGAACTGGTTACTACCAGTCAGATAGAAGTAACCGGGTTAAATTCAGCACCACAATTCTTTCCCATCAAATATGTGATATCTATTTGTCTTTGACTTTTAATGTTCCTACAACGTCTGGAATACTTGCACTTTTCTCGTCGTTATTCAAGAACGAATAAATTTCTCCGGCATTATATAAAAAAGAAATCAAACTGGAAATTTAAAAAAATCATATCATAACAAGTAGGAAACAAAAAAGTTAATTATTGATCATAAATGTAAGTTAGGAAAAATGAGATTTTTGTAGGGTCTAGCCACTAGTTTGTAAAAATGTGCGTCTACTGTATCATAATATGGGACCTGTTTTGCTGCCATGGAGATGATTCACTAGTATTTCTCGATGGTAAGCAAGTAATTATGAGATTCCCGGATTTGTCATTCCGTAAAAGACTATCTTTTCCCATTTGTTGTCATAAATGACGATGTAGCTTTATCCTCGTTTTTTGGACATTTATTTAAATGAAAATTTAACTAAACATCCATTTAAAAAATATAATAAAATATATAGTAGGCCTCTTAAAGAACATAATAGATAGAGAGTATTTGGTATCGCTTGATTGGTTTTACAAAAGTTTCTTGAAAAAAACGTTTTAAAGAATTCTAGTAAAATAGAATTTCAGATGAAATTCGAAGCATGTCACATATCTGAAAGTAAAATTGTACACAAGGGATAGTAAAAAATTTCTGAAATTTCTTTGCAATTCTTTATCGTCTCCATTAATTATTCAATTTGTACTACAGTTTTATTTATTAATAGAATTCATAACAATCAGTGTTACGACTTTGATGTTGATGGTAGGAATGTTTCAAAATAGTTTCAATGTTTGAATTCGAATAAACATCAATTTCTTGTTCAGATTGGAGAAACACACATCAGACACTTAGGCTAATGAACAGTTTAATGTGATGGCTTTTTTTTTAAAAAAAATATTCCTTTATGAGTGGTATTAAAAACTTGTGATATAAAGAGCAGCATGAAAATGAGACCTACAGTGGCATGTCTTCTACTTACAGAAATGAAGGAATGATTCAGCAAAAGAAACAGTAAAACCCATCTGGGCAGAAACCTACTATGATCGAACTTGTACAAGAAATAGGCTTTCACGCAATTCGAGTTGAAGATCAATAGTACCTGTAACTCTTGTCCCAAGATTAAATGGTATCTCAAAAGTTGACTGTGCCAAAATTTTTGAAAATATGGCAATGTTTTTTGAGAAGTTAATCATTGATGAACAAATGTGAGTGTATGGATTCAAAATCTGAATGGAAAGCTGCAGTTAAATCAAAATGACTCATAACGTCTCTTACACCACCGATGAAATTAGGCCATGTCGAATCGGAAACATAAGGGTATGCGTGTTTCCCAACAACAAACGGGTGGTGCACCATGAATTTGAATCATCCAGACAAATTGTTTCTTGGCTCTTTTTGCCCTCAAGTTTCAAAACTGAGAGAAGTAATTCTCATGGATATATCCCGCTAAACGAAAAAAACATTATCAGCGTTATAATAAACTATTTCGTCAGAGAATCCAAAAAAATGATTAAAACATATTTTATGATCTGACATATATATTTCTATTTCGTATAAAAGGTTACAGATATTAATAGCATATTGAGAAAAAAATATATTTATTATATCTGGTGCTTAAGAATTCATGGTAAATTAATTAAAAGTAATTTATCATTGGAGAAGGAATATATATTTTAATTAAAGAAACCTAAATATGCTAAAAGACAAAGCAAAGTGTGAAATTAAACTAGTATTATTTAGTATTATTATTTATTATTTAGACAAATTGTGTATTTATAATGCAGGAAGAACTTCGAGTGAGTTGAAATTTCATTGAATGAAAAATGGGGAAGAGAAAGATGAGAAAACAACAACACAATGAGATAAAAATTAAAATCCAAACGTTATAAAACAATTATTAAAACAAAAGTCAAAAATTGATCAAGTATCGTCTGCTTAATTTCATAAACACAAAGGATATTAATAGCTCTTTGTAAACAAGTTACAGTTTCAGTGATTTCTCCTCAAAATGTTTTTGTCCTTGGATGATTGTTAATTCTGAAGAATCGTTAATTTCATAATCTAGTACATGCTCTATTGCTAACTCAATTATTTAATTCATTGCTTAAATTATAATGTGTAAATAGATAAATCCATAATATATAAAAGTTTTTTGATAAACAACTAAAAAAGAGAAATTATTTTTAAAAATTTATTTACATCTAAATGTAATGTTATTAAGATTTTCAAATTTAAAATATATTAAATTTTTCAAAATATATTTAATTTTTAATAAATATATTTCGATTTTTAAGTTTTCTTAATGTAATGATGAAATTATTTTAAGGACATATATCGACTCGTAGATTCTTTTAAGCCTATGATATAACATATTGTGAACATTATTAATTAATTATTTAATGTAATTTTTTTTTACTTTTTCGATGACATACCACAAATAATGCCCTTTTTTTGGAAAATACAATTTTCAAACTATAACCATTCTGTTTATTTGAATTTCGTTATAAGCTTCAGATATGAATACTTTTGATTTCCTCTTCTTCAAAGCATTAATTCTGATTTCATACTTTCTAGAGCGTTAATTTAATATTTTAAAATATTAAGTAACTTTTGTGGCTAATGATTTTTTAAAGTATATTTAACAGATGATATGTAGATTAAATGCGACTCATCGTAAATAATTATTTCAGTTTGTAATATTAAAAAATTCTTAAACTCAAGGACGACTAAAATTTTAACGTATCCGCTTTAATTTATTCTTATTTTGTACTGTAAGTAATACAAATAATGATGAATTACATAGTATTTCTTTAAACGTTTTTAAAATTAGATAAGTGCTATTATTATATCTATTTAATTGCATAATTTATTTGCTATTGAGTAATTCCATTTTTACATAAAGTTGCGTCTAAAAGGTGTTTTGCTTTTCTCTCAAAATAATGTATTTATTTGACTTTTATCGAAACATAATTTATTTGAATTTATTTATTGCAAATGCCCAGAAATTTGGCTATGACGCTCTTATTTCTCTCATTAGTTTCAATTATTTTATTTATTTACATCCCATAACTTGCATTTTTTGTTTTCCAGCTCAATTTGTTATTATGATTTTTAAACTGGTGGTATAGTGGTAGTTAAACTGGTAGTATTCTTTTTTTGAAATACATTTTCGTGGATTATGTAATATAATGAATTTAAATTTTAATTGCATTAATTTGTAATTTCGATATTTTGTCTTTTAAGAATTTAATGAAACTCTTATATAATGTAAAAGCTATTACTTTACATCAATTATTTAAAAATACAGAAGTAATCACGTTTAGATAAAACAACACAATATATATATATATATATCTATATATATATATATATATATATATATATATATATATATATAATTCCTTAAATAGAAAATAGATATCTAGAGTGAATATTTTGAATTGGATTTTGTAAATTCAAGTACATTCCTAAAACTTGTGAAATTTGTTGTACTGATAGAACAAAATTTTGAAAACTAGAAAGCATTAAAGAATACTTAATAGTAGATATTAATTAAAAATATTTTAAAGAATTATTATTCACGTTTATAATTTATCTATATGAAATTTTTAATGCCATTACTTTTTCTTAAAAATAATAATCTTTTATAAAATATGCTTAGAATGATTTACTTAAAATATATTACTTATTTCATTTTCTTGACATTCACTTAATATTTTTAATTTCGATTTTAAAGCTAATTTCGTTTTCAAAACTATCATTTCATAATTTCGTTTTGTCTTATATTCGTTATTATGTAAAAACTCATCATAAATTGTTCACGAACTACTCATTAATTAATTTTTATATTAAGCTAGTATAATTCAGATTTTAGTTTAAATTCTAAAAGAAAAATCGTTAAATTCTAGAATAAGAATATAGTTCTTCTTTAGGAATTTAATGTTACGTCCATAGCTGAATTAAAAAACATAAGTTCTGCTTTTTTATTGGAAATAAGAAAAATAATCATACATGTACATATATGATAGATGTAAAGAATAATTTAGAAATGAAGACAAAAAAATTAATAAAAATCTTGAAGAAAATAAGATTTAAATTTTGCAATTTTAATAACATCTTAAAAACTTCAAATTGTGTTGAACTTACTCAGTAATTAATAGTTGTGAAACGTTTAAAATCTTTATTCTAGGGAATGAATATGTAATTTTATGCTTATTCACATATACTGTTAAAAAGTAAGTAATCAAAGCTATGTTTTGAGGCATAATTGAGATTTTTTTAGATTTAAAAATGAGTTATTATAAAAAGCTATTAAATTTTTTTGAATAATTACACATCATATCTATATTAATATAATTGGCTGTTTATTTTTTTATTATAAATTCAACAAATGTATATGCTATTTATTTGCATTAAAACTAAATATTAAACATATGAAATTTAATTAATTACATTAATAATTGTATATTTTTTGCATTGAAAAAAGTATACTAAAAAGCCTTATGAGTTTCTTTTGATTAACTAATCATTTTACGAAAACGTTCTCAAGAATATTTGATTTTCTGAACAAAAAATTAAATTTTATATTAAATTAAATGCAACTTTTGTCATATAGTTTTATTTATTAAAGATAATAAATGTTTTATTTCAAAGACTTTTGGAAAAACTATTTTATGCTAATGTAAACATTTTAATTTAATACTACAAATGATTTTAATTAGAATTAAATGTACAATTTAAATTATTAGTAAAATTTGAATTAATAGACCGATTGGCTACCAAATTCTAAAATTATTATTTTTTCTTCCGAAATTTGCTTCTAAATCTAATATTTTTTACGTTTGAGCTTACGAAAATTAAAAGCAAAAATCATTCATTATGTGGGGAAAAAAATCAAACGGCTCTGTGTCAGCATTCAAGTAATAGAAACTGAAAAACAAAAAAGGTCCATGTTTTATAATTCTGTTGTATGTTAAAAAGAGAAAAGCTTGTGTGTGAAAAAAGAGCTAATGGCAAAGCGAAAATAACCATATTTCTAATATATTAAAACTGACAATTTTCTTCAACATAGGATTTTTAATTTTAATCTGCAGTGGTTAGTTATACATTTTTATTTCCTTAGAGTAATGATAATAATTTTGTATTATTCTATTTGTGTTTGTTTGAATAGAGGAGCTTATGTGAAGGTATATAAAGTAAATTGGAAACAACAAGATTTAACAGATTGAAAACACTTTTAATATGAAAATATTACAGACATTCATAAATTTTGTGTATACAATAATAATCATTGTATATTTATATTATGTACAAGAAAAGCTATTAAGAGCGGTATTTGGAAACACAACATAAACATAACACCACAATATACATAGATATATGGTTGATAAACATAACACCAGAATATACACAGTTGTATGGATATCTTGTGCACACTTCCCTTTGACAGAAGTGCATACAACGCAAACATTAAGTTCGCGCCAAGTTGGCGAGCAAATGTTAATATGTATTGCAAGGCTCATTAGAAACCAAATGCGCAAATAGAGATTTGAATATGCATCGAATGATATGTACAATACTTTGAAAACGTCACATAAAATTTGAAATTAAGATTTCAGATATTTGAATTATGTTTATTAATATTTGACACACATATACATGCATTTTATAGGAATAAGTTTATGCTGAATCAAATTCACAAAATTTTATGATTTGCTAGAATTTTTCATTATTTTTTAAAAAAATTATGATTCATATCATTCATTATAATAAATTGTATAAAAATATAATAAATTCAAAAATTAATTAAAATTAATTACATGTGCACAAGTTTCTACAAAGTTACAAATTATATATGTATTTAAAAGTTTATTTTTACAATTAGTATAATAATTGAAAATATTACGTTGTAAAGAAACTTATGTATTCCAAGAAAGGTTTGAACTGAGGAATTTATTTGTATACCCAAATAATAAATTATGTGAAATGTAATTATAACTAAAAGCAAATTCCTTTTTTTATATAAAATTGTCTTTTAAAATATATCTTTGTTACAAGATTATTTATTTTCCCTAAATAATTTCGTTATATTAAACATTAAACTGTAATTTAAAAAATCAATAATTTTAAGAAGCAGTATCAGAATTGTATTAATTTACGTATTAATTTAACTATATATATATAAAAGATGTGTGCCGGTTATTGGGTTTACATAAAATGTACTTAGCATATCGATTAATTTTTCTGGTTAAATTTTCAAATAATTAAATAATAAATAGTTTAATTTAAAAACTGATATAAGATAGGGTTATCAAAAGAAAAATACACATGTGTTTATTTTAAATTTAACATTTATTCAATAAATATACTTCAAGATATCGTTGATTCAGCATAATACATAACAATAAAATAGTGAGCAAGGGTTTCCGTTAATACCTAATTGCTAAACATTAGGTACAAATCAAATACATACTGACTGAATAAATATGCAATGATATCAGCCATTTAAATGCATATCAAGATTGGTATATGTTGGCGACTAACTACTTCATTTTAGGCATTGTTAAAGATAAGCAATCTTTTCAAGCAAGAATTTAAGCAATTGATTTGGAGAAATCCCCAATTATCTTACGATAATTGTTTTACTCTGGTGATTATCATAACATATTTCAATGGAAAATCACGTAATTTTCATTTTTGAATCGTGATGTAAAATTTAAGGGAAATATTCCGAAAACAAATATGTATTTAAAAGTTTCAAATCTGAGCTTTTAGCTCAGATTTGATCGTAATTTTTTAATTTTGAAAATCTTTATGAAAATTTTATCTTGACAAATTTAGTTGTTAAGCGTTATTTTAAGATTTTTATAGGGTATTCTAAAGTTAAACATAGTTTCATCTGTATATCTTTTTTTTTGCATTCTAAAAAGAATCTAAACCCTTTAAACTTTTGTAAATATAAAATAATTTTAACTAGGTTATTCTGCGTAAATTTATTCTTGTATTGGTAATTGAATAATATTATTTAATTTTTTTATAATAATTTTTAATATATCAATTTTTGCATGATTAAAATAATTAGATTAGAATCAAATTTTTGCTTAAAATAATATATATAAAAATAGTATATATATATATATATATATATATATATATATATATATATATATATATATATATATATATATATATATATATATATATTTGCTCTACATAATTAAATAATTTCTATTTATATTTGATAAATACTGCAATTTTTGTACAGTTTATACAATATAAAGCTTTACTAATGTGTGTGGTTTTAAAAACATTTGAATATAATTTATATTAAATTTTAAATATCTCTATATTAATATGATAGAGCTTTGTATAGAAAATAATGATCATTCACTTTACGCTCTTTGTTCATTCATTCGTCTCAAGCAGCATAACAAATGCTAAGTATTTGAATATGAATAATTCTTTAATAGCTTTGCTGAAACTCAACTTATGTATAACTAATATAATTTATAAACTTTATTTTCATGTGTATGTATAATTTTATTGGTAGCTTTCTTTTAAGCAAGTTTAAAAATAAGGAAACTAGAGACAGTATGGAGGAAATAAAAATATACTTTTAGTTATAAAAAAATTAAATATTACTTTGATGAAAATTTTAAATTTATTACAATATTTTCATCAGTTAAATTAAATATTTTTGCCCATAAAAATATAATATTTTTAAACCTATTTCACTCTTGATACCAGCATCTGCATAATACTTGTATACGGTAACAAAGCTTGTTATAGGAAAATTTACAAATTGATAAATTATTTCCCATTTTGATATAACAATTCTATACTTATACTTTGATATATATTTTAAATGTTTCGCTGCTTATATTTTGATCTTTTTCTTTAATCAATAAATATTTATTTGAAATTTACAAAATTTACAAACATATATTCATAGTATATGCTGATATTTACAACTTATATCAAAACGTAAGCCACAGATGAAAATGACATCATATAAATCAGCATTTTTTTCTACCAGTACATTTATAAGTCGCAACACACAATACAATTACACTGAAACAGTATGAGAACAAAAAACAGCTAAGAGTATATACTATTAAAATTATTTATTACATATAGATACATATTATATTTAAATTTGTACTTATTGATTGTACCAACAAGCACTGTTCCAATTTAATCGGCATAAGTTAAACTAAATTTGAACATCGAAAATATGAAATTAATTTTCTGTACACTTAAAATATTCAAAAATTATTTTAGCAAAAAAATTGTATACTAATTAGATGCTGAATAATCCAGGAAGTTATTCTGAGTTTGGTGATTTTTGGCGGAGTTTTTCTATATCTGGCAAACTGATTCATATTACGTCATTGATATGAAGACCAATCAGAATTATGTAAAAAATTCTATTTTGGCAATCCAAGTATATACGTCTACATTTCATTATCACCAAAATAATTCAGAAATTTGCATCGTGGATTATACGGCATCTGTGCCCAATTTAGTTAGAACTTCTTTTACTAATAATTGCATAGCTATAGTTATGAAAATATGGAATCTCAATTTTTTTCTGCTAAATCAATATTATTATAAGTACAGAAAATATATGCATTGAAAAATAAATTAAATATAAAATTCTCATTGATTACAAAGAGATTTGCTTTTTAAATAAAGCGTGTGATAAATTGATTTAAATAAAATATTAAATTGATTAGATTTATTTTTGCCTTAAGCGAACAGCTTTTCTAATTTAAATTAATAAAATTTTCTCGAAATTAGTTAAAGCCTAATTTATACTAAATATTGAGTTCTTGCTGTTATGACAGGCCGACTCTTATTGTTTTTATTATGAAATTTAAGATAGACAAAATTTAATTCTATGAATTAAACTTTTGTATTCTTGTTAATTCATTAAATTCTTGTTAAACATCAAAAATGTTACCAGATTAATTTATCTCACAACATTTATTTGAAGCTCGAAATTTTTTCATAACTTTAAATTTATTATATATTTTAAACTACACTAATTTTGAGCACAATGTAAAATACTGGTCATTATTTTCGTAAATTATCTACATAATTTGATGCTTAAAAGAGGATTAAATATACTGATACTAATTAAAATTTTTAATTTACATAAATATTTATCCAGTTAACAAATATACATTAAACTTTGCATCTGAAAAAGTTCCAGAAAAATTACATAAAATCAAAAAATCATTGTTTAATGTGTATACTCGTGAAACGAAGCAATAAACTACTGCTACGAAAAGGAGGATTAATTAAAAAAAACATTTGTTCCGTAAAACAAATTGATCAGTCAAAGATTAAAGTACAGATTTCCTAAATTCCTTCAATACCTTTCATGACAAAACATTATTACAAGCAATTTATGATATATTCGACAAGCTTCCATCACTTACACAATACTGTATCACAAAACGGCATGCCTTTGTTTTCACATAAAGAGAAATATTAAAGACAAATAAGAGAAAAAAACTATTCTACGTAACAATCACATGTCTGACTAGATTTCACAGATTGAAAATGTAAGGAGTAGTTTACATTCGCGGTAAAATGAAGCTTCGCATATAGAAATGGTGCTGAGAACAGTTGACACAGCAAATAGACCGTAACCACAGCAAATCTGATGTAAAAGTTAATTTTTTACAAGTTAAGAAAGTTTGTGCATAGTTCGGAATAGCATTCGCATCAAAATATACTTTAAAAGGATTCTTGTTTCATAGGTTATAGAAAAAAATATTGTGTTGTTCGAAAATTAATTTGCGTTTTCCTACATGGGTAATAAAAATCAACAATTTTATGAGGGTGAAATCAAATTACCACCAGAAAGTTAGCAATAGCTATTGGACAAGAATTAAAAATATACAATTCAATACAATATTTATTCGTTTTACGTTTTTTTTTATAAAAACGAAATTAGTTACCAAACAACCTGATTATTAAAATGTAATTATAATCAATTAATTATTATTAAACCTTGTTTTGAACTTTTTGTGAATTTAGGAGTTAGATGCATTTTTCCGTGAAAATAATGTTAACATAATTATCAAAGAGAACCAAAATTTAATATATTAGTTTTCAGAGAAATACATCTCGGGCCACTAAGACTTCTTAGATAAAAGCAAGAGGTTTTAGTTTTTAATATAGAAATGAATTAGTCAAGTAAAAATTGATAAAGTTTAGGTAGGATATTTCATAATGAAAAAATTGTTTTCTTTTGAGATATTATTCATTTTCAAGAAGACATAAAACCAGATTTAGGCTTTTTAGGTTTACTCAAATAACCAGAAATTCGTTATTAATTACATACATATATCCTAAAATTAATACTTAAATATCTGATAGTAAAAAAGAAATATTTATATTGACATTTTTAAGGTAAACTTTTCTCTATGATAGCCAAGATCAATAGAGCTGCTTCAGAGTAAAAAAAAATATTTCTTGTCAAATCAAATTAGAATTACTTCTTATATTCTCAATTAAAAAACAAATTTTAACAAATGTATCATATCTTAATTTAAAATATTTTCTTTAGATCATTTCTAAGTAAATGTGGAAAAAGAAAATTTTATTTAATTGGTCGGAAAAAATGGAAATTCTTGTAATTTGTTTCATATCACATATATGCCAATATAATACTATTTCATCGTGTAATAGTAGCCAAATATCAAAAACATTTTACCTAAATTTATCACAGATGACAAAATTAGTCACTATGACAACTAAAATTTAAGTAAGAAATCTTAATGTTTAATAAAAAAGTATATTGTTAAATTGACTTTTAGTGTATTTAAATAAAGAAACAAATGCAAAGATAAAAGGTTCTCAAGCTTAACCACACACACAAAGGTAAAAAAAAAACGTTTCATAGATTATCACGAAAAAAAAAACCATAATTTAGTGTAATTGACAGTTATCATTTGATTATTAAAATCTCTTTGTGTTTTGTACAGAGATATCTTGGACTAATTGATTGAAATATCCCTTTGATAAAATGCATATAAATGTTTTTTGAATGATAAATACCACGAGAGATAAATAATTTGATTTTAAGAATAACTTCGAAATAAAATCGCGCAGAAACTAAATATTACTCGAAATTTTAGATTATTTCTTATGTTTTTGATACGATCTATGATATCGTAATGAATTAAAATTTATTTTCTCGGAACTATATATTGTTATTTCACATAATATTATAACAATTATAGTTTAAACAAAAGTATGAAAAAGATTTCTTCATTGGGTATTTAAAGTATATTTCAATGCTTCTGCAGACAAGTGCAATATTATGAAATTTTGCAGCAGAAGAGGACTTAACATAAAAAAAATTTAATTGCTTCCTTTAAAATTGTTGTTTAAATTGAAATTGAATTCTTGTCAATGTATTGTTTCAGAGTAACATTAATATGTGAAATGAAGCATGCACAAATTGTTTTCAAATTCAACGATGATATTGCAGTTGCAATAATTACATAGTAGTATTTGTCAGTACAATATTTCTTTTATTAATTTCTTATTCAACTTTAGCTTAAAATGAATTTCTGAACATTCAAAATTAACAATAACAATATTTTTTCGATATATTCGGATATACTGAACTTATGGTGCAATATATAATTATCACGCGGAAGATGCTGATTATAAAAGAAATATTACGCCTGTAAGATAATGAAAATTCAAGTTCTTTATTACAATTTTTTATAATTATTATTAAAATAAATAAATATCATTTGCTTACAACTGTTTCAAAAATTGGTAAATTAGAATGATAAAATATTCATAGTAAAGAAATGATTATTTTAGTAGCTTATTTCCATCCAAAAATATTTATTTCAGCATTTAAAAATGTAACTTTTTTAATTAAATATTTATTGTTTAATTCTCCATTCATTATTAAAAAAATGTATTATTAGTATGGGATTTTATACTATTAAGCTAAATTTTAGTTTTGTAAAATGTCGCAAAAAAGTTGTTTCAGCACAGTTTAAGCCAATCACGAGGATGAAAAGGAGAGATGATCATCAACAGGTTTTCATTGAATGAATATGATGGAATAAAAAGGACTGGATGATCCCCAATCCATCCAGTTGCTTTTCCTGTCTTTTTTATGCAAATTAATTTTGGGTTAAAAGGAATGCTCATCCTATGAGAACTTCAGAAATATCGACTGGAATTTTATTTTTTATTTGAAACGCAAACGATAGGTGGGAAAAAAATTTGTCCAGTCCTCTTCTGCCGATAGGGATTGAAATCGATGAAGACGATGAAGAGACACACAGTGACACTTACAAGGCGACATTAATACAGTAATCGACCACGGCTTCACTTGTCGTGGAATGCAGTGGGGTCCTGCTCGGCAATGACGAAAGGACTAGGGGGCGGAGTCGAACCGAGGCTCTTTCCGAGTCCTGAATCTGAGCTGGCCGAATGGATGTGGTCTCGGTTCAAGCCCCGAGTGGGTGACGGCTGCCGGTGGAATGGCAGTTGCGGCAGAGGAGAGGACGAAGCGCTTCGGCTAGGTCGAGCGGCGTTGTCGGCTCGTAGTCGGTTCCCATCGGCAGACATGCAGTCAATCTGCAATAGACTCATAATTTCACTTCAAAAAATTATTTTGAATGTCTGAAAATATTATATATATATATATATATATATATATATATATATATATATATATTAATTACTATGACACACACATTCAACATTTTTTAACTAGATAAATGAATGTATTTTGAAATACAACGAATATTTTGTAAAATATCTATTTTTCTATTAAAAATATTAATATATAGTAAAATGTCTATTTTTCTATTAATGTTATTAATATATAGTAAAATGTCTATTTTTCTAGTAATCATATTAATATATAGTAAAATATCTATTTTTTCTATTAACGATATTAATATTTTGATCCTAAAAAACATTATTATACTACATTTCAGAAGTTATTAACAAAGAATTTTAAAATATTAATTAATGATATTTTCATTAATTTATTGTTGTTACTTACGACACATGGGCCAGCTAAGTTCACTATGTTGATAGCTGTGCGAATTTAAATCAGTAGGGTGCGTCTTTCGTTTAACCACAAAGGTGAAAGTACAACTTTGCTATAAGATTCCTTCTATAGAGGGCACTACAAGAGGCTCCGATCAATCTATTTTGACATTGATTTGGAGGCGAAAAAAATATTTTCCAGACCATTACACTCATGGTAACTGCTCAACGACCGACCATAAGATTTTCGATTTCACATACTTAACGAGTACGTATATCGAATGTACTCGGTGGCATTGGGAATCGAATCCCGTTTTTCAAGACGGAAGTCCTATGCTTTAACCACTTATCTACCACGGCCAATTATAAATAAATTTATAAATGCCGTAATTTATTTTTTTATATGCTGGAGCTTTATCAAGAATTTAAAATAGATTAGTCAAAGAGCTTTTTGTGTCAAATTCCTTTTTATTCGGAAAAGTGTATATAAATTTGAATTCTGATAAAAGAGTTGCAAAAATTCAGTTGATCACTTTAAATTAAAAATTTATTGTGATTTTTGCAAAAATTAATATAATTCTACAGAAAGAAATAGTATTTAATTGTCGGAAGAAAACACTACCAGTATTAACTAATTTTATCCAAAGACAACAGTCGGTTAACGGCAAGTTAATGAAGATATTGTATACGTTATACAAAAATACTAATCGTTTAATTTTGCATAACTTTGAATCAAGGTAACTAAATTGTAGTTAGAGTTCAAGATCCATAAAGTACTCTAGAACAATTATAAACAATCCACATTATTTCGATTACGAAAGTACATTTAATAAGTATTTAATGCTAATAGGTTCTAGATGAGACTTGGGCTAAAGGCTATTTCAATGGCAGAAAATTACAAAATATTTTATCCAGGCAATTTTAAAGACGTTATCATGATTTCATTTTTTAAGACATTCGAAACAAGACCTGCGAAAATGAGTTGATAACTTTCTGCCCGACCGGAGAAACGGTATTCTTTCAGGGAAAAAACTTACTTTTTTAATTTATTAAAATGTTTACACATTTATTAATGATATAAATTACATGAGTATAAATTTGAAGCTGCATACGTGCCCTTATAGCTAAGTTCAATCACATGGCTTTTTTTTTCAACACTAATCCCAGCAGACATGTCTATTTTACAATGCCTAGTGAAACAAAGAAATCTAGTGGAGCATCTGAGGCCTTGGTAGGCTACTGCATCCTCTCTGTTCGCCACGTGTTTTCTCGTGATGAGCTAATTATTATTAACATCCAATCATGTGTTCGCTCGAGACCATACATGTTAAAGTATTCAAGAGAAATTTAGCATAATACTGTTAGCATCTATGATTAATTAAATGTTATTAATCATATTAAATATAACATAAGTAAAAAATTAGCTAAATTTTTATTGGATATTATAAAAATAATTAATATGTAAATTTAAGATGATAGTTAGAAACTAAAGTAATCAGTGATAAGATATCAAGCAAATTTGATAATCAGTTAAAGAATATTTCATGTTGTATTGCATTATGTTTGCATTGTCGTGTTTTGTTTACAACTTACCTGTGCGTCCGGCGTGAGGTAATTAATGCCCGAGGAAGCAGCGTTGAGCATAGAGTTGGTAGTGGGGGTGGATGGCGTTGGCACTCTTCTTTCGCTGGGTGAGCTTCCGGTGAGGGATGTGTATGAAATGCGAAAGATCCGGAAAGGTTTCACTCCATCAAATGCGTAGGAGGGGTAGCCTCCCATTGCTAAACACAAACGGTTTCTCATAAAAACTGTGAACAGCATTTACCATTTACTCTTAATCTAGTACGACTCTAAAAATGATTATTATTAAATATAAGCAATATATAGTACTCTAACATAAAAACAGATTACTCAACAAATGTTTGAGCGTCCTTCCTTTGAAAAATGCAATCTTATGATAGTTTAAAGCAGGCACGGGCAAACTTTTTTGATCGCGGGCCAAAAATCGGAAAAAAAAAAGTTGGCGGGCCAACATAAGTTTTGTATAAAATTTTAGAAACAAAATAAAAATTTTACAATTTAAATATGTTAATGATATGAGTGAAATTATCTTCTAAAAGTTCCTTACATTGAGGTTCGAAGTGAGATGTACTGTGATTCTAAGGAACAAAGCAAAATGCTTATCTGTCAGTCTACTTCTGAAATTATTCTTTTTAAGGTCCATACTTGAAAACACTTGTTCACATACATAAGATAGAAAACATAGCACTGATTTTCTGGTCTGGCTAGAGCTTAAAAGGCGCAGTCTGCTACATGTGAGGTCCAATTCAGTTATATTGGATTCCCATATGTCTGCTGCCCCAGAAAGAGATAACGTTTGTTAGCGCCAATCTGAGTTATAACTAGCCGAACTGGCAGCCGGCTAATATTTTTTTTTACTAAATATAACAATACATTATTATGCTGCTGTGATAATTTTGTAAAAATATTATCAGACTAGAACTATATATAGTGTAGAAAAAGTCATTGTAAGAACTATCATCATATATTATTCGTTTATTTCTGTGCAAAGCAATGTCGAATTTCTACAGAATCCTACAATGTATCTTCTCCTCCTTTTACAAATATTTCATTTCAACATGCCTCTTTCCTGAAACTATGTGATGTAATTTGAAATTACAGTCTCAATTTTAGTATTGCTTCTATATTATTATACTAAAGAAGGACTTCTCTTTCTAAGTATAATAAGCATTTCAATCATATATTGGATAAATATTAAGTGATTAATAACAACGTTTTAATTTTTAATAAAATACATTTAGAGAGAATGTACAAGAAATGATGAATATTCTCTAACCTTAACATATATATTATGATTTCCGAATTTTGTAGTGTGGACTTAACTATATTGGAGATGAGACCAAGTTTTACTCTCAGCACATTTCGCATGACTGTAACATGAGTTTTTGAAATGTGGCACTTATTTATTTTAAATCAGTAAACAGAAAAACTAGTGGAATAAGACATATTGCATTAAATAAAAAGGATTACTCTTGTTTGGTACCTTTTTGAATTTGAAATTTTCCAGTCAATCTCACATAATGAATTATTTACTATTTCTTACTATTACTAATTCCTTTTTATTTACTATTTTTTAAATTGGGAAATAGCATTATGTTTTTGCTGTTGTTGTCTAGTCTATTATGTACATTGGGATTAAAATTACACTGAGTAGAGGCGCTAAAAACTTGTTGGGCTGTGTCCAAGTTTTTAGTGGGTAAAGCAGTTAGTATTCTGTAGGATTTAGGTCTATATTGAAGAATGTAGCAAATATAGAGGAACAATTAAAGATATGATTTGAATAAAATTGGATGCCGGGACAAGTATAATAGCTTCTTTGGCTATTCTTCAATGTATTTCTTTTACGAAGTATATGTATATTTCTTTAAAATATATCTATATTTCTTTTATAAAAATATTATATAAAACACTGTAATTTTATTTCAAAGTTTTACATAAATACATTATGTAAAATTTTGTAATTATATTTGAAAGTTTTACGTAAATAACATTTTCTTAAACCTTGGAATAAAATTTGGCTTTAATTCATTCCAGGTTGGTCATTTGAAATGTGCAATGCAGTCAATTTCTCTAGCTGCATTTGATAAAATTAAGGAATAAGACTACGATTTTATTTACAGATGAGAGTAAGCTTAACGAAAAAGTAGGTCTTGCTTACGTATGGTTTCAGAATGGTTTTGAAGTGAGTCATCAGATGTACCACATTAATGATTATTGTTTTATGTTCCAAGTGGAATTACTCTGTATTAATCTTGTTCTTATAAAGATGCCATAAGCAAACCTTTTAAAAAAAATTTGAATTTGCAGTGACTCGATATCATCCCTACTGGCTCTGCAAGATGTAACAAACTGTGAAAAACTCATTGTGGAAGTTCAGACTTCAATTCACGTGTGCAGTGTTAAAAATACTTCCTTCTGTTTCTCACACGCTAAGGTTCACAGCGGTGTGTATAGAAATGAGAGAGCACAGATTTCCTGGCCAAATTTTCACTTTCACCTACAAATAAACTCGATATTAGTCTCCCTAACTCTTTTTTAAAAACCATTACCCAAAAGAACATCATCACAGAATGGAACCCAGGTTTTGTTTCCTTTCCCAATTGTAAGTGGACTAATTTTTTCCCCTTCAGTTCCCTGCAGAATTAAGAACCGTTGACCTTAGAATTACTCAATTCTTCATCGGACATGAGAAATTCAACAGCTACCTCCATCGGTTCTGTATTAAAAACAGTGATGTGTGTAACTGCGACTCCGGGATTGACAACTCTTCATACATTCTTCTTAAATGCCCGTTTGTTTTACAAAAGGAACGAGCTTTGTAAGGACTGAATAACAGATGACCCTTGATTTCAGCGGATCTAGTGAATAAAAAGACATGTATTTTTTAAAAAAATTATCCATTGTGTAAATTAACTTCATTTTTGATTTTACATCTTATTTTTTCCCTGCTTTCTTTTACTTTTATCTTTTTTTTCATCTCATGATTTATCTTTAATTTGTTATGTAGTACATTTGTTGTATCCTCGGATCCTCTGTGGTATTCCTTAGTGCACAGGCAGATATACTTTTGTTTAACCAAATAAAATAAAATCTACCTGTTTAACAAACATAAAATAGAAATGAAAATATGATTCTTACAGTGTGGAGATGGCGGTGGGGAAAGACTTGGATCTCGGTCCATCTTATCGACTTTTACTCGTTCTCTGCGAACCTGGAAACTTTCTGGAGCAGTAGTAGCGAATATTATATCCCCCTGAAATAAAAAAAAATAGTTGAATTAAATGTTTAGAATTGAAGTTTACAATAGTACAGAATCCTCGCAGTTAAATTTATGGCTTCAAATTGTTATAAAGTAAGAATACTGAATATGAGTGGAATATTTTTACGAAAAATGTTGTTTTAATTACCGAGGAAAATAATGAGAAAAATTAAGAAAATTTTTTTTGAATTTGATAAGAAAATTGTGTACTGTGAACTGGCAAATAGCTCATGGGCATATTAATATTCCATGTTAACTGAAAGGGTCAAATAGAACGTCATAATTATTTTCCATTGCATTGTCTGATGGTTGGTGTCATGTCCATGGGGACAACCATAGATGACCATGAGTGTGCAGAACATAGCTGACTGTCTCATTGATGTTTTCGGAATATAGCTTTTTTTCTATATGAGCAGAGAGAATTCCCCGCGCTGAGAGAGAGATCTTAAAATGGCAGGGCAGTCAAAAACGTGTCTTGATGTTAGTTGAATTTTATCGCAATTCATTCAGAAACAGTAGGTTCTGTTGCTATCTCTCTGAATCTTCATATCTCGATATTCAACGGTTTTAAGGCAAGTTTAAGTGAAGTTTCTATTTACATTTATTTCACAAAGGTGTGAGACTTTTTAATGCTATTTTCTCTTAGACGGTATCTTGCAATTGCATTCATATGGTTAAGTATGTTTGAGAAGGTATTTCCATCATTGAGTTTTCTTCCTTCCTAGGCAAGTTGATCTGCCTCTTCCTTGCCAGGGATACCAACGTGCGCGGGCATCCACTGTCGAATACAAACCGCATTGTCTGATGATTACAGGAAAGCCACGAATGATCTGGGGTTTCTCTTACCGTTATAATAATAATACAAAGCATAAAACTACTCTCTGTAAAGTCCGCGGTGGTGAGTTCGAATCTCGGCCGACTGTAGATCCATAGTGTTGGCTAAAGACGGCTAGGGCAAGTTAAATGTGTTGCGGTCGCTATGTCCTTTAAGTAAAATGATACCTCTGGGGATGGTAGGGCGAATATTGGGGGTCTTCTGCTTAATCCCTGCTTCAAAATCACGAAAACGATATGTGTCTGTGATGTCAGAGATTGATAAAAACTAAATATATCAAAATTTGTTACTTATACATGCTGAAGTATTTCATTCAGATTGAACTGATGTCATCCCAGTGGTTTTTCTGGACAAAATAATGATTTATGTCAGATGGTAGGGAGAGAATTTCTTTATTTTCTCAACATTTAGATTCGTTGGCATTCATACTGTTACACTCAAGTTAAATTTATGGTGCCATGCTTAAGGTAAATTTTAATTTTGATCTTAGCTTTCTTATATTTAATCTGTATTTTCTAACACGTGAGATTAAATTTTCAATTTTCGAATCATCTAATGTTTATGTGATAATTTTGCTTAAAGACTACTTTTTCTACATAACACGTTAAAAATCTATTTTAATTCCCTGTTATTATTAAATTTATAAAACGACATAAAAGTACATTTTATATTTCGGACATGTTTACTTTATCTCTCTCTCTCTCTCTTTTTACTATTAGTATACATATAATAACATTTATGTGAATTACTGCTTCTTGTTAATATTACTAATTTATTACTTAAATATTTAATATCTTAACGTCTTGGAAATTACTTTGACTAATAACATTATTTTATTTCAAAAATATTAATTGCATTAAATAAATATAAAGGGAAAAAAAGTTTAACTGATTGTTGAACTAATGTAAATTGAATGATACGTGAATTGATAATATTATAATTCCATAATTCATACAAAAGTATTTGTAAAATTCATATCTGCCACTGAAATTTTATATTCAAAGTAAATATTCATAAATATCGTACAAAAAAAATAAGTAACACATTAACCTTGGAATAAAAATCCAAATAATAAATTAGGAACATTTGGAAAATTTCAGAAACTTGCGGCAAAAGAGATTGATGAATCATTCAAAGAGAAAGAATTATATTAAACAATTATAATCTTCAAATGATATAGAGAATATGCTTCAATGGTATGCCTAAACAAAATACTTATAAAAAAAGCGGAAAAAACAAAGTTTCTAGTAAAGTCATGTTTTAGCTCGTTAACATTGAAAAGACAAAACAGATACAGAAGAGTGGGTATGTGTCTTGCAAGTGTATGAGTAATAAAATCTGCAAGTTAGTGACTCAGTCTCGAAGATAAAGGAAAACATGGGGAGAAATATTGATAAGTTGTAGTGAAATGTAATTTAATAACTGAAGACACTACGTATAGAACAAAAATATATTATTACCTGTAAAATGCACTGATTTGTGTAAATTTCAGAACAATTACATAATCAAACAAGCAGAAATGTTGTTCTTGTTACTAATCTGAGGTTGTCTAGCTAGGCTAAACTACCCCCATAAAAACAAAAATATCTAAAACGTCTAAAAATGTGATGGGTCCCGAAGGACATCGTCTTTTTTAAAATTTAGGCATAATTTTGAAAACGACGAATAATAATAATAAAGAGAGAATAATTAAAATAAAAAAGGGAATGCTTCCCAGATATGGGTGGTACCGAAGAAATGAAATACTCGGGTCGGACCAAAACTAGCATGCAGCGTCTGTCTCAGAGGGAGCGGTTACTACAACGTCCCTTCTCCATGTTAGGAGTGGCTGTCTTTTGTGGACTAAGTTGTACTTCAACCTCCGGTGCCCCAGACCTTCGGGTCCATGAAGATGCTCACTTACTCTTTACCATGAAACCTTTCTCAAATGATATTGATGCAGAAATGTAGAATCAGTTGTCATGTAGTCACATTTGTTGTCTCGCTTATGATCCATTAATTATTGGCCATGATTCATACGACTGTTTTGCTGAAGATGACAAGTTTTTCCAATCAAATATGTTGTATGAAGTAACTGTTTTTATAAGTTGTGCACAAATAAAGGCCTATTTTACGTGTTATTTTCTAAATCCATTTTAATGTGTTATTAAATTACAATACGATATGATAATAAATAATTTCCGAATTTTATTGTTAGAACGCTGCAAATAGTTGTACTAATTTCTAGCGTGCTCGTATAGTCCTAATATCATTTACACCAGGGGTGGCCAAACCTCTTGATAATATAAGCCATTTTTTTCAAAATTTGAAAGTTTTCGGGAGCCGCAATTAAATACTTATTTTAAAGATATGCAAAAAAGGTATTAAAATATTTTTACAGAAATAATATTTATTGAAAACATATAAATAAATGCACAAAATATGAATATTGAATTTAAATATTAAAATTTAAAAATTTCTTTTACTTCTCTTGATGGTTCTTTAAAATTTGATGAATAATTTATGACAGCAGTTCTCCTATGAGATAAATGTAATTTGAGACTGGTTAGTTAATAGTGATCGGTGTTTGGATTTCACGAATTTTAAAGTGGTATAAAATGATTCACATAAGTACGTTGTTCTGAATATTGAACTAATTTGACTAGAAGTATTTTTACTCCGGTATACTTTGATTCCGGTACAAATTTCCAAAATGCAGCAGCAATTGGCATGACTGATATTTAATTGTAGAGCTTGATCTTAAATCTCTATTAATTCTAATTCTCTAGAGGCATTTTGGGTCATACTTATATTGGAAATACTTGAATAACCTCAATGAGTCATATCATTAACTTAGACGACAATGAAATTTGTTAAAACGTTGCACTTAGTCTTTCATATTTGTTGCCAGTAATTTAAACGACATTTCGAATTACATACGATAGTAATTTTTGAAAATATAATGACACAGAACGGAAAATTGAACTTGGGTACATTTATAGAAAGCCAAAAATAATCCTTGAAAGAGCCGCAGGTTGGCCACCTATGATTTATACAAACACAACTGCCAGCGTTCCTAATTTAAAAAGAGGCGATGTCGAACGGTTAAGTATCCTGTAAGAACATTACTTCACAACACGTGGAATTTCCTCCTGATAATATTAGCCGCTTCGAAAATACTTCTACTGTTGGGCCGAAAACCAATGATCATGCCCTTTGGTGGACATTAGATAAATCTTTCCGCTTCAGCATTATGAAACCTGCCTTCTGTGATTAGTTACTTAAATTCGACGCTCAAAGTACGTGGTAGTCACATTAATGAAAACGGACTGTGTATTTATCATTGTTAATACTTCGATTTTAGAAGACATAATTGCATTAAGGAATGAAATTGCCGCGGCACGAATATTTTTATTAAATTTTTAAATTTTATTCACTAATTTAATTATTCCACTTTTTGTAAATACATGTAGCTGTATGCAAGCATAAACATTTATTAAGACATTAGAAACGATCTATGGCGTTTTGGATTTAGAATTAAAATATTAATTACCAAAATATGCGATTACTATGTACTTGGTGACTATAACTTTATATGGTAACAAAAAATATGTTTGCGAAATATTTTGATTGTTTTTTTGAAATAGAAAAAAAAGGAACAAACAATCTCTACAAGTTTTCTTGATTTTTATCTGTTTTACTAACAAATTTTATTCCTGAATTACACTTAAAATGATTCATTCTGTAAAACACATCATTCTTAAATATAATGTAATTTTTATAAAAGTCGTAAAACTATTTATTAATTAAAAATCTTATACAGATATACCTAATGTGATAGATATTAATATAGATTTAATAATATGAACCCATTAATAAGTTTAGTTTTGCGTAATTAAGCAATTATTAAAAAAAATGTTATTTAATAAAATTTTAAAGTTTTCTTATTCAATATAATTTTTTTTTTCACTAGCTGAAATAAGAAATCCGAAAAACTATTTGTTAATGTAAATGTTTATGGGATTCATAGATTTTATATTATAAGTGGTAGTTACTTTTGCAGTGATCAACTTCAGACTTGGCATAACCATGCTTTGCACTAGATTACCATTAATCACCAATCTTATTTCAATATTGTCAGATGTGAAAGCCATGACGTAAGGAAAGGCACACACTGCAAATAGAGAAACAAATGGGAACTTTTAATACATGTGTATAACAGAAAGTCTATTTACAGTAAAGTTCATGAAAAAAAACCTTAACATTAAATAAAAAATAATGGAATAATAATAATAGAAAAATATAAAGTATTTAGAATATAACATTTAATAGTTAAACTTTATTAATTTAAAAATAAATAATTAAACGCGTGAAAGAGTTTAACTATATATTATTTTTGTTTTATATTAATACAATTTTATTAAGAAAGTATCAAACTAGAGCTTCAGTGGCTAACAGGCATATTGGCAGGTTGCGGATAACTTAATGCTCTTTTTTAACCACAAAGTGGTTGTTTCTTTGATTACAGTTGATATCCTGAGTATGCAACTATATTACGATTGTTATTGGTTTAAAATACCTATGACGTCAGATAACGTTTCATCTACATCACATCGTATTATCAGATGCATTTGTACTTGCCTTCAAATCACCTTTTTCGAGAGGCAGCAATCAAGGTGAAGTTCAACATTGAATGTCAGAGGAAAATGTTGAAATTGTTGGGTTCTTCACAGTTATATCTTATGAAAAGTAAGAAAAAGCGCTTATGCGAGATTAATTTGCAAAATTTAATGTATTTTTTGGTTAGCCATGCTTTTGTGGAAGAACCACCCACTTTGGAATAGAATGTTCCAGGTTTGATCCATCCTCTGGTAAGCAAAATTACATAGGCAAAAGAAAATTTTCTCTTTGCGATAAGTGAATGGATCTCATTATCTACAAAAGTCTCTTCCGGAAGCTAATAGTATTCGGATGATATTACAGCTTTACAGCTAACTTCAGACATTGGAACTGTGCATAAAGCGGTGAAAACATAATGTATTTTCTATGGCATAATGCCATCTTTTCACCAAATTGTTCAGCAATAATAAGAATTCAAATCAAACTTATGACTAGAGTCAATAGATGCATTGAAGTAATTGACACTCTACCCAAAGATTTGAATACAGAATGCCAAATCTATTGTCTCAAGCTAATAGTACCCCACGAGAACATTTTGGCAAATAGTGTTAACTCTCTGATTGGTTGGTTCCACCAATGACCTAACGGAATTAGAATTTATTTATATTAAAAATGTGTGGGGCGATTTATCCTTAAAGTCGTTTTCCTCATTCTCTGAAAATATTTAGCCCCTTTTTTTCTAAAAAATATCCAAGTTGGTCTCAAAGTGAAAAATGTTCAGCCCACCATATATGAGTGAAACTTCTTTTTCAAATGGGAAAGAGTGAATTTTTGGAAAACTATATTCTCTCTTTAAGCCAGACTCGATATGCTATTTCTGTCAGTGATCAGTGCGTAATCAAGAGCTACTCATGTAGCTATGATTTCAGATCCCAAAACTGAACTTTAATCAAGTTTTAGTTATGAGCAGTGAAATTAATATTGATTTCATATCAATTAAAAAGCATATTTTTAGACAATATTGATTGATAAGGTTTAAATAACAATAGAATTAGAATATATATATGCTGATTTAAAAACAATGAGGTAGCCCAAAAGCTTCCTGAGAGAAAAGTGACCACTTGGTTAGAATATTATTATATATTCTCATAGAATGTTTTTCAGTTGTTAGCAACATTTAATACAAAAATTCCTCGATATCGGTTTCAGTTATATAACTCGCTTTTTTATTCTAGCTATTAGAATTTAAATTTTTGAATAGTTTTAGTATATATGTAAAACTATATTTTATTGAAATTACATACTTTAATGATAATTATGATAGAAATATTAATAAAATATAAAGGAGCTTTTTCCTGTTGAAATATTTTCAACATTACGTATAAAAATGAGTATTTTTAAGAAGGATTTTCAGACACAATTACAACAATCGAGTAATTGAATAGAAAATATTTGGAACGAAGCCAAGTTTTGAATGTGTTTTCTCTCCTTTTTACATATAAGTGGAAACTTCTATTATTGATTTCTTAAATCACGTCAATTTCTTTCGTAGTAAAATAGAGGGATATTTTTTAACTTCAATAAGAATATGAATTTATGAAAACGAAGATTATTTATAAATAGCAAGATAGAAAGTTACATGATGAATTAAAGAAAATTAATCATGTGCAGCATCAAGAAAATAATTAAAAGTTGTTGCTTTGAGTAAGAAAGTAAGTGTTAGGAAAATTAAATACCTGACTAAACAATTAAGAAAGTATTGGAAATATTAAGTAAACTAAACTTTACATAAAAAAATGCATCGCCTTGTTTCATAGCTTAATACTTTCTGCCTAACAATGTCATAACTGATTACACACACTTTAATTTATAAGACTAATAAGACAAATATTTTCTGCGCTGATTAATTTTAGTCATAGATTTTAATCATGTAGACATCCGATTATGAAGAATTTATAACTGAAATATATTAATTGACTTTGTGCAGCATCACTAGGCTTGGTGCCAAAATTTCCTTTCAAGTTAAAAAGCATGAAAATTGTGATAAATAGAAAAAACAGTCATAAAAAAATTCCAAACATAGGTGATTAATTTAAATAAAGAGATTATTGTTTTAACAATATTAAATTTAATTCGTTAGCACTTGTAGAAAGGGCAGAAATCTAAAAATTAGTCCTTGATCTTGTGTATATAACTCATCACATTTCGAAATGCAATTTAAATTAATATGAAATTTTAATTAAGAGAAAAAAAAAAAAAAAAAACATGAGCTAAAGGTTTTGGTGTAGACATACGTTATAAGACCCTACTATTTAAGATAAAATTTTAAGATAATAATTAAGAACCTACTTTTTAAGACAAATATTTATCTATTTAAGATAAGATAAATATTTGTCTTATTCTTGAAAATGCTATAATGAAGCGCTTAAAAACATAAAACAGAATTTTTTTATAAATCTGTAATTAATATTATAATAATAGTTAATAAATATGTTTATATATTTATTTTCTGAAAATACTTTCAGGTTTTAATTCACATTTTCGGCACATGTTTAATTAAAATGCAAAATAAAAAAAATAAAATAAAATAAAAAACATAAAATTAAATGATTAATCATTTATTGTACTTTTTGTCCCCAAAATATTAGTCAATAAACAAAGAAAAATGCTCTTCGCTATAAAATTATCTAATTAAATATTTCTATGCATCTAAATCATAGATCACCGCATATAATTTAATATTGAGTACTTCTAACGGAAATTTATAATAAAAATTAGAATAATGTAATCCATTATTTTTTGAGAACATTTGGGTTGGATTCTAGCAGAACCCACCCCCTTGGCACGAATGATTTCATCGATAATCGTGCCTTGCGCCAATCTTGACAACCTTACTTTGATACACTGGATCGTAAACCAAACTTGATCAAGAATTTCTTATTGGCTTGGTGCTTGTTCACAGTTTGTCGCCAAGGGTGTAGGTTCAGCTATTTTACATTTCATTTCTATATATATACATATATAATGATGGAAGAAAAAATATTTTAGATTTATGTTAAATTTATATATTAAAATAATAGAAAAATTGTTTTTGCTGAAATATACCTATTGCTTCCGGAACAGCATTCCATTGAAAGTCGAACTCACTTGTACCTTCCTCGAAAAGTTTTTGGAAATGTGTCATATCTGCAAAGAATAATACAAGCGCATAAATAATAATTTGTAAAATTATTCATAATACTTCTCAAGCAATCGTTTCCATAATAGTTGTTTTTATGAAAAAGTAAAGCACAAAAGTAATACATTTAAAAGTGTTGTCGTTGTAACCTATGACACTTGGACAAGACAAGCTCACTAGGCCGTAGGTTGTACGAATTTCAATTAGTTGGGTACGTCTTTCATTAAACCAGAATACAACCAAAGTGAAAGTACAAATTCGTTCTCAGTCTCCTTCGATAGATAGCACCACCAGAGGATCCATTCCCTCAATTTTGACATTGATCTGGACGGGACAAAGGTTTATTATCTTTTCGTATGTGAATCTTTAGACTTGATTATATTCAGATTTATTTCTAAACCTGCTTATATGGTATAAACTTCCTTATATTGTGAATCCTTTTCTCAGGTTGACATTGATCTGAAGACAGAGGAAATATTCTCCAGACCATTACACCCATGGAAACTGCTGAATGACTGACCACAGGACTTTAAAATCACAGAATTAATAAAAATATTTATCGTATGTACTTGGTGGGTCTTTAGTAGCATTGGGAATCGCACTTCCAAACGGAAAGCCGATGCATTAACCACTAGGATACCACGGCAACTTTAAAAGTATAACGCTGGAATGTGTTTTAGTTACTCTGCTTATTATGTTATATTTTATGTTATCTATTAATTTTTTCTCTTAATTTTAATATTTCTAGAAATGTATTATATATATATATATATATATATATATATATATATATATATATATATATATATATATATATATATATATATATATATATATATATATATATACACATGTGCTTTATTTTTGGATTTTTTCATATTTTATTTACTTTTTATCTTCCTAGAAAAATAATTCTGATTAAAATTTACGTGTTTAACTAAAAAACGGAATTATATCTTTCGAAGTTATCATAATTTTATTATTATTAAGAAATATGTTTTTACAGCATTAAATGTAAGAATTGAAGTTATTTATCAAGTAAGTAAGAACAAAAGATATATATTTCTTTAAAATTGGCATTTATTGACAACAAAAATTAATCGATATTTTTAAATGACTTCTGCATAAGAAACACCCGGCACCTATATAAAATGCTGTATTAATAGTAAATATAAATGTGAATCATAACAATAGATAATAAATAGTTAGACATTTAGGTAACAATTTATATTCTCGTACTTCTTGAATTTTCGCGCGGCAATTTTCTTAATGGCAACATAAATGCTAAGATACGATGAATAAGATGGTCGATATACACAAGAGCTATACAGAGATAAGGTTACCAGAAATTAAAGTTTGTTGTCAAAATTTATAGCCAAATCAAGTTTTTCCCGAATTTCACCGAACCTGACAGTTAAAAATATAATTAATCATTAAAATTATTTAGTTCATTTAATGTTTTAATTAATTACTAAAATTAAACAGTAATATTGAGAATAAAATAAAAATATTTATAAAATTGTTTTTTATTATAAAATATATATACTTTGACTTTAAAAGAATAATTACTCTTTTGAATTATTCTTTTGATGTCAAAGTATTCGACAAAGTCAAATGTCAAAAAAGAATAAATGTGTTTTTTGAAAATATAAGAAGGAAGAATTTTTAAAATATTCAAGCTAAATTTTACCTATTGTTTAGTAGCTTTTTTTAATTCCAATGTTTACATAATTTAATACTAATTCTTATAATTTTATACGTATCTTTTAATTACTGACGGAGAAAAATCCCTTCACCTTAAATTTTATTTGTCTAAGTGCATATGTTTCTTTAAAGTGAAATTTGTGTTAATTAGAAATATAATAAATTGTTTATACCCTAAAAACATTCGTGAAAAAGAGATAATAGATTATTCAAAATAAAAAATAGATCGCATTCAATAAAAACAAATAAATATATACGTAAGATATAGCCTAGCCATGACGTCACTTTATCCCTACAAGCTTGAACGTGTTTCTGTCTTTTGAACAGGAAAAAGCCACTGACATAAAATTTTATGCGTCAGACAATTACTGCAATGCGACTGATGTCACGCAGAATATTAAGCACTGTAAAAGATAAAAAAAAATTCATAAATAAAACCGCTAGAATTGAGTATCACGCAATTTGTTCTTCACGTTATGGTTGAAGTTAATAGCAAAATGAAACAATTAAAAGATGAGAACCAAAATGGGGTTATGATAATAAAAATTTTGAGTTTTAACTTTAAGTAGGTATGTAGCATATGTTTACACACACACACACACACACAAACACAAATATTGTAAATAAAGGCAAAATGTTTCAATTTTCATTTTGAGAAAATTTCAGTTTTTATTTTTAACAAAAAAAAGGTAATTTGTTCAAACGAAGCACAATTAATAGAAATTATCTAGTTTTGTACCTTAATTTTGAAGCTTATTTAAAATGCTTAAATTTTATCTATTATGAGATACATTATTTAACTCCAGAAAATACAAAATATTGTCTTAAGCAAATTTTTTTCTGAGTATGATTTAAGGACCAAAGGGTGAATTATTTTATTCGGTTTTATTAAATTAAAATTAGATTAATTTTAAAGTACGATTTTTAAGTATTCTGTAAAATAAGAATTTGATTAAAATTTGAAAATTTATTGCGTTCTTAAAATATTTTCATCGATGAATTCATCGAATTATATAAAGTTAGTTAAAAATATTCTTTAAGAATATTTTTATGAGTTTTTAAAATAGTTACGAAGAAATTTTTTAAACTTAAAAGATCTTATCAATGTGATCAAATAATGAGAAAATGTAAGCTGAAAGTACAATTTCATTAAAGTAACAATTAAATAAAAATTTTAGTAACGAAAATATATGCTATTGATAAAAAAATAAATTCCGTGTTTTTTTATTACTAAGGCATGAAAGAAAAATATACAAAGTTATATATATGGAAGGAACACGCGAAATTTTAGAATATTTTTAACATAATATATTGTTGTTGCTTATCTCCAAGGGGTCTGACGGAGTCAGATTCTAAATCAAGGAATCCGTTGACGGAGAGGAAATCGATGACAAGCCGGGGAGAAGTGTAGATATCGTCCCATATTATATTCACACAATTCAGGATATGCTCAGGAGAAACTTGGTGTCCATAGCATTTAGGACAGAGGGGGAAGGTCTTGTTACCCGCTACAGAAGTGAGGCGTTTCAGGTGGCCAGAGGCAAGACGTACAAAGCAAGTGCTGGATTTCCTATCACAGGAAAGAGCCAGAGAAAGTCCCGGCTTTCTACTTAGTCCTCTTAGTGGCCTCACCGTGACAAGAGGGTGTTCCTGGGATGAGTGGGTGAAGTACGTCTGGAGTTTTTACTTCTGGTAGAGTCACTCAAGGCGTGAAGGCCACTCCATAATTCCCATCAAATACTAACAGGCATGGAGCCAAGACAGTCTTCACGGTACTCCAGTCTTCGGACTACAGAAGTTACACTTTTTCTCCCTATGAATCAGTTGACAGCAAAATATATGAATAGAAATATTAAAAAAGAAAAAAGAATTTGAATACTAACGTTGGATCATCATTTATTTTTAATAAAGAGATATTATTTTCTTGAACACGGAGAAAATGGTGTTGGGGGTGCTCATTTGAAAATAATCTGATTTATTATAAAATGTAACATTCATTTGTGAAATTGACTTGATAAATTATTAATTGTGTAAAGGTATAATTGCAAAACTTTAAAAACTAATGAAAAATCATACCCTATTTGCAGTAAAATTAAAATTGTAATTAAGCTCTATAAGAAGTATAAAAAAGTACAAAAATGCATTCAAATGCAAAGAGCTTCTAATTAAGCTGTATTTTAATTAAGAATAAGGAATATTAAAAAATATCGATATAGAAAACGTAGAAAATTTGTTTATAAAAGGTAAACTATATTAACATATTTGAGGAGAAAATATTACAATAAAATTATATATTCATTTAATTTGAAATTCGGTAAAATTCTAGAGGATCCCACCCTTAGAGACAAAATAAAAAAAAAAAAATCGCCAAGCCAGAATGAAATTCCAGGTAGTTAAGTTTACCATATCTAGCGTATCGAAGGAGGGTTATCAAATTTGGCGCAAACCACACTTATCGCCAACCGAAATCATTCTCGCCAAAGGTGTGATCTCTGCTTGGATTCAATCTGAATTTCCCATACTTCTGATATGATTGACCAATTTTTAGTAATTGTGCCACAAATTTATTACTTACATAAAAGTACACTAACGTACTAAGTTTCTTAAATAATTATATATAATTTGTAAAGATTAAGTAATTATTTTTTTACTTAATCTGTAATTGGTTTCATAGTAATATAATTACTATAAAACCAATTGCAGATTCCAATGACATTAATATTAGTTTTCCTTTCATTTTTACTAATATATAATAAAATTATAATAATACATTAATATTCTAATAAAACTCCTGTAACAAAATTATAAGATAGCAATGTCTTTGAATCTTTTCAGCAATGCTAGTACGAATGTGAAGCTGATATTTGAAATATTTTATTACGATTTTAAAAATATTCATAAAAATTGTAATTTACAACACACAAAACAAATTTTATTATTCATTCAATAAAACTCGAGGTTTCTGCTTTTGAATTTAACATAAATATATCATATTATTTCAACAGCATTGCAAAGTATGATTTAAAAATTTTTTGAATCATAATACAGTTGCACCAGCATGCTTCTCTGTATCTATACCCTGAGTTGGGCACTACTAGTTAAATAGAATCAGTCGTCGTGATTTGAAGCAAGGACTAAGCAGAAGACACTTAATACTTAGACTGCCACCGCCAGATATATCATTTCAGTCACAAGACGTTGCGACCACGCCCAGTTTTAACATGCCCCAGCCGCCATAAAGGAACACGACGGATCTTCGGTTAATTTGGGATTCGAACTCATTACCTTCCGATAATGAAAATAACGCCTTAATAAATCGGACCACATGCGCCCAAAATACAGGGGCCGTAGTACTCTAGATGTTAAGACATTAGCCTTCCGTCCAGTACGACTGGGTTCAATTCCCAATGCCACCAAAGGCCCCATAAATATATGCGATATACGTGCTCTTTAAATGGTGCCATTTATCAGAGGAGTTTTAGAGCAAAATCGTACTTTTTCCTTCATTGTACCACGCATACTTAAATTCGTATAGTCATCGGCAGAGCGAGCTTGACTTTTCCAAGTGTCATAAGTAACAACAAAAAATCATAATTTTTTTATTAAGTATAAAATGTTAATTAAGATTAAAATATTTTACACAATCAACCGATATGATAAAATACTCATTAGTTAATGTTATTTTAACTTTTTAAAGAAATTTAAAAAAAGTATTGATGAGAAAACTTACGGTTATAACATAGAAGTAATTCCGCTTCATCATCTTCATAAACATCTATAGCTGCTATGAGATTACCCTATTGAAAACGGTAATAACGTCAAATAAAAACGACTAAAAATGTACTTGTGCAGTGATAATAGAAAATGGTAAATTATATCATTTCTCACCTTATTGCCTTCAACTACATGTAAGCGTTGAACTTCCCCAGTTTTCTCATTTACCAAATCAAACTGATGTCTGTAACCGACACATATTTGATTATCGAATCCTGACACTGGACTGTCGACCAGCGTGATAAGTTGAGGAGTATCCGATAATGAAATTTCCTGCAATTAAACAAAATGGTGAATTTAATTATAAAAATGAACTTAAAGTTGGTAGATAAAATCAATTTTATTTCTTTCTAAGATGAATTAATTTATCATTAATTTGCCACGAATAATATAATTCTTGTTCATAAGAATTACAAATATATTTCATTGTTTATTATTAGGACATTTTTATTTTCTGAAACAATGATTTTAAGCGTTGAGGAATACCAAAAAGTTTTGAAATGTGCTTATATTTTATACTTAAAATAAAAAATTATGTTATTTACATCCATTTTGTAGGCCCTGATAACCAAGTGGTTTAGGCATTGGCTATCTTTTCGGAAAAGTGGGTTTGATTCCCAATGGCGCCAAAGACTCGATATACTTACTCGTTAAATCTGAGGAATCAAAAGTACAGTAGTCGATCGTTGAACAATTATTTTGGGTGTAATGGTCTGGAGAAAATTTCCTCCTCCTCCAGATTAAAGTCAACATTGAAGTGAACTTTCTGGTGGTGCCATCTATCGGAGGAGTTTAAAGCAAAATCGTACTTTCACCTTCATGGTGTTCTGGTTAAACGAAAAACATGCCATACTGACTTAAATTCGCATAGCCGTAGGTAGAGAGTGTTTGCCCTGTCCCAGTGTCTTAAGTAACAACAACGCATCTATTTTGTTACATAAATATTATCTCACTTTTGCTCATGAAACTTGTGGATTGTGATAGTAATTAAAATAATCATTTCAGCTTAAGGAATCTCTTGAAAGAGTCAGATTATTAAAAAGCTACAGGAAATACTCTTACTCCAGACCTGTTGTATGAATTCATTTTCATTGAAACTCATATCTTTCTTGCTCCATCGTCTAGGTTCAATCTTATCTTTATCTAAATAAAATGACGACAGAAAAAGATTTTTTTAAACTGAACAAGATAAAATTTTTCTCAAGTTGAATTAAAGTACAATGTTAGAACCCGAGATTTCTAAGAAAACACTGTTCAGTAATTTATTTACAGAACATTTCTTGCCTGATAATAGATCCTAGCGATAGCTAAGCAGATTAAATAAAATTTAATGAATATTGGTAAGGCTTTTTGGTATTTTGCGTTTACAATTTTCATGCGATTAGCTCATCCGGGTCTAAAAGATTCATATGGATTCTCAACAAATATGTATATTTCTGAACTGATTATCAAACCAATAAACTATTGAGCTAAACATCAAACTATAAGCCATTTAACAGTCAATTAATTTCTAAAAGTACATTATACATACTAAACTATATATATATATATATATATATATATATATATATATATATATATATATGGCACTACATGGAAATTCTTTGTATTCTTAATAATATTCGAAACTTGAGTGCTAATCTCCCCTTAATAGAATACAATATTAAATAAAATTTATCGAATTTAATCGAAATGAAAAATTTGAGAACAATAACCACTCAAATTTAAAAACAGTTGGTGATCGGTTAACGAACACTTCGGAATGCGAACAAAATAGACCACTCTCATGAAAGGTTTTAGTATTCGGACAACGAACACATATTTGGATAAAGAACTAAAACGAATATCTCTCGGCTCTTGGATCATGATGTGCAGTGTTGCCAAGATAAACGGACCAAAAATTGTTTTTCATCTGTCTTGAATCATGTTGCTTGCCTATCAAACTTCAATGTATTTTACTGGCAATTTATTCCCATGGAATATTTATTACGAAAGGTTGAAAATCAGTTTCGGTTTTGATTTTACCCTTATCTGAAACTGACTTCATTTGAACATACCCACCCCCTCGTTCAATTGTTGAAGAACTGAGAGAATGTCAGAAAAATAGTCTTAGAATGGCAACCAAACCAAGCTGATAAGATTAGGGGTCTTTACAAAACAGCTATGCTATTAATCACTTCCTGAAAGTCTTAAAAAGAAGAAAAGCAATCGATATTTGACATGTTATTTAATCCCCCATAAACAAAAAATGAAAAGGACCGATTAATATGCATGACCATACGTATGTATCATTTTTTATCGCTAAGAAATTGTTGTACATCCTTTTTTAATTTAATTTTTAGGGTCTCCAGAACGAATGGATCGATTTCCCGAAAAATCTCTGGTAAATCGATGATCGGTTAATGAACAATTCGGATAACGAACAGAGTCTTGCAATGGATTATGTTCGTTAACCGATCACTCACTGTACTGGAGCTCATATATAGGGTCTTTTAATTTTATTTTGAGAAATCCTTATGACAGTCTTTCATTTACAGTTTCGTGCACCCGGTCATTTATTGGTTGTACCGTTTGGTATTTTTATAATATTTTTATAGTAAATTTGCAGCGTAGTTCTTACTTTTGTGAACTGAAATCCATCAACAGTGTCGGTATCTGAAGCAGCGCACCAGGTTGTCCACGCTGCAGAATGCCGCCATTGGAGGATGATGAGTTTCCGGCCGAGGGCAACGGCCATGCGCAGATGGCTGCCACCCGGTCTGCTCAGAGCATATAAATGGCAACCTTTCAAGAAAGAATTGATTATAGAATAATGTTTTCCTTTCAGATTCGCAAGAAAGTCTTAACAAAATTAATTATAAAATTTAATTAGGCTGTTATAAATTGCTTAAACTATAACTTTATCTTTTTCTAATGAAAGATATATAGATATATTTTTTATTAAATATTAATAAAACATATTTATTAGAAAATAAAAGACATATTAATAAAATAAATGATTCAATTTTTTGTGCCAAATAAAGGAAAATTGGATATAAAGAAATGTGTTTTACTGAAATTTTTTTTTTATCTCTTTTTTATCTTTATATACGTCAAATTAGTTTTAAAACTCTGTTAATATATGTCATTTATTTTAGTTAAGTTTCCAAAGAAAATTAGCTTTGAATTCGAATTAATTTACAATATATGTCATTTTAATAAGTAAATTCCTAAGAATATTCATAAACTAACCTTTAGTTCTTTCAATTTTGTGGTCTCTTAAATCTGCCTTTGTTCTTACTAATGATTCATTTTGTTCTCCTTCGAAATCAGACAGACGAAAAACATGAATTCGGCTATCTCGACCTAGAATAAAACAATAAATTACTTTACAAATTATCTTGACACCGCGTTGTGGATGGATTTACAGGTAAAAGACGTTTCAGATATTATGTATATACAGTGTGTGTATTTTCCATGAAGGTTTAATTTAGACAAATTACAAACATTCTGGAGAAAAACCTACCCAAATGTTTAAAAAAAAAAGAAAAAATTATCGAAAGTGCCCTTTCTTACAGATGTGTCTATGTGAATACAAAATACGCGCAATGCATTCCCAGCGCCATTAATTGAAACAATATGTTATATGTCATTGCGTCGTAGGCAAATTTAAAATTTGAAAACTGTTGTATAACTCTAATGTTTCTCGCGCTATTGGTTTTGTTTTAGGATATATAAAAGATAGTGAAGGCCGTATTCATATGTTGAAGCAATTTCTCAGAAAACTCTCAATCTCGCACCCGGAAAGAGATGCACAGGAAGGCCAATTCGATTTCTTGTTGCCTAATACCAGTGGCGATCGAGATATTCCAAAGAACATTGCTAAATTCTGGATTATGATAAGCACTTAAAAAGCGTGGCTTCCAACAACTGGTTGCTATGCTTGACAATTATATCGCCTGCACCCAATATTCTTTTGTTTCCATTCAACAGTTAATGAATTGGAATTTCACCTGAGATTCAGATGTTTATAGTGGTTCGGAACCCACTTTAAACTGAATGACCCGATCTAAATAGCCATTGCGTGCAAAAAGCGACTGTTGAGCAAATATACCCGTCATTGGACCAGACCGGTTATGGCACCTAATTTAAACTTAATGGCTCAAGTCTTTTATGTATTTTTTATACTTTAGTAGATTATAAAGTGACTTAACAAATATGAATTTAAGAAAATATTCTAATACGCATGAAATAAAGTAATTTTAGGATATATCCCTCCCAATTGGTGACTTTGCGACTTTTTTTAACACCAATCTGAATGCATGTTTTTGGAACGGGAAATTTCGTTAAGCTCGTCCAATTGGAAACGGAACAAAGAATTCAAACGCTGCTGCCACTTAAAAAAACAAATATATTACTCAAAAATGAAGTAAAATACGAGAAATAACGAACCTACCAACAAAAGAGATCCGACAAGCAACAAAAAAAACTGGCGATATAATAATCAAAACAAAGAACACTAGATTTGGCGAGAAATCTCTTAGGGAATAAATCATGCTTATACCTTTTATATTAATAATTCGTTTGATTCCTTAGCGCTGTTTTTAAATTAAGTTTTCTTTCTTAGAAATTAATTATCGAGTATAATTTTTTATTGCAATATAGTGAAAAAAATTTCGATTGAATGTAAAAAAGAAGACAATTGTTCGAATATTTGTTTCAAATTGTGTCACAGGCATATAGAATACATGAAATGTTTTGCTACTTACAATTTTGCTTATATTAATTATTGTGGTATATTAATGCTCTTTATATCATGTAGTATTTCATTTAACTCTGACTTTAACAATTAATAATCATAAATTTAATATTAACAATCATTCATATTCTAAGGTTTTCTAGTACGGTGCTACTATGTAAGTAAGGAAACTTGAATTTTGCTACCATTAATTTTTAACACCAAACTTTTATGAATACTGATTTTCAAAATTCTGATAATGTAATCTTTGTAATATAAACTTTTCTTTACAATTTTTTAACATACATATGCTTAAAGAATAAAAATTTTAAGGATGATAATTGAAGGTAATTGATATAAAATATATATTTCTCTTTACCTTTATCTGCTCTTAGTAATAAAATTCCATGAGCTTCTACAACACTGAGTTGTTTGACTTGTAAAGACTTATCGAAAATTAATCTATGACTAGCACCTTCTGTAATGAGAACATAGGAAAATATTTACATAACGTTTTAATTTATTTTGCGCAAATATAATATCACATTTAGACAACAAAATTAATCATGAATGAATTACCCATTCTGCTGTCACATAATGAAAATAAATGAGTTTCTTTTTGATATAGTAAATGACTTTATAATATAAGTTACATGGAAGTCAGCTAGAACCTTACATTGAAAATTTGAACGGAAAAACATAAAAATAATTTAAATTATCAGAAATTAGTGTTCAAAACTGATTTTATTAAACATTATAAATAAAACTGAAATATTAAATGATATCCTCTTATAATAGGCATTTGCTTAAATACTTGAAAAACTTGATCTTGACTAATCTAACTATTGTACCTAACTTGAACTGAGAAAGTCTTAAGGTCTCCTACGCTATAAACTTATAGCGGCACAAGGCGTATCAGCTTACAGCACTCCAAATATTGTAAGTAAGAATTGAGTAAGCTTGTCTTATAATAAAAATCAACATTTGAAAAATACGGAAATTACTGATCAGTAAACATTTTTCACTCAATGCCATCGTATAAATCGTATAAACATGGGAAGAAATGAGTATTGGCAATGTGCATTGGTGGGAATTTAAAATCAGTAATGTCATTCTTCACAATACGTCAGATTAAACCAAAAAGCAGATATATCTTGTGGTTGACAGAAATAAGACTGATTACAGACAGTAAATAGGACAAGTCACAATTAGTTGCATTTTTTGTATATTTTGTGATGTAGCTAAATTGGAACTTTTGTGTAAAGCAACGGAAGTTATGCACTTTCTTGTCGAACCATTTACGGTATCAAAGCGTCATTTGGCATTAATTTAATACTTTTCTACGATTTTTAATGTTTTTCTCCAATTTTTGCTTTTTTTCAGGATAGTATGGTTAACTTCTTAGATGAAGGGCATAGCAGGATAGGACGACTAAATGATTTTTATCTTTAAGCATTTATACCAATTTCTCAACTTTTTTTTAATTAAAAATCATTTAGTTTTAACTTATAATTTTTCGATGATTATGTTTGTTGGTGTGCCCAAGTTAAATAAATGAGGCAGGACCTTGTGTAATAAACTGTATATGTAAATACATTTATACCGCTGACACTAGAAAATGATTTAAAAAATTATTTAGAAAATGATTTGTTAAGATTGTTTGTTGAAGATGTGTGTAAGTCTGCTTTTTAATGAATTGAAAGCATTACATAAATGCAATACACAGGTATGTTTACGAATCAATGAATATGTCAGATTTTGCTGTGGTACCTAAAATGACACGATCACAAAACCAGATTACAGAATATTCTCAAGTAAAATGGAGTACATAGTTTGAAGTGATTATATAATTTTAAAAACCTTGTTTCCAATAAGCAATTCCTAATTAACAGTAGAAATGAAACACTTATTTTAATATTGTTAATTTCTAAAACAATTAAAAAATTATGTTCTCTCTCTCTCTCTCATACAAACACACATAAAGATATGAAATGTGTGAGCTTGACAAAATAACATTAATGCAAAAACATACAAATCGTAATCAATAACAATAAATTTAAACCATTTTTCTCGATATAGTATTTTAATCTGAATCAAATTAGAAGGGCTTTATTTAAAACCTAAGTATCTTTTGTCTGAACTCATTTAATTAAGAGATAATTGCTTCCTCAAAATCTTTTTACTTGCATTGATTTATGTGAAATCACAATTTAACTTAGTTAAATGTGTGTTCTCTTACATTTTTAATTTCTTAAGTTTCAATGTTTTATAAAAATAAAACAAATATTTTAATAATTGAAAAATATATTTATTGAATAGCTTTTTATTATATATAATGTATCTTGGGTATCCAGTATGGTATGAATTTTTTTTGTAATAAATATGAATATAATTAATTTCCTTTAGGCTGCAATGTTTTTCATTTCTTTAAATTACATTTTATTGTTTGCTGTCCTATGGGACTATTTTGACTCAAAATATTCGTTAGTATTTCATATTTATATGATTTTCTTTTATCTGCAATATCAAAAGATATTGATAAATAATTCTAAGGAATTATTCCGGCAATTATCCATGTTCTTGAATCTCAGTTTGAAGTTGCTGAAACACTATACAATTTTTGCTCAAACAATACTGTATAAGTATGCAAATATTGTTTTAGTTTTTAATTTAAAATATTTACTTATCACATCGGAGTATTTGAAATTCAGAAGTAAGATATTAGTTCTTTTTAGTTCAGTACGAGGTGCCAAAACTAGAGCTTAAACTCATCGATATTTATATAATATTTGTTAAGATTATTTTATATTCCATTGCTTGTCACGATTATCATATTGCGTTTCATCTAAATTAATTTACATACTTGAAATATATAAATAACGCAGTATTTGTGTGTTTGGTATATATATAAATAATACTATATAAAAAAACACCTGTACACCAGAAAAGATTGGAAGCCCAAGGAATTTTAACAAAATGGTAAAATTGGATCTTCTTGCAAATTTTTATTAGTGCATAAAAACTCTTTTGAACTACTCCTGTGCAAACATTTTACTCTTAAATGTAATCTGTGGGATTTCTTTCTTTCCATATGCCTCCAAGATAATTTGGTGATTATCGAGTGAGGAGTAATTGATTTGATGCAAACATTTCAGAAACCCTAAATGCTCTGATTGCAATATGCCTTAGGATCCGATTTAAATAGCCTACGTGTGCAAAAATAGAAAGATCATTGAGCAGCAAATTAGCTTCTGTATTATGCAATAATATTGGAATACTTTTTATATAACTTGTTTTTGGCCTAGGTGTCAGTGCCTTTTTTTTAATTAAACACTTACTTCTGTTTAAAAGGTCAATGATATTTTAAAAAAGTTTTCTTATGGATGAAACTGTAATATTATACTAAAATTATTTTACAATGTGGTCATTTGCTAAAGATGAAGACGCATTAAAAAACAACTTTTTTTAGACATTTTATAAATTTATTAATTTTACGCATTCTTATCTGTAATTTTTTGTTGATTGATTAAAAATGTTTGTATCTTTTTTTACAAACATTTAAGATGTTAACTATTAACATGCGTCTTAGTTTATAGTTAAAAAGTATTTCGTTAAATTAATGAAGTTAAATATAGGAGAATTGATAATAAATGTGTTTTTTACTATCATAAAACGTTTATTTTCACTTTTTTTAGTAAATAAAATAATATGCTTGCAAGTTTTATTTTTTTAAATATTTTAAATATTTAAAGATAATTATAAAATTTCAATTATATTATTCATTTTTATATAGAATATTTTAATTTTATGGTAACTAAAAATTCATCTGTCACCTATTTTTAAGATAATAATTAATAATATATATATATATATATATATATATATATATATATATATATATATATATATATATATATGAATCGGTATTAATGTTATAGCTTAATTTAGAGTTTGCGTATAGCACAGAAAATTATCGATATAAATATATATACAGTAATGTTAGTTTTATTATAAATAAAATGAGAAATATTATTATTTTGTAATGATATAATCATTGTTCGTACTACTGTTGTATTATTAACGCAGAATTTATATGTTCAACTATAATCACGAGAGTACATGTTAAACCACTACTAATGAATGTCATAAATACCTTCAACAAGGAATATTCCATCCTCTGTGGCTAAAACTAATCTGTTATCACCTAGAATGAGATACATGAATGCTTGAACAAATATCATTTTTGAAAAACAAAATGAAGAAATATTTCTGAAAGGAAAACGTCATAAGAAAAAATAAACATGCATCAAGGATGATTAACTTAATTTTCATCATGTATATGATGATTCATAATGATAGATATGGAATGCACATGGTAAGAAAATTATTGAAACTTTAGAACAAAAGAATGATTTATTTCATTAATTGGTAATTGCAGTAGAATGTTAAAATGGGTTGGTTTACATCTTCTTCGAGTACAATGTGAATGTATTATGATGAGTACAATGTATTATGTGGTGAGAAACAGATTTACTAAGCTTTTGTAGGAAGTATTGAGGAAACTCTAAAGAGTTATTATATATATATATATATATATATATATATATATATATAAATATATATCGTAGGTAATAATGTAGAAGTAATAATCCTAATAACTTATATATATATATGTTGTTAGAATTATTACCTACATTCCTGTGCAACTGGAATCACCCTATAACCTCCGAAATGTTCCTTGCAGGAAGGAGAACAGGTGATCTATAAGGTTATGAGAGAGTTTGATAGGTTTGAAGACAATTTATTTGTGATGTACCATTCATTATTTTATGTAAATACCCAGTGGATGATGCTACAAAGAAGAATAACTTTGTTTGGAAATTAATTATAAAATATATCCTAACCGATGGTGGACCATAGCCTCTGACAGTGTCAAAATGGAGGAAGGTTTGCGAGTCAATTTTGGCCCGCAGAAGGCTGCTGGGCTCATGAAGAAGAAGACGATTATATATGCCTGCTAAAAGTGAATCCCAGTTATTATTTCATTGGAAGTGATATTTTAACTGAAAATGTGTTTTACCGGCAATGTATTCTTGCAATTAAGCAAACCATTCGAGGAGGACAAAGCGTTCTTGTTATAAAATGTATTTAGCCTCAAATATATTCTATTAATATCTGATACATTTATTTACAGTAAGATATTTTGAAGTTTGAGATACATGTTAGGAAACTTATCTATTTCAATTTTATTTACAAAATTTTATATAATTTCATTTTGTAAAGAACATCTTTTAGATTTATGTTTATAAATATTTAAGATGTTTTTTACAAAAACTGAATGCAGAGGTGTGCGAGTATTATAACATATATATCAGTGTTGCATAAAAACACTCACCCCAAGAGTCTCCGCAAACGATTTCATGTGGAAAATCTGGGTAAAAGCACTGAGGCTCCCAAGGCTGAAAATGCAAAGATTGTTTCAAAGCTGTTTAAAGAAATTATTTACATATTTGATATCTAAACTGCAAGAAAACATTTAATATTAGAGGAAATGATTTGAAATCAAGGAAAATAAAGTAAAATTGTTCCCAGATTCTTTTAATATGATGACTAATCTTTAAAGGTGTTTAAATCTTTCAGAAGAATATTTTATAAATAAGTATAAGATTAATAAGGGAAAAACTATGTATAACGTAACATGCTGATATACAATATTGAAAGTTCTTAAGGCATGTCTGGTAGTATTTGAAAAGAATGCAGAAGTGAAATATTCAATAATTTGAAATAATTACATAAATATAAGGAAATGGAATTCATTAAAAATGTTAACTTACAACCAAATGTTAAAATATTTTAAAATGATAAAAAATTAAAAATTATTTTATCAAACAAAAATTTATTTGTAGGGTAATTTGAAGTTTTCAGTTATTAACAGCTTTTAAAAGATTTACATGATAACATAACTGTGATTTTAAGGCTTTAGATTATAATGCATTGATATGACAATAAATTTATTTTCGATAGCAGTTCAGACGATTATCGCATGAATGATAAATAAAAAGATAATGCAATTTATTAGAAACTAAGCTGGTTTTGATTGGGAATTTTGATGATTTATTTGCAAAACTGCGTTTTTTGCGAAATTAAATTAAGGTATTGAAGTCATTTTCATTTGATATATTGAGATTGAAATGTAATTCCCATTTTCGTATTTTTCAAGTCTTGATTGATTTGATGTGATGTATGAGATTTGTTATTACCTGTCGTCTAATTTAGCTTATATTTTTAATATATATACAATATGCCCCTCTATAACACGGTACTCTTGTAATGCGTTTTTATAGGACGCGATTTCATGTGTCTCGTATAACACGAGTTTTCCTCCACATAACACGTTCATTCCTTACGTCATAATTTCTGTATTGTGAACTTTACAAGGATTTGTACAATTCACCATCCATTTCGCGTACGTTTGCATATTGTGTTCTTATGAAATAAAATTAAATTATGTTATTGACATGAACATTCTGCTAAAAAAAATTTTTGATGAAACGTTATTTCAGACAGCTCCTACAGCGAATAAATTTGTAATAAAACTGTTTTTGGAATTATTTGATTTATTTGAAATGAATTGTTTTTTTTATTTACATTTGATTAAGTTTTTTTTTATTTAAAATGTTCTTCATTTGATTTTAATAAAACGCACACACTTTTCATTCACAACGTAATTTTTTCTTAATATTCAACTTAAACTCCGTTTAGCAAGAAAAGTTAAATGTGAATTCTTTCTACAGAGCGTGTGTTATAAGAGGTCACGTGAGCGCGTTCTAAGAAAAAACTCTTGCAACGCGTTTTCCTACAACGCGGAACCTATATACTGTGTTATAGTGGGGATTACAGTATAAATGGCGTTTTGAATACTTCTTAGAATTCGGGATGTGAGTTAAATTTATAGAAGTTTGAAATATATTTGTGCCTTTCATCGCATATGAGTTATATACTCGTTATATTTATCAACCATATCTCCGAACAGAATATTAGTTTAATGCACAAAACTTAAAACACTTTTTTGATTTTCGATATGAAATTTGTATAATATTACAAGTTCATTTCAACAGAATAGAACTTTAATTTAGGTGCATATTATAGTTCAAACTATGTTTCTGGAACAAAACAAAAGCTTACTTTCTCTACATTAGATAATAAAACAAGACTAGAAATGAAATTTAATATTCTTGCCATAAGGCATACAGGAATTTAGAATTTCAATAAAACATTTAGAATAAAATGCGAAAACAAAATTAATGGGTATAAATGGGTTTATTTTTCGATCTATCTTTCATGTTCTTTTATAAGTTTAAGGAAACAAATATGATTTTGTTTTGAAAAATGAATGAAAATAGTAATTTAACATTTTATTTAAATTAAATTAAAATATTATAAAATAAGAAAATATGTGCAAATGCATCAAATATTCTATATCAAGATTATCTATGTCTATAAGAATCTACTAATGAAAATAAACATGCTTTTGAATTAACTCTTACCCTGCAAGGATTGCTCTTTGGCAGCTTGAATAAAGGATATAAATATGCAATAAACTTCACTAACAAAAGTTTGACGTACATATCTTAGTCACATCTTTATGATTTTAGAGATGTTAGTGAACTTGTCAATGAAATAAATCTATTCATTTAGTACATGATGGAATATATTTTTAATTGAAACAAACAAACAGATTTATTTAAAGCTAAAAATTTACAAAATTTAAAAATTAATTTTAACAAACACCTGAAACTAAACTCAAAATATTAATTTAATATGTAATATTATACTTATAAATTTTTTAAAAGTAATTATTGATTTAAAATTAATTAAATATAAAAATTTATCTAGAAAAAAAAGTTTTAGCACTTGTTAAATATTTTTAAAGATATATCAGTCTATAATTTTTATAATAACTAATTATTGTTAATTCACGAAAATATTTTCAACTAATCTAATGGCAAAAACAAAATTGCTTTTGAATATGTTTTATGTAATTGCATATATTTAGCTCCATCTAAAAATGTAATTAATAGAAATTCAATGGAAAAAATGTAAAAAAAAAAATACGCTGAAACATTTGTAAGTGATGAAACACGCTGAAACATTTGTAAATGAAGAGCTAAGCTAATAAAAATTTTGTTAAAACTAGAACCCAGAAATAAATTTTAGTTAAAAATCTTAACACATTAGATGTGTTGTTGTTGTCGTGAGACAAGTGCAAAAAGAAAAAAAGAAGAAAAGGTAAAAATGACAAGTCGTATGAGACCAAAGCATGGAGCTCTGCCCTGGCCACGTCTCCAGCTCATTAAAAAAGGATTATGCACCAAAGTTTATACATAATGTAGTTCAGCATTACTGTAGATCCTTTCAAATGTTTATTGGTTAGAAGGCCATTACATATAAGTCAGTATGTAATAAACTACCGAGCATCTTTTTGCTCTGTTACAGCTTTTACCATTCAGTATAACCATTAAGTTTTAGTAAACAGTTGGATTCTTGATCAAGTGGGTGACACATAAGCGAAGTTCCAACTCATTGCAAAGATATTCTATCTAATTCAAGTTGAGGAGTTTTGAGCTGGTTAAGCAAGATCTTGTTTTATTGTGGTCACTCCACGTCGCAATGTTGCTACATTAACAATAGTATTATAGTGTTGACACAGAAGAAATGTTCCAAAATATAGCCACGCTGTTAAAAACATACTAACAGTTTTCATCTATCTATTATCGATTTGTCATTTGAAACAAAAAGACCAAACCCTAAACGAAACCAAAATAGTTTCAGAATAAATATAAAGAAATATCCAACAAATTTTGTATTATTTTACTATCACCGACTTTTGGCCATTGTATTATCTTACTGGGAATATTACCATCAATTAGCTGTTAGCACTGATTTGCCTTAATATCTCAGTAAGTATTTAAGAGAAAGTTGTCAAAATCTTAATGCATAAAGCTCAGATCAATTGAGCTGCGAGATGAAATTTTATTGAACTTCGAGAATCAATTTGTTCTTCAAAATGTTTATTAGTCACGAAATGTTTGAATAATATTGAATGTATCTGAAAAATACCACAAAATTCTTTAAAATTAATGTAATTAGGAATTAAAAATTGACTGGTCATACATGTTCAAAGGACATGGAAAATACACAAAAGCAGCCGAATGGTGGAACAATTTGATAAAAATGTATTAAAAACTCTTTTTGAAAGCCATTACAACAAAGAGAAAAAGTAATCTAAATTGTAATGAGATAGTGAAGATAGTTCTCGTAAAATGACCGATTTGTTTGTAGGTATTGCGCTGCTTTTTGCTGCCTACTTTTGCATAGAAAATTGATTAGCCAACCTATTTTAGCTATCATATAGATTAACTGTTTTATTATCTGGGGACAGTACATAATTGTACAGTATTTTCACATAAATTATACATTTATAAGACAATATTCCAAAAAAATAAACATGGATGAAAAAATGGGAACATTTACAAAAGGGTAACACTTTGCTTGAGTAAATAGATTCCCGCTGAAATGTATTAGGTAAGCAGGTTGTCGATTTTATTACAAAAATGAAATCCCGCGATGCTGTATTTTGAAGTTGTATGAAGTTCACGACATTGCTAAGTTGTAATTACTGATTCATGAAGTCTTATGACTTGAGAGATATTAAAATTACAAAGAGTCGAAAACAGATGGTAGATGAATTGAAGATATTAGTTAAATGGAACAAAATTAGTACAGTAAAAATATGACACTTTATATAATGTTCTTAACATATTTAACATAACGTATGTATATGTATAGGAACACATAACTTGAAGAAAAATATTGTAAAGGCAATCTCTTTAAAGATCAAATATGTTTTCCTTAAATGGAAATATCAGTTTCACCCAGCTAGGTTCCAATTTCGATTATCTGATAATCGTAATTTATTTAAAAAAGGAATTATTTTGCAAAAAATATGAAAAAAGCAAATACTTCACAAAAATGAGGAAAAACAGAAATTACTTTACAAAAAAGAGGTAAAAAGAAACTACTTTTAATCAGTGTATTTCGGGAGTCCAAACACTTATACATTTAGAGTATAGTCTAAAAAGTTTCACAATAATATTAAAATAATTATCTATACAAATGATCGATATATAACAACAAAATATAAGAATGCTTCGTAACTCAGTTTTATGTACGTAATATATGTTTCTCAAAAGGAAAATGTTTGCTAGCATTAAAATGAATGGAATTTTTGCTATTAGAAAATTTCACGATGTACTGCATATATACCTTTGATTAATTTTAGACTGTTTTTGTCTTCCTAAATCTGTATACATTAACCGCATGCTATATTTTATAAGATTGGTTTTTATAAGGTTTTATTTATGTGTATGTCTATACATTAAGCATATTATTAAATGATACAAATATACGCAAATAACTTTGCTTTTCTAATAGTTGCCTTGTAGGATAATTTTCATAAGATAAATATTAGATTTCTAATTAATTAATCAAGAGTTATGAAGAATAATCATTAAAAATTATTTCCAAATCACTGTAATTATTTTATATATTCTAGTGATTGCAAATATCATAAATCATAAATTTTCATTTATTTTCCTGTAGCTTATAAATTAAAACACTAAATAATATATATTTCAGAGAGTTACTATTATAATTTAATAATTAATAATGTGTACACACTTACTTCTCGCTTGAAAAGACTAGTTGTCGCCAAACTAGTTGGAGCATCTCCTTTAACTATTGTATCCAGTTTCAAAGCCTAAGGAAAATAATTTATTTTCTCATAACAAGCTAAAATTTAGATTTTGTTAAATAGGATAAAATACTTTCAAGAAAGAAATTGCAATTAAATCATTGTCAACAATTGAATGAAATATTGAATGCTGAATGGCGTGAATATCTCGTACATGACCACATTTTCAAAGATTAATCGAGCTTCAACGTCGATTCAACGCAATTCCAAAGCAAATGATGAATAGCTATTGTTCGTTTGGTCATTCTATTTATGCTGAGTGATTTTACTGTTTTGCTTATAACTTTTCTAATATGATTTATGTTTAGCTTTTGTTCAATTGTAATAAATATCACTATAAGGACATTGAGATACAAAATAGAAATGCTTCTGCCTTTGTAACATTATTATGGCGTCAAGCTGACTAGACACATCTATTAGATGATCCTTTATTGAAAAATCAATTCAATTTCACATAGTTAAGATTTTTTATTCCTTAATTTTCAAATATTACATATATATGTATCAAAGTTTTTATATAATTAAAGCTAAAAATATGAATTATCTGAGATTTTAAATGAAATGGAATGTTTGAACTGATTAATTAGGTCTTCCGTTCTCATTATCGGACGGTAGTAATTCAAATCCTGACTTAATCGAAGATCCGTCGTGTTCGCTAGAGGCGGCTGGAGAAAGCTGAATAGGTCGTGTTTGCAATGTCTTTCAAATGAAATAATATTTCAGGGGATGGTAGATATTGAAGTGTTTTACTCTTGGTTTCTACTTCTAAATTGCGAAGACTCTCAACCGTATGCTTCCACATAAGCGGTATTTCTCAAATTTGGGCTAGGTACAGAGAAGTAAGCTGGTACAAAGTAACAGTCAGTTTGCGGGAACAGCAGATGTATTTATTTCGTAACCCTATTCACTCCTGTAATATTAAGTATACTATATCTTTTGAACTTTGAGCTAAGATGATTTTACCACAAATGTTCCATTTGGCTTGTCACATATATGCCAGCCAATTACTTATAACCTTTCTTTTCAGGTTAGCAAATTCCTTTCATTCAAATGCATGATTGTATTTATTTCTGAACTAATAAAATAGCTCTTTCGCGCATATTATTTAAACGCAGTTCAAGGAAGAATACCAAGAACTATTCATTTTTAAAACCTTTTATTTAAAATCATTTTAGTCCAATCTTTATATTAATTAAGTGATGTTCTCTATTTTTAGAACTATAATTCTAAATTATTTAATCTCATTATTTGTCCACTAAATATTGAATACCAGTAACCTTTTTTCCACTAAATATTGAATTCAAGTTTCTTATAAGAAACTGAAGTAACTTTTTCTTGAATTTTTCAAGTAAGAAAAAAATTTATTTGTATCAGTTTTTCAAGGAATATAAAAAAAATTAAAAGTAGCTGTTTAATTTGGACAAAATTAATTCTTTGTGAAGTTTAAGCAAAATAAAAATAAGTTTTATTTTATCTAAATGCTTCTTTTATGTTGATAATGTAAAAAATAAAAAGTAAAATAATAATAATAAAAAAACGCTGAAGAGACATCCTTTGGAAATTATAAGGAAGGAAAAATAACTTCCGAAAACGAATATTTTATGAGCATTAGTGCGTCTTCTTTTATGCTTATAGCTGCAAGCAAGTTATTTTCTTTAAAAGATTCAGAAATACCTCATTTGTTAGCTTTAATTAAATTTTCTGTTATTCGCTATCCTTTTAATTTTGCTTATTATCTCAATTTCCAGGAGTGACTCTTGACTTAGAACCTTTTTTTACAGCCTATCGCCAAAGGTAATTTGGATGAAAAATGCTTTTCCGCTGTTTTACCAAAAACTGAAAACAAACTCAATTTATGATTTAAAAGAAAATAATTATCGATAGAAACTTTGAGACATAGAGAAAATTATTCAGAAAAGAAATCAGCATTAGTTCAAATGCAACGCAATACAAAATATTGAGATATAATTAACTTAAAATTCTAGTTTTCCCTTTTATTTATTTATTGTTTTGTTTCGTTCCTGCAAAAGTTCAGTTGCAGATATTTTGTATGATAGCATGTATCCTTCAATAAACGCAACTTTAATTATATCTAATATCTAGAATTTTAATTTTTATTTTTGAAATGAATGAAATTTGAGGAAAGTAAACTAACGTAGTTGTGAATTAATTGAAAAAATTGCTTTTCAGAATGTTCAGGTTAGTATTTTTAATTTTTCATAAAAATTTCTCTTTCGTCATAATTTTACTAAGCAATTCAAAATAAACAAAACTAATGCGTACCCAGCAAGATGAATCAAATGTAAATTAAACTCGAATTACTTTAACTTCGTATTCATTTGTTTAAATAATTTCAGATTATTTGTTTTATCTTTATTTTCTGTAAAATGTTTTCGATTGTTAAATATAGTTCTTAAAATTTATAGGGCATTTTTAATCATCACCTATACAGACAATTAAATTTATTAAATACAAGAATGTTTTTTAATGTATCAATACCAACAATTAGTTTTATATATTTGAATCTTTTTTAAGCAAATTAATTAACAGAAACGCAATGCGTTTCCTGGAAATTTTGAAAAATTGCTTAATTGACGTGCAATAATTTGTCAGTAAATAAATACAGTAAAGTGTGTTATTGTATTTCCGACGCTTGCGTCCTTTCCAGCCGTATAATAAGACATCATAAATATGTTTTATTCCTGATCTTTACTTAAGAAAATTATTATCAGGTTCTGTTTCTACAAATATGAAAAAGCCAACAAATATTAATTTTTAACTACATTTACATAACTTAACTATTACATAACTCAAATTTTAGCTACATCGCAGAAATCTAAGAAAAATATTATTTTAAATGAATGCTTTTCGGACGAACAATCCATCCTAGCAAGTTTTGCATCAGACATTTTAATGTATCCGAAATTCATGTTTATTTTCCTCCCTGTCGACTAGTATATCTATTTAATTAATGGTATAGTTTTATCAAGTGATTATAATTTAAGACATTTTAAACTTTTTTTTTATATAGTAAGCCTACAAATTCAGATATTTTTTAATGTTTTATTCTAACTTAACTTGACACAGATTTGTAGACTTTAATTTATACTTTTGTATTTTGCATTACCTCCTTACTATTTCTATTATTTTCTGGCTTTAGATCTCTAACTTCTCAATTGAATCTCCGCAAACGTTGCACGGTAAAATCCTAGGAAATATCACACCCTTATCGATAAACTGAAAAAAAGTGCCAAGCTTGAACGAAATTCCTGAAATAGTTTGTATAACCATATCTTCTGTATGGAAGTAGGGTTATCAAGATTAGCGCTAGCTACAATTATCGCCATCTTAAATCATTCGCTCCAAGGGTGTGGGCTTTGCAAGGATCCAACCAGGTTGCACTTTTAATTTCTTAATCTTTATTTTTAAAGAAGTACTGATTCTGACTGTACAAAACTGGGTAGCGGGTGCAGCGAGCGAAGGGAGGGGGTGTCACCCCGCAAAGCACGTCTACCGAAATTCTGCAGCATTTTATTCTCGTTCTATATAAGATGCTGCCGAATTTTTTTCTTCATTATGCTTATCGTATCGAAATACAGATCAGTTATTCTTCATTACTGTCTCTTTCTGTTTGTCGAGTTTCGTCACTTTTTGTCAACTCATTCTGGTGTTGCAGTTTTAATGCCGGGCAGTGTATATGGCGATTAAAAGTTAGCACTAAAAAAGCTAACTTTTAATCACCATATACACTTTTAACGCCGCTATTAATTGTTGCAAAATCTTTTTATGCATTTTTCATAAATGATTGTTCTTAAAAAGAATTTTTTTAAGTTATCACATAACAATTTTAAGATCATTTTACATCTCTTAAATTTTTAGTAAGTTTAATTATTCCTGAACAGATTTTGCATTTCATGTTATTTGTTCTAATTTTATACACAAATTAATATATTCAAAACTAGAAAGTGGAATTTAAGGTTTCGAGAATAGCCTTAAACGGTGTAAAAGTTTTTTCATCTTTTGTATTAGTTATCAATATTTGTTATTTATATTCTTTTTAAGGTTATTATTAATAATTTAAAGGTTGTGACACAGTTATTCCATAGTAAAAAATATGCATGTGATGCTATATGTTAGATTTGTAGAGTAAGTTACAAACTGGATGACATATCCTTTGAAGAAAGTATAGTTTCAAGATATTTGCTTAATGTGTGAATTCTCCTATAAAGTTGGGTCATTCGTATACAAAAAATGTAGGATTTCTTTTATAATATATTTCTAATCATTCAAAATTTATAACATGAAATTACATGATTTATAATCTGTTAAATATCAATGTCGTTTATATGTAAAATATTTTAAAAAATAAATAAAAGGAGAATTCTCCTTGAAGAATGTGTCAGTCGTCGATAAAAAATGCATATAGGATTTTCTTTATAATATATTTCTAAGCATTAAAAATTTCTAACATGAAACTAGATACTTTGAAATCTGTTAAACATCAATGAAGATCGTGTGTAGGCTATTTAAAGAGAATGAAATAATAAGAGAAAACATTTTCCTATACATTTAAACTATATTTAGCGTCAAAAATAAATGAAAATTAAAACTGAGGTGAAAAATATATCCAAAAATGTTTTTAAGCAGATTTGCTTGTTTTCTTAAAAGATGTTATCATGCATAAAGTTTAACGCTTCAAGGATACATTTAAAGTAAACAATAAAGAAAATCCCTACGAGAGATTTTTGTGTAACAGAAGAGAGAGAAAGAGAGAGAGTGTTCGATTATAATAATATATATATATATCTATATTATTTATAATTTGATAATAATATTTAAAACTATACGAAATTATTTAATACTAATGTAGATAAGCTTTTATACAAAAGAAAAAAATATTTATTGTAAATTACTCCAGGTACGAACACCAAGTAAATTCCTGGAATACTTTAAAATCAAATATTTGAGCATTAATGAAGAAATAATTATAAAATTCTGTATTGAATGTAAAAAAAAAAAGTGTTACTCCAATAAGAAGGAAATGAAAACATTACGTGAAGTTGTCTATTAAGACTCAGTGGCGCCAAAAATACCCCATTGATTGCCAAAATGAGTCATTTCAAGCGTGAAATGAATTATGCAACATTCTCTGGAACAATAACTGCGTTTTAAAACAAAACTGTGCCGGTTTTTCATTCGCTTACATCAAAATAAAACAAGTATTTTTTATCGATACAAATAAATTATATATGCTTTAATGCTTGATTATGAATATTCAGATATCTTATCTAAGAACAAACTAAAAATATATATTACTTTTATTTTCTTGAACCAAGTTATAAGTTCCGAGTAGAAATAAAATTTCTATTTTTAATGAAAACAGAAATAATTATTATTCAAATAGATTTTTGTATTGTTTCCAAAGAACCTAAATAGAGACATTTTAATATTTAGTTGAAGTTATTTACGGTATAACTGAGTTTGGCTTTTTCAATTTTATAAGACAAGAAACCTTTGTATATTTTATTGT